>OZ005660.1:131567387-132282387 GCA_963930645.1 Salticus scenicus | reverse complement strand
AACTGCTTTCAAACTGCTTTCAATATTTTCTTCTTCTTTTTAGCTTTTATGTTTGAGTTATGATGATAAAGGATAAAGAAAAATGCACTCAAACAACTTCTACAAAAACTTTTTACGTTCGGAAAACCTAAACACATATAAATATTATGCATCGACGCCAACTCGTGCATTTTTTAACACTATTTCGTTGTTAAAAAAAAAAAAAAAAAAAAATCATCAAGTTTAATCGCAGAAAACTTCTGAAAAATACATTAAATTTTCTATTAAAAATTTTCTGTAAAAAAATAAAAAATAAAAGTAAAATAAAATAAAAATAAATAAATAAATAAAAAGACTTGTTAGCAGCTATGATTGTTGCAAAAAAGTCAGTTTCAACATTCGACCTCTTTAAAATAAGGTTTTCTTCACTGTACAGGGTGATTACAGACCTGCCTTTTTCCCCTGATTCTCCCAACAGAATAATTATTTGATAATTTTTACTTAATTAATGGTGCAAAGGTACTATTACAAATTTAGAAAGAAAACTATCGGTAGAAGAATCAGTAAAAAAATGTGGTCTGTGGCCACCCTGCTATAATGGTTGAAGACTATAATAAAAATATCATACCGTAAATTTAATCACACTTATTTTGTGTTTATACTTTTTTGTAAAATCTGCGTTCGCTTCTCTCCTCTTGCATCATGCTCTTACATATCGTGAAAATCTGCAGTTTTGGGTTTGCAGATCGTTGCTTACAAAGTAAAGTGTGATCGTGACATGCAGAAAGTTTTATTTCATGTATACGTTGACGATTAATCTCTTACGAGAAAATAAATTTTCCATGATTAAACTAAAATAAATACCATGGAACAAATGCTCTTGAATGTTCGAAAGGATATTTTTAATGCAATTTTAATAAAAGTAAATTTTGTATTTTTTGTAATATATATATATATATATATATATATAGTGCATAATTTTGCCTCAATTTTATTTGAGTTGTTTACACCTGCAATTTAGGAACTGCGGTTTTTGTATAACACAAACTTGAATCATTAAAAAAAAAAAAAAATCTTCTGAAAGTGTCTTTAGAAATAAACAGCGGAAGAATTAAAAAACAAAAATATAGGTATCTTTAAGAACATAAAGAAAATCTTTTGAGTGAGTTGACTTACGTCTTTTACAAATATATACTTTGAAGTATTACATAAGAGTACCGTTGAAGTGCCCTCTGAATGTTTAACGAAAATCGGCATATATTTGGAAAAAGAATGATAAACGTTAAACATATAGAAATTGACATGCATTTTCCTGCTAAAATTAAGTGGGTCAAATATTGTTTTAAAACAAAACATATATTTAATTTTTAAATCAAAACTATCACCACTATTTTTAAAAAGGAGTTTGCTACTTATATTCTCGAAGATTAAATAAACTACAAATACTTTAAAATTTTTTCAAGTATATGTATATATATATATATATATACATACACTCCTTCTCATATTTATAAGGACACTTTATGTTTCGAAATAACTAATGTTGAAATAATTGTGAACAAGATTATACTAAGTGCACTTAACATATCTAGTAATTTAAAAACCAAAACTGCTATAATTTTTTTTTTTTTAATATGAAACAAAAATAACAAAAAATAATGCAAAATATTTTTTTTTTCTCCACGTTTTTAGATGCTCATAATTATAGGGACAATAAAGATTTTTTCGTTTTATTTGACTTACTAGCGGATAAATTACAGTTGACATGCGAATATTTTAACTACTGGGCTAGATTATTTCATATATAAGCCTTCAATTTTTTTTGGACGGACATTACTGATAATTCCTCGAAAAAAAGAACTTTCTTGTAGTGAAGTATGATATATGTGTTTTTAAGTGGAAGGATAATTTCAATCCGCCTAATTTCTAATGAAATTCGAAGATCTAAAATTGCTGAAGTAAATGTGATCAAACGTTGAACTGCTGGTTCGATAGAAGAGAGATCTGATGCAAAATCAGAGTTGTTTTACAGAGATCGAAGACTCATAATTCCTCTTACTGTTCTACTCATAATGACTGCTGCGGAATTTGCTCGTGATTTTTAGCAAAAGGTTGGGATCCACAGATATGCATAATGTTTTTTTTTTTTTTTTTTTTTTTTTCTAAACGTATAAGCGGACCCCTAATTCATTTTTGCTTATTACTCTATCAAAAATTTGTTTAAAGTATATAAATAGGACTTTTTCCGAACCGTCTTGATCTCAGAAGTTTGAATATGAGATCAAAAATAGGAGTTGCCATAGCAAAAATATGAAATCGATAACCATTTGAATATGTAGATCACCCCTTAAGCAAAATCTTACTATACCATTATAAACTAGACTTTATTACAGATCGTTCGAAATCAGTTCGTTGGAAACTGGTGTAAGCGTTCCGTCTTGAGACGGAAACTCTAGCGTCCCTGATTCTAAATTTACTATCAGCAAATAGCAACATTTAATATCAAAATATACCTAATAATAAAATTTATGAAACACTTCACGACTATGTGATATGTGTGAATATGAATTTTGTAAGTTGTATTGAAATCTCAAGTATTAAATCTTCATTAAACAGAAATATAAATATTGTAATCCTATATTCCTAATTAAATACATTTAAGTGCTAAAGAAAATAAATCAAATTACTTTTAAATATAATTCATTAGCAGTTTAAAATTTATTTTAATAACTTAGTATTACATTCTCAACTTAGAAAAAAAAATACATACCTCAAAATATTTTATCTAAATTTACAGTTTGTATTCCATATTAACTATTCACGTTGTCTGAATGCCATTTTAATATTATTTGAAGTTTTACACTAGATATTAGAAATTTAAATGTAGGATTATATGAATATATTAAAATAGTGTTTATACAATAAAACGGAGGTTTATAGAAATTACAGACTTGATTTGGATATATAATAAAGTGCTTTCTGGTACTTCAGAAAGAACGCATGTTTAAAATTACTGTAACTGGTATACATTTTACTAAAAGTTTAAAATTTCGAGAATACTTATATTTCACATTTCTAAACTTCTAATTTAATTAAATACGTTACAATTAACAAAAAGTATTTTTGATATTTGTATAATGATTCATATATGTAGTGGTACAAATATATTCAGTTTATGTAATAAGAAATGCATATAAATATTCTATTAATTGTATTAATGCTGTAAATAGAAAATAAGAGTTGCAACATGTTTTGGTCATTACATAATAAAAATGATAGTAATTGTTATCTCTCTCTCTCTCTGTATATATATATATATGTATGTATGTATCAAAACTGCCGTATATTTAATATTTAACAGCAAGAAAAGTAATATTTTTGAAAATAAATTATAAATAACAGTGAGTTTTTTTTTTTTTTTTTTTTTTTGAGAAACATGCAGGCTTGAATATAGATATATATTTGTTGTTGTTGAAATTTTCAGGATAAGTTTTTAATGTAATACTATTAGACACGTGATTTTGTATTTTTGAAAAAAAAAAAAAAAAAAAAAAAAGATATCTTAAGAATTTGAGAGGTCAAATTAATTTTTGTGCCATAACTGAACCAAAGTAATGAAAAATATTTCGTGTCTACTATTTTTACACACTATCGATTAGGTCCTAAAAATTTATGGTTTTCGCTTGACAAAAAAGTCAATGATCATTCAACATTCCACGAGACAGTCTTTTCTGGGAAAATATGACCCTCAAAATCCTTTTGCGTTAAAAGTCAAACACAAATGTATGTATATAACGTAAAACAGGGTGTCGACAATAGAAATCTTTCCTTGATTCTTCCACCAGTACTTTTCTTTCGAAAATTTCAATAGTAAGTTTTAACGATCAATTAAGTAAAAAAATATTATATGAATATATTGGCAGAAGAATCAGGGGGAAAATTCGACTGTGGACGGCACCCTGTAATACGCACTAATGAAAAATATCCAGGAAAAGTAAAATATGTGTAGTTGAATTTTGACGTGCAAAAATATATAACTTTTAAAAAATTATATAAATATATTTAACCTCGTTTATACAGCAAAAAACCAAAAACTGCAAGACTTACAAGGTCATTCCTCACTTGCAGGGACGAGCATTCTCCACCTTTTCCCAAGGCACTTTCAGGGAATAAAAATTTCAGTCATTTTTGCTACCAGTACTTTTATTGAGAAATATTTATATTATTTTTACAGCAATATGCTGTGATTAAACTGGGTAGAGTATTTTCTATAAAATTAGTGGTACTATAAAAGGCGAAATTTCTCATCCTTGAAAGAGTCCTATAAAAAGGCGATAAATGCGAACTTTGTACTTTTTCGAAGAATATTAAGGATATGTTCTTTATGTAAAACACTTAGAAACACACACACACACACACGCATATATATATATATGTGTATATATATATATATATATATATATATATATATATTGCAATTTAGTAATTTTATAACTTTTTTAGTATTTTATACATTACATACATGATTGATTTCTCTTCAGTTAATAGTGTTTTTCTGTTTATTGAGAAGTTGGGGGCTAAGGATAGTTATTAGCTAATTGCTACTGTCGTTTGAGAAACTTCTCTTTCACCCCTACACTGAGGAGTCTCCCTGATTAAGATATTAGCGTTTTTTGGGATTTAATTTCATTTGTTTCATTGATTTGTTTATATATTCCTACATTTAAGTTTTGCATTTCCTTTTGCTGCAATTTTGCGCAATGATTTGTAATTCTCGTTCTAATTTTTCTAACATTTTTTGTTTTTCTAATCTTTAAACTTATATATATATATATAATCATTTCAATAGTTTTATATATATATATATAATATATATATTATTTTTTAAAAGAAAACCATACCATTTTGAGAAGTCAAAATTTAAGGTTTTCTGTTATTTTATAAAACACGTGCCAGTTTACGTAAAGTAATATTTTTCGTGCAAACACTGAACTATTGTATTGACAATTTTTACGTGTCTACTACTTTTACACTAAATATTAAGTTATAAATATGATTGTCTCTTGAAAAAACAGCAGTGGCCTTTTTTGCAAGGGGATTCGCAGGGGCTATTTTGAAAAAATTTCAACAGGCTTCTCTGTTGAAAAATAACTTTCAAAGTCTTGTTACGTTAAAAGTGGGCCTCAAAGGTACATATATAATCTAATACATACTGATGGAAAATACATCTTAAATCGACGATATTATAGGCAGAGAAATTTCTTAAACAAATTCCGGTATGAATTCTTCGCCCGTGTTCCATTCCTGCCAGAACGAGTAAAATATGTGTCGTTAACTATTGGCGTAAAAAAAAAAAAAAAATACTTAACATTGATATAGCGTAAAAATAAAAATTGCAAGACTTTCAAGGTCATTTACGACTTGTGCGAGAAGTTACCAGATATGGAATTAACCTGATAAAAAGCGTTAAGTAAAGCAGAAAGTTTCCTTTTAAAAATATCGATAACTTTTATTTCCATATTTACTTCTTTGGTATAAAAGAATAAACCATTAAAATTTCTAAAAATAACTAAATTGCTTATTTGAACATAACATGTAATTAGAGCTTAAAAGATTGATATATATATATTACGATATTTTATATTTTTGCTTACAAGAAGACTATACTGCTACATTTGATGACCGTGCCTCTTTAGAAGAGACCTTAAATGCTGTGACACACCACTTTACCAAAATCAGCATCAATTAAACAAGTACGCTTTAGTAATACTGAAAATATCCACTATACAATACTAATATATACAATATCCACTGCCAGCTAGTAAACTCTAAAACTAAAACTAAAAAAAAAAAGATATTTCTAAATATGTTCAGAATAGCCTGTGTTTTTACAAAAAGAAAAATAACATTAAAAAATATACATTTCTAACATATTTATAAAGAGAGAAAAGTGTAATTGGAGTAAAAACCTCACCAGAAAATACTGTGAACAAAAAAAACAACAAAAAGTGGTAGCCTTTGCTTACAACCTTTGACACAAACCGTAATATGTAACACAAGGTATAGAAAAAGGGTATAAAGGACATGTCTGTGTAAGTATTTTTCATCCATAACAAAGAGCAAAAAAGTATGTGTCAATTTAATAGCGATCGTATAGCTCAAGACATCAAAACAAACCATACAAAGATCAATTTTAGAGCATTTATATATTGTTATGTTCTGTAAACATGACTTATTTTACATTGATAAAGTTTAAAAAAAAAAAAAAAAAAAAACTGAGTGAAAAAGAGAAATATCAAAGTTGAAGACTGTGAAATTGCTAAAAAGGGGGCTAGGTAATTTTTGATGAAAAGAGATACATAAAGTAGAGAAGGCGGATGAATGTTAAATTGATTTGCTATAGATTCGTACTCCTACAGAAAAATAACTTATTTTTCGTGACCACTGATCAATGTTATCAAGTTAAGGTTCAGTGGTCACCACCAATCTGAAGAGTGATGTTTGAGAAAAATAATAGATTATTAATATTCTATATAATTAGGCAACCGCTGCAATTAAAATGTACTAGTAGATATTGAGTAAAAATTTCCTAAATTTTGTAACACTGACATTGATAATATATAAATATTGTGCATAGCTGCCAACTTTTTTAAAAAGTAATTTTTCTTATTTTGTCGTGGTTACATACTGAAGACACCTAGTCTAAAAATAAAGTATTGCGAAAAATAAAAGGCGGGACTAAAAACATTCCGGAAGAAATTAAAATATTGACAGCTGACTTTCGTGTATATTTGGTACAAGAAGAATAGCTTGATAGTATAGAAAAGGGACTTGTCATTCGATGAGCATTTACAATACTCATTTCTCAATGAAATCTAATTATATATAAACAAATACAATTCATTCACTTCTTTTTTTTTCTTTTGTAATTTGTTTTATGCACAACGGTAATAAATATTAAAACAAAAGTAATACAAGTTTTAACATTTAACACAAAACGCGTATTCATCAGAAAATTGAGCCGCCTTACGTAAAAGTTGACAAACAGGGCTCGTGAAATACGGTCGCTTTGTCGCCATTGAAGACCAATATATTATAACTGCATATTTGCCAACATCCTCATTAATATTCCTTTATCTTTGCTAGCCCCGCCCTTTTTCTCACACCAGTAAAATTGTAGAGTAATATTCTCCAAATGCTATTACGATCAATTAAGACGAAAAGTAATCTAAAATAATACTGGTGTATAAAAGAAGGCGTGGCTAATGATACTACGGAATATTAATTAGGATGTTGGCAAGTATGTCTAACTGGCTCTACGTTTTCAACTTATGCAAATTTGATAAATATTTATTTTTTAATTTCAATATATTGGGGAAAATGTTGATCCCAGAATCAGCTCCCATTCCAATCTCGATGTAATCTAACTCATGCCATTTTGATTCTCGCTCCTTTCACTACATTTGGAGACACTCTGTTGAATGAATACATCATTAGATTTACACCACTTTTTTCATGCATGTTTAATAACTCGGTGTTAAATTAGTGCATCATTTTATGAAATTGTTTTACGCTGCTCTATTGGTTTGCGCATACTTTGCAACCTGGTGCTGAATCATTGGGTAATGTATCAATGTTTATGGTGTATGTGTTTGTGAACATAATGAAGTCAGTTTTATGACGTATTATTCCAGCCTAGTTAATATTTTGTTTTTATGCATATAATTTTAATTTCTATATTCTAGTAAATTTAAAAATTAATATATAGATACCAGTTGGTATATAAAAATTAAAATATATTAATTATATAAATTAAAATATATTAATATATTTTATATATATATTAAAAATTAATTTATATATATATATATATATATATATATATATACCAGTTTTTTTTTTTTTTTTTTTTTTTTTTTTTTTTCAAACGCCTGTTGGTGGAGTTACCTAACTGATTTTGTTTAGGTTTACTTAACGCTTCTTTCCTCGCTAATTTCAAACCTGCTCATTCTTAACATAAACAATGAATTACTTTTAATACCATAAAAAATTTTTGTCAACCACATATATATGACTCTTTTTGGGTATTTTTCATTAATATTAATTCACTGATTTCTAAATATTTACGGTTTATTTTTTACAAAAGAAGATTCTAGGGGGTCAAAGTTTCAGAAACACGCCTTTTTTCGAAGAATTTTAAATTTTGTTTTACCTTGCGCCAAAATTGAACCATAGGTATTTATGTACTATGCGGAAATATATAAACACCAAATAATTGTCAATACTATTATTTTCTTTTGGCACAAAATTATTGTCTTAAGTAAAGTGATATGTGTTTCTTAAAATAGTAGACATTCTTCAATTTTGATCTCCAAAACCTTAAGATAAAAAATAAAAAAAAACTAATAGTTTTTCATTAAGAACACAACTTAAAAACTTTAACAAGTTCACAAACATCAAATTATTAAAACTGCCATCTGCGGGTTTTTTTTTTTTTTTTTTTTTTTTTTTTTGAAAGTTAAAATATTTGAATGAAATATAATTTATATAACACATATATATATATATATATATTTCTTTATCTGTGAACGTTTTAAAAATTAACATTCAGAATTGTCATCCTACCAATATTTTAATACCAATAACAATTTGTAGAAATATCATTATAATATTTTTGCGAAAATTCGGTGATTAAATAAATCGAAGAAAAGTTTTAAAAAGCAGAGATGGAACACGGGCGCAAAACTCATACCACTATCAATGAAACAAATTTTTCTACTCTTTAAATAAACGATGTTATAGGTAGAGAATTTTTTTAAACGAATACCGGCATGAGTTTTGCGCCAGCGTTCCATCCCAGAATAAAACTAGTGTTATGAATTAATCTGAGGATTGGTAGCTTTGAACAACACTACTGTTCATAATATATTAAGTTTACCCAGGAAAGTTTCGTTGGAAATAGAGTTTCAGGGCTGCGTATTTGAAGTATTTTTCTACAAATATTTCTCTTTTATTAACTTTTTCTAATTAAAAATTCAATTTTACTGTTAAAATATGATAAGGATTTCTGCATAGCAGTGGTACTAAAATGTGTGCCAGAGAATTTTAGAAGGTGTGTGCCTAAATTTGTTCTCAAATTTAAAAATATATTTACTATTTCATACCATTTTATTACTGATATATCAGTCTTTTTGGCAACGCATTAATAATATGTTAATTATCAACAGTTTTTCATGGAAAAAGAAGCCACTTATACGCACACCTCGCAACCATCTCTTTAAATAATAATTGGAATATTTTTAGCACCCGTTTTCTTTCTTTTCTTTTCTTTTTCTTTTCTTTTTTTTTTTTTTTCTTTTTTTTTTTTTTACACCGGTCTTTCTTTAGGGTAATTTTATACTTATTTAATCGTGACTACATTTGGTGATAATTACTCTAAAAATAATGTGGTGTGGAAAAAAAGGCGTGTACTAAAAAACCTTCCGATTTATAAACAGAATGTTGGCAGGTATGTATACGGTAACGTGATGTGTATATTACTTATATTGAATGCTTTGGAAGTTGCTGTTATGTGCATAATACTTATTTTCGGATGAATACATTCAAATAAATAGCAAAAAGCTTACAATGAAATGAAATAAAAGTCATTTTCAACATCATATTTGTGTGAATTTATATTTTATATCCAAACACATTTAAATATATATATATATATATATATATATATATATATATATATAATACTATGCACGTACTGAAAATACTGAGATAGAAATTTGCCTAAAATTAATTTTTATCATTATAATCTTTTTCCAAATTTTGTATTTAGTGCACCTACGTTTATCTGTAGAATTTTTATTGGGTTTTAAATTGAAAAAGTTTGAGATCCACTGTTATATAGTATTAGTGGGAGGAAAAAATAGTTTGCCATTTGTGTTACCAGTTACAGCAGATCGAAGTTTCCGCTTTTTGTTCCTTCAGGATACTTTCAGTTACAAGACATTTTCACCTTTTTTGCCACCAATATTATTATACAGAAATCATTACCGTAAATTTATAGTAAGGATGTGTCCTTATTATACCATATAGACATTATTGTATAAAAATAGAGGTACTAAAACATATGAAAATTTCTCATCCCTAGAAATAATCTCAAAAAAAAAAAAAAAAAGGCGGAGACTTCGAGCTCTGACTATTACACAGTTGCACACTTTATAATTTAATGCAGACTATTGTCAGTACCGACTATTTTTCTTTTCAGTAATTTTGAAGAAATGTTTGTTTCTGATTTCATCATTGCCATTTACTGACGAAAAATATTGAACAAAAATTTTGGATCGAAAATAATGCAGGTTTCAAAATTGCTCCGGTATAAATTAAAAAAAAAAAAAAAAAAACTGGCGACTTTTGGAATTCACTATTTTGTTTACCGCTTTTTTATAGTAATCTTCATTAATCATTTGTATTTCATATCTTCGAAAGAAGAAAACAAAAATTGCTTTATATAAAAAAGTGCTATTCAGAATAGTGGAGTTACGGGCGAAACAATAATTAATGTGGATTTGGGCGGGGCATTTGCTAACTGGCAAAAACATCTAAGTGTGCTTCCTTTTTTTTTTTTTTTTTTTTTTTGCCTTTACAGTGAGAACCAATGGCTAGAATTTAAGTAGCAAAATCAACAAATTAATTTTCCCACGGTCTATAGGAAGAAAGAAAATGTATCGAAAATTCAGAGTGAAAAATCCTTGTACGATGTCTATCCACTTGGCTGTGCTTAGAATGGAGCCCTTTTAAACATCACGTCCGTAACATCGTGAAGTATGAACCCTATAGTTTAATGGTATTATATGCTGTAGAAATTAAGCAGGTATGCCATTAATTTTAATTTATTATTATTATTTTCCCTCTTTTCTTTTTTATACCACTTTTTTAGCAGTAATTTTCTTTTTATTTTATTCTAACTATATATTGGAGAAAATTCCAAAAAATATTCTACAAAAAACGATGAGTAAAAAATGTGTTTAAAAATATCGCTCCAATATAAATTAGAAATATTTCAATATCTCGAATTAAGGCCATTTGTTCACTAAAGTGATATAGTTCTAACTAATATTTATGCTAATTTAAGAGAAGAAAAAAAATGTTAGTTTAGCGTGAAACAGTGAACGGCTAGGATGGCAGCTGAGGTTGAAGTCAACACAACCCGCACACCAGCTTAAAGAAAAAGATTTTTCAGCTACTAGCTTAGCCTCGTATCAGTTGAAAACCGAATTAAATCTGCTTTTTGTTACATAGTTTTCATCTTTAAGAATCAAGTTACTTCTAATTTTTTTTTTTTTTTTTTTTTTTTACAGTATTCAAAACCGAAATACAACAGTGAACATATTTTGATATTAAAATTTCGTCAAAACACACGAAAATAAACATCATTAAAATGAAGAATTATATGAATATGGTAACTCTGCATCCTTATCCGTAGAATTTTCATAATCTACACATAAGAAGAGTTTACAGAAAAGCTGAGAAAAACCCTGTAACTTTCAACAATAAATATTATTTTTTATAACATATATATGTCAGACAGCACCTCAGAACTGATGTTTCAAAGTAATAAGTACAAAAATTTGAATAAATACCATAAAAGACCAGAACTCGTAACAATTTCTTTGGGTCAAAAGAAAACACTACCCTTCATCAGGCGAACAAAGTAGGCACAAGTGCTGCAAACAAAGTGGCAAAGGGCGCTACCGCTATTAAAGCATTACTTTGTTGGGTTAAAGTTTAAAATGTTGAATAAATTAACTTAGATATTTTTTATGTATTGAAAATCTTTTACTTATCATCATTCAGATTCAATTAAAAACGCTCTTTTTTTACGATAAAAGAGAAATTTTAAACCTTAACCTTTATCGCCCGTATGTCCCTTCTGAGGGGACATTAAAAAATCGAACCACGCCTTAAAGTGTTCCTCTGCAAATGAAATGTATTTTTCTAAAACGTGTAACTCTAGGCTACCCTTCGGCTACTGGAAAATTTTAACAGAAAGATTTCTTTTATTTAATGATGAAGTAAAATAAAACAAATTGTTACAATTTTTTGATAGCCAAAAGGTAGCAAGTTGGAAACTATACCTGTGACGTTTTAAAAGAACGCCAAAAGGAGTGTCTTACGGAAAATAATACGCAAAGGGTGAAATGCCGATGGCTGTATTTAAGCACAATTATGTCTTGTTTAATATTCTGAGAAGAATATAGAAACTAATGCATGTTTTTTATTAGATTTACATTGATTATGTGTTTAAATCAATTTTTCAACTCTGGATAGAATTAATACAGCTGATGAGAAACAAAAATACATTTATTTGTTTAACTTTTTTAAAAAAACCATTATTATTATTATTATTATTATTATTATTATTCTAATTTCAGATATTAAGCGCTAAAATAAAGAAATTGGATTATTTTTTAATTTAACTTAAAAATAATACTCATAGTTTAAAATATATTTTAATAGTTTGTATCAAATAATTAAAATACATTTCTTAATAAGAAACAAAATTTACATAGCTACAAATTTTCTATTTGAATATAAAAGTGGTATTAAATATTAATGATGAATGTTGTCCAAATGTCATTTAAATATTATTTGAAATCATACATTAGAAAGTTCAAATTTAGATGAAGGATCTCTTGAATATATTTAAGTAGTATTCATACAATAAAGGGGAGTTTTATTCAAAATCACAGACTTGGTTTGGTTTTATAATGAAATGCTTCTGGTACTTCAGAAGATGGGGAGAAATCATATTTAAATTTGTTCTAAAATTATGGTAAATGTTATTTATTTTATTAAAATTTCTAATATTCAAAAATAATTATAATTATGCTTATCAAAACAAATTGCACTAAATATATCATATTTGAAAAGAACTATAAAATATATGAATATTCAACGTTTTATGTAGTAATACAAATATATTTAGTTAGTAAATTAATAAATTTATACAACATAGAATATTATTGCTGTAAGTATATATTTATTGCTGTAAGTATATATAAACTTTATATTTATTATGTAATAAACAGAATACAATCAAACAGAAATAGATTTAACGCGTTTCCAAAAATTAAAACAAATAAATAAAATGTATTTTAATGTAAAGTGAAAATTTTTTGTTTCATATATTTTAGAAAAATTATGTGATTTTTTTTTCTGAAATTCAAATACCGCATCCCGAATCGTCAATGTTTATTTTTACGTACGAAAAGCTGTAAAAATTAATGAAAATATTAGGTAGGTTAATAATTATATTAATAATAAAGTTTTTTGAATAATTTATTTACCAATTATTTTATAACGACATTACTGTAAGATGGAGATTTTCTACACTATCGCTACAATTATTTAATTTCTGTTAACACTTTCGCAACTGCTTGTTTCTGATTTATTTTCACATTAAGGCCACCTGTGGGCGTTATTCTTCCCCGTTACAATATTTCAGAATAAAGTTTTTCGTATTCACATTCATAGTACAAACGGATATACATTATAGTTATACTCTTTCTAATCAAAACAGTTATATACATAGTATATTGATAGTACAAATATGAATATTGGGTATATTTTTAAGAAATAAACAACACACAAATTGCAAAAGAAATACCCACTGGTGGAGTTAGAGATTTTCAAATGACGTGAATCAGCGATTCAGATTATTCTGTTTAATAAAAAAGTAATTTAAAAATACGATAAATTTTCCACAGGGGTGCAAGAGTTTCCGTCTCACGACGAAACACGTACACCAGTATATTTTTTATCAATAATTCGTACAACATTGTGCAGTAATTATTGCGATTGAGTATCACAGAAATTATTAATAAAGAGCACTGGTGAATTTTTTTTTTTTTTTTTTTTTTTTTTTTTGAGACTGAAACTTTTGCACTTCTGAGTTTCCTAAAATAGTGGAAGAGTAATCAAACGGAAATATTTTTCTTCTGCTATTAGGCAGAGTTCCCAACTTTTATAATTTATTCACGAGCATTTTTAGCCCCGCCTCTTTTTCACACTGGAAATTTTGAAAAACCGAAAATGATTATCTTCTTATTTAATCGTTTTCACATATTAAAGAGAAATAATCTACAAAATTTCTGGTGCGAAAAGAAGGCGGGACTAAAAATGCTTGTGAATAAATTATAAAAAATGGGAACTCTGCTATTAGGTCTTAGCGAAAAGTCGAATTCATCAAATTACGATAATCCTGCGTATGACACCTTTGACAGATTTTGTAATTAAGATGTAAATAAATATTTTTGTGTAATAAACAATAGCCCACAATATAATACATCGTAAGCGTGGCAATTTTTCTAGTGCTTATGTTAGTTTTATTTAATAGCAGAAATTATGGTTTTGTGTAAACCAAATATTTTCCTAAAGGAATGATAAAATCAAAAATTAAAAAGACTTGATAGCTCTGAGGAGTTAAACTTACTATCCATGCTGCAACCTCCACTTTAATTTAATGAAGTCTTCTTCACAGAACCTTTCTATAGTTGAATTGTTGTACCGAGTGCTATAACAATTAAAAGCCTAATAAAAGTAATCTCTAAATAGCTTGTTGCAGGATATGAATGAAACAGTGCGTTTTTAAGGTTTGCACTTGGCAGCAATGTAATATGCTGGTAGGACCAATAAAACAATGCATTTTTTTTTTCTTTATCTTTATGTGTAAAATGCCCATCTAGCATTCATTTGACTCTAGCATTCATGAGGTAAGTGCGAGATATAATCATTTTCTGCGTTCCAATAAAACTGTTACATTATTATTCTATAAACGCATTTCACATAAATAAGGTCAAACAAATTTTGGTGGCATTACTACACCCAGACTATCATCCAGATGATTCATATCTGTGTGAAAAACACATGACATTCACATCAAATTGCTATTCCATATGAGAAGCACTCGTTTTTGGATGTGCGATGGAGAATAGTGAATGAACGTCGAAACGTCAAGGACGGCAAGGAAACAAACTGATGGGAGGAGGAATTAGCACAATTATACGACTTGATCCAGGAACACCTCCGGTACTTACAAATATACAGAAGAAATATACATACTGCAAAAGAAAAAAAAAAAGACGAATATGTTATATGCATGCTTGCCAACGTACTAATTAATATTCCATAGTTTTGTTAGCCCCGCCTTTTTTTCTTTTTTTTTTTTTTTTTTTTTTCGCATCGGTATCTTTTTAGAGTATTTTTCTTCTTATTTAATCGTAATTACACTTGGAGAAAAATACTCTAAAAATTTACTAGTGTGAAGAAAAAAAAAAAAAAAGGGCGGGACTAGCAACACTACGGAATATTAATTAGGATGTTGACAAGTATGTATATGCGCAATATTAATGTCCATGGCAGGTACTTCATTCCACACACCATAAAAACTCAATAACATCACAAACTATTTTTTTTTCTATGTCATTTTTTAGCGTTCGTTGCATAAAAAATAGTATTGAGGGTATTCAAAAAGCATTTGCTAATGTTCCAAAAATTGAACGGTATATAGTTTCAATATAATGCGCTGGAAAACTTGAAACGACATTTTTCTTCCATATATAATTGTTAATAAAAATCACTTCCTTTTATCATATTAATATATTTTATTTTTGAAAAATGAAAGACAAGAGTTTTGTCATATAATGGGTTAAAAACGTTAAGCCTTTAAAATATCACATTTTGGTATGTAGCTTTTAAACATTCAAATGCTTAGCTTACACAGCTGCCAAATGTTATGGTTTCTGAATGCCAGACTTTTTTTGTTATAAATATATATTTTTAACTTATAAATCATAAAAAAACTACTAGAAAAGTTCATAAAATATTTCTTTAAAATAAACAGAAGACTTCCGCACGAAGCGGCGGCACGGTACTCGGATGTATATTACAATTTTATTTTTTAACGCCACTAAATTGTTAGAAGATCAATCTATAAGTACAGTTGCACTTGTTTTAATTTTTGTAAAAAGCATTTGCTTTGATATAAAATTAGTGATGACAAAAACGAAAATTATGGTATTCATCTAGTAATCTTGCCTCCTCGTTGTATGGGAGTCTACTGTATTGGTATTTAAAAATCATAATATATGACAATTATGCATATATAACATATTCTCCAACTAGAGGGTAATTAATTCAAGGGAATATCTTAATTAAACTTTAATGCAGCATATTTGCTATGTGGAAACTAGGGTAGGTGTTCCAGTGATTGACATGCTCCAGTAATTGACATCTATTCCGAAATAATTAATAAATAAGAAAAATAATAAAATCATATATTTTACATATAAGAATTTTAACATTTTATGTCAAACACTGGAGCATAGGGTACTAATAACTGCTAAAAAGAATAACTTGCAGCGTCAATCACGGGAACATAGGGTGCCAATTACCAATAAAAGAAAAAACTGGCAGTGTCAATTACTGGAACATTGTGTGGGTGTTAAATAAAAATTCATAAAAAAAATATAATTGTTATAAAATGTATATATTTTAACCCTTAACGCTCGGCATATTTTCCTATTTTGAACAGTAAGCCACGCCTTTTGGCCTTCACTTAAAACATCACACGTATAGTTTCCAACTTTCTACCTTTTGGCTACCGAAAAAATGTAATAATTTGTTTTATTTTACTTCATCATTAAATAAAATAAATCTTTGTGTTAAAATTTTCCGGTAGCCGAAAGGTAGCCTATAGTTACACGTTTTGGAAAAATATAGCATATATGTTTAGCATATATGTGATTCTGAATGTCTTTCATGCCATCTGTATTAACTAAAGATTTCTAAAAATATTTTCTTATGACTAGAACATTAAATGTCAATCACTGGTGCACTTACCATATATCTGAAGCAAGATATAAAAATTTCTTGAGTTTTAACAACATTTTTAAACATACTAAAATTTTAAATGCGGGAAAATAAAATTTACGATTACCATTATAAAACAGAAATATATATTTTAAATTACAGCGCTCCGCCCCCTGCTTCCTTTGTTCCAAAATCCCGCAGGCAGAAGTCGTACTCTCCGCCCTTTTTTCAGGACACTCTCAAAGATGAAAACTGCCTTTTTTGCCACCACTAATTTTATGCGAAAATATTTATGGTATTTTTAAGGTAATGTGTCATGATTAAATAGTATAAAGTTTATCGTATAAAAATACTGGTAGCAATAGAAGCGAAAATTTCTCATCGCTGAGATTGTACTGAAATAAGAGTGGATATTACGATCTCTGCCCGCAGGACCTTTGCCAACCACTCGTCCCTATAATCAAATTCTTGCTCAATTTTAAAACAAGTCCAAGGCCCAACATTAGAGGGAGGAATATTTACAATGTGCATTATGATTAGGTATAATTATTATTTAATTACGTTTAATAAGAATATACTCCAATTCAGAAGAGGTCTAAGGACCGAGAGATATGAAGGGGGAGAAAATTTATAATGTGGAATATGAATTGGTAAAATTAATATTTAATTATGTTTATTAAGGATTTAGTAAGGGGTGAATTTACTTTGCCATTGGTACATAACAGTTGCAGATTTGCCAACTTTTATAATTTATTCAGGAGCAATTTTAGCCCCGCCTTTTTTTCGCACCAGAAATTTTATAGAATATTTCTCTTTAGTACATACTTGCCAACATCTTAATTAATATTCCGTAGTCTTCTTAGTCCCGCCCTTTTTCCCACACCAATAAATATTTAGAGTAATATTCTCCAAATGCAATTACGATTAAGTAAGAGGAAAAATAATCTAAAAAGATTCCGGTGTGAAAAAGAAGACGGAGCTAACAATACTGCGGAATATTAATTAGGATGTTGGCAAGTATGCTTTAGTACATAACAATGGTTAAGTAAGAGGAAAATCTTTCTTTAAAATTTCCGGTGTGAGAAAAGGGCGGGACTAACAATGCTCCGGAATAAATTTTAAAAGTTGGCAACTCTGCAATTGTAAAAGAAATCATGATACTGAAAATAAATAAATGAATGAATGAATAAATTCAAATGAATAAAAATAACAAAAATAAGAATGAGAATAAAACGTAAATAATTAAGAATAAATAAATAAATAAACAGTTTTCGTCTTGCATTTTTTTTTTCTATGTGAAATTAAAAAAAAAAAAAGTTTTTTGTAGCACTTTTTTGTGATTAAACATGATAAAATGTTTTGCAAAGAATTACTTGTGTTAAAAAAACGTACAATTTGGTACCTATGTAAATTAAATAAACTGTTTTTTTTTTTTTTTTTTTTTTTTTTTTTTTTAATATATATGTAAATAGTGATATAAAAATGAATTACAACGTCTACAACATTCTACAAATTTCTTTCTTGAATGTAAACGGCCACATGTAGCGTCTGCCATGTAGTGAGATTAGTGATGTATATGCCATATGTATTTTCGACAGTAAAACAAACAATTATTATAAAATTTTCTGTTTGGAGTCTTCCATGAAAATCCAGGGACTTGGCAAACATTAATTTGTGAATGTGTTTGAAATAATATTTTTGGTAAAATTTTTTATAAATTATTATTTAAATTTCTTTTCTGTGAACTTAGGCAGTAGTAATCCCACAGAAATAATTAAAGATAGCTTTATTTTTGTAACATCTAATACAATAACCAGACAAATATAATAAAATTTAATAATGACTTAATATAATAAATAACATTTAATATAATGACGAATATATAACCAGACTTAACGTTGAACAGAAATGTAAAATAAAAGTGTGAGCAACATTGAAGATTGTTTTGTAAAAAAATATTAAGTAAGCAAACTGCACTTTCTGTAGCGTTATGTGTACCGCCATTAGTGCATCATCATCATCATCATATGAAGTTCAGGAGTGCCGACGTTGGTCAAGACAATCGTTTACTTTTACCTGAATTTGAAAAAGCATGATTCGTTGTTACAGGATCAAGCAAATTCGGTTTTCTTGAGTCCTATATGTGACAGAAGAGCGAGTTCGGAGAAGTTACCAATAGGAATTTAAGGAACTGGTTACATAATGTTAGTCAATGGGAGATTGGATTAGAGAAAGCTATGTTAGATAGTAGGTGAAAATCAAGAATTTGTGGATTTCATGTAAGGTTTCCAAGAATAAGTGAAAGAGGATACAACAAAATCGCAATTAATAGGATTTTTATGATTTTTTAAATATGTAAATTTCTTGAAACTGGAGTTTATACAAATGTTTAGGCTGAATGATTATTTTAGCTGAATTAAAAATTAAAAGATCTTAGCTGAATTAAAGTAAAAACATTCGCTTTCGTATATACATATTGGAGCAAAAATCCGTTTTATCATCCTGCACCGATGATTAAAATTGTTGGTAGAATAACTGTACTTTTAACATTAATTCAATTAAAATAATCCGCACTAAATATTTACATGAACTCGACCTTTTAGAATCTTTCCATATATGTATGTATATATATATATATATATATATATATATATATATATATATGAATAATAATAATAAATAAATAAAAATATTATTAACCCTTTCACGACATCATATTTTGGTATTTCTTATGGAAAATTCCGCATGTAGGCATTATTTTTCAAGCTACATTATTTTAGAGCAAGATTCTATATAGTGCAAATAAATACGCATTATAACTAAACTCTTTCCAATTAAAGAATTTGTATCCATAGTGTTTTAATTGTATAATAATAATTTTTTGGAAAATTCTTAAGAAATACACAGTTGCTAACATTTATTTCATTCAAGAGCATTTTTACTCTGCCTTTATTTCTCACCACTTAATTTTGAGAATATTTTTCTCCAATAAATAACTACTATAAAATTAATTAATTAAAAAAAAAAAAAATGTACTTTTCAAAAAAGTGATGTGGAATAAAGTTAGGGTTAAAAATGCTCCGGAATAAATTAAAATTTTGGCAAATCAAGAAATATGGTAACATACAAATTGTTAATTAAATGTCCTCTAGCGGAGTTACAGGTTTTTCAAATGATGTAAATTAACGTCAGGTATTGCAAAAAAGGTTACTTGCAGTCATAGTTGCCAACTTAGCACCTTTTGGCTAATGGAAAAATTTAATAGAAATATTTATTTTATTTAAACAAGTAACAGTAACGATTTTCACTGATAATGTAAAATAATATATATATATACATATACACTCATATCCAGAATTATCTTTACATATCCGAAACTAATGATATTCAATGAAATATCCAATCAATGCGATCCATTTTTGCAGAAAATGTGGGAAAAACAAGCCTAATTAGCATTATCCAATCAAAAGTAATCAAACGATTCTGTGATATGGAAATCTAGGCTTACGTCATCCGATGCTGAATCAAGCGCTTTGCGCAAAGTGAATAACTTAGTGAATCTCTGCGATATAACGTTTGATTTCAGTGTGTAAGGACTCAAATCGTTTTGCTATGGCTTCGAAGAATCTATGAAGTGGCGACTCATCGGCCGTTTAAAAGCAGGGCAGCCTATCACAAAAGTAGCCATATGTCTGAATATTTCAAGACAGACAGTCACTACATTATGGAAACAGTTTCGAAACGATGGAACTGTTGTGAGAAGGCCTAGAGAAGGTCGTAAACGAATGACAACTGCTTCTGAAGATTGATATTTGGCACTAACTGCCCGTCGTAACAGAAAATCGATTTTTCGCCAGTTAATTTCAGAGCTTGTAGCGGCCACTGGAACTGCTGTATCACGGCGAACGATATACAAAAGCCTTAATGAAAGAGGCCTTTATGCCAGAAAGCCAGGGGTATGCATTTCACTGTCTTCACAACAGAGAAGGAATCGCTTTAATTGGTCCAAAGAACATCAGAACTGGAGTCAACACCAATGGTACCATGTTCTGTTTATTGATGAGTCGAGGTTTCGTTTTACAGGTGATTCTAAACGTGTTTACATATGATGGAGTCAGGAACACGAAATTATCCCTCAAACATAATGGAACATAACTGTTTTGGTAGTACAGGTGTGATGGTATGGGGGAAATAAAGATCAATGGACGTACGACCCTACACGTTTTCGACAGTAGATCTGTGACCGGCGAGAGGTATCGGGATGAGGTCCTAGAGCCTTATGTCAGACTTTTCAGAGGGTTAATATTGATCTGACTTTTTATTTATGGACAATAATGCTCGTCCACATCGAGGAAAGCTCGTTAACGAATTCCTTTAAAGTGAAGGCATTGAACGAATA
The DNA here is from genome assembly GCA_963930645.1 of Salticus scenicus. Taxonomy (NCBI): domain Eukaryota; kingdom Metazoa; phylum Arthropoda; class Arachnida; order Araneae; family Salticidae; genus Salticus; species Salticus scenicus. Next base: position 132,261,143 of record OZ005660.1, on the reverse strand, counting down.
CCGTGGCCAGCAAAGTCTCCTGATCTTAATCCAATAGAGAACTTATGGGACTACCTTGGAAGAGCAATTGCACGTAGATATCCTCCTCCTAGAAATGTAAATGCTCTGAAGAAGGCATTATTTGAAGTGTGGAGCTTAATTCCTCAAACTGTGGTTAACAACGTTATTGCCAGCATGAAAACACGTTGTGATATGTGAACAAGTCAGGGGAGATCATATTCCATATTAAATTCGTAAGGCTTAATTCTGTTATGAGTTATTTCTTTTTTTCTGACCTATCTTTGTCACCTTTTATTACCATTTTTAATGTTTCATGCTACAATTTAATATTATATGCAGTGCCATTATTTTTCTTCCTTTGTTATTTATGTGTCATAGTGTTATAGAACATTCCAAAAAAGAAAAAAAAAATCACAAGCTCATAGTTCACAGTTTCTGAGAAATCCGTGAATTTATGCATGTAAAGATTATTTTGGACATGAGGTATATATATACATATATATATATATATATACATACTTGCCAATCATCTCATTAATAACCGTACAATTGTTAGCGCCCACTGAAAAAACGACCCTTTTCTCACACCACTATATTTTTACAGTAATTCTCTCCAAATGTTGTTACGATTAAATAAGACTAAAATTACTCTAAAAAATTATTGGTGTAAAAAAAAAGGCAGGTACTAAAAATTGTACGATTCATAATGAGATGGTTGACAAGTATGTACAGTCGGGGAAAAAATCGCAGCACTCGCTGTAATTTCATTATTAATTGACGCAGAAAAATTTAATAGACACCATTCAACAGGAAATTAAATGCACTTTTTGAAAATGCTATCAAATTTTGAATTAGGGGTGATCTACATATTGAAATGAGCGCTAACTTTGATTTTTTCAACAGCAACACGAAATTTTGACTTCATATTCGAATTTCTGAGAGTCTGGCAGTGCGGAAAAGTATACTGTTTGTATACTTTAGCTTTAGTATTTATAGAGCTATAATGAAAAATGTGTTACGGGGTTATCTCTAAATGCAGAAAAATAAAATTAAGATCCTACAAGAAACAGATAAAATGTTAATGTTTTGCACCTGAAGGTTCCTTTTCCAGTTTCTTAATTATCCTGAATTCAGTTTCTTAGATTTGTATTTTCTTCAGTACTTTTTAAAATAATTTTAGGTCTATTTAAATACATTACACTTGCGATTTAGCCACACTGTACTCTTTGAAAAAAGCGCAATATTTTTCAGGTAAAAGTGTCTATTATGACTGTTGTAATCACCAATAAAGCTTGAATTTTCTTTCGTAGGTGTAACATAAAATATGAATTGAAAAAAAATATATATATATAACAACGCATAAAATAAATCTTTTCGAATAAATTATTGTAAGGGTTCATGAAGTAAATATTAGACAATTTTAATCGCAATTACCAGTTTTGGGTCAGTTGAACTCTTTGGAACTGTACGATTCGTTTTATAATTTCTATGAAAATATAATTTCTTAATTAACCCTTTCGCGACTGCTGACGTAGATTCACGCCATTTGAAAAACTGTAACTCTCTTAGTGGGCGTTCCTTTCGTAATTTGTGTGTTGCTTATTTCTTAAGTGTGTAACCAGTGTTCATATTTTTGCAATAAAATATACTATGGATAGAAATATATTGATTAGAAAGAATATAATTATACTGTATATCCATTTGTAATATAATTGTGAATACAGAAAATTTGTTCCGAAATACTTTATTTTGAGAGAATAACGCCCTTAGGCGGATTTTATTGTCAAAATTACAAAATCCTGCGGTCACAAAAAGTGTTAAAAAATATTTATAAAATTAAAAGTATATTTAAAATATATATAAAGTTAAAATATATTATTAAAATTCTAAAGACTAAAGTATCCTTAAAATAATAATCCTCTCCCCAACAAAATAAATCAAGCAATAAAAATCAAGCAATGTATGAAGCAAATGATTAAGCTTTTAACTTAAGAAACGATTTTACAAGTCTGTCTTGCATTCCAATTCCATTCTTTTTTTTTTTTTTTTTTTTTTTTTTTTTAATTGACAATTTTTACATTTACCAATTTTTCTATTTAAAACAGTAAACCCCGCCTATTTAGTTATTTTTTTTTTCTTCTAGTGTTCGTTTAAAACAGCGGTTCCCAACCTTTTTAGTTGTGCGGACCACAAATTTTGTAAAAAAGACTTTGAGGCCCACTACTTACTTAATATACAAGTAAAAAAATATAATGGCAAATAGACACCTATATATGTATGATGAATTTATATACATATATATATATATACTATATATATTCGTCAATATTCCACGGCCCAGTACCCCGCAGCCTGCGGCCCACTTGTAGGCCGCGGCCCATGGGTTGGGAACCGCTGGTTTAAAAGATTCAAAATTTATCTCCAGTAATCGATGAAGTAAATACCACTTATGCATATTTTTGTCAACATAAAATAAGGGGTTTAACACGAATACTCAATGTCACATTTACTTTTCTTTTTTTTTCTGTATTGTTTTGTTTTGAAGAACGATGAAGGCGGGGTTTGTCTTCTTTAGAAAACAGGAATTCTTGATGCTAACACTGATGTCTAAAAATCCTCATTTAATGTTATTTCTTTGCGTTTGACGTTGTTGTTATATAATTTGACCCGTAAATAAAAAATAAACATATTTTGTTTAATTTTCCTTGTTGTTTTTTTAAGATTTGATTCGTTATATCATCCTAAACTTTACAAGAGACGGCTCCCTAAAGAACTCCAAAAAAAAAAAAAAAAAAGATTTATTTATATCTCGAAAACTAATAATTGGAATGAGCTGCAAATTTGCACACCCATATTTTTTAGCATTAGGATTCGTTTTATGTAAAAATTAATATAGGTCATTATTCATAATTTTTATGAATATGAATTTATTAATATTTTTCAAAATTAAAAATATTTTTCAGAATCAAAAGTAATGATGGATTATGTTTGGGTTTATTCACTGTATCTCGTAAAAAAAGAATTATATCGATCAAATTATTTTTTGTGAACATATTAATAAAAGTTAAAATATGAATTTAACATTAGCATCTTCAAACTTTTAACGCTTATAACTCCATGAAAAAATAAGTAAAATGTACAACCAATATACTTTTTCGCGTTGTCGTGATCCCAGGAATTCAAATATAAAATAAAAATGGGGCATTACCATTGAAAAAAAAATCAAAGTTGGTGCACGTTTTAATATGTAGACGACCCCCAATTAAAAATTTGAGTTCATTTTCTGACACTACTCAAAATTCCCCGTCGAATGATACCTATTACATTTTTCTACATCTATTAGCAACGAAGTTACGTCGAGTGCTGCGTTTTTTTTTTTTTTTTTTTTTTTTTTTTTCCCGACTGTATATATATATATATATATATATATATATATATATATACATATATCAGGGATGGAACACGGGCGCAGAATTCATACCACTATCAATGTAAGAAAATTGTCTACTTCTTAAATCAACGATATTATAGGTAGAGACATTTCTTAAACGGATTCCGGTATGAATTCTGCGCCCGTGTTCCATCCCTGATATATATAATTTCCCCGGTAGCAACAATTTCACAGTTGGCGACTATACTTGCCACTTTGCTTTACACCCATTTTTTTTTTTTTTTTTTTTTTTTTTTTTTTTTTTGTTAGAAATATTGCATAACGTCTAAGTATCCTTGATTTTCACTATCCATTTATATAATTTTCTCTATTGTACTTTTCTATTGGTTAACACAGGGGTAACCAATTTCTCTGCCCTTTTTTCAGGACTCTTCTTCTAGATAAGAAATTTCTATCTTTGTTTGTACCACAATTTGTATGCCATAATTTCTATCCTATTTAATGGGGACATATTTCTTTGAAAATACCATAAAGATTCTGCATTAAATTAGTGGTGGTGAAGAGGATGGATATATTTATTTCTGAAATTGTCGTGAAATACGGGTGGAGAGTAAAACCCCTGCTAACACCTCCAGTTTTTTAACCATCTGACAGTGTCGTCACTGACAGATATATTCGGTCACTGACTTGTTAATTGCTGATTTTGATAACGAAAACTGAACTGCTGTTTGTTTGTAATTGAAAGTACTCTGCAAATGACAAGAATATTTAATACATTTGCTAGTATTCTTGCTGGATCAAAAACTATTATTTAATAGTAACTTCCAGTGCATAATATAATAGAAATTTTATATTTGTGATAAATAATTTGTTTCATAAATGGAGATGCCACGGCTCATGCTTAAATCAGGCGACTTCGTTTTTATAAATTTGTAAAGGATAAAATTCTTCATCTTTTCAATGCTATCTTTATTTTCTAATGATAATTTATATCCTACGTAATCACTCATAAGGGACAGTTTTAAATTATGTTAAAAATTTCTCTACGTTAATAGTTTTTGAATGAAAAGTGGGATTGTTTCATCCTTATAAAAAATAACATGTATTTAACATAGTAAACTTAAACAAATGAACTTACACCGTAAATAATTCTAAATGTTTTGTATCTGTATGATTTATTGATTCATGTTCTGCGATAACTTTCCAAAAAAGTTTTCTATATCAAGGAAGTCTGCAATACTATTTGCAGATTGTTGAAATAAAAAATGTGCTTTATGTATCAAGTAGACATTAATATTTGAATGTTATACTTAGTTTCATGTCACGGTATATTTTTCAGCGGGAAAATTATTTTTTTTCTATTATTGTTATGGAATACTTACCAAAGAGGAAGAAATTTTAATATCACATACCACAGAATTGGATATGAATCTCGATACGAATTTGAAAGTAGTTGAGTTAACGAATTTATTGCACCATGTAAAAATTACGATGAACATTGTCTTGATCCTTTACTTACTGCATTATGAAATAGATAAAAAATGAATTTGAAATCCATTTTTTTAAATTACTTAAGATTAACTTCTATACACAAAAACAATCTCAATTATATATACAGATCTGTCAACCTAATCCGGCAAGTTGTTAGTACCGCCCCTTTTTTTTACACCACCTAATTTTTAGAGTATTTGTTTTCTTCATTCATCGTAAATTTATTTGAAGAGAATTACTCTAAAAATTAAGTGTTGTAGAAAAAGGGGCGGTACTAACAATTTGCCGGATTTGCTTGGCAGATCTGTATATATATCACTTCATCCTAGTAATTAATGAGACTTCAGTAAGATTGCACTTTACTGTTCCAGTGTTGTATAAAGTTTTAAAAAGAGACAAAAAAAAAAAAAAAAAAAAAGTATTTTGTATGCCATGCATTTATTTATTTTTATTTATTTATTTATTTTTTTCGAAAATTAATCGAAGATTCTTGAATTGATAAAAAAAACCATACTCGCTAACATTCCAATTAATATTCTGCAGTATTGGTAGCAGTGTCTTGTCTTTCACACCAGTATTTCTTTACAGCATTCTATTTATTATTAAATCGTAATCACATTAGGAAAATATTAGTCTAAAAAATTAAAGGTGTAAAAAATGGGCGCGACTAACGCCACTACGGAATATAAATGAGGATTTTTGTACGTATATATAAAATAATTATAACACACGCTAAGATCGTGAAAAATGACACTTCAAAATAGCGACAGTAACTTATAACTTCATTTCTTGAACGACTACATGCAGTATCTAGAGCTTCATACAAAGGTTCCCATTAAAACGGAAGATCGCGAGAATCTAGCATGTTTTTTTTTTTTTTTTTTTTTTTTAATTTAAATTTAAATTTTATTAAAAAAAAAAAAAAAAAAAAAGGCGTACATTTTTCTGAGGCTCATTTATTAAAATATTTCTCGCTGAAAAGTGGTCATTCAAAAAATGAGTAATCTTGAAATGAAAAACGTTTCACCTTTTAGAAAAATCAACAAATTTAATTAACCCCTTCACAAAAGTTGAATGTTTTTAAAAAGTTTTCAAAAAACTTGAATGAAAAATTTAAGTATTTTTCAGATTAGCTGCAAAATTATGATATATTTCTGCAATGAAACACTGCAAAAACTACAATTGGGTAAATAATTTTATATGGAAGGTATATAAAAAAGTTAGTTTCATTAATATGCAGTGCATTAACTGCCTATTTCAGTGTTTGACAGTAAAAAAAGAAAAATCTATATATTTAACCATTTATATGCGATCAAATTTAAATTATACCAGTGAGTTGTACAATTAAATCTCATTAGTGATTTACATTAATTCCTCCTTTTTTTTTTTTTTTTTTTTTTTTTTTAACATGCTTTTATTAGCTTCACCTGTATGTATGTTTGTAACCGCTCTGGGAGCAAACAAAAAATCATATTGTTAAAAAAGACTTTCCCTACGTGAATGCTGTGGCTGTGAGGTAAAGCTCCGAGCTATGAACCTAAAGGTATAACGTTCGAGCCCAGTCAGGGGAGATTTTTTAAAAATGTTTTTTTGTTTAATTCTAAATTACTTTATTAAAAATTTAAAAGTATGTAAATATTGTGGTATGTTACTCACACGATTTTCTCTTACTCTTCATTTTAATACTATAAAGATAGATATTTTGTACATTTTAGTTCACATTTCAATAAAAGCGTGGTCTTTAGTTTTTTAAAAGTACAATTTTATTATAAGTATTTTTCTGTTGTTGCATTCTTTATTGAAATCTCACTTATTTTCTAAGAAAGGGTGATACATTCTCACACAGCTCAGGGGTGGAATATTGGCGCAGGACTCATACCGGTATTTATGAATCAAATTTTTCTTATAATTAAATCAAGAATTGTATGAGTGGAGAAAAGTTTTAAACAAATACTGGTATGAATTCTGCGCCAAATTTCCACCCTTCACAGCTTTTACTTTTGATGAGAATTCTTTTTATCATGAGATTAAAGTGACTTAAGTACGTTTTTCATTGAAATTGTTTTTGACATTCTTTACAATGATTCTATTTTATACACTTTTAATTTTATTACTTTCTTATATATTTAATACAGAGAAATTATTGGATTCGTGAAAATTTTCGGCCTCCATTTTTTTAATGGATTTATACGTTTTGGGATATCCTGAACACGAATTGATAGTTTTTAGAAAATGTCTGTCTGACTGTCTGTATCACTTTTTTGTGGACGCTGTATCTCACGAACCAATGAATTAAATTTAACCAAACTTGGTATTTAGTTGCACCCTGACATAAACTGGTGCTGATTAGATTTGGGGACCACTCGCTCAACCGGTGACGCAGTGATCGCATTTTTTGTAAACTTTTAACATGGCAGTATAAGACAAAATTTCGTATAAATGTGCATAATGAGAGTTATATTAAACGTGTGACTATATAATTAATATGAGTTATTGATAATAGTTATAGTTAACTAGGAAAAAAAGTCTGTGCATGTGGGGGCATCGCTTCCTCCCAGGGGGGGGGGAGTAAATTTTCAAGATGGGTATCTTTCGAAAGGTCTCGTCAATACCTTTAAAACAAATGCTTGAACTATAAATCTGTGATAATTTAAAACAAAGTTATGATTTTCTTTACTTTTAACATAAAAAAAAAAAAAAAAAAAAAAAAAAAAAACTTCGAAAAAAAAAATCGTTTTTTTTTTTTTTTTTTTTTTTTTTTTACTGAGTGAATATGTGTAGCAAAATATAGAAGAAAGTCTTGTGGTGGCCACAACATACTAGTTTTTTCTTTAATTTACTGCAAAAAGATAAAGGAATATATAACCAGACTTACCTTTGAACAGAAATATAAAATAAAAATTTACGCAACATTGAAAACGCTAATGTAAAAAATATTAAGTAAGCAAATTGCACTTTCAGTAGCGTTTAGTATACCATCATTAGTCTTGAATGACAAAAAGGTTTATTGCTCCAGTATGTGACAGAGGAGCGAATTCCAGAATCAGAATAGTAGCAATATTAATTTTAGTAATACAAGATGTGTTAGCCAATAGGAGAATAGGGCAGAGAAAGCTAAGCAAATGGTAGCTGAAAATCAAGAATGTGTGGATTTTATGCAGAGTGTCCAACAATGAGAGAATGAGGTTACAGTATAATCGCAATTAATAGGATTTTTATGATCTTTTAAATATGCAAATTTCTAGAAAATAGATCTTATACAAATATTAAGGTAGAATGTCTATTTTGGCATAATTAAAAATTAAAAGTTCTTAGCGGAATTAAAGTTACAATCATTCTCTCTTGTATTTACATATTGGAGCAATAATCCGTTTTGTGATCTTGAACAGATGATTAAAATTGTTGAGAGAATAACCCTACTTTTAACATTAATCCATTTAAAATAATCTTTAGGCTAAATATTTACATAAACTCGACCTTTTAGAATTCCATATTTATAAAATAATAATAACGATAATAATAAATAAAAATGTCATTAATCCTTCCACGTCAGCATATTTTTGTTTTTCTAATGGATAGTTTCGCCTGTAGGCAATTTTATTTCAAGCTATATTATTTCAGAGCAAGGTTTTTCTGCATCTATGTATTGCAAATAAATACACATTGTAACTAAACTCTTTCCAATTAAAGTTTTTATATTTAGAGTATTTTAATTGTACAGTTGGCATAATTGCCAACATCTTAATTAATATTCCGTAGTGTTTTTAGTCCCGCCCTTTTTTACACACCAGAAAACTTTTAGAGTACTATTCTCCAAATGCAATTACGATTAAATAAGAAGAAAAATGCTCTAAAAAGATTCTGGTGTGAAAAAGAAGGCGGGACTAACAATACTACGGAATATTAATCAGTATGATGGCAAGTATGACAGTCGGGGAAGAAAAACGCAAAACTCGTGTAATATCGTTGTTAATAGACGCAGAAAAATGTAATAGTAGACATCATTCAACAGAAAATTAAGTGCACTTTTTGAAAATATTGTCAATTTTTGAATTAGAGGTAATCTACATGTTGGAATCTGCAATAAGTTTGATTTTTTCAATAACAACACCAAATTTTAACTTCATAATTGAATTCCTCAGAGTAGGGCAGTGCGGAAAAGTATACAGTTTGTATATTTTATTTAAGTATTTATAGAGTTAAAACGAAAAATGTGATAGGAGTTCATCGGCAAATCTAGAAAAATAAAATTGAGATCCAACAAAATTTAGACAAAATTTTACAGATTCACACCGGACATTTTTTAGAAGTAAAAATTATTTTTAAGTAACAATCTTTGAGAAATGGGTGTTATTTTTCGATTAAAAATTTTCATAACGGCTATACTGATCGCAAATGACACTTAACATTCATTCACTTTATTTAATAGATGTGACATAATGTATGAAGTAAAATAATTTGTATAAAAATTATTTACATATTTTACAATGCATAAACTAAATCTTTTCCGATATATTATTCTAAAGTAACGTAAAGTCAACATTAAACAATTTTAATCGTACTTACTAGTTTTAGTCAGTTTAACTCTTTGAAGCTGTATGATTTGTTTTATAATTTCTATTAAAATGTAGTTTGTTAATTAGAATGTATTTATACCCCTTTGCGGCGCAAGACAATTCAGAACATTTAAATTATACTGCCACCGGAATTCATGAACTAAATTAAACTAAAAGAAATTTTAAATTTTAGGGTTAAAAAAGCTGGTCTTTTCTGATATGTTATAAAAGTAAGTTTTTGTTAAAAAATTTCCGGGATGAATTTTTGCAGCTGGATCTTAAATTTTGCGTCCTCGCAGCGAGGACGCCGCGCGTTAAGGGGTTAAAACTAATTTTTAAATGTTAATGTATCTTTTAAAAAATAATCACTCTTCACAAAAAATAAATAAATAAATAAATAGAAGAAAGAAAGCAATATATGAACTAAATGATTAATCCATTGACTATGACAGTTGTTAAGAAACGATTTAACAAGTCTGCATTCCAATCCAATACTATTTTATTTATTAATTTATTTATTTATTTATTGACAATTTTTATAAATTACCTTCTTCTCTATTTTAAACAGAAAACTCCGACTATTTAGTTCATTTTTTTTCCCTTCTAGTTTCCATATAAAGGATTAAAACTTTTATCGCAAGTAATCGATGAAGCAAATGTCACTTGTGTATATTTTTACCAACGTAAAATAAGGAGTTTAATACGAATACCCATAGTCACATTTTCTTTTTCTTTTCTGTATTTGTTTGTTTTAGAAGAAAGATGGAAACAAGAGTACGTTTGCTAAGATTGATGGATAAAAATGATATTTTTTGTTTCATTTCTTTGCTTTTCTCGTTGTTGTTATACAGTCAAAACGGAAAATAAATATATTTTGTTTAATTTTCTGTGTTATTTTTATAGATTTTTTCGTTATCTCATGCAAAGCTTTATACGAAATGGCCCCGAAACCTTTACAAACGAAACATTTATTTATATTTCGAAAACTAATGACTGATAACAATGAGCTGCAAATTTGAACACCCATATATTTCAGCATTAGGATTCATTTTATGAAAAGTTAATGTAGGTCAAAATTCATAATTTTTTTAACGTGAATTTATTAATATGTTTCATAATAGTTTTGAGTATCAAAAGTTATGATGGACTATGTTTGGGTTTCTTCACTGTATCTCGTTAAAATAATAATAATAATAATAATAAAATATAAAAAATAAAATATAAATAAATAAATAAATAAAATATATATCGATCAAGTTAATTTTGCTTTATTTATTGATCTACTTATTTTTGAAGATATTAATAAAAGTTTGAAATATGAATTTAACATTATCATTTTCGAACGTTAAACAATTATAACTATATAATATATCTGTATATATATATAAATTACGTGTCACGATGTTTGTCCGGGGTAAACTCCTAAACTGAGGAACCGATTGTAATGAAATTTTGCACACTGTGTGCATTTTGGTCCAACTTGAGAGATAGGATAGTTTTTATCTCAATTTATTGTCACAATATTGTTTTATTGCAATTATTTGTTTATTATAGACCTTTATTAAAGTTGCTCCAAAATATCTGTGAGTTCCATTAATTTAATTGTTGCCAAAAAAAAAAAAAAAAAAAAAAAAAAATACGAGTTCATTTTCTTTCGACATAAAAATAAATACATTTAATCAAACGTGAACGTTAAAAAATTATAAAAAGTTAAATTATGCATCTTACGAAAATTGACGTCATAATCAATTTAAAGATTTTATACACATTGATAAAGTGCTAATGTAGTTCTATCATAGATATAGTAATATATATAGATCTCTCATCCCCATGTTATCGTACAAAGATTTTTGATGCCGAAAAAATAAATAAATAAAAGCTTTGGAAACAGCCATTAAGTGGTATTAAAAAAAAAAAAAAAAAAAAGAAAGAAAGAAAGAAATATGAATTTGAAACTGTATCTGGAGTCTTCCATTCCCCTTTAGCAAATAAATTATTCATAAATTTTATTTGCTAAAATATTAGTATGTATTCCCGTGTGTATTCACTCGGGAAAAGACGGCCATATTTTGGTAAAAACGTCGTCTTTTCCCAAATGAAAAGGAATAACTTTTTTCTCCCCAATGATCACTCTATTCTATATATGCTATACTATATCTATCAGTTCTATACGCAAGCGAAGTGTGACTCACTGATCGTCTGTGCAGCCAAGAAAAAGATTTCCTATGTTAATTGCCCACTGGATTTTTTGTAAGAAATTATTAAAAATCGAGGGAATTTATTTCCCGATTTTAATCCTTATATTTGGGTATAGATATGTATTAGCTATCGCAGGTGTTAGATTGAATTATTTTGCTGTCAAATTGACAAAATTTTAATTTTAAATTTCAAAACTCTGTCGCCCTTGGCTTTTTATTATTATTATTATTATTATTTGGCGATCAAAAGCGTAACACGAAAATATACATGCCAGATGTATGCATTGTACGAAATGTAATATGTATTATTCATTGTACGTATGTATGACATGTAATATCTATTGTACGAAATATTGTTTCATATTATTCATTACTCTTTTAATATAAGTTGTTAAAATAACCATGATTTAAATATTTTCGCCAGATAATTTGGCGATATTCTTTTTTTTTTTCGCCAAGGATGACAGAAATGAAATCTATTCCGCTTCAAAATATTAGTATCTTACATCAGATATTTTATTTAGACATTTGAAAACAAATTTGACTTCAAACTATGATAGAATATTTATCATTTTCCTTTTAATTAGTATATTATTAGTATATTAAAATTTAAAAGCATGGTATATAAAAAGTTTTTTTTTTTTTTTTATCTTATAATTATTCTTATTTTAATCCTCAATGTTTCCCATCTTTATTAACTTGAATATACTATTAAACTTTTAACATACTCAAGAACTTCTCATCACTTCGTTAAAATACCCTAAACTTTTCCAAAACCTTTTTCTATTTAAAATGATACATGTATTTACTTTAAATGTCCAATATTTCATAAGATTTCCAATTTTAAAGTTTTAAAATATTTATCAAATTTACTTATTTTTCTGGTTTAGCCTTATTGTTTTCCTTTCTATAACTACAGCTGTTGCCCTCTTTAAAATATTTAAAATGATGAGGTCATTTTATAGTAAAATTATCCATTATAGCATATATTATATTTCACTCCTCCATAAAAATTGATTTTAAAATCGTCTGTTTCTTTTATACTTTTATTTTAATAGAATTTTAATAGAATTTAATTTATATATTAGTCATTTTAGCAATTTTATCCAATGTAGCATTAGAAATAATATATATCACTTCTCCATTAAAATTTATAGGACCCTACAATAAAATTAATTTGTGCTTAATATCAACACTACGAAAATTTTTATCAATCGCTTCCAAATTTTGACCTAAGTTTCAAATCTCAACCCTGTGGGTTTTTACATCGGCTACAACGTTTTCGTCTTTGTTCGTAAATAATAATTTGACTGTACTAAATAGTTTACAGCCGTATAATTCAACGTATAACTTAGTCACAGCAACGCGTGGCCGGGTCTGCTAGTATATATATATATATATATAGAAGTAAAATATACAGCCCAAATAGTTTTTTCGTATCACCGCCAGGGCCTGATTAAGGGGGAAGCTCGCTCATACCGGAATATTTTTACAATTATTTTTTACTTCATGTCATAAAAATTCCACGCTTTGACGATGAAATATTTTTTATAAAAAATGAGCGGAGTAAAACAATCCAATTTACTCACCGTTATTAGGCACCAGAATTCTTTTAAAATAATTTTAAATGAAAATTTTCTGTTTATTATAGGAGGAAAGTATTTATTAAAAAATAACGGTGTAAGTATAAATAATGTGTGAAGAGCGAGCTTCCCCCTTAATCAGGCCCTGATCTCCGCGACCTCTGGAATTCAAATATGAAATAAAAATAAGGTATTACCCTTGAAAAAAAAAAAAAAAAAAAAAAAAAAAAAAAATCAGAGATTGTTCATGTTTTAATATGTAGGCGAGCACCAATTCAAAATTCCCCTTTATTTTTTAATGGTACTCGCAATTCACAGTCGAATGATACATATTACCGTTTTGCGCGTATTAGTAACAAAGTTATATCGAATGCTGCGTTTTTTTTTTTTTTTTTTTTTTTTTCCGAATTAATAGAAATAAATTTTGCTAATTTCTTTTAGAAATGCATAGTTGCCAACATTTTATTTTATTCTGGAGGATTCTTACCCTGTTTTTTTTTTGTTTTTTTTTTTTCCACCAATTTATTTAAAAAAAAAATTATCCAATACATATCAACGATAACTTTTTTAAAGAAATTATTTTTAAAAAAAAAAATCTGGATTGACTCCACTCGGCTTTCCGAACATTGAGTAATGAACAGTTTTGTAGATAAAGTAAAGAAAGAGGAGTTGTTAAACAAACAAAAGAGAGAAAACCATAATAGAGTGTTTGAGTATTTTTCTCCATATGTTACACGATGCTTTATTTAACGCTACTGAACTTTGAGCCCATAGATCATAATGACAAAGAATTTTTCGCTGTGTCCCTGTAAAAACCTATAAATGCTAGATTCACCAAAATGCTTATAGTTAGTGCAACAGTGATTTATAATACTCATATAAATTTTCAGATCAGTTGAATAAGGCGTTTAGATGCTATCGTACTTTTAAAAATTTGGTCCCATAGGCCATAATGATAAGGAATTTTTCTTTGTGTCCCTGTAAAAATCCTGTAAGTGCTAGATTCACCAAAATCTATACAGTTGGTGCAAATTGTGACCTATAATACGTGTACAAATTTTTTACTCTTATTAATAAGGCGTTTAGACGCTATCACACTTTCAAGGATGGAACACGGGCGCAGAATTCATACCGGAATCTGTTTAAGAAATTTCTCTAACTATAATATCGCTGATTTAAGAAGTAGAAAATTTTCTTACATTGATAGTGGTATGAATTCTGCGCCCGTGTTCCATCCCTGCACTTTTAAAAATTTGGCCCCATAGGCAAAATGATAAAGAATTCTCCTTTGTGTCCCTGTAAAAAAACTATAAGTGATAGATTCTCCAAAATCTATACAGATTGAATATTTGTGACCTATAATATGTGTATAAATTTTTTGCTCAATTGAAAAAAGCGTTTAGATGCTATCGCACTTTTAAGATTTTGCTCCCATAGGCCATAATGATAAAGAATTTTTCTTTGTGTCCCTGTAAAAAAACTATAAGTGCTAGATTCACCAAAATCTATAGGGTTCGTACTATGGTGACTTACAATATACGTACCAAATTTCAGGTTATTCGAACGAAGCGTTTAGACGCTAGCGTGTTCACTCACAGACATACACACATACATACACACATACACACACACATACATACATCATCGCAAAAATAGTGAAAACGGACTCATTGGACCTCGAAACGTATAGAAACATCAAAATCTCGAATTCGGATTTTTGACATGATTACAATACTTTCCTCACTATAGTGTTCGGAAAGTAAAAAAGGTTATATAGAATAAAAGCGGGTCAAAAATTGTCGGCAACTCTAGAAATATAATAACATACAAATTGTTAATGAAAGTTCCAGTGTGGGACTTTCAGTTTTTAAATGGCATAAAATATTTTACTGCTTTTCTAAAAGGGTTATTTGATATTATGCTTTACGCTTTTTTTTTTTTTTTTTTTTTTTTTTTTTTGTAATTCGTGGAAATATTGCATAAAATCTACGTATCCTTGATTTCCATTAACCATTTATGTAGTTTTCTGTATTCTAATTTTCTATTGCCTAACACCCCAGGTAACACAAAGATGGAATATTGACAATATTTCCTGACATCAATAAATATCTTTTTTTTCACATTTCAGATGCTACGGTAGCTCAAAATCCACATTGATTCTTTTCATAATGTAGGTAGATGTCTCCCAATATCCAAAAAATGATATTGCTTGTCGAATGTCGACAGATATTGTCGACAGATTGTTGTTAAAATCATATAATTTTTACCGAATTGGCTAATATTAACAAATGTTAAAAATAAAGCCTTAGAAAAATATGTTTCTTAAAAAATATTAATTTATAAAAATTAATTTTCAAAATATTATTTTCGCATCATGATTTTTGTAATTAATGAAAATAATTCTTTTAAATGCTTTTTTATAATATGGATTTTAAACTACGTCTGTCAATATCCATAAACATCGTAAGTTTGACGTTTGACATTCAAAATATCGGCCAATGTTGGTAGGACATTGGTGGATATTATTGTGCTACCTGGGACATGGGTTGTACTGTCTGCCCTTTTTTTTCAGGACACTGTTGTAGATGAGAAATTTCCACCTTTATTGTTACCGCAAATATTAAACAATGATTTCTATCCTATTTACTCTAAACATATTACTTAAAAAAAAAAAAAAAAAAAAAGCACGAAGTTTTCGGCATTAAATTAATGGTGGCAAAGAGGATGAAATTTTTTTATTTCCAACAGTAACCCGAAGAAAGGGCGAAGAATACAATCCCCACTGACACCTCCGTTTTCTGAAGCATCTGACTTCCGCTTATGATTATATCCAGTCAGAGAGCTTTGATTTTTTTTTGCTACGTTATACTTATAGCACAGTCAGAAACAAAGAAAAGAAGGTGAACTTTATGTTTGTCCATTACGTAATAAACAAAATGCAATCAAACAGAAGTGAATTTAAATCTTTCCAAAAATTAAAATAAATAAATAAATAAATGAAATTTAATTTAATATAACGTGAAAAGTTTTGAATTCATATATTTTAGAAAAAGAAAAAAAAAAGATTTTTTTTTTTTCTCTGAGACATCAGATATTACATCGCCATGCTTCTAAGTTTATTTTCCGTAAGAAATGCAATAAAAAGAAATGAAAATATTAGACAGGATAATGATAATAATATTATTTTTTTTGCATAGCTTACTTACCAATTACATTATAACGCCATTACTATAAGATGGAGACGGAACACATAACACAGGACGTAACACGAAACACGCACACGGAACATTTCTGCAGTAGACTTCGTGTGATGGATGAGTGCTAAGTTCCCGGGGTGACACCGTATCTCAGCGACCAGAAGTAGGTATCAGAGTTAAATCAGAATCGTAATGGCTAATATATATATATATATATATATATATACTGCGATTTTATATCACAGAAATTATTGAGAAAGAGTACTGATGACAGTTTTTTAGTTTGAGTTTGAAACCCTTGTACTCTAGGTTTCCTGTGCGGAAATAATTTTTCTGCTATTGGGTCTTAGCAAAAAGTCGAAATCATCAAGTTAGAGGGATGGAACATTGTTGCAGAAGTCATACAGAGTTCCCAACTTCTATAATTTATTCACGATGATTTTTAGCCCCGCCTCTTTTTCATATCGAAAATTTTGAAAAAATAATTTTCTTCTTATTTAATCGCTGTCACATATTAAAGAGAGAAATAATCTACAAAATTTCTGGTGCTGAGAGAAGGCGAGGCTAAAAATGCTCGTGAATAAATTATAAAAGTTAGGAACTCTGAACCCCATCAATATAAGAAAATTTTCTATTTCTTAAACCAACAATAATATAGGTAGAGAAATTTCTTAAACAAATTCCAGTATTAAATCTGCACCCGTGTTCCTTCCCTGAAATTACGATAACCTTAAGTATGACAGCTTTGATGGAATTTGTAATTAAGTTGCAAATAAATATTTTTCATGTATTAATCAAAAGCTCTCAGTATAATACATCACGAGCGTGTCAATTTTTTTAAAGTTTGTATTAAGTCCATTTAACACTTTAGTGACCGCTGACGTAGATTCACGTCATTTGAAAATCGGTAATTCAACCAGTGGGCGTTTCTTTCGATATTGGTGCGCTATCTATTTCTTAACAATCTATCCAATGTTCATGTTTGTACATTCAATATACTATGGATACAAATTCTTTGATTAGAAAGCGCATAATAAAAATATATATCCATTTGTATTATAAATGTTAATACAAAAATTTTGTTCTGAAATATTTTATTTTGGAAGAATAACGCCCATAGGCGGACCATGCTTCAAAAAGAAGAAAACATGAGGTCGCGAATATGTCAGTGACAGAAATTACAGTTTTGTATAACCCAAATAGTTTCATAAAGAAATGAAGATATCCAAAATTGGAAAGACTTGGCATCTATAAGGAATTAAATTTATTAGCCATGCTGCAAACTCCAATATAATTTAATGTAGTGCTCTTTAAAAAAGCTTTCTATAGTTGAATTGCTGTACCGATAGCTATAAGAATTAAAATCCTAACAAAATTAATCTCTAACTAGCTTGGTGCAGGTTATGAATGAAGCAGCGGATTTTTATGGTTTGCATTTGACAGCAATGTAATTTTCCTGGTACGCCGTTTAAAATAATGCAGATTTTTTCTTTATGAGTAAAATGTCCATGTAACATTCATTTGGCTCTAGAATGCCTGAGGTAAGTGTGAGATATAAATACTATTTTATGCCTTCTTATAAAAAGACAATAGCATCTCGCATTATCATTCCTATGTCGCTAACCATTATTATTCTAAAAATACATTTTATAAAAATAAAATCAAATAAATATTGTAGGCTATTATTATTATGGTCGACACCAGTAAAATTATACTCCATCTGTCCCAAATTAGTTGCTACATTTGAATGCTTTTGAGCTGATTATTACTGATGTAATTATAATTGATGGAATGTTTTTAAGAGTGCTATCTGCTGCTAGACTGTCATATCAATCAACAACATTCACTTACCAAACATTCCGTCTTTAAACCAGTACTAAGTTAGTTCCAAAAATTTCTCCCAAAATAATTACCACATTTGTAGGGGAAAAAAAGAGGATGAAAATACTATGTTGTGATAACTTTAATCTTAACTAAAACAATTTTAAGTGATATTTAAGGAATTTCTTGCACATTAAATAACTTCGAGATTACATGCCAGGTTTCGTGGAAGAAGATTTTGACGACGAAGTTTTTCCTTATTGAGATGGGTTATGTTGTACTAGTTGCTTCCGCCTGACTTCATAATGTTTTCCATACTTGTTTGTAAAGTTAAAAATGCATTGTCAAGCTTTTTTACTTCTATATTTTGAATAACGACTTCAACAGCATCAATTAAGTTATCAATATTCTTTGTAGGTATCTGATGTTGCAATGACTGTATTGCATTTAAAAACCTGACATCAAGTATATTTAAATCTGGCCTACTTGGAGGTTGACATTGCAGTGGAAAATTCCTTCCATATTTTAAACATTCTTCTGTGATACTGGGATCATCCACTGCCAAATGAGGGTTGACATTATCCTGCCATATATATATATTGGACTAGATGTTTTATTACTTGTTGCAACACTTCCTTTTCCAATATTTCTTGAGTTTCTTTTTGTATTTTCTGAATAAACAAAAGGCCACATTCCAATTTTTCCATGATTCCATTCCAACATTTCACTTCTATTTGGGTACCATCTTGGTCTTGCCACCGCCGCCATAAACATCACTTTGATAATAAATCTTTTGATTTTGCAATTCCTCAAAGGATTAGTTTCATTTAGGGTGATGTAAAACGAATTATTCGTTTTCGTAATATAAAACCATTTTCCATCGATATGAATACGATCCAACATGTAAATAAAATCGAATTTTATCGAACTTATTTTTTTTCAGCTAGTCTTGGCTTAATGGTGGATGAAATACGCTTCAAAACTTTTATATCCTTGACAACGTGTGTAATGTGAATTTAGGCATACTAACAGCACATGATAAACTCCACAGTGATTGTCTTCGTTTTATTGGAACACTATGATTTTGCTCAATTGCTGAGAAAAGTCTTTTTTTTTTTTTTTTTTACGAAATTTTTTGTGTTTACCCGTATTTACCAAATTTTTTGTGAACATTCATTGTAAATTTCAAAGTTACTTATTTTTGACTATTTTCCTGTTTCCACAAACAGGATACTGTACTACGATGAACATTAAATTTAATCGCTGCAGCATTTAAAGCAATATTTATCATTTCTCGAATGTTGCAGAAAATTTCGCAATTCAGCGTTACCAGATTTATTATTCATTTCCTTTTTAGGGTATTTTCTAAATTTTCATTCATAATTACAATTATCACCACTTTTCTACGGTAGAATGACATTACTTCAGATTCCTGTTAATATTACTTCTAAAACCAACCGAATTATATTCATTGTAATGGTATAATTTTGCTGATGTCGATCTACTAAATAGCAACGGAAGTTATTTATGACTCCGCCTACTTGAAATGTAGCAACTAATTTGGTACTGTTTTAAGGGGAAAGTGGGAATGCTTGGTAAGTAAATAATCTTGATTGATAGCATAGCACTCAAGAACTGTCTCAAAAATGTTTAAAGAAAATCATCAAATCATCAGAATCAATAATCAGTAAAAAAATTTTCGAATGTAGCAACTAATTAGGGACGGAGGGAGTATATTTTTTCGAAATCATTCGTTCCCATGTTTATTAATCTTTCTACAATGTTTGGTGATATATAGCAATTAAATTGCACTAGAGACCATTATGAGCAGTGTCAAACGTTCATCGCCCAGCATGATTCGGCTGAGTTTCCGTAGGGCCCAAATCCGACCGATGGAGCGCCAGAATGTAAAAAGAACGACAAGTGGGAAATACCAGGGATGCATCTCGAATAACATTTTCGAATGTTTATCCTCGGAAATGCTATGCCCGACAATAATAGAAATAAAACAAAGAACGTATCCCACAATTTAGACATTCGTAAGAATCAGCAGGGTAAGTCTATAAGAAGGATGTGCGACTTATGTTACCAGAAGAAGAGGTAAATTGCCGAGCACCAAGAAGTGAAGAAAAATGTAAAAAAATACTTTTTTTTTTTTTTATCATACGCGATCTATTGTTTCAATTGTCCAAAATCACCTCAAATGTGTTTAGAGTGTTTTAACAAACACCATTCGACATAGTATTATGTAATATGTTATACTGATTATAAATTAATAAAAAGTATATTATAACGTGCATAGATTTTGTATTTTTATGTTATATATCCTATATATATATATTTCAGTGCTTATTCCATTAAATTCCTTCACCCATATTTGGATGACGTGCTCCCACTGAAGCAAACTTGTCACCCAGATATTGGTGACGTGGCGATGAACTTGAAACTTATAGTCACTCTATACTTGTAAACCTAAAAATTAAAAGAAATCCTTCTGCACCGTAAATCATATAATGCAATTTTGTTTGACAGTAATTTATTAAAAAAACTGCTGATTCTCGTGTATCTTTTATTCATATCAGGAAAATCTGCCGAAGTATTTGCAGATTGATGTGCTTAATATCGTACTGCTATACAGCCACATGTCTCGAAACCTCGTAATAGCTGTTTCAACGAGTTCAGCGTTAAAGTAAGGGATAATAGAGCCCCGAATAACTGCAAGTTTTCCATATCCTTATCTTTCGGTCAATTTGGCACCCCTACAAGAATTTGGACTGGTCCTCACTGCTTATCTTAGAATACGTGGTTACACTATAAACTTGGGTGCAATGGTTAACGGTGTATAGGTACAGAATATCACAAAATTACAGCGAGAAACTTTAAGAGAAGATGGAGCACATAATAAGGATTCAGAATTGCACAGGTGCTTTTGTCCGCAAATGCTATTGTAAACCTTTAATAAGTAGGAGCTTAGGCATAGCTGCGAATATTTTAATTTATTCCGGGTGCTTAGGGGTGTTTTATAACAGATGTGGGTAGTATAAACGTAGAGCTACAAGATTTAAGTTGAGGTAAATAACGGATAAAGCACCAAGGAACACATTTCCACCCATGACAGAAAAACCTCACATTAAACCTTTTAGGAGCAGATACATTCTACTGTATTTTAACACTTATCGCTATGTATGATTATTATCGGCTGCTCATGTCTAGCCTTGTTTTTTGGTTATTTATAACTCTTGAAGTCGTGAAATTCGTTGTGAAATTTAATATCTTGCACGATACATTATCTCAAAAAACATCCCACAGTATTCTTATTGATACATTAAGTGCTTTAGATACATCGATTAGAAATACTACTAATACACGTAAATCTTTTTATGTGCAATTTGCATTAAAAAACTGTTTGTTAAAATGTCAAAATTTTAAAGACGTGGCCACATTCGTTCAAAAATAGCATAAAAGCTACTTTCTCTTACCCATAAAGTAGAGAAAGTATTGTTTCTGGGTCAAATTTTCGAACGCGAGTTTTTGTTATATTTACATGCTCTGTGGTCCCCTGAATACGAAAATCATGTTTTTAGCAAACGGTCTGTGTGTCTGTGTGTGTGACCACCTGTTATCAGCATATCTCAAAAACAAATTATGGCAGAAATTTCAAACTTGGTATTCTACGCAAGTATCATATAAGGATGCTACACTAAAATTTTCGTTAAGATCAAGCAAATAGGATATTTGGTTTTATACTACTTCACCAATATGGAAATCGTCTGCATTATCATAAAACATAATTTTTTTAAATAAAAATTTTAATAAATTATTTTTTAAAAGGAGAATTATTTTTTAATAACCGAAATAAATTGTATATAAATGGAGATGCATTAATGAAACGGGGAGATTAGGGGGGCGGTAGCCCCCCTCACACACAAGTAATTATCATATAAATTTCTCCCGAAACCTAATTTAAATTGTTTAACAAAGGTTTACATAACATCGTTATCTTACCTCTTAATCTCCAACCTGTATTTATAGTATTATATTTCAAGGTAAGAGAAAGTCGTGTGAGTGTCACACCTTATTATTTAAAGTATTGAGATGACATATGTGGACATGGGTTCCTATGCAACTGTTAATTCTTATGACGTGCTCTGTCTCTTCGTATAGTTTGTCGTTGTAATTTTGGGACAAACTATATATTTTCATGTTTGTGAGATAAATTAATGTTTAGTATTATTTTTATTATTACTTTAATGATGACAAAACAGGTAGTTAGGAAGAGTTAACACTTTCGTGACCGCTGACGCAGATTCACATCATTTGAAAATTTGTAACTCCGCTAGTGGACGTTTCTTTTGTAATTTGCATGACATTTATTACTTAAAAAAATACATAGCATTCGTATCTGTATAACAAATATACTATGGATATAAATACTTTGATTCGTAAAAGTATAATTATAATGTATATCCATTTGTAATGTGAATCTGATTTTTTTTTTTTTTTGAAATATTGTAACTTGGGAGAATAACGCCGACAGGCGAACCTTACTGTCAAAAACGCAAAAACATGCGGTCGCCAAAGTCTTAATTAATCTTGCAGCAGAGTTGTGGTTGAATTCTGATCCAAAAGAATGTTCTGAAGTTAAAAAGGAATTAATTGCATCAAATAAAAGTTAAGATGAAAAATGTCTGAATATTTTACTTACTTAATTATGAAATGGATTAAAAATGCATTTAAAATCCTTTTTTTTTATTATTATTATTACTTTGGAGTAATTTTTTAAAATTTAAGCAGTCAAAAGTATGCATATTACCTCATCCTAATAACAATTGAAGAGTGAGCGATGTAATTTTTTAGTTTGCCGTTGGTGCACAGAGATTCAATTGAGTCTACAATTTTCTAAATTTAATGCAAATTGCAAAATTCAATACCGAAATACACTAATAACAAAACTTATGAAACACTCGACGATTATGTGATAAATATGAATGTATATTTTATAAGTTATAGTGAAATGTTAAGTACACTCCTTCTCATATTTATAAGGACACTTTATATTTTGAAATAACTAATGTAAAAATAATTGTGAACAAGATCATACTAAGTGCACTTAATATATCTAGTATTCTAAAAACAAAAACTGCTATATTTTTTTTAATATGAAACAAAATTAATAAAAAATAATGCACAATATTTTTTCACCGTGTTTTTAGATGTTCAAAATATAGGGACAATCAAAATTTTTTCGTTTTATTTAACTTACAAGCGGATAAATTACAGTTGACATGCGAATTCGTTAACTACTGTGGTAGATTAATTCATATATAAGCTTTCAGTTTTTCTTGGACGGACATTACTGATAATTCCTCGAAAAAAAGAACGTTCATGTAGTGAAGTATGATAAATGTGTTTTTTTAATTGGAAGGATAATTTCAATCCGTCGAATTTCTAATGAAGTTCGAAGATCTAAAATTGCTGAAGGAAATGTGATCAAACGTTGAACTGCTGGTTCGATAGGAGAGAGATCTGATAAAAAATCATAGTTGTTTTACAGAGATCGAAGACTCATAATTCCTCTTACTATTCCACTCATAATGACTGCTGTTGAATTTTCTCGTAATTTTTAACAAAAGGTTTGGGTCCACATTTATGCATGTTTAAAATAATTAATAATATGTTAAATTGAATAAAAAACCTGTAATAATCAATAAGCATTTAATGGGGGAAAGAATGTCTGTGTTAAAGTTGAATAAAGACAATATTAAATGCTAAAATGTTGCATTTTCGGATGAAAAACATTTTAGTCTTGATTAATCAAATGGTTTTAACAGTTACTGGCACGATCTGAAGATAACGAAAGACAGAGCAGATTTTTTAAAGGAAGATATAAGTCGGTCATTTTGAAGGTGGATCTATGATGCTCTTGGGAGCTGTTTCTACTGAAGGCAGGATAAATTTAGTAATTTTTTCTATTGTTATGAACATGAAGAGAATATCCGAAAATTTTAAACTTGGAATTCTCAGATTTTTGTTAGATTTTGGGGGGTAATAATATTTTTTTCAACAAGACTTACATTTTTGCTCTACTTCTAGAGCAATAGAAAATAGATTTAAGAAAGAAACTTCTGTATTGTTGCCTTTCCCGTGGCCTAAAAGTTGAAAAAAAACTTAACTTATCATATTAGAAAAGTTCATGCAGGTGGAAAGCATTTTTAAATAGTTTAAATGTATTCAGGATATCATCTATACTGTATGAAATGGTATTGAAACTGAATATCAAAGAAAATGTATAATACGTATACCAAAGAGAATGTCTGACTGTTTCACCCTAAAAAGAGATCGCAAAAAATATTAATTTAAAGAATAATTGAATAAAATACTAAGATTCGAGCGGTCCTTATAACTGTGAACACCTGAAAAATCATTTTTATGACCGTATTTAAAGTTAATTTAAGATAGAAAAACGATAAAACTTTTTAAATATCGTCTATTAATGAAATTCAAATTAATAAAAAATATATTTGTTTAAATAATAGTAATCAGCGTTTAGTTAATATAGAAAAACGGGTGTCCTTATAATTATGAGAAGGAGTGTATGAGTTATAGTGAAATGTTAAGTAAGAAATCTTCATTGAGTATAAATAGTAAAATTTTAGTAATTTCGTACATTGAAATTTGCGGGCATTAGCGATTACACATGCAACTGTCTCATATACTACCTTGGAATACAATTAAAATTTGTAATGGCTGTTTTCTTTTAAAAATGTAATGCCACTTTTAAAGATGTTTTTAAATATATATTTTGTTTTTTATTTAAAGCATATTTTCAAATAAATTCCTTTTGATGGTGTTATTAAATTAATATATATATATATATATATATATATTAATGTACGTTGTAAAAAAGAGTATTAAAATATTTTTTTTTTTTTTTTTTTTATTATTAAATGCATTTAATGTCTAAAGTAAAGAAATCAAATTATTTTTAAATGTGATTCAAGAGGCGGTGCTCTTTGTTTAGAATTTATTTTAATAACTTTGAATTACATTTTGTAAGAAGAAGCAAAATTTACATGTCTCAAAATATTTTATCTGAATTTAGAATCAGAATTTATTAAATACAGGAATGAAACACTGGCGCAGAACTCATACCACTATCAATGTAACCAAATGTTCTACTTCTTAAATCAATGGTATTATACGTAAAGCAACTTCTTAAACATAATAATAAAAATAATCATAATTATGTTCTAAAATTTACCACAAATGGACTACGGGAAACTATGTGTGTGAAGCACAGATTTTTGTCGCAATTTGTAATTTAAGAATGATGAATGTGTAATTTTTTTAAGAACTGCTTTTTTTCTATTTATTAATTTGGAAATGAAAACCTCGTACTAATTTGTCTGAGAAGAAAGCTTTAACATAGCCTCCTTAACTAAACTCCTTTCGCGTGGCTCGGAAACTTGGCAAGAGTTCAAGCGGTAGACTGCGCCACCTGGCAGGGTTCCCAAATTTGGCCTTTTTTTTATTCAATAGTCACCAATAATTGTTATTTGCAACGTTTGACTAATCACTTCGAAGATTCATAATGTATTATGTATATCAAATGTCACTTCTCAAAATTATTGGTGACTACTGAATAAAAATATGGCCAAATCTGGCAACCCTGCCACCTGGCACAGATTGTGCTCCTTTTTATTGAACTGCCACCAATAGTTTTAAAAAGTAATATATGATACATATAACCGATGTTTCACCGATTCTATTTGCTTTTTATATATAGCAAATCCCACTTTCAAAAATGTTTTGTGGCTGTTGAATAAAAAAAAGTTGTGCAATCTGTACAAGGTGGCGCCGCCTATCGCAAGTTTTCGAGCCACGCGGAATGCATCCAGTTTAGGAGGCTATGGCTTTACTTAGAACACCAGCGCCATATATTTCTCTACTGGTCAGTTTTTGATTTTTCTTTCTTTCATTTTTTTCTTATTATTTTTCGGAATCATTGGTCCCTCATCTTTTTTAATCTTCCTACAATGTTTGGTGATATATTGCAGTTGAATTGCGTTGGAGACCCCTGTGAGCACCGTCACTTTAATTATGGCCACTCTGTATTTTATAACCCAAAAAATAAAAAAATCATTCTACGCCGTAAATAAATTAATAATATTTTGTTGGACACTATTTCATTTAATAAAGCTTCTCAGCGTGGATATTCAAGGTTTATTTCGTCGTATCAAGAAAATCTGTTGTAATATTTGCAGATTGTTAGGTTTTGAATACTATTGCATTTGAGTGTGGTGGTTAATGGTGTGCAGGTACAGAGTATCACAAAATTACAGCGCGAAACTCGAAGAATAGAAAAATGTCTTCAGAATTTCACAGAACCCTTGTCCGCAAATTCCATCTTAAAACTTCAATAAGTAGGTGCTTAGGGATATTTTTTAATACATTTGCGCTGTATAAACGTAGAGCTGCAAGATTTAAATTGAGGTAAATAACGGATGAAGCACTGAGGAATACATTACCACCATTGACAGCAAACATCATATTAAATATTTAAGAAACATCAAGGAGATACATTATTCCAGTAAATAAAAGATTCATGGCTGAACAAATTTGGATAAAGCTGGAATTTTTATAGTTGATAGGCACTTATGAAATATGTATTTTTACAAAAGTTCCCGCCGCTCCTCCTCGGGTTTCCCCCGCTACCACCCTCAAAGTCAAAATAAAGTGGGTTAAAAAAAAAAAAAAAAAAAAAAAAAAAAGCTTCTAAAATGGTTTCTAATAGCATTAATGGTTCGGATTTTTTTTTTTTTTTAACTATTCCTAAAATTATTTTCTACATTTTTTATAACTGCAGCATTTTTCTGTAGTTAATAGTTAAGCCAGTAAAAAATTTCAAACTTCAAAATTTGATTTTTTTTTTCTAATAAATTTGCTGTTTATTTTTAGCCAAATCTTAAAATAATAGCAAAAAGACATAAAATATTGCATACATATTTTGAAAATTTTATTAGGTTTAAGATGATATAGATTTTTTTTTATGTTCATATGGGTCAGAAAGAAGCTAGCATCGCTTTACAATTCATACATACTGGTAAATTGTTGCGTGATGCAGAACTTTTCCACCTTTTGCATCATTTTCCATCACACAAATAGAAATTGAATTGAATTTGATTTCCTATTTGCTTTAATTATTGATAGAAAATCTATCTTCGATATTTTAAAATATTTGTTTTATAATTATATCATTCCAACTTTTTTTTTCCTAATGTTAATATTTAAAGTTTAATTCATTAGAAGCTTCATTTTTTTTTTTTTTTTTTTTTTTTTTTTAAGTTTAAATCAATGAAATACTAAATTATAAAACAAATACACAAAATTATTTTATATACACAATACACATGATATTTGATACATTTATATATGCACAATATTTTTAAAACCATGCAATAATTTTCTATATAAATCAATATCATTTAATATCCGTTGAATAATGTTTACATGATATGTTATTTTATATATATACTGTTATATTATATATACATATCATAATTTTATATATGCATACAGTACTTTTATGTACATAATTTTGGTACTTACGGTGATACATATCTTTATATTTATAGTTTCAGTATTTATATGTTTGTGTACAAACTTTAAACAGGTATAACTGATGTATTTAGATTCTGCACTTTTCATTTCTTTCTAACCTAATTTCCATAATCTTCTTCTTCATCTTCATGCAATGCAGGTGAATTATAGCATGATAAGCCATTGATATTTTCACACATTGCTGTACAAAGCAATGCCAATTTACGACAGCCACAATATTTTATACAACCTGATCAGTAGCTACATGCAACAAGTGTGAGGATATCATCCGGAGCAAACGCTTTAACACTGATAATTGGTTTCAATACCATTTTTAAAACTCCATTATATTTTTTATGTTCTGCTTTCCAACCCCACTCAGTAGCATTAAGTTTATTTCCAAGCCATGTTTGCACTTGTAAATAAACTCTAAGTAGAGGCTCATGAGACGCCTCAGACGTTGGAGGAAGCTTTGAAAGCTCAAATTAGAACTTAAAGAAGACTTCTTTGTCAATTTAGTGAACATAAAATATCTTGCCTTGTTCAAATTATAATATTTTTCCATTCCATAGAGACCAAGAATAAATTTCTCCCCGTTAGCAAAGAGATTTTCTCGATCAGCATCCTTTTGTATAAAAGGAGTTGCTTGTTCTCGAGTTTTTTGAGAACATAAAATTTGTTCCAAAGCTTTGATTTTCCCATACCAAAAAAAACTTGACGTAGTGTCACATCCTGTAACTGCATACGCAAATAGAAAAAAAAAAATGATAATATTATTAAACTCGTCTCTAATTGCCGTATCACACGGAGGCATATATACTTACCACAACATTATACGCAACATGTTCACTACGCTGAACAAACGAGAAACCGGTCAGCTGTCCGTAGGGTTCCCCCGAATTGATAGCGTGATGCATTCCCTTCTCTAAAGGTATTCCAGGAAAAAAACCTGTTTATTCCTCGTATTGGTCAATTTTGATCAGCACGCTCAACATACTCAGCATTTTCTAAACTGTTTCGTAAAAGTTGATCATCCGAAAACTTGCTGTCCTTGAACAAAATCAGACTGAGTATGTTGGGTATAATGCTGTGTTTAGTAAAATGCTGAACGAAAGTCTCTCGTGTGATATGGCCATTAGATTTTGTATATTATAAACTACTGTAGAAGATAATTTCCCTGTATGCTTTTGGAGAATATGTTTCTGTTTTCAGGGGATAAGGCTACCAACAGAACCAATAAATCAGTATTCGAGCCAATTATTCTAACCCTTGCGTTAGTTTCAGATTTCTAAAATGCAACATTTACGATATCAATGTCAGCGTCAGCTTCTGATAGAATATTTTCAATGTCATATTTCTAAAAATTGGAAATAATAGATAATATCAAATTTCTCGTATTGTCTCTGTTCCCTAGAAAATACTCTTTAGCAGTCATACACCTAGTAGTGCTTTAAAAATGATTTTGCATGAGGATTTTTTCATGGACCACCTGTTTTGCTCAGCTTGTTTCGTTGTGCATTCTACTGGATAGTGGATAGCCGTCAAATACTACTGTTACATTTTTTCCATAATTTTTCAAAATATAATTAGAGTAACCCTTAATCAGGGGGTGTTTGCATTCCGGGTTTTTTATTTTATTTCCCACCAATAATTATGAATTGTGTTTTTGGTTGTATATAAATGCTAACCTTTACAAGAAAATTACCAATAGTATTACTATTAAAAAGTAGCTGGTAGCAATTTGCGGGGACACAAACACCCCTGCTTTAAGACACGCCTTTTGGCGTTCCTTTAAAACGTCACACGTATAGTTTCCAACTTACTACCTTTTGGCTACCGAAAAATTGTAATAATTTGTTTTATTTTATTTCATCATTAAATAAAATAAACCTTTCTGTTAAAATTTTCCGGTAGCCGAAAGGTAGCCTATAGTTACACGTTTCAGAAAAATAACATTTCATTTGCAGAGGAAAGCCTTAAGGCGTGGCTCGAATTTTTAATTCCCCCTCAGAAGGAACATACGAGCGATAAGTGTTAAAACAAAACATATATTTAATTTTTAAATCAAATCTACCACCAATATTTTTAAAAAGAAATTTATTAGTTATATTCTCGACGATCAATAAAGCTATAAATACTTTAAAAAATTTTCAGGTATGAAGTCTCCTTTAAAAAAAGGGGGAAACTTGGCACTTGTGACATATACATAAAGTTGCTGTAATAAAAATAATTAAATATATAGTAAATTTTGCCAACCGGCATTCAACAAACTGGAAAAGTTCAGAAATCTCTCAACAAATCCCTTCCAACCTCCCTCCCTTCCCTCCCTCTCTCTCTCTCTCTCTCTCCCTCTCCCCCCCCCTCTCTCTCTCTCTCTCTCTCTCTCTATATATATATATATATATATATATATATTATATATATATATAAATTTTCCCATGTATATATATGTATATATATATATATATATATATATATATAAATTTTTCAGATAATTAATATCCGATTTGATGTAACGCAAATCAATGTTTACTTTTACAAAATCGAATATTGTAAAAGAAATAAATAACGTAAATATAGTGTATTCAGATACAGCTTACCGCTGAACGCAATGGGGTATTTTTTCCGTATTTTAAGAACGAACGAAATTCGTATGAAAGTGTAGAGTGTGCCTTTTCCCACATAGCAATAATCTTCCTATATCGCTCTTTGGGATATCCTGATCATCCCGAATTTTTTTCGGAAGAATAACAGCCATGTTTGGGAAATCTGAGAGAAAATCTATATTGATAATTCGAATGATAATTTTACAGAGGTAGTTCTACGGCGGAGCTACGAAATACGGAAGTCATACGGAGGCCGCTACTGCAGACATTTTGCATTCCTGCAGAATATGCTGGGAGGAATTTGGGAAATATGGGACTTACCGCAGGAGATCCTGTGGAAGAATGTTTGCTATACAGATTATTGAGAAAAAAAAGCTTTTGTTTTATTTCACGCTATTCTTTGCTTCAAATTTCCATCCGGTTATAATTGCAATCAAAAGACAATACATCTATAAAAAATGTTATTATTGGTTTTATACTTTAATTTTTATTTATAGTTCTAAAAAGGAAATACATTTATATACTACCTTAATGTAAATTTTCCACATAGCTGTCAAATACTGTGAATTCATTACATAACTTTTCCCCATGAATAAATTTCACCTCATTGAATCATAGGAAAACGTCACAAAACGTCAACATATTCAGCAGTGCCTTTTCCCCCATAATTCCCCCCCACTTTTTTAAGAATAATAATTACTTCTTTTATCATAGCATGGCTATCAACATTTTAATTTATTCTGGAACATTTGTAGCCCCGCCTTTATTTAAAACCACTTTATTTATAGAATAGTTTTTCTCCAATATATAACTGCGATAAGACATGTAAAAATTACTCTTAAAACAAAAGTAGTAGGAAAGAAAGGCAGAGCAAAAAAAAAAAAAAAAAAAAAAAATCCGGAATAAATTAAAATGATGGTAACTCTGCTGTACTTCTATCATGGGCGTCGGCCGATAGGGTCAGGAGGGGGCACTTGCCCCCTCCTGGAAAATTCTAATAAATAAATAATTATTTTAAAAAAATTGCTATTAAAGCTTTAAAGCTGTGTCATTAGAATTCAAATAACCAAATAAAATTTAGGTCACAGAGCAAATTAGCGTCATACCCGCTCGACTTGCATTTATAGGTTGTCTCTAACTTTTCCCTGCAAACAGATTTTAAATCGACTCGACAGTACAGTTTCCGGATTAGTGTTCGTTTAGAATAAGTTGTATAATTTCTATATGTAAAATGTTGTAGCTTAAATTGCATGTATAAAAAATTGTTGTAGTAAATACTTAATCTAGGCTTACTTAATCACCTCAATCAACTAATCAATCATTTGAATTTGTAAAAAATATGCTGAATTTTTGCAATTTGAAGTTTGCCCCCTCCTCAAAATTTTTCTGGCAACGCGACTGCTTCTATATTATAGAAAATTAATTTTTAAATTAAGTGATGTGAAAGAAAGGCGGGGCTAAAAGTGCTCTGGAATGAATTAAGGCTCTTGGCAACTCTGTTTATATGCTATGTGTCCTGTAAATAAATACATCGGAAAACTTTAAAGGAAGACGGGGTACGTCATATGGATTCTGAATTACGCAAGAACATATGATCCCGAGTGTTATCTCAACCTTTTAAGATCGGGTGCTTTTGCTTACATTTAACAAATCTGTACATAATTTTGAAAGCTGAATTTTAACAAACATTATTTTCCTGCAAATGATTGCATAAAAAGATATAAATTTTAATAAGGCATATTTAAAACACTGATTGTACAAATATTTTCATATGATTTTGTGAAATGATTGGTCGTAGAAGATTTTAAAATTATAAAGAAGGCGGAGTTACAAATAGTAACGGAACGATACAGCAAACAAACAGTCGATAATGAACCTACATGGCGGCAAGACTTTAGAAACATCAGAATACATCCGTTCCCTAAAAAGTTAAAATGACATTTGCATTTACGGGCCGCAATGTATTTGCAAGCCTCGCATCGTTCCTAAAATTTTACTCGCGTTTTATAATATTGTCACAGTGAAGAAGAAATTTTTTTTGGAAGTCCTAAACATTCAATGATATGATAAAAAGGATTATTTGGAGATAAAAAAAAATATAGTAAATTTAAACTTTTTTTTTTTTTTTTTTTTTTTTGAGCACTCCGAAATTTGTTTTTGTCATTCCTTCAGATGCTAATTTTAACCACTCTAAACTTGTGTTTCTATGTATGGGCTAAATACAAACAAAAGATATAAAGGGAAGGTGGTGTGTATCAAAGGACTGAAAATTGCATAACCGCCTATTACCGGTAAATCTCTATAAAGTGGAAGAATATGTACAGGAAGTGAAACACACAAGACACCCTTTAATTCACGTAAATACATTTTCTGTAATTAGATGACTCTTCTTAATTATTACAGAAGAGGTATAGTGGTCAATTTAGCACTTTTTGGCTACCGGAAAGCATATTTACTACCTTTACTCGAGTTCAAAAAGGGATTGGTTGCTACCTTTAATGACGCAATGATTCTCCACTGATTGTAATACTTAGCTTAAATCAGTAATAATCTAAAATATTCCTCTCGTTTTATGCGAATAAATGAATATGAATATTTGAAAGATTTTTCTATATTTGAAAAAGGTAGTTTTCTTCTGACAAGGAAACATTCAAAAGGTGTCATCCTCAAAAAGTATTTAAAAAAATATATGTGATTCTACTCTTCATAAACACCAGAAAAAAAAAAAATATATCGGCTGAAATTAATTACAGCGACCACAAAAAATTAGCAAAATTAAGCATATTTGGCGATTTCACAGTGCTAGGCGATTGATTTTGAGTACTTGGCGGAAAAGCAAAGCACGGTTCTGTTCGTACACGGCAGTCTCGGTGCTAGCAAACATATCGTCTAATAGCGCTAAATCGCCAAATATGCTTAATTTTGATTATTTTTTGTGGTCGCTGTAATTAATTTCAGCCGATATTTTTTTGATTTTCTGGTGTTTTATGAAGAGTAGAATCACATATATATATTTTTTTTCTTTTTCAATACTTTTTGAGGATGACACCTTTTGAACATTTCCTTGTGAGTAATTTAAATATTACGAAATTAATTTTTCTCAGATAAAATTACTTTAAAAAATAATTCGGAAAAAAATAGTGGTACAATCTGTATTTTTAAGTGATTTTTAATTATTATGTAATGTTTTCATTTCATTTTATCTTTTAATTCCTCTTATTTTCTAGGCCCACCAGCGGCCGAGCGGTTCTGCGCTCAAAGCTGGTAGATGGGAGGTGCCGGGTTCGATCCCAGGTCGCGCTCATCGACCTAGCCGTTCGGAGTTTTCCGTGGTTTCCTCCGAAACTTGCGTAAATACTGGCTAGGACCCCTTAGAAAGACCCCCACGGGGGGCATTCTCCCTCTAGGCCTAGGACACATCAGGAGTCAATCGGCCTTAAATCCTACAACCAACCTCTTATTTTCTAAATTTATATAAGAAGTTCGTATAGCTTTAAGGCAAAATTAATTTCACGCCTTAACCACATTTTTAAACAATTCCTTAACAACAATTTTATTAAATAATTATCATTTTTATGTATTTATGCATTTATTTTTAACAACAAAAAAAATTTTTTTACTTTTATTCTTTTATAATCATCAAAATAACAAATTAAAAAATATTCAGTATATATATATATATATATATATATATATATATATATATAATATACATGAAATCTGATTTCAAAACTAAATAAGTAACATAATACTAAATGCCTTGTTAGTATCCTAAATACTTTATTTAAAAAAAAAAAAAAAAAAAAAAAAAAAATCGAACTTCAGGGAAAATAAAATTACAAACATCGAAATAAAAAACTTAAAACTATTAAATAAATGAAAAAAAAAAAAAACACTTTCTGGAAATCTGATTTGAAAAATACATAATTACACGAGGGACTAAACACCTTATTAATTTTTTGTAGTTAATGTCATAGTAATATATTTTAAACTATAGTATAATTGAAAATATATGTCTTTTTCTTTTTCTTTATTTTATTTTCTTTCTTCCTTTTTTCTTTCTTTCTTTTTCTTTTTTCTTTTTTTTTTATTTCTAAGAAAATTAATATGATTTTTTTTTCTTTCTCTCTCTTGCATTATTCGTCTAATTTATGGTAAAAATGGTTTTTTATACTTCACGTTACAACTTTTTCTTACACATATAGCAGAAGAAAAAGTATATTATTTATTACTAAGAAATATTGAAATATATAGATGGCAAATTTTACTTCAAAAATTTCATGAAAAATAATTTTTCAATTGTTATTCTCATCATTTATCTCTGAAATGAAGATTAACTCTTTCATTACTGATGTCCATGATCAAGGACATGCTTTTTAGATATTTTTTTTTTTTTTTTTTTTTTTTTTTTAAGACGTTTTATAACTAATTCCAAAAGTTTGTCTATATTTTTAGCTATTTTCTTACCAAAACCACTGATATTTTAAAGTACCACTAATAGATGGCAGCACTAGACCGTTTAATTTCATTTTTTAATTTATTTATTGTTATAATTTTTATTTTATTTTTAAAATTTTCGTAGCGAAGGGTTATAACAAAATGCTATAACTAATTGAAAAATAAATAAATAAATAAAATGTAGCTCTTTTGTAAAGCTAAATTTAAAAAATTTCTTTTTATGTATAGTAAAATAATATAAAAACATCATGCACAATTTTTTTAGATATTCTAAATAAGATTCCAGTTATAAAATGTAAAATATTTATGCTATTGAAAATCATTGCTCTGACATTAGAAAATAAATAAATAAATATAATTGTAACATAAAATAGTTAAGAAAATTCAAAAATAAATAAATGAATAATAAATGTTTATTATATAAAAATAAAGCAACGTAGAGTACAGCTGCATATAAATTTCATTTGTATCCTTATAAATTATAATTAAAATATCTTGTAAAATCTATTAATATAAAATACTTACTTAGATAAAATAAATTAAAATAAATAAATAATAATATTTTAAGTGCATTAACTAACATCCGATTATACAGATGGCGCCACATTTAAACATATTTTAAAAATATTTTTAAAATGTTTGCGTATTGCTGAGACAAAAAGATTTAAAAAATAAATAAATAAATAAAAAATAATTGAAATTAAAATTAAAATTGGAAACAGAATATGAAATGTATTATTTTATCTATCATTTTTATCTATCAACTCATTATTATATTTACATTACGGCTTTTTCTTTAAAATTGCTGTACGATAACTACAATTCATATAAAATTAAAATGGGGCTGAAAAAAAAGCCCTTATATTAATACTTAAGAGCAAGCAAATCTTTCAGCTGGGGGCTTTAATGATCTTTGATTCCCACTTGGTGTTTGTCAACTCGCCAAACTTTTGTATCTATTTTTCACACTCTTCTAAAATTTTTATATTACTGCGAATTGTAATTATATTATCAGAAATTGGTTCAATTTCATGAATGAATGATGGAGGAAATTTTGACTCCGAAAATACAGACATATTTCAAATAAAGTCGAAATACAATAAAATATTATCATTAAAACTTTATAGGATAGAATTTACCATTAAACTTTGGCGGAAAGCGTGACGTCAGATATGACACGCAAAACAAATACCAATCAACAACGTCGAACTGCCACCCCTTTTGAGCTCAAATAAAGGTAGTAAATACGCTACCAAAACATTAACAGAAATATATATTTTATTTAATCAGTGGACTGTAACGATATTTTCTGATTAAGTAAAATAGAATTTCTTATAAACATTTTCCGGTAGCCAAAAGCTGCTAAGTTGTCAACTATAGATTCAAGTTTAAAATGTTACATGCGATGTATTGCATCATGGATTGACAGACTCGATCAAACACTTTCTGTTTTGTTAAGATATCTGCAGCAGCGCATATAATTCTTGTAATCAACCAGAGATGCCAAGATATTGCGAATTGTCCATAATCATCATACCGGAAATTTTTTAATGCATTATTTGTAATAATTATCTACAATTTAAAAGGACAATTTTTAGTTTTTCTTTCTTGTGATATGAAATTGATTTTTCGTTAGTTGTAACTTGGTATCTCTGAATCGCATTCATTTTAACACTACCGGTGTTCCTCTTCAAAAGAAATCCATGCTACTTACATATCTGCCCACATTTTAATTAATATATTCCGTGGTATTAAATTACTTTACGAAAATTTTGGTTTGCAAAAAGTCAGGATACGGAAAAAATAAAGGTGGCTGTTACGTTATCTGCTAATAGACACACTGGATATTTATTTTTCGGAAGTCAATAGTTTTAATATTAAAGTTATTAGATATTTTCGATAGATGCTTGCATTGTTTATTGGTTTAATATAAATATATATTTTATTTATTTTTTTTTTCTCATACGCAGGAGTCGTGCTTCTCGTTCCTTTTTCTGGAAACTTTCGAGGAGAGATTTTCGTTTTTCTTTCTTGTCACTATTTCCACACAGAAATATTTATCGCATTTTTATAGTCATGCGTCATAAATAAATAAAATTGAGATTATTGTACAAAAACTGTTGTAGAAAAAAAGTGAAGAAACTTTGAAAATTTGCAGAAAACAGGCAAGGAAGTACAGCCCCAGCATAAGTATGGTTAAATATTGATACCTATCTAACTATATATATATGCATAGCTGCCACGTTTTTTAATTTTTTTCCGGAATGCTCTTAGTCCCGCACTTTTTCACTTCGCACTATTTTTAGAGTAATTGTCTTCACATTTAATCGTAATTATATATTAAATAATGTTTTCTTCAAAGATTACGGTGGGGAAAAAAGGGCGTGGCTAACAACATTCCGGAATAAATTAAAAAACTTGGCAGCTATGTATATGTATGTGTGTTTATGTATGTATGTATATATATATATATATATATATATATACTCGTGTGTAAGGCCACTTCTTTTCGACGAAAATTTGGTCTCGAAATGGAGAAATGTGCTTGTATGCGAGTCAAGCATTTTTCTAAATTAAAAATTTCAAGAATTATAAGTTAAATTAGTTTTCAAACTTTGCATATTTGCATAATTAATAAATTGAATACTTTCAATTTAGTTTAAGGAAAAATATTTAGCATAATATCAAATAATAAAATTAAATGATATTTACCACATTTATTTACTTGCTGATTTTTTTACACATATTTAAACGTTCTTCATATCATTATCGCCCATATCATTCTCGCTGTACGTAGATATTCATAGCTGCCAAGTTATTTAATTTATTCCGGAATGTTGTTAGCCCCGCCCTTTTTCTCACCGGAATCTTTTTAGAGTAATATTTTTCATCTTTAATCCTACTGAAATAATGAAGAAAAATTTTCTACAAATATTACGGTGTGAAAAACGGCGGGGCTAACAACACTCCGGCATAAATTAAAAAACTTGGCATCTATGGATATTTCATGATATTCGGTTGCCGTTAACTTCGTCACAGTGTTGCCAGACATAGCGACTTTTATTCAATGCCGATCAATAAGTTTGAGAAGTGACGTCTCATATAGTAATTAACGAATTAAATTGACGATGGAGAATCGTCTATTACGTAAGTCAAATATCGGTTCCCAAAATTATTTCTGACTACCGAAGAAAAACGTTGCAAAGTTTTGCAATACTGCTTCATCACTGTATACCAAAAAATCATAATCTTTATTTTCGTCATCCTTAGAAGCAGATTCATATTTGCCAACCATCTCAAAAATAACCGTACAATTATTAACGCCCCCTGAAAAAACGCCGCTTTTCTCACACCACTATATTTTTAGAGTAACTCTCTCCAAATGTTGTTACGATTAAATAAGACTAAAATTACTCTAAAAAATTATTGGTGTGAAAAAAAAGGCGGGTACTAAAAATTGTACCGTTCATAATGAGATGGTTGGCAAGTATGCAGATTCCTCTGTATAGTTCATTTATTATATGAGCCTGAAACGAAAACGACAACGATTTTATTTACGGAATTTCTCCCTCCCCTTTTTCTCTATACGTAGGGTTGACGCAGACGATTTCTTTATATTCTTTTTGTACTGACTACTTCACAAAATTTATATTTTATAATATATTTTCGTAGGTAAATCAGCACTTCGCTTGCATAAATTTATTAAAAATTTTATAGAACTAGTGGGGAAAAAATTAAATACGTCACCTATGGCAGCTCTGTATACCAACTGAGCCGTATAATGACCATTTATTCGTCAACCCAGCCATTAGGATGACGTCAAACTATTACACCTTTTGGAAAACGCTGATTTAGGAAGTATTTTACGCTTTAATATTAAAATATGTAGTACCTTGTTTTTTTTTGGCCAAGCACGATTATATAGCCGTAAAACGAATTTTTTCATGACTTGTCGTTTTAATAAGGATAGGAGACGCTACTTTGGAGTTTACTGTTCTATGCCAAATCAAAAGTCATTGGAGTTTCATCCATATATGTGATTTGTAAAAGATTAAAATCGGGATTCTTTCGCAAGTGAATAACTAACTTTTTGTCTTTTATGCAGATTTTCTTTTAAATGTTCTGGATGTTCTCGGGAAAGCATTGTTTTCTACCTTGAAAGTGAGACGAAACTTTCTTTAAAACACAAGCACCATCCTGCAGTGTACCACAAAAATTCTCATTGAACTCACCTTTAGCAAAGCACATTGTAGTCAAATGTATCGATATTCTCGTAATAATTAAACCGTTACGGCTACTCTTACAATAGCCTTCTAAACTAGATGACTGTCGCGTGACTCGGAATCTTGGCAAAAATTCAAGCAGTAGACAGCGCCACCTGGTACAGATTGCGTGATTTTTTTATTCAAGTGTCACCAATAATTTTAAGAAGTGATATATGACATATATGATGGATTCGATTCCATTCACCTTTTATGTGTATCAAATTCCACTTTTAAAAATTCTTGGTGGATGTTGAATAAAAAAGTTACACAACCTGTATCAAGTGGCGCTGTCTACCGCTTTAACTGTTGCCAAGTGTCCGAGCTACACGACAAGCATCCACTTTAGGAGGCTATGCTCTCACAAAACCAATGAAATAACTTTTCTTACAACTTAGAAAATTGTGCAACCTAACGGCGAATTTTTTTTTTTTTTTTTCATTTTTCAAGAAAGCATTTTCAAAGCATTTTCTGTTCTTTTTTATCATTCTCGTACTCGTTCATATCAAAATGGTATGTATAATACATACATATATATATATATATATATATATATAGATACATATATATATATATATATATATATATATATATATATATATATATATACATACATATATATATATATATATATATATATATATATATATATATATATATATATATATATATATATACATACATATATATGTATGTATATGTGTATAAAAACTGTCGTGTATTTAATACTTAACAGCAAGTAAAGTAATATATTTGAAAATGAATTATGAAAGTGAGTTTTTTTTAAGAAACAGGAAGGCTTGTATATATATATATATATATATATATATATATATATATTGTTGTTGTTGAAATTTTTAGGGTAAGTTTTTTATGTAATACTATTAGATACGGGGTTTTTTTATTTTTGAAAAAAAAGAAAGATATCTGAATTTGAGAGGTCAAATTAATTTTTGTACCATAACCGAACCAAGGTAATGACAATTATTTTTTGTCTACTATTTTTACATTATCTGTTAGGTCCTAAATATTTATGGTTTTCGCTTGCGAAAAAAGTCAAACATCATTCAAAATTCTACGAGAAAATCTTTTCTCGGAAAATATGACCCTCAAAATCCTTTTGCGTTAAAAGTCAACCACAAAAGTATCTATATAACATAATACAGGGTGTCGACAATAGAAATATTTTCCTTGATTCTTTCACCAGTATTTATTCTTTCATATTTCAATTTAATCTAATTATATATTATGCGTTGAACAAATACAATTCATTCATCTCCTCCTTTTTTTTTTTTTTTTTTTTTATGTTCAACGGTAATAAATATTCAAATAAAAGTAATCGAAATTTTAACAATTAACACAAAACGCGTATT
The DNA here is from genome assembly GCA_963930645.1 of Salticus scenicus. Classification (NCBI taxonomy): domain Eukaryota; kingdom Metazoa; phylum Arthropoda; class Arachnida; order Araneae; family Salticidae; genus Salticus; species Salticus scenicus. Next base: position 132,220,607 of record OZ005660.1, on the reverse strand, counting down.
CAGCAGAAAATTGATCTGTCTTACATAAAAGCTGACAAACAGGGATCGTGAAATACGGTCGCATCGTCCCCATTGGCAACCAAAATATTTTAAATGGCCACTATGTATTCAACTTTCAGGATGGAACACGGGCGTAGAACTCATACCGGTATTTGTTTAAGAAATGTCTGTAGATATAATATCGTCGATTTAAGAAGTAGAAATTTTTGTTTTATTGAAAGTGGTATAAGTTCTGCGCCCGTGTTCCATCCATGAACTTTATGAAAATTCGATATATATATATATATATATATTTTAATTTCAATATATTGGTGAAAATGTTGATCCCAGAATCAGCTCTTATTCCACTCTCGATGTAATCTAGCTCATGCCATTTTGATTCTCGCTCCATTCACTATATTTGGAGGCACTTCATTGAATGAATACACCATTAGATTTACACCACTTTTTTCATACATATTTCATAACTCGGTGTTAAATTAGTGCGTCATTTTATGAAATTGTTTTACGCTGCTCTATTGGTTTGCGCATACTTTGTAACCTGGTGCTGAAACATTTGCTAATGTATCAGTGCTTATGGTGTATGTGTTTGTGAAAATAATGAAGTCGGTTTCATGACGTATTATTCCAGCCTAATTAATATTTTGTTTTTATGCATAGAATTTTAATATCTATATTCTAGTAAACTTAAAAAAAAAAGGTGAAGCATATTTTTTACTGGCAACCAGTTTTTTTTTTTTTCAAATGCCTAGAGCCCTGTTGATGAAGTTATCAAACTGATTTCGTTTATGTTTTACTTAACGCTTCTTTCCTCGCTAATTTCAAACCTGTTCTTGACATAAACAATGAATGATTTTTAATGTCATAAAATTTTTCTCAACCGCATATATCTGACTCTTTTGGGGTATTTTTCATTAATATGAATTCACTGATTTATAGATATTTACTGTTCATTTTTTACAAAAGAATACTTTGGGGGTCAAAGTTTCAGAAAACCCCCTTTCTTCGAAGAATTTTAAATTTTGTTTTACCTAGCGCCAAGATTAAACCATAAGTATTTATGTACTATACGGAAATATAAAAACACAAAATAATTGTTAATACTATGCCTCCCTTTTGGCACAAAATTATTGTCTTAAGTAAACTGGTATGTGTTTTTTAAAATAGTAAGCAACCTTCAGTTTTGATCTCCAAAACCTTAAGATAAAAAAAAAAAAAAAAACTAATAATTTTTCATTAGGACATAACTTGAAAACTTTAACAAGTTCTCAAATATCAAGTTATTAAAACTGCCATTTGCCTTCTTTTTTTTTTTCTCTTGAAAGTCAAAATATTTGAATTAAACATAATTTATAAGAAATATTTTTTTTTCTTTATCTGTGAACGTTTTAAAAACTAACGTCCAGAATTGTCATCTTACCATTTTTTTTTTTTTTTTTACAATGAGAACCAATGGCTAGAATGTAAGTAGGAAAATCCCCAAAGGTTAATTTCCCCACGAATTATAGGAAGAAAAAAAAACATATAGAAAATTCAGCGTATAAAATCTTTATACAATGACAATCTGCTTGACTATGCTAAGAATGGAGTTCAATGACATGACGTTCGTAGCATCGTAACACATGAACCCTATAGATTAATGGTATTATATGCTGTAGAAATCAGCAGGTATGCCATTAATTTTAACTTATTATTATCTTCCTCTTTTTTTTTTTTTTTTTTTTTTTTTCATACGTCTTTTTTAGCAATAATTTTCTTTTTATTTCATAGTAATTATATATTGAAGAAAATTACTAAAATTATTCTACAAAAAATGATGAGTAAAAAATGTATTTATTAATATCGCTACGAAATAGAAATATTTGAATATCTTGGATTAAGGCCATTTTTCCACTATAGTGATATGTTTTAACTCATATTTATGTTAGTTTAAGAGAAGAAAAAATGTTAGTTTACCGTCAAATAGTGAACGAACGGCTAGGATGACAGCTGAGGTAGAAATCAACACATCCCGCGCACCAGCTCAAAAAAAAAAAAAAAAAAAGACTTTTCAGCGACCAGCTTAGCCTCGTATCATTTGAAAACCGAATTAAATCTGCTTTTAGTTACATATTTTTCATTTTTAAGACTCAAGTTACTTACAATTTTTTCTACGGTATTCAAAACCGAAATATAACAGGGAGCATATTTTGATATTAAAATTTCGTCAAAAACCGCTAAACAGACGAAAATAAACATCATTAAAATGAGGAATTGCATAAATATGGTAACTCTGCATCCTTATCCGTAGAATTATCATAATCTACACATAAGAAGAGTTTACGGAAAAGCTGAGAAAAACCCTGTAACTTTCAACAATAAATATTGTTTTTTACAATATATATATATATGTAAGACAGCACCTCAGAACTGATAATAAGTACAAAAATTTGAATAAATACCATAAAATGACAGAACTCGCAACAATTGCTTCGGGTCAAAAGAAAACACGACCCTTTATCAGGCGAACAAAGTAAGCACAAGTGCTACAAACAAAGGGCAAAGTGCGCTACTGCTATTAAAACATTACTTTGTTCGGTTAAAGTTTAAAATGCCTAATAAATTAACTTAGATGTTTTTATGCATTGGAAATCTTTTACTTATCATAATTCAATTAAAAATGGATTTTTTTTTTTCTATAAAAGAGAAATTTTAAACCTTAAATGCCTGTCTTTAAGCACAATTCTGTCTTGTACAACATTCTGAGAATAATATTGAAACTAATGCTTATTTTTTATTAGATTTACATTGATTATGTGTTTAAATCAATTTTACAACTCTGGATAAAATCAATATAGCTGATGAGAAAATAAATACATTTATTTGTTCAACTATTAAAAAAAAAAAAATAAAATAAAAAAAAAACATTATTGTTACCGTAATTTCCGATAGATAACCCGCAGGTAAGATGTGTCATTTCTCCACCAGGAATTTTATTTACTTGAGAAATCTATACTTTTTCTAAGGAAGAACTCGTAAAAATATAAATTTTTATTTATCAATTGAAACTTCTGGTGCAAAACTGGGTTATATAACCTGCGGGGTATCTACCAGAAATTACGGTATTATTATTATTATTATCATTATTTATTTATTTTTTTATGTCAGATATTAAGCGCTAAAATAAAGAAATATAATTATTTTTTAATTTAACTCAGAAATAATAATCCTAGTTTAAAATATATTTTAATAGTTTGTATCAAATATTTAATATACATTCCTTAATGAGAAACAAAATTTACATTGCTACAAATATTCTATCTAATCATAAAAGTGGTATTAAATATTAATGATGCATGTTGACCAAATGTCATTTAAATATTATTTGAAATCATACATTAGAAAGTTGAAATTTAGATGAAAGATCCTTTGAATATATTAAAGTAGTATTTATACAATAAAGGGGAGTTTTATTCAAAATTACAGACTTGGTTTGGTTTTATAATGAAATACTTCTGGTACTTCAGAAGACGGGGAGAAATTATATCTGAATTTATTCTCAAATTATGGTAAATGTTATTTATTTTAATAGAACTTCTACAATTCAAAAATAATTAAAATTAAGATTAACAAAACAAATTGCACTAAATATATCATATTTGAAAAGAACTATAAAATATATGAATATTCAACGTTCTATGTAGTAATACAAATATATTTAGTTAGTAAATTATTAAATTTATACAACATAAAACATTATTGCTGTAAGTATAAGTATTACTTTTAAGTATTGCGTTAACTTTATATTTATTACGTAATAAACAGAATAGAATAAAACAGAAATACATTTAACACTTTTCCAAATGTTAAAATAATTAAAAAAAATGAATAAATGAAATTTAATTTAATGTAAAGTGAAAAAATTTTATTTCATATATTGTAGAAAAATTTTTTGATTTTTTTTTTCTGAGACTTAAATATCATTCTGAAACTTCAAAGTTTATTTTCCGCAAGAAAATCTGTAAAAAGTTATGAACATATTATGTAGGTTAATAATAATAATAATAATAATAAAGTTATTTGCATAACTTACTTACAAATTATAACGTCATTACTGTAAGATGAGTTTTTCTACACTTTAGCTACAATTATTTAATTTCTGTTAAGGGCCCTCTTCACTCACCGCCGCTGGAAGCCGAAGCTAATGTTATTCAATGGGAAATTTTTCTTTACAAATAACTTATTAAGTAATACATATTTTTTAATTCTGCTTTCACATTCTGAAAATTCCCAGCTGTTAAATTGACGGACCTTTTTAAAAAAATATTTTTTTTATTTTTTTATATTTTACTTCGAAGCTGCAAAATACGAATTTTCAATATGTGAATTTTTTTTCATTTTGCAAATTCAAAATAAAATATTAAAAATTAAAAAAATACTTTTTTAAAAAAGGTTCTTCAATTTAAGAGTTGGGAATTTTCTGAATGTGAAAACAGAATTTAAAAATATGTATTAGTTAATAAGTTATTTCTAAAGAAAATTTCCCCATAGAATAACACTGAGTCGGGCTTCCGGCGACGGTAAGTGAAGAGGGCCATTAACACTTTCGTGACCGCATTTTTTTTTTTTTTTTTTTTTTTTTCTTTTTCCCCATTAAGGCCTCCTTTGGGCGTTATTATCCGGAAGTACAATATTTTAGAATAAAATTTTTCGTATTCACATTTATATTACAAATGGATATATATACATTACAATCATACTCTTTCTAATCAAAGCATTTATATCCATAGTATATTTATAGTACAAATATGAATATTGGGTATATTATTAAGAAAATAAATAACATACAAATTGAAAACGAAACGCCCACTGGTGGAGTTAGAAATTTTCAAATGACGTGAATCTACGCCGCGGTCGCGGAAGTGTTAACATTATTCCGTTTAATAAACAAAGTAATTTTAAAATAGGATGACGTTTCATCAAGAGTTTCGTCTCATGATGGAATACGTACACAAGTATATTTCTATCATTAATTTGTATCATATACTTACTTGACAACCATCCCATTATGAAAAGTACAATTTTTAGTAACCGCTTTTTTTTTTTTTTTCACACCAGTCATTTTTTAGACTAATTTTATTCTTATTGAATCGTAACAACATTTGGAGAGAATTACTCTAAAAATAAAATGGTGCGAGAAAAGGGGAGTTTTTTCAAGGAGCGTTAACAATTGTACGGTTATTAATGAGGTGGTTGGCAAATATGCATATACAAAGCTGCCGGCAAGTTGTTAGTACCGCCACTTTTCTACAGCAATTAATTTTTAGAGTATTTGTTTTCTTAATTCATCATAACTATATTTCAAGGGAATTACTCTAAAAATTAAGTGGTGTCAGAAAAGGGGCGGTACTAACAAATTCCCGGATATTGTTGGCAGCTCTATATATACGCGCAGTAATTTATTACGACTGACTGTCATAAAAATTATTGATAAAGTGTACCGTTGTACTTTTTATTTTGTAATTGAATCTCTTGCATCTGAAGATTTTTGTACGGAAATGGTGGAAGTGAAATCAAACGAATTTTTTTTTTTTTTTTTTTTTTTTTTTTGCTATTGGTTCTTAAAAAAATGTCGAAATCCTCAAATTACAATGGAACACGGGTTGCAGAACTCAGACGATTATCAATAACTCAACAATATAATACGTAGAGGAATTTCGTAAACAAATTCTGGTGTGAATTCAGTAAATTCAAAAACTTCTCACAAGATTATCGTGAAAAATTACTTGCGCTCAAAGCTGGTAGACGTGATATGCCGGGTTTAGTCCCAGGTCGCGCCGTAGGCCTAGCCGTTCAGAGTTTTCCGTGGTTTTCTCCGAAACTTGCGTAAATACGATGTACGACCCCTTAGAAAGACTACAACGGAGGACACTCTTCTCAGGCCTAGGACCTACAGCAGCCAATTGGCTTTATTTTCTAATCCAATCCAATCCAATTCGTGAAAAATTACGATAATCCTGAGTACGGCAACTTTGAAGGAATTTGTAATAAAGATGTGAATAAATATTTTTTATGTATTAAACATTAGCCCTCAGTATAAATATACCACAAGCATGTCAATTTTTCTAGTGGTTATTATAGTTCTATTTAATAGCAGAAATTATCGTTTTGTATAAACCAAATATTTTCATAAAGGAATGACGATATCCAAAATTGGAAAGACTTGGCAGCTCTGAGAAGTTAAACTTATGAATCATGCTGCAACTTTGATGTAATGAAATGTCCCTTAGAGAACCATTCTTTAGCTGAATTGTTGTACCGAGTGCTATAACAATTAAAAATTTAATAAAAATAATCTCTAACTAGCTTGTTGCAGGATATGAATGAAGCAGTGCGTTTTTAACGTTTGCAATTGGCAGCAATGTAATCTTACTGGTAGGACTTATAAAGCAATGCAATTTTTTTCTTTATGTGTAAAATGTCCATTTAGCTCTAGAATTCCTGAACGCAGTGGCGGCACGGTACTCGCATGAATACTACAATTTTATTTTTTTACACCACTAAATTATTAGACTATCAATATATTTGTTCAGTTGCACTTGTTTTAATTTTTGTATATTATACTTGCTTTGATATAAAATTAGCGGTGTTAAAAACGAAAATTACAGTATTCATCTGGTAATCTTGCCTCCGCGTTGTATGGGAGTCTACTGTATTGGTATTCAAAAACCGTAATATTTGGCACTTATGCATATATTACATAATCTCTAACTAGAGGGTTTTCTGTAATAAATTCAAAGGAATATCTTATTTAAATTTTAAGGCAGCTATCTGGCAACTACGTACTATATGGAGCAAGATATAAAAATTTCTTGAGTTTTTACAACCTTTTTAACATGTTCAAATTTTAAATACAGGAAAATAAAATTAACGTTACTATTATGAAACATAAATATATATTCTAAAATAGAGTGCTCCGCCCTCAGCTTGCACCGTTCCAAAATCCCACAGGCAGGGGCCGTACTCTCCGCCCATTTTTCAGGGCACTCTCAGAGAAGAAAAATTTCCGACTTTTTTGCCACCACTAATTTCATGCAAAAAATCTTTATGGTGTTTTTACGATAAAGTATCAGGATTAAATAGCATAAATTTTATCGTATAAAAATACTTATAGCAATAGAAGCGAAAATTTCTCATCTCTAAGATTGCCTTGAAAAAAGGGCGGAGAGTACGACTCCTACCCGCAGGAACTTCGCCACCGACTCGTTCCTGTAATCAAACTCTTGAATACTTATGATTCGGTGCAATTATTATTTACTTATATTTAATAAGAATATACTCCAATTCAGAAGAGCTCTAAGGACAGACAGGGTTCGTACACTTCTACATTTTCCTTGATCTTTTCAACCACTAAATTTATATTATAAATTTTGTTATAATAGAAGTCTATAAAATTCAAAACAAATTTATCGTTAAAAATTATTGGTGTAAGACTCCTTCAAAAAGGCGTGGTCGTAGGAACCCTGACCGAGAGATATGAAGGGGAGAAAATTTATGATGTGAAATAGGAATCGGTATAGTTAATATTTAATTGTGTTTATTAAGGATTTAGTGAGGGGGGTAATTTACTTTGCCATTGGTACATAAAAGTTGAAAGATACATCATGATACTGAAAATAAATAAATAGATAAATAGATAAATAAATAAAAATAAAAATAAAAATAATAAAAATAAAAAAAAGAATAAGATTAAAACGTAAATAAGTAAGAATAAATAAATGAATAAATAGTTTTCGTCTTATATATATATATATATTTTTTTTTTTTTCTACCGGAAATTTAAAAAAAAATTTTGTTTTTGTTTTTTTTACTTTTATAATTTTTTTTAAGATATATTAGGATAGATTTTTGAAGAGTGATATAAAAATGAATTACAACGCCTATAGCAATCTACAACAGGAATGGAACACGGGCGCAGAACTCATACCACTATCAATGTAGCAAAAATTTCTGCTTCTTAAATCAACGATATTATAGGTAAAGAAATTTCTTAAACAAACACCGGTATGGATTCTGCGCCCGTGTTCCATCCCTGCTACAAATTTCTTTCTTGAATATAAACGGCTACATGTAGCATCTGCCATGTAGTGAGATTAAAGTGATGTATATGCCATGTATTTTCGACAATTAAACAAACAATTATTATAAAAATTTTCTGTTTGAAGTCTTCCATGAGAATCGAGGGACTTGGCAAACATTAATTTGTGAATGTGTTTGAAGTAATATTTTTGGTAAAATATTTTATAAATTATTATTTAAAATTTTCTTTTCTATGAACTTAGGCAGTAGTAAGTCCACAAAAATAATTAAAGATAGCTTTTTTTTTTTTTTTTTTTTTTTTTTTTTTTTTGTAACATCTAATATATTAACCAGACTAATATAATAAATTTTAATAATGACTTGATATAATAAATAACATTTTATATAATAATGGATATATAAGCAGACGTAACGTTGAACAGAAATATAAAATAAAAGTGTAGGCAACGTTGAAGATGTCAATGTAAAAAAAAAAAAATATTAAGTAAGCAAACTGTGTTTTCAGTAGCGTTATGCGTAGCGCCACTAGTGCATCATCATCATCATCACGTGAAGTTCAGGAATGCCTACGTTGGTCAAGACAATCGTTTACTTCCACCTGAATTTCAAAAAGCATGATTCGGTGTTACAGGATCATGCAAATTCGATTTACTTGAGGGTAGGAGTTAGCGCAGAAAGACAGGACGGATTATTGCTCCTATATGTGACAGAGGAGCGAATTCTAGAGTCGTAGAAGTAACCAATATTAATTTAAGGAACTGGTTACATAATGTTAGTCAATGGGAGATTGGATTGGAGAAAGCTATATTAGATCATAGCCTCCTAAACTTGATGCCAGCCTCGTTTCTCGTAAACCTGGTAAAAGTTCAAGCTGTAGACAGCGACACCTGTCACGGATTGCGCTACTTTCTTATTAAACAGCCACCAATAATTTTTAAAATTGAGATTTGATATACATAAGTGGCGAATAGAGTCGAAAAAGCTTCGATTATATATATATATCATATATCACTTTTAAAAATTATTAGTGGTAATGAATAAAAAAAGTCGCTCAATCTGTACCAGGTGGCGCTGTCTACCGCTTGAACTGTTGCCAAGTTTACGAGCAACGCGACAGGCATCTAGTTTAGGAGGCTATGGTTAGATAGTAGGAAAACAGTGAAAATCAAGAATTTGTGGATTTCATGTAAGGTTTCCAACAATAAGTTAAAGTGGATACGACAAAATCGCAATAAATAGGAATTTTATGAATTTTCAAATGTGTAAATTTCGTGAAACGGGAGTTTTTGCAAATGTTTAGGCTGAATGATTATTTTACCTGAATTAAAAATTAAAAGATCGTAGCTGAATTAAAGTTAAAAGCATTCACTTTCGTATATACATATTGGAGCAAAAATCTATTTTATCATCCTGGACTGATGATTAAAATTGTTGCTAGAATAACTGCACTTTTAAAATTAATTCAATTAAAATAATTCGCAAGCTAAATATTTACTTGAACTCGGTCTTTTAGAATCGTTCCATATATATATATATATATATATATATACATGTGAATAATAATAATAAATAAATAAATAAATAAATATTATTAACCCTTTCACGACATCATATTTTGGTTTTTCTGATGGGAAATTCCGCATGTAGGCATTATTTTTCAAGCTACATTATTTTAGAGCAAGATTCTATATAGTGCAAATAAATGCGCATTGTAACTAAACTCTTTTCAATTAAAGAATTTGTATCCATAGTGTTTTAATTGTATAATAATTACACAGTTGCCAACCTTTATTTCATTCAAGAGCATTTTTACCCTGCCTTTATTTCTCACCACTTTATTTTTAGAATATTTTTCTCCAAGAAATAACTAGGATAAAATTAATTAAAAAAATAAATTAAAAAAAAAAAGTACTTTTCTAAAAAGTGATGTGGAATAAAGGCGTAGTTAAAAATGGTCCGGAATAAATTAAAATGTTGGCAAATCTAAAAATATAATTGCATATAAATTGTTAATTAAAAGTCCACTGGCGGAGTTACAGGTTTTTCAAATGACGTAAATTAACGTCAGGTATTGCAAAAAAGGTTATTTACCGTCATAGTTGCCAACATAGCACCTTTCGGCTAATGGAAAAATTTAATAGAGATATTTATTTTATTTAAACAAGTAACAATAACGATTTTCACTGATAATGTAAAATAATATATATATGCTTGCCAACCATCTCATTAACAACCGTACAATTGTTAACGCCCACTGAAAAAACGACCCTTTTTTCACACCACTTTATTTTTAGAGTAATTCTCTCTAAATGTTACGATTTAAGACTAAAATTACTCTAAAAAAATATTGGTGTGAAAAAAAAGGCGGGTACTAAAAATTGTACGGTTCGCAGTGAGATGGTTGGAAGTAAGTATATATATTTATATAAAATTTTCCCGGTAATAAAAGGTGCACAGTTGGCGACTATACTTGTCATTTTGCTTTACGCCTTTTTTTTTTTTTTTTTTTTTTTTTTTTTTGTTAGAAATATTGCATAAAATCAAAGTATCCTTGATTTTCACTATCCATTTATGTAATTTTCTGCATTGTACTTTTCTATTGGTTAACACATGTGTCAAAAAATATTGTACACTCTGTTGCATTAAGGGATTGATATTGTTTTTTAGCAATATTGTTATAAGTAGCGATATGTATATAATTTTAAATAATCAATTTTAATAAATTAAAAAGATAAATGATTGGTGTTTTGTTATTTTTATATTCTTTCACCGTTCACAGCGCTCCATACATCTTCCACTTATATACCACATCCTTACACACTTACAATAAGTTAGTTATTTTTTTCTAGCAAAATATTCTCTAGAAATAATTTATATGACAAAACAACGTTTGTCGGGTCAGCTAGTATATATATAAAATTTTCCAGGTAGCAAAATGTGCACAGTTGGCGACTATACTTCCCATTTTGCTTTACACTTTTTTTTTAATTGTTAGAAATATTGCATAAAATTTGAGTATATCCTTGTTTTTCACTATCCATTTACAGAGCTGCCAACCCAATCCGGCAAATTGTTAACGCCCATTGAAAAACGCCCTTTTTTCTACACCACTTAATTTTTAGAGCAATTACCTTCAAATATATCTATGATGAATTAAGTAGAAAAATACTCTAAAATATGACTGGTGTAGAAAAAGGGGCGGTACTGACAATTTGCCGGATTAGGTTGGCAGCTCTGCATTTATGTAATTTTCTATTGGTTAACACACAGGGGTCGTACTCTCTGCCCTTTTTTCAGGTCACTTCTTCTAGATGAGAAATTTCTGCCTTTATTGTACCACAATTTGTATGCCATAATTTCTATCCTACTTAATTGGGACATATTATTTTAAAAATACCATAAAGATTCTGCCTTAAATTAGTGGTGGTAAAGAGGATGGATATATTTATTCCCGAAATTGTCGTGAAATACGGGCGGAGAGTAAGACCCCTGCTAACACCTCCAGTTTTATAACCATCTGACCGTCGTCAGTGACCGATATATTCGGTCACTGACTTGTTAATTGCTGATTTTGATAACGGAAACTGAACTACTGATTTTTTGTAATTGAAAGTACTCTGCAAGTGACAAGAATATTTAATACATATTGGTAGCTAGTATTCTTGCTGGATCAAAAACTATTATTTAATAGTAACTACTAGTGCATTAAATAATAGAAATTTTATATTTGTGATAATTAATTTGTTTCATAAATGGAGATGCCAAATCTCATGCTTAAATCAGGCGACTTCGTATCTAGAAATTTAAAAGGGAATACCCATATACCCATATACCCATAAATGAGTATACCCATTTAAAAGGGAATACCCATATACCAGGGATACTACGTATCTAGAAATTTAATTTGTTTATCTTTTCAATGCTATCATTATTTTCTAATGATAATCTATATACAACGTAATCACTTATAAGGGACAGTTTAAAATTATGTTAAAAATTTCTCTACGTTAATAGTTTTAGAATGAAAAGTGGAATTATTTCATCCTTATAAAAAATAACATATATTTAACATAGTGAACTTAAATGATCTTACACCGGAAATAATTCTAAATCTTTTGTATCTCTATGCTTTATTGATACATGTTCTGTGGTAAATGACCAAAACACATTTTTATGTCAAGGAAGTCTGCAGTACGATTTGCAGATTGTTGAAATTAAAAATATGTTTAATGTATCACGTAGATATAAGTATTTGAAGGTTACAGTTATTTTCATGTCTCGGTATAATTTTCAGCAGGAAAATTATTTTTTTCGATTATTATTATGGCATACTTACCAAAGAGGAAAATGTTTTAATATCACATACCACAGAATTGGTTATAAATATTGATACGAATTTGAAAGTGCACCATGTAAAAATTACGATGAACATTGTCTTGCTTGATCTGCTTTACTTACTGCATTATGAAATAGATAAAAAATTAATTTGAAATTAATTGTTTTTAATGACTTAAGATTAACTTCTATACACAAAAACAATCTCAATTATATATATATATATCACCTTATCCTAGTAATTAATGAAAATTCCGAACAATTTCTTCGATATCAAGGAAGCCTGCTGAACGATTTGCAGATTGAGCTGCCAACCTAATCCAGCAAGTTGTTAGTACCGCACCTTTTTCTACACCACTTAATTTTTAGAGTATTTGTTTCCTTCATTCATCGTAAATTTATTTGAAGAGAATTTCTCTAAAAATTAAGTGGTGTAAAAAAATGGGCGGTACTAACAATTTGCCGGATTTGATTGGCAGCTCTGTATCTATATCACCTTATCCTATTAATTAATGAGACTTGAGTAAGATTGCACTTTACTGTTCCATTGTTGCATAAAGTTTTAAAAAGAGACAAAAAAAAAAAAAAAATATTTTGTATGTCATGCTTTTTTTTTTTTCGTAAATTATTCGAAGATTCTTGAATTGATATATAAACCATAATCGATATCATTCTAATTAATATTCTGTAGTATTGTTAGCAGTACCTTCTCTTTCTCACCGGTATTTCTTTACATTAATCTATTTATTATTAAATCGCAATCGCATTAGGAAAATATTAGTCTAAGAAATGAATGGTGTAAAAATAGGGCGGGACTAACGCCACTACGGGATATTAATGAGGATGTTTGTAAGTATGTATAAAATAATTATAACACACGCTAAGATCGTGAAAAATGACACTTCAAAATAGCGACAACAACGTATAACTTCATTTCTTGAACGACTACATGTAGTATCTAGAGCTTCATTCAGAGGTTCCCGTTAAAACGCAAGATCGCTAGAATCTAGCATGTTTTTTTTAATTTAATTTTTATTTTATTTTATTTTCACACATGAAACATTAACTTTGAAAAAAAAATCCGTACATTTTCTGGGCCAATTTATTAAAATATTTTCTTCTGAAAAGTGGTCATTCAAAAAATCAATAATTTTGAAATGAAAACGTTTCATCTTTCATAAAAATCAACAAATTTAATTAGGCCCTTCACAGAAGTTGAATGTTTTTAAAAAGTTTTCAAAAAACTTGAATGAAAAATTTAAGTATTTTCCGGATTAGCTGCAAAATTATGATATATTTCTGCAATGAAACACTACAAAAACTACAATTGGGTAAATAATTTTATATGGAAGGTATGTAAAAACGTTAGTATCATTAATATGTAGTGCATTAACTGTCTGTTTCAGTGTTTGACAGTAAAAAAAGAAAAATCTATATATTTAACCAATTATATGCGATCAAATTTAAATTATGCCAGTGAGTTGTACAATTAAACCTCATTAGTAATTCACATTAATTATTTATTTTTAAAGTATTTTTCTGTTTTTGCTTTCTTTATTGAAATTTCACTCGTTTCCTAAGTAAGGGTGATACATTCTCACACAGCTCAGAGGTGGAAAATTGACGTAGAACTCAAACAGGTATTTATGAATCAAATTATTATTATTCTTAAATCAAGAATTGTATGATAGAGAGAAGTTTTAAACAAATACTGGTATGAATTCTGTGCCAAGTTTCCACCCTGCACAGCTTTTATTTTTGATGATAATCCTTTTTATCATGAAATTAAAGCGACTTAAGTAAGCTTTACATCGAAATTGTTTTTGACTTTCTTTACAATGATTCTATTTTATACACTTTTAATTTTATTTATTCTTTATTTTACTGCAAATAGATAAAAGAATATATAACCAGACTTACCTTTGAACACAAGTATAAAATAAAAATTTACGCAACGTTTAAGATATCAATGTAAAAAAAAGTGTTAAGTAAGCTCATTGCGCCTTCAGTAGCGTTATGCGTACCGCCATAAGTGCATCATCATCATATGAAGTTTAGAACTGCCTACGTTGGTCAAGACAATCGTTTACTTCCGCCTGAATTTCAAAATGCATGATTCGGTGTTACAGGATCATGCAATTTCGGTTTTCTGAGGGTAGGAGTTAGTGCATAAAGACAAGACGGATTATTGCTCCTATATGTGACAGAGAAGCGAATCTAGAGTCGGAGAAGTAACCAACAGGAATTTAAGGAACTGGTTACATAATATTAGTCAATGGGAGATTGGATTAGGGAAAGCTATGTTAGATCATAGCCTCCTAAACTAGATGCATGTCGCGTTGCTCGTAAACTTGGCAACAGTTCAAGCGGTAGATAGTGCTATCTGGTATAGATTGCGCCACTTTTTAATTAAATAGCCACCAATAATTTTTAAAAGTGAGATTTGATATACATAAGAGGCGGATAGAATCGAAGAAGCGTCGATCATATATATATCATATATCACTTTAAAAAATTATTAGTGGCTGTTGGATAGAAAAGTCGCTCAATCTGTACCATGTGGCGCTGTCTACCGCTTGAACTGTTGCCAAGTTTATGATCAACGCGACAGGCATCTAGTTTAGGAGGCTATGATTAGATGGTAGGAAAGCAGTGAAAATCATAGGTGAAAATCAAGAATTTGTGGATTTTATGTAAAGTTGCCAACAATAAGTGAAAGAGGATACATGAAAATCGCAATTAATATGCTTTTTATGAATTTTTAAATGTGTAAATTTCGTGAAACGGGAGTTTTTACAAATGTTTAGGCTGAATGATTATTTTACCTGAATTAAAAATTAAAAGATCTTAGCTGAATTAAAGTTAAAATCATTCACTTTCGTATACACATATTGGAACAAAAATCCATTTTATCATCCTGCACCGATCATTAAAATTGTTGGTAGAATAACTGTACTTTTAACTTTAATTCAATTAAAATAATCCGCAGGCTAAATATTTACATGAACTCGAACTTTTAAAATCTTTCTATATGTATATGTATAAATATATATTTATGAACCATAATAATAAATAGAGAAAGAAATTCATTCAGGTTACATTATTTTAGAGCAAGGTTGTATATATTGCAAATAAATACACATGAGAACTAAACTCTTTCCAAATAAAGAATTTGTATCCATAGTGTTTTAATTATATAATAATAATTTTTTGGAAAATTCTTAAAAAATACACAGTTGCCAACATTTATTTCATTCAAGAGCATTTTTACCCTGCCTTTATTTCCCAACACTTTATTTTTAGAATATTGTTCTCCAATAAATAACTACGATAAAATTAATTTTTTTAAAAAAATGTACTTTTCATAAAAGTGATGTGGAATAAAGGTGGGGTAAAAATGGTCCGGAATAAATTAAAATGTTGGCAAATCTAGAAATATAGTTGCATATAAATTGTTAATTAAATATCCACTGGCGGAGTTACAGGTTTTTCAAATGACGTAAATTAACTTCAGGTATTGCAAAAAAGGTTACTTTCCGTCATAGTTGCTAATTTAGCATCTTTTGGCTAATGGAAAAATTTAATAGAAGTATTTATTTCATTTAAACAAATAACAGTAACGATTTTCACTGACAATGTAAAATAATATATATACATACTTGCCAACCATCTTATTAATAACCGTACAATTGTTAACGCCCTCTGAAAAAACGACCCTTTTTTCACACCACTATATTTTTAGAGTAATTCTCTCCAAATGTTGATACGATTAAATAAGACTAAAATTATTCTAAAAAAATATTGATGTGGAAAAAAAAGCGAGTATTAAAAATTACACGATTCATAATGAGATAGTTGGCAAGAATGTATATAGATATATAAAATTTTCCCGGTAGCAAAATGTGCACAGTTGGCGACTATACTTCCCATTTTGCTTTACACTTTTTTTTTTTTTTAATTGTTAGAAATATTGCATAAAATCTAAGTTTATCCTTGTTTTTCACTATCCATTTATATAAATTTCTGTATTGTAATTTTCTATTGATTAACACACAGGGGTCGTACTCTCAGCCCTATTTTCAGGACACTTCTTCTAGATGAGAATTTTCTGCCTTTAATTGTACCAAAATTTGCATGCCATAATTTCTATCCTGTTTAATGGGGCCATATTACTTTAAATATACCATAAAGATTCTGAATTAAATTAGTGGTGGTAAAGAGGATGGATATATTTATTCCTGAAATTGTCGTGAAATACGGGAGGAGAGTAAAACCCCTTCTAACACATCCAGTTTTTTAACCATCTGACCGTCGTTACCGACAGATATATTCGGTCACTGACTTGTTAATTGCTGATTTTGATAACGAAAACTGAACTACTGTTTTTTTTTTTTGTAATTGAAAGTACTCTGCAAATGACAAGAATACTTAATATATATTTGTAGCTAGTATTCTTACTGGATAAAAAACTATTATTTAATAGTAACTTCCAGCGCATTAAATAATAGAAATTTTATATATGTGATAAATTTGTTTCATAAATGGAGATGCCATAGCTCATGCTTAAATCAGGCGACTTCGTATCTAGAAATTTAAAAGGGATAAAATTGTTTATATTTTCAATGCTATCATTATTTTCTAATGATAATCTATATCCCACGTAATCGCTAATAAGGGACAGTTTTAAATTATGTAAAAAACTTCTCTACGTTGATAGTTTTAGAATGAAAAGTTGAATTATTTCATCCTTGCAAAAAATAACATATATTTCACATAGGGAACTTAAACAAATGATCTTACACCGTAAATAATTCTAAATGTTTTGTATCTCTATGCTTTATTGACTCATGTACCATGCTGAATGACAAAATAAACTTTTTCTGTATCAAGGAAGTCTGCAGTATGATTTGCAGATTGTTGAAGTTAAAAATGCGGTGGATGTATTACTTAGATTTAAATGTCACAAATATTTTAAATCTCGGTATGTTTTTCAATGGTAACATTATTTTTTTCTATTGTTATTATGGCATACTTAGCAAAGAGGAAGAAGTTTTAATATCACATACCACTGAATTGGATATGAATATTGATACGAATTTGAAAGTTTGTGAGTAAACGAATTTATTGCACCATGTAAAAATTACGACGAAGATTGTCTTGATTCTTTACTTACTACATTATGAAATAGTTAAAAAATGTATTTGAAATTCATTTTTTTTAATTACTTAAGATTAACTTCTAGACACAAAAACAATTTGACAACAATTGATACACGTTATGATATACTATGTTATTTTACGTAAATTTAATCTATGCATTCCCTTCTCTTCCCCCTGTACTATTAAAAACTTAGTTGTTAATGACAGAGATATCAACAGACCTTCTGGAGGGGTTTATAAAATCCCTATCAAATATAATGATGAACTGTTTTACTACATTGGGCAAACACGTCGCACACTTAAAGCAAGAAATTACTGAACACATTCGTAATGTTAAAGGGAAAAAAAAGTTCAATTCTAGCAGACTTTCTTTACGAACACCCTGATGCTATTCCTATGTGGACCCAGTCCGAAGTTATTTCAGCCCCTCGAGACTTTCAAGACCTGCTAATAATAGAAGCAGTAAATATTATCAAATACAATAAAGTTATTAAC
Source organism: Salticus scenicus (assembly GCA_963930645.1). Classification (NCBI taxonomy): domain Eukaryota; kingdom Metazoa; phylum Arthropoda; class Arachnida; order Araneae; family Salticidae; genus Salticus; species Salticus scenicus. The sequence continues at coordinate 132,202,539 of OZ005660.1, read as the reverse complement.
TCCAAGGATGCAGCTTCACTTCATAAAATATGGCACGCGTTGTGCTAATAGAGAGTAAAAAAATAAATAAATAAATAAATAAATAAATAAATAAATACTGAAAATGATATTGAAATGAAAATTTTTTATGGTAACTGTAACTTTCAAAATATTTTTTATTGTAACCGTAACTTTAAACCATTTGAATTGCTTTATTTATATATTGCTGGTTCTATGTAACGCAATTACACCTGATGATGCTATTATTATGATAGCGAAAAGCTTTGTGTAGTTTATTAATAAAAATATTGTATCTACGTGTTTTAAAGTGATTTGTTACCATTTAGGTATTATTATTATTATTATTATTATTATTATTATTTTATGTCAGATATTAAGCGCTAAAATAAAGAAATATAATTATTTTTTAATTTAACTTAGGAATAATAATTCTAGTTTAAAATACATTTTAATAGTTTGTATCAAATATTTAAAATACATTTCTTAATAAGAAACAAAATTTACATAGCTGCAAATATTCTATCTGAATATAAAAGTGGTATTAAATATTAATGAAGCATGTTGTCCAAATGTCATTAAATAAACATAATTTGAAATCATACATCAGAAAGTTGAAATTCAGATGAAGGATCTTTTGAATATATTAAAGTAGTATTTATACAATAAAGCGGAGTTTTATTCAAAATCACACACTTGGTTTGGTTTTATAATGAAATACTTCTGGTACTTCAGAAGATGGGGAGAAATTATATCTGAATTTATTTTCTAATTATAGTTAATGTTATTTATTTTATTTGAATTTCTATAATACAAAAATAATTATAATTAAGATTACCAAAATAAATTGACTAAATATATCATATTTGAAAAGAACTATGAAATATATGAATAAGCAGCATTTTATATAGTACTACAATGATATTTAATTAGTAAATTATTAAAATTATACAACATAAAATATTAGTGCACAACATAAAATATTGTATGAGTAGAGAAACGTTTTAAACAAATACTGGTAAGAATTCTACGCCAAAGTTCCACCCTGCACAGCTTTTACTTTTGATGAGAATCCTTTTTATCTTGAGATTAAAGTGACTTAAGTACGTTTTACATTGAAAATGTTTTTGATATTCTTCACAATGATTCTATTTTATACACATTTAATGTTATTTTTTCTTTAATTTACTGCAAATAGATAAAGGAATATATAACCAGACTTACCTTTGAACAGAAATATAAAATAAAAATTTACGCAACATTGAAAACACTAATGTAAAAAATATTAAGTAAGCAAATTGCATTTTCAGTAGCGTTTCGTATACTATCATTATTGTAAAATGACGAAAAGGTTTATTGCTCCAGTATGTGATAGAGGAGGAATATTAGAATCAGAATAGCAGCAATATTAATTTTAGAAAAACTTGGATGTGTTAGCCAATAGGAAGTTAGGGCAGAGAAAACTAAGCAAATGGTAACTGAAAATCAAGCATATGTGGATTTTATGTAAAGTGCATAGCTGCCAATATTTTAATTAATTGCGGAGTAATTTTAGCCCCGCCACAACATCGTACCGCTAACAGAGCTGCCAACCAAATCCGGCAAATTGTTAGTACCGCCCCTTTTCCTACACCACTTATTTTTTAGAGTAATTCCTTCAAATATATTTACGATGAATGACGAAAACAAATATACTAAAAATTAAGTGGTGTAGAAAAAGGGGCGGGACTAACAATTTGCCGGATTAAGTTGACAGCTCTGCACAAATTTTTCAAAAGTAATTTTTTCTTATTTTATCGAAATTATGTATTGAAGAAAATTTTTCTGTAAATGAACTGGTGCAAAATAAAGGCGGAGCTAAAAGTACTCCGGAATAAATTAAAATATTGGCAGCTATGAAAGTGTCCAACAATGAGAGAATGAGGTTACAGTATAATTGCAATTAATAGGATTTTTATGATTTTGAAAATATGCAAATTTCTAGAAAATCAATCTTATACAAATGTTAAGGCAGAATGATTATTTTGGCTGAATTAAAATTAAAAGTTCTTAGCGGAATTAAAGTTACAATCATTCTCTCTTGTATTTACATATTGGAGCAATAATCCGTTTTGTGATCTTGAAGAGATGATTAAAATTGTTGAGAGAATAACCATACTTTTAACATTAATCCATTTAAAATAATCTGTAGGCTAAATATTACACAAACTGGTCCTTTTAGAATTCCATATTTATAAAATAAAAATAACGATAATAATAAATAAATGTGTCATTAACCCTTTCACGACAGCATATTTTTGTTTTTCGAATAGACAGTTTCGCCTGTAGGCATTATGCTTTAAAGCTACATTATTTCAGAGCAAAGATTTTCTGCATCTATGTATTGTAAATAAATACACATTATAACTAAGGTAACGACACCAGTGCTCGTCACTCTTAAGGCCTTATTTTTAAAATGTTTGTTTTTTTCGCGTGGCATTCATGTGGAATTTATGTATCAATATTATACTTTGGTCTATTTTATACACTGATTCTTCTAGTTGTTGTTAGACACTTTCATTTTTTCAATACGTTAAGCCATTTTTTAAAAATAAATAAAAATTAAACCTATAAAAATGCACCAGTGCTCGTCACTTGAAAACTGCGTTTCACCAGTAGTCGTCAGGTGATTGCACCAGTGGTCGTCATGTAAATAAAACGCAACAATTTGCTCAATAGTTTGATTTTAATTGCGTTTTTGCAAAATTAACAGAATATTATTGAAACAAAATATCTTTGGAACATATTTAGAACCCAAATCCATTCTTAGGGTTTAAAACACAAAACATTAAATGGTAAAATTCAAAATATTGCGAATAACACAAATTCATATGCGAAATAATTTGAAAATTCTTTGCTTTTAAGAAAAGTTTTCAAAATTTTATTCGTTCTCAAATATATCTTTACTTAAAGCAGAGGGTAAGTAGCAGGGGAGGGGGTAATAATCTCGTTTTTAAGAGTGACTTTGTTCCAAATTATCGCAGTAAGATTGATTTTACCATGCTTTTTATTAACGCGTATTCTTGTTTGTTTGTCCAGTACAAATCTTACAATTGATTTTTAACTAACTTCCCAACTACCTAGACATTTGAAACTTTCAGAATAATTCAGAACACGATGAAAATGCATTTTTTAAATACTTTTAGCTAACTGCTCCGGGTCCCTGCAGCCTTCGGCAGCATTATCAGTACAAATCTTGCAATCGATTTTTAACTGATTTCTCGACTAGCTTGACATTTGAAACTTTCAGAAAAGCTCAGAAGACGGTAACAATGGATTTTTAAAATATTTTTAGCCAATTGTTTCGAGTCACTGCTGCCTTCGGCAGCGTTTATATGGTTCAACAGAAAATTTATTTAACTTTTTTCCAGACTAGATAGATATTTGAAACTTTCAGAATAGCTCAAAACACGGTGACAATGCATTTTTTAAATATTTTTAGCAAACTGTTTCAGGTCCCCTCTGCCTTCGGTAGCGTTCACATGATTCAACAGAAAATTTATTTAACTAATTTCTCGACTAGCTAGACATTTGTAACTTTTAGATAAGCTCAAAACACGATAACAATGCATTTTTTAATACTTTTAGCCAATTGTTTCGGGTCCTCGCTGCCTTCAGTAGCGTTTATATGATTCATCAATCATATACTCGTCTCGATCAATCTACCCGACTACCTAGACTTGTGAAATTTTCAGAATAGCTCAGAACACAGTGACGATGCATTTTTAAATTACTTTTAGCCAATTGTTTCAGGTTCTCGCTGCCTTCAATAGCATTTATATGATTCGACAGAAAAATTTAAAACACGGTATATAAAAAATTATTTTTGTATTGCAATTATTTTTTTTTAAACGTATGGGTTGATTATGCGTACCTAATACATACTATAAAGGAATTTTGAAAAATCCTTCGCCTCTTCTTCCTCATTAAGTGTGGGGTGGATTCAAAAACACGTTTTCAAGAGTAATTATTCTCCAAATTATATCAGGAAAGCAATTTTTTGATGCGTTGATTGGTTATGCGTACCCAAAAATACTGTAAAGGTATTTTGCGTATTTTTTTTTCCGACCAAATTTTGAGAAAGGGTAGCAAAAACGTATTTCTACGCATAACTCTGCTCTAAATAATCTTACAAAGGCGATTTCTGATGTGTGAGTTGGTCATATGCATCCAACACCTAGTATAAAGAGATTTTGCGAAGATCTTTCGTCTATGTGAGGGTGGGGAAAAAAAAATATATATATAGGTTTTCAAGCTCAACTCTGTTGCAAATTATTTTCGGGAGAGGATTTTTTTTATGCGTTGGTTGGTTGTGTGTGTGTACCTTAGATGCATTATAAGGCGATTTTTCAAAATTACCCTTCCCCTCTTCCCTCGGCCGGGCGGACAAAGAACACGTTTTTAACCTTAGCTCTACTCCAAATTAACTCAGAAAGGCGAGTTTTGATGTCTGGGTATTGGTTAAAAGTACGGAATATGGAATTTGATAATATTTCGTTAAAATTCTAAATTTACCCGTGGGAGAGGGGGGGGGGATAAAAGCGATTAACTCTATGCCGAAGGCAGTAGAAGCCAATCATCATATTGCGGGACGGAAAGCTATTACAGAAGCCAGCGAGAACATTAACTGCGGTTTCGACTGATTTCAAAGTTTTTTTTTTTTTTTTTTTTTTTTTTAATTTTTGATAATGTTAGGGATTTTTCCTATTTTATTTAAATATAGGGACCAGCGAAGGTGGCAAAGCTTGCTAGTATTATTCTACACATCAAGCTAATGTTATCAAATATTATGGATATTAATGTTATCAAATGTTAATGTTAATTAATGTTATCAAATATTATCTTACAATTTTAATTATTTAAGAACAACAGTCAACAGGGTAATTTTTATCAACATTTTAACTATTTGTTTATCTTACATAATTAATATAATGTATAAACAGAAAACTTGCTTAAGAAATGTTTTTAATGTTTAATATTTTCTATATAAGTTGTTATTCACCTGCATCTAACATAACAAAAAAGCCTTAACATAGTTTTGAACCGACTCACAGTCATGCTAACTATGAAATTAAGCCTTTGTATTTTATCATTTTCGAAATATATATATGAATTAAAATTAAATTATCACGGTCAATAAAAAACTTAAATACATCTTCGCAAAACCATGACATCATAAAAATTTAAAATACATTAGACAGATGTATGGAGTAATCATGTTTGTTTTTCTAAAATATATAACAGAAAACTAGATAAAGCGCTTTATAACTAAATATGTTTATGTGCCATTGTTTAATTTTTCCAGCAAAATAATATGGAATATTTTAGGTGGTTTAAAGTCAGTCATAGTGAATTAAAGGTACCATGACTGACTTTATTTTAACAAGCTATACAAAAGTTACAAGTGCAATAAAGTTCACGTTCTTGAGGTTAAAATACATTTGTTTACATTTACGAATACCCCTGACGACTACTGGTGCCGATAGTCAAATTAAAGTAAAAATTATACCATCATAATTCTAAACGAAAATATAGTATTTTTCATCAAAAATATTACCCAGTTATTAAAAATGTTAAAACACCAGTGTTCGTCAGGGGTGACGAGCACTGGTAAAACGTGCAAAATATGCACCAGTAGTCGTCATACCTTAAAATCCTTTATATTATGTCAAATTTTTAAAAGTTGCACATAAATCGTATTCTGCATTTCATAAGCATTACATACAATGCTTTATGAGCAATGTCAAAAGCAGCGAACAACAAAATATATCAAGAAATGCATATCTATTCCCTTAATCATTTGCTTTACGTTGACTCAATTCAATTGTAATTTAACGTATACTTCCCTTATTTTGTTTCTCCCTACTCTTCCCCAATAGTTGAAATCGAACTTTTTATGTCATAAGAAGCAGAATGCTTTGGAGAATCTTATGCGGGTGGATTCAAATTCATACAGGTTATAAAACTGTTATTTTAACACTTCTTTTAAGAGGGTGACGACTACTGGTGCAGATTTTAGGGGTGACGAGCACTGGTGTCTTTACCTTAAACTCTTACCAATTAAAGTTTTTATTTTCAGAGCCTGATTAAGGGGGAAGCACACATTATCTCCGCTCTCACCGGAATATTTTTACAATTATTTTTTTACTTGATGTCATTGAAATTCCACGCTTTGACGAGGAAATATGTTTTATAAAAAAAGAACGGTGTAAAACAATCCAATTTACTCACCGTTATTAGACACCAGAATTCTTTTAAAATAATTTTTAATGAGAATTTTCTGCTTATTATAGGAGGAAAGTATTTGATAAAAAATAACGTTGTAAGTATAAATAATGTGTGCTTCCCCCTTAATCAGGCTCTGTTTATATTTGTAGTATTTTAATTGTACAGTCAGGGAAGAAAAACGCAAAACTTGTGTAATTTCGTTGTTAATAGACGCAGAAAAATGTAATAGACATCATTCAACAGAAAATTAAGTGCACTTTTTGAAAATATTGTCAAATTTTGAATTAGGGGTAATCTACATACTGGAATCTGCGCCAACTTTGATTTTTTTCAACAAAAACACCAAATTTTAATCTTATAATTGAATTCCTCAGAGTAAGGCAGTGCGGAAAAGTATACAGTTTGTATACTTTACTTAATATTCATAGAGTTAAAATCAAAAATGTGTTAGGTGTTTATCGGCAAATGTAGAAAAATAAAATTAAGATCCAACACAATTTAGACAAAATTTTACAGTTTCACACCGGATATTTCTCTAAATTAATTTCAATTTATATAATAGATGTGACAATTTATTATGAATTAAAATGATTTATATACAAATGACTTACATATTTTACATAACAATGCATAAACCAAATCTTTTTCGATATATTATTGTAAGGTATCATAAAGTGAACATTAAACAATTTTAATCGTACTTACTAGTTTTGGTCAGTTTAACTCTTTGAAAGTGTACGATTTGTTTTATAATTTCTATTAAAATGTAGCTTCTTAATTAAAATATATTTTTTAAAGTAATTTTTAAAGATCAATGTATCCTTAAAAAAATAACAGGGGTCGTACTCTCTGCCCCTTTTTCAGGACACACTTAAGAATAAGAAATTTTCTCCTCTTTTGCCACCAATAATTGCATGCAGAAATTTTTCAGGTACTTTTTATAGAAATGTCTCCAGATTAATCTGGTTAGAGATCATTGTAAAAAAATAGTGGTAGGAATAGAGGCGGAAATTTGTCATATTTGAGAGTGTCCTGAAAAAAGGGCGGAGAGTATGACCCCAGAAATAATCACCCATTCAAAAAAATAAATTAATAAATAGAAAAAAGAAAGCAATATATGAACTAAATGATTAATCCATTCACTATGACAGTTGTTAAGAAGCGATTTAACTAGTCTGCATTGCAATCAAATACTTTTTTTTTTTTTTTTTTGACAATTTTTATAAATTACCTTCTTTTATATTTTAAACAGAAAACCCCGTCTATTTAGTTGATTTTTTTCCTTCAACTTTTCATATAAGGGATTAAAACTTTATCACCAGTAATCGATGAGGTAAATGTCACTTGTGCATATTTTTATCAACGTTAAATAAGGAGTTTAATACTAATACCCATAGACACATTTTTTTCATTTCTGTGTTTGTTTGTTTTAGAAGAAAGATGAAAAGTGAGAAAACAAGGGTACGTTTGCTAACATTAATGGTTAAAAACATAGCCTCCTGTCGCGTGGCTCGAAAATTTGGCAACAGTTGAAGTGGTAGACAGCGCCACCTGCTAGAGATTGCGCGATTTTTTTATTCAGCGGTCACCAATAATTTAAAAAGTGATATATGATATATATAATCGGTGTTTCTTATAACCATTTCGCCTTTTTTATATATCATATCCCACTTCTTAAAATTATTGGTGACAGTTGAATAAAAAAGTCGCGCAATCTGTACCAGGTGGCGCTGTCTACCTCATCAACTGTTTCCAAGTTTCTGAGCCACGCGACAGGCATCTAGTTTAGGAGGCTATGCTAAAAATCATCTTTTTTCTTTCATGTCTTTGCGTTTCTCGTTGTTGTTATACAATTTGAACCGAAAATAAAAATTAAAAATATTTTGTTTATTTTTCAGCGTTATTTTTAAAGATTTTTATCGTTATCTCATGCAAATCTTTATGCGAAATGGCCCCCGAAACCTCTACAAACGAAACATTTATTTATATCTCGAAAACTAATGACTGCAATGAGCTGCAAATTTGAACACTCATATCCCAGGTAACACATAACGTTGTTATAGCGTTGCAAATAAGTCTGAACAGTGAAAAATTGGTTACGTTATTTTATGTCCGTTGAAAAATAGTTTTTATTTCGCAATATTCTCACTGAACAATTTCGAATATTTACACAGTAATAAAGAAAACCTATAACAAACGTTATTTTATGGTTGTACTTTTTCTGTTATTTTTTCGACGTTTTAAAATAGGTATTTTATTAGTTTTTGTTTTCCTTTTTGATTCTAATAAAAAATATGTTTTTTCAACGAATCAATAGGTGCTTTTTATAAGTCATTATTTCTGTCAAATGACGTTGAATCTCTTCAATTTGATATCGATACACGATTGTGAATTGGCGGGATGTGCGTGTTATAATATAATTTTCTTTAGAGTTTTAGAAGATATGGTGTGCTGCGAAAGAACTTCTAACATGATAAGAAAGGAAGCTTTCCGCAAATTATATTAACAAGTATAGTAGAATGTTCTTTGGCTTTCGGAAACCGTAGCTAACGAAGGTGTTCTAATGTACGCTTTCTCCCTCCCGTTCTACATGCGGAATCGCCAAGTATATTGTGGCAAACCTTAAAAGCGTCTTACGATACGACGCGTACCATTTTGAAAGTGAATGTGATGTGAAAGAAGATGAATATCGCTTTCCTGTTAAAATGGTACGAAAGTTTTCTGACCTTTTACGTAATTTCCAAACAACTTGCTAGCTGGTAAATTCCCTTAAAAGCTCAAAGTTATAATATTCTTTGGTTTTGGGTGTGTTTACCTGCTAGCATAATATTAAAAATTACAGAGTTCTCGTCTAATTGTGGATGCTGTATTTATTTAAACAAGATTTTTCAAGTAATGAAGTGAGTGTTCCCTTTTCCCTTCTTTAATTTTATGTTTGAATTCTTGTCTTAAATTTTCAGGAGTCGATCTAACTTTAAATATTTAATACTCTTTTTTAAAACTGTACTTTTGTAAAATTTTACTTTTTTCATATTTACTGAAAAAAAAAAATCTATATATAATGTTATTTAACATGCACTAAAGTTTTATACAGCTTCTCAGAATAAAGGTTTTATATACAGAATTTGCAGCAATTTTAATTAACTGATGTTGAGATGTCATGTAAAAATCTCTGAAAGTGAGTAATGAGAGCATCACCTGTCTGCTGATACACACTCTTAACTCATTCAGCATTCGTTTTTATATTGGTTGTCTCACATATTATATTTTGTGCAGTTGTATGTACTATGAAATTTAGCTTTCCTCGAAAAACGGAAGCTGAAAATTTTTACGAATCTAATATTTTCGTATATTGAGTATAAAAAAAGTAATAAAATTAGTAATAAAAAAAGTCTAAAAATTAAGTAAAAAAGAATGTTCCATTTTTTTTTATATTAATTTTTTCTTTTTAAAATTGTTAGCAATATTTTAGAAACAAAAACGCAATGGATATATGGAGATAGCTATTTTTCTTGGATTTCAACGTTTATAAGACATGTTTAAAACTGATATAAAAAGCACGACAGTATTGCGATTCTGAACAACCATTTTACAACTTTTTTTTTTTTAGGTTATAAAAAAAACGACAGTATTGCGTTTTCGTACAACCCTTTTACAACGTTTTTTTTTTACGTTGTAAAATGTATTAAAACAATCGTTGAAAGATGAGGAAATCAACGAGACATATTTTCAGATTATTAACGTTACGGAAAAACTATAATTCAACGGAATGCATTGCCGTTTGTTCAACGTTGAAAATACCATACTGTGCTACCTGGGATATGTCATCATTAGGATTCCTTTTATGTAAAATTTAATGTAGGTCATAATTCATAATTTTTTTAACATGAATTTATTAATATGTTTCGTAATAGTTTTGAGTATGAAAAGTTATCATGGATTATGTTTGTGTTTCTTCACTTTATCTCGTTAAAAAGAAAATAATAATAATAAAAATAAATATAAATAAAAATAAAAATAAATAAATACATGAAATATATATCGATCAAGTTAATTTTGCATTACTTATTTATCTATTTACTTTTGAAAATATTAACAGAAGTTTGAAATAGGAATTTAACATTATCACTTTCGAACTTTAAACTTTTATAACTATAAAAAAAAAAAAAAAAAAGTAAAATATACAGCCAAAATAGTTTTTCGCATCACCGCGACCCCAGGAATTCAAATATAAAATAAAAATAGGGCATTACCTTTGAAAAAAAAATCAGAGTTTGTTCATGTTTTAATATGTAGACGACCAGCAATTCAAAATTTGCGCATATTAGTAACAAAGTTATATCGAATTCTGCGCTTTTTTTTTTTTTTCCCGACTTTACAGTAATAAAATTTGGGAATTTTTTTAGAAATGCATAATTACCAACATTTTATTTTATTCTAGAGGAGTTTTACTCTGCTTTTTTTTTTTTTTTCTCCACCAATTTATTTTAAAAAGATTTTTATCCAATACATAACAACGATAATTTTTTTCTAAAAGAAATTACTCCTAAAAAGAAAGTTAGTTATAAGGAATAAAAGCGGGTCAAAAATTATCGGCAGCTCTAGAAATATCATAACATACAAAATGTTAATGGAACTTCCAGTGGTGGATTTGCAGTTTTCAAATGGCGTAAAATAATTTACACCATTTCAAAAGTGTTATTTGTTATTTTGCTTTACGCCTTTTTTTTTTTTTTTTTTTTTTTTTTTTTTATTATTATTATTGCATAAAATCTACGTATCCTTGATTTCCATTAAACATTTATGTAGTTTATTGTATTCTAATTTTCTAGTGCCTAGCACAGTCGGCCCTTTTTTTTAGGACGCTGTTGTAGATGAAAAAATTCCACCTTTATTGTTACCGCAAATTTTAAACAATGATTTCTATCCTATTTAATCAAAAAATATTACTTTAAAAAAAGCATGGAGATTTCAGCATTAAATAAATGGTGAAAAGAGAATGCAATTTTTTTTATTTCCTACAGTAACCCGAAGAAAGGACGGAGAATACAACCCCTACTAGCACCTCCGCTTTCTGAACCATCTGACTACCGCTGTTGGTTATATCCAGTCAGTGAGCTTTGATTTTTTTTTTTCTACATTAGACTTATAGAACAGTCAGAAAGAAAGAAAAAGAAAAAAAAAAAAGTGAACTTTATGTTTGTCTATTACGTAATAAGCAAAATGCAATCAAACAGAAGTACATTTAACGCTTTTCCAAAAATTAAAATAAATAAATAAATATTTGGTTGGCAATTAAGTTCCTGCCGATTTTAAATTTTTAACTTGACACCGGAATCTATGTTTTGTTTTTTGTTCGATTTTAAGAACTAATCTACTGTAGGTCTTTAAATCGAAGAAAAAACAAAATATACATTCCGGGATAAAGTTAAATTTCTAAAACGGCGGTAACATAATTGCCATCCCAATAAATGAAATTTATTTTAATATAACGTGAAAAGTTTTGAATTCATATATTTTAGAAAAAAAAAAAAAAAAAAAATCTGAGACATCAGATATCACATCGCGATGCTTCAAAGTTTATTCTGCAAATGAAATGCAATAAAACGTAATGAAAATATTGGATAATGATAATAATAATATATATATATTTTTTTTTTTGCATAACTTACTTACCAATTATATTATAACATCATTACTATAAGATGGAGCCGGAACACTTAACACGTAACATGCACACGGAACATTTGTCCAGTAGGCTTCAAGTGATGGATGAGTGCTAAGTTCCCGGGTTCCAATGGTGACACCGCACCTCAGCGAATAGAAGTAGGTATCAGAGTTCAATCAGAATCGTGATGGTTTAATAATAATAATAATAATAATAATAATAATAACTGCGATTTCATATTACAGAAATTATTGTGAAAGAGTACTGGGGACATTTTATTAGTTTTTGTTTGAAACTCTTGCACTGTGGGTTTCCTGTGCGGAAATAATTTTCCTGCTATTGGGTCTCAGCAAAAAAGTCGAAATCGTCAAATTACAGGGATAGAACAGGGACGCAGAAGACATACAGAGTTCCCAACTTCTATAATTTATTCACGATCATTTTTAGCCCCGCCTCCTTTTCATACCGGAAATTTTGAAAAATAATTTTCTTCTTATTTAAACGTTGTCACATATTAAAGAGAAATAATCTATAAAAATTATAGTGCTGAAAGAAGGCGAGGCTAAAAAGGCTCGTAAATAAATTATAAAAGATGGGAACTCTGAACTAATACCCCATCAATATAGGAACATTTTCTACTTCTTCTTAAACCAACAATATTATAGGTAGAGAAATTTCTTAAACAAAGTCCGGTATCAAATCTGCACCCGTGTTCAATCCCTGAAATCAACATAACCTTAAGTATGACAGCTTTGATGGAATTTGCAATTAAGTTGCAAATAAATATTTTTTATGTATTAATCAAAAGCCCTCAATATAATATATCACAAGCGTGTCAATTTTTCTAAAGGTTATATTAGTTATTTTCGATTATTCTAATAACGACGTAAAATTCACATTTATTATGGAAGAATATTTAAAACAAAGTAATATGTTTTATTACATTTAAAGATATATATTTTACACATTTAAAATTAAGAATTTAAGTACAGTAGAATACTGTATAACGCGGGATATTCGTTCTGGGCAATAGGAAATTGTGTTATGTGGCACATACTTCATCAAATCAATTTATGCAAATTCAGTCCAATACTGGAAATTTTTGTTTTATTTTATTTCATTGTTTTGATTTTTGATTTTTTTTTTTTTTTTTTTTTTTTTTTGAGTAAGGTTCCGACGTTTACGATACAAATTAACCTTTTTTCGTAAAATTAATATGGCTTTCATCTGACTTTTTCTGAAACGATAATTTACTTTAAAAATGTTTCGTGTTTCCTTCATTCTATTTTGTTTGACTCTTTATAGAGCACTAGCATATATAAACGAATAAAATTTACCGTTTCGATTGTTGATGACAATATTTAAATTATTTAAACATGAATTTGTTAAATAATTTGATATTTTAGAGAAACGTATAAAAGCGTAACTTATTACTCAAAATAGGAAAGCTTTTGAACAGTATCTCCTTTTTATTAAATATTAAATATGCATTATCAGATTTTTGTTTAAATCTTGTTATCTATACTTTTGTATTGTATATATTTTAAGTTTGTACGCCTCAAATTAAAGGTAAAATTTTTAGTAACACTTGCATGCGGGGTACAAATCAAAGTATTTGTATCCATAGTATATTTTATTGTAAAATTGTGAATATCAATTATATATTTAAGAAAAAATATAGCATACAAATTGCAAAAGAAACGCCCACTGGTGGAGTTACAGATTTTCAAATGGTTTAAACCTACGTCAACGGTCGCGAAAGTGTTAACATGTAAAAGTAATACATTTTATTTGGAATATACTTATATTGATGATATAAGTATGGTTGTAAGATATAAAAAACGCCAGGAAAGTGTTTGCGATCAACGCCTACTGGCGGGGGTGCCGCAAACATTAACGCCTACTTCTTAAATTGAGATGACAAATCAGACTCGTCAACCGTAACTTCGCCCAATTAAGCAAATGACGAGTGTCACTCGTCAAATGTACCCAAAGGTAAAATATTGCTTCTAAAACCTACCGTGTTACATACATTGTAATGGTATAATTTTACTGATGTCGATCTACTAAACAGCATCGGAAGTTATTTATGACTCCGCCTACTTGAAATGTAGCAACTAATTTGGTACTATTTTAAGGGGAAAGTGGGAATGCTTGGTAAGTAAATGTTCTTGATTGATAGCATAGCACTCTGAGCTGTCTCAAAAATGTTTAAAGAAAATCATCAGTATCAATAATCAGTACAAAAATATTAAAATGTAGCAACTAATATCAGACGGAGGGAGTATATTTTTTCGAAATCATTCGTTCCCATGTTTATTAATCTCCCTAAAATGTTCGGTGATATATTGCAATTAAATTGCGCTAGAGACCATTGTGAGCACTGTCAAACGTTCATCGCCCAGCATGATTCGGCTGAGTTTCCGCCGGGCCCAAATCAGACCGATGGAGCGCCAGAATGTTAAAAGAATGACCAGGGCCTGATTAAGGGGGAAGCTCGCTCTTGACACATTATTTATACTGACACCGTTATTTTTTAACAAATACTTTCCTGCTATAATAAAAAGAAAATTTTCATTAAAAATTATTTTAAAAGAATTCTGGTGTCTAATAACGGTGAGTAAATTGGATTGTTTTACACCGTTCATTTTTTATAAAAAATATTTCCTCGTCAAAGCGTGGAATTTCTATAACATGAAGTAAAAAATAATTGTAAAAATATTCCGGTATGAGCGAGCTTCCCCCTTAATCAGGCCCTGAGAATGACAAGTGGGAAATACCAAGGAATGCAACTCGAATAACGTTTTCGAACATTTGTCCTAGGAAATGCTATGTCCGACAATAATAGAAATAAAACAAAGAACGTATCCCACAATTTAGACATTCGTAAGAATCAACAGGGCATGTCTATAAGAAGGATGTGCGACTTATGTTACCAGAAGAAGAGGTAAATTGCCGAGCACCAAGAAGTGAAGAAAAATGTAAAAAAATACTTTTTTTTTTCCTACGCGATCTATTGTTTCAATTGTCCAAAATCACCTCAAATGTGTTTAGAGTGTTTTAATAAACTTCATTCGACATGGTATAATGTAACATGTTATACTACATATAAATTAATAAAAAGTATATTACAACGTTCATAGTTTTTGTATTTTTATGTTATATATCCTATATATATATTTCAGTGCTTATTCCATTAAATTCCTTCACCCATATTTGGATGACATGCTTCCACTGAAGCATACCTGTCACCCAGATATTGGGGACGCGGCGATGAACGTGAAAGTTATAGTCACTCTATATTTGTAAACCTACAAAGTAAAAGAAATCCTTCTGCACCGTAAATCATTTAATGCAGTTTTGTTTGACAGTAATTTATTTATAAAACTCTTGTGATTACGTGTATCTTCTATTCATATCAAGAAAATATGCCGAAGGATTTGCAGATTGATGCGTTTAATACAGTGCTACGCTACAGCCACGTTTCTCGAAACCTCGTAATAGCTGATTTAACGAGTTCAGCGTTAAAGTAAGGGATAATAGAGCCCCGAATAACTACAAGTTTTCCCTATCCCTACCTTTCGGTCAATTTGGCACCCCTCCAAGAATTTCGACTGGTCCTACTGCTTGTTTTAGAATACGTGGTTACACTAGAGGTCTGCACGGGCCGGGCTTTTGGCCCGGCTCTCGGGCCGAATTTTTCAATTTGCTCTCAGGCCGGGCTCAAAATTTTTTGTGCAATGGTTAACGGTGTATAGGTACAGAATATCACAAAATTACAGCGAGAAACTTTAAGAGAAGATGGAGTACATAAGAAGGATTCAGAATTGCACAGGTGCCCTTGTCCTTAAATGCTACTGTGAAACTTTAATAAGTAGGTGCTTAGGGGTATTTTATAACAGATGTGGGTAGTATAAACGTACAGCTACAAGATTTAAGTTGAGGTAAATAACGGATGAAGCACCAAGGAACACATTTCTACTTATGACAGAAAAACCTCTCATTAAACCTTTAAGGAGCAGATACATTTTACTGTATTTTAACACTTATCGCCATGTATGAATATTATCGACTGCTCATGTCTAGCCTTATTTTTTGGTTATTTATAATTCTTTCTGCGTTGTAAAATTTAAAATCTTGCTCGATACATTATTTCAAAAAACATCACACAGTATTCTTATTGATACAGTAAGTGCTTTAGATACATAGATTAGAAATGCTACTAATACATGTAAATCTTTTTATCTGCAATTTGCATTAAAAAACCGTTTGTTAAAAAGTCAAAATTTTAAAGACGCGGAAGCATCCGTTCAAAAATAGCATAAAACAACTATTTTTACTTTCTTATACCCATAAGGTAGAGAAAGTATATTTTTTGGGTCAAATTTTCAAACACGAGTTTTTGTTATATTTACATGTTCTGAGGTCCCCTGAATACGAAAATCATGTTTTTAGGGTCTGTGTGTCTGATGTGTGTGTGTCTGTCTGTTATCAGCATATCTCAAAAACAAATTATGGCAGAAAGTTCAAACTTGGTATTCTAAATGTGTATCATATAAGGATGCTATACTAAACTTTTCGTTAAGATCAAGCAAATGGTTCGTGAACAGGGACACTCAAAAGTATTCAAATACATTACGTCTATGGGGGAAATTGCAGGTAAGTAGAGTTTAAGATCTATTGACTGCACTAAACCAAATGAAACGAATATGTATTTTTTGTAATAGAGATAGTCAATAGGGGAAAAAATTGTGTATTTAGGAGCCTCGCTACCCCCCCCCCCTGAGGGGGATGCCCCCCCTCGAGGGGAGTAAATTTTCATGATGGGTATCTTTCAAAGGAACTCGCCAATACCTTTAAAAAGAATGGTTGAACCATCGATCTGCGATAATTTAAAACAAAGCTATCGATTTTTTTTTTTTTTTTTACTTTTAAGGAAAAAAACTTAGAAAACAAATATATATTTTTTTAAATATTGAAAATAAAATGGACTTTTTTTTTTATATTTGGTGTTATACTACTTCTCTAATATGGAAGTCGTCTGCATTATCATAAAAGATATATTTTTTAAATAATAATTTTAATAAAATAATTTTTAAAAAGAGAATTATTTTTTAATTACTGAATTAATTTGTATATAATTGTAGGTGCATTAATGAAACGGGAGGTTGAAGGGGGGCGGTAGCCAGTGCTGCCAGATTTGAGGGAAATTTTTATTCAACATCCACCGTTAAATTCTACTTGTTACGGTTAGCTAATTACATAGGCGATTTCTGTGAAATATGTTTCGAAACAACTAGCAAAACGTTTCAATTAAAATTTAGTGGTAGCTGTTAAATAAAAATTTTCCTTAATCTGGCAGCACTGGCGGTAGCCCCCTCACACACAAGTAATTATCATATGAAACTCTCCCGAAGCCTGATTTGAATTGTTTAACAGAGGTTTACATAACATCCTTATCTTACCTTTTAATCTCCAACCTGTATTTATAGTATTATATTTAAGGGTAAGAAAAAGTCGTGTGAGTGACACACCAGATTATTTAAAGTATTGAGATGACAATTGTGGACAATGGTTTCTGTGCAATTGTTAATTTTTATGACGTGCTCTGTCTCTTTGTAAAGTTTGCCGTTGTAATTTTGGGACAAACTATATATTTTCACGTTTATGAGATAAATTAATGTTTATTACTATTATTATTACTTTAATGATGACAAAACAGGTAGTTAGGAAGAGTTAACACTTTCGTGACCGCTGACGTAGATTCACGTTATTTGAAAATTTGTAACTCCGCCATTGGGCGTTTCTTTTGTAATTTGTATGACATTTATTATTTTAAAAAATACATAGCATTCGTATCTGTACAATCAATATACTATGGATAAGAATACTTTGATTCGAAAAAGTATAATTATAATGTATATCTATTTGTAAATGTAAATCTGAAAAAAAAAAAAAAAAAAAAAAAAAAAAAAAAATTCTGAAATATTGTAACTTGGGAGAATAACGACGACAGGCGAACCTTACTGTCAAAAAGGCAAAAACATGCGGTCGCCAAAGTGTTAATTAATCTTGCAGCAGAGTTGTGGTTGAATTCTGATCCAAAAGAATGTTCTGGAGTTAAAAAGGAATTAATTGCATCAAGTAAAAGTTAAGATGAAAAATGTCTGAATCTTTTACTTACTTAATTATGAAATAGATTAAAAAATGCATTTGAAATCCCCTTTTTTTATTACTTTGGAGCAATTTTTTTTTAAATATAAGCAGTCAGAATTATGCATATTACCTCATCCTAATAACAATTGAAGACTGAGCGATGTGATTTTTTAGTTTGCCGTTGGTACACAGAGATTCAATTGAGTCTACAATATTCTAAGTTTAATGTCAGCAAATAGCAAAATTCAATATCAAAATACACTAATAACGAAACTTATGAAACACTCGACCACTATTTGATATATATGAATATATACTATTTTATTAGTGAAATGTTAAGTAGGAAATCTTCATTAAATATAAATATTAAAATTTTAGTAATTTCTTACATTGAAATTTGCGGGCATTCGCGACAACAGATGCAACTGTATCATGTACTACCATGAGAATACAATTAAACTTTGTAATGCCTGTTTTCTTTAAAAAATAAAATGACACTTTTCAGATGTTTATATATACATATTTTTTTTTTTTTTTTTAAATCCTATTTTCTAATAAATTCCTTTTAATGGTGTTATTAAATTAATATGTTTTTTTTTTAATGAACGTTGAATAAAAGAGTTTTAAAATATATATATATATTTTTTTTTATTCAATGCATTTAAGGTCTAAAATAAAGAAACCAAATTATTTTTAAATGTGATTCAGAGGCGGTGCTCTTTGCTTAGAATTTATTTTAATAACTTTGAATTACATTTTGTAACAAGAAGCAAAATATTTTAACTGAATTTAGAATCAGTATTTTTCGAATACAGAGATGAAAAACTGGCGCATAACTTATACTACTATCAATGTAACCAAATTTTCTATTTCTTAAATCAATGATATTATAGGTAGAGCAATTTCTTAAACATAATAATACAAATAATCATAATTTATGTTCTAAAATTTACCACAAATGGACTACGTGAAACTATGTGTGTGAAGCAGAGATTTTGTCGCAATTTGTAATTTAAGAATGATGATTGTGTAATTTTTTTAAGTACTGTTTTTTTTCTATTTATTAATTTGGAAATGAAAACCTCGTACTAATTTGTCTGAGAAGAAAGCTTTAACATAGCCTCCTTAACTAAACTCCTTTCGCGTGGCTCGGAAACTTGGCAAGAGTTCAAGCGGTAGGCAGCGCCACCTGGCAGGGTTCCCAAATTTGACCTTTTTTTTATTCAATAGTCACGAATAATTGTTACTTGCAACGTTTGACTAATCACTTCGAAGATTGATAATGTATTATGTATATCAAATGTCACTTCTCAAAATTATTGGTGACTACTGAATAAAAAAAAGGCCAAATCTGGCAACCCTGCCACCTGGTACTGATTGTGCTCTTTTTATTGAACTGCCACCAATAGTTTTAAAAAGTAATATATGATACATATAACTGATGTTTCACCGATTCTATTTGCTTTTATATGTATATCATATCCCACATTCAAAAATGTTTTGTGGCTGTTTAATAAAAAAGTTGTGCAATCTGTATAAGGCGGCGCCGCCTACCGCAAGTTTTCGAGCCACGCGGAATGCATCCAGTTTAGGAGGCTATGGCTTTACTTAGAAAACCAGCGCCAAATACTTCTCTACTGGTCAGTTTTGGATTTTTCTTTCTTTCATTTTTTTTTTTTCTTATTATTTTTCGGAATCATTCGTCCCTCATCTTTTTTAATATTCCTACAAAGTTTGGTGATATATTGCAGTTGAATTGCGTAAGAGACCCTTATGAGCACCGTCACTGTATCTTATAACCTGAATAATAAAAGAAATCATTCTACACCGTAAATAAATTAATATAATTTTTTTCGACACTATTTCATTAAATAAAGCTTCTCAACTTGGAGATTCTTCGTTTTCATGTCTTCGTATCCAGAAAATCTGCTATAATATTTGCGGATTGTTAGGTTTTGTATAGTATTGCATTTGGGTGTGGTGGTTACAGGACTGCCAACCACCTCATTAATAAGCGTAGACTTGTTAACGCCCCTTTTCCCACACCACTTTTTATTTAGAGCAATTCTCTCCAAATAGTGTTACGATTAAATAAGAATGAAATTACTCTAAAAATTACTGGTGTACAAAAAAAGGCGGTGACTAAAAGTACTACGCTTCATAATGACATGGTTGGCAAGCATGTGGTTAACGGTGTGCAGGTACAGAGTGTCAGGAAATTACAGCTCGAAACTTTAAGAATAGAAAAAGCTCTTCAGAATTTCACGGAACCCTTGTCCGCAAATTCCATCTTAAACCTTTAATAAGTATGTGCTTAGGGATATTTTTTAATACATGTGCGCTGTATAAACGTAGAGCAGCACGATTTAAATTGAGGTAAATAACGGATGAAGCACTGAGGAATACATTACCACCGTTGGCAGCAAACATCATATTAAATCTTTAAGGAACAATAAGAAGATACATTATTCCAGTAAATAAAGGATTCATGGCTAAACAAATTTGGATTCAGCTGGAATTTTTATAGTTGATAGGCACTTATGAAATATGTATTTTTACAAAAGTCCCCGCCCCTCTTCCTCGGGTTTCCCCCGCTACCACCCTCAAAGTCAAAATAACGTGTCATGTACATTTAACGCTTTTCCAAAAATTAAAATAAATAAATAAATATTTGGTTCGCAATTAAGTTCCTGCCGATTTTAAATTTTTAACTTGACACCGGAATCTATGTTTTGTTTTTTGTTCGATTTTAAGAACTAATCTACTGTAGGTCTTTAAATCGAAGAAAAAACAAAATATACATTCCGGGATAAAGTTAAATTTCTAAAACGGCGGTAACATAATTGCCATCCCAATAAATGAAATTTATTTTAATATAACGTGAAAAGTTTTGAATTCATATATTTTAGAAAAAAAAAAAAAAAATCTGAGACATCAGATATCACATCGCGATGCTTCAAAGTTTATTCTGCAAATGAAATGCAATAAAACGTAATGAAAATATTGGATAATGATAATAATAATATATATATATTTTTTTTTTTTTGCATAACTTACTTACCAATTATATTATAACATCATTACTATAAGATGGAGCCGGAACACTTAACACGTAACATGCACACGGAACATTTGTCCAGTAGGCTTCAAGTGATGGATGAGTGCTAAGTTCCCGGGTTCCAATGGTGACACCGCACCTCAGCGAATAGAAGTAGGTATCAGAGTTCAATCAGAATCGTGATGGTTTAATAATAATAATAATAATAATAATAATAATAACTGCGATTTCATATTACAGAAATTATTGTGAAAGAGTACTGGGGACATTTTATTAGTTTTTGTTTGAAACTCTTGCACTGTGGGTTTCCTGTGCGGAAATAATTTTCCTGCTATTGGGTCTCAGCAAAAAAGTCGAAATCGTCAAATTACAGGGATAGAACAGGGACGCAGAAGACATACAGAGTTCCCAACTTCTATAATTTATTCACGATCATTTTTAGCCCCGCCTCCTTTTCATACCGGAAATTTTGAAAAATAATTTTCTTCTTATTTAAACGTTGTCACATATTAAAGAGAAATAATCTATAAAAATTATAGTGCTGAAAGAAGGCGAGGCTAAAAAGGCTCGTAAATAAATTATAAAAGATGGGAACTCTGAACTAATACCCCATCAATATAGGAACATTTTCTACTTCTTCTTAAACCAACAATATTATAGGTAGAGAAATTTCTTAAACAAAGTCCGGTATCAAATCTGCACCCGTGTTCAATCCCTGAAATCAACATAACCTTAAGTATGACAGCTTTGATGGAATTTGCAATTAAGTTGCAAATAAATATTTTTTATGTATTAATCAAAAGCCCTCAATATAATATATCACAAGCGTGTCAATTTTTCTAAAGGTTATATTAGTTATTTTCGATTATTCTAATAACGACGTAAAATTCACATTTATTATGGAAGAATATTTAAAACAAAGTAATATGTTTTATTACATTTAAAGATATATATTTTACACATTTAAAATTAAGAATTTAAGTACAGTAGAATACTGTATAACGCGGGATATTCGTTCTGGGCAATAGGAAATTGTGTTATGTGGCACATACTTCATCAAATCAATTTATGCAAATTCAGTCCAATACTGGAAATTTTTGTTTTATTTTATTTCATTGTTTTGATTTTTGATTTTTTTTTTTTTTTTTTTTTTTTTTTTTTGAGTAAGGTTCCGACGTTTACGATACAAATTAACCTTTTTTCGTAAAATTAATATGGCTTTCATCTGACTTTTTCTGAAACGATAATTTACTTTAAAAATGTTTCGTGTTTCCTTCATTCTATTTTGTTTGACTCTTTATAGAGCACTAGCATATATAAACGAATAAAATTTACCGTTTCGATTGTTGATGACAATATTTAAATTATTTAAACATGAATTTGTTAAATAATTTGATATTTTAGAGAAACGTATAAAAGCGTAACTTATTACTCAAAATAGGAAAGCTTTTGAACAGTATCTCCTTTTTATTAAATATTAAATATGCATTATCAGATTTTTGTTTAAATCTTGTTATCTATACTTTTGTATTGTATATATTTTAAGTTTGTACGCCTCAAATTAAAGGTAAAATTTTTAGTAACACTTGCATGCGGGGTACAAATCAAAGTATTTGTATCCATAGTATATTTTATTGTAAAATTGTGAATATCAATTATATATTTAAGAAAAAATATAGCATACAAATTGCAAAAGAAACGCCCACTGGTGGAGTTACAGATTTTCAAATGGTTTAAACCTACGTCAACGGTCGCGAAAGTGTTAACATGTAAAAGTAATACATTTTATTTGGAATATACTTATATTGATGATATAAGTATGGTTGTAAGATATAAAAAACGCCAGGAAAGTGTTTGCGATCAACGCCTACTGGCGGGGGTGCCGCAAACATTAACGCCTACTTCTTAAATTGAGATGACAAATCAGACTCGTCAACCGTAACTTCGCCCAATTAAGCAAATGACGAGTGTCACTCGTCAAATGTACCCAAAGGTAAAATATTGCTTCTAAAACCTACCGTGTTACATACATTGTAATGGTATAATTTTACTGATGTCGATCTACTAAACAGCATCGGAAGTTATTTATGACTCCGCCTACTTGAAATGTAGCAACTAATTTGGTACTATTTTAAGGGGAAAGTGGGAATGCTTGGTAAGTAAATGTTCTTGATTGATAGCATAGCACTCTGAGCTGTCTCAAAAATGTTTAAAGAAAATCATCAGTATCAATAATCAGTACAAAAATATTAAAATGTAGCAACTAATATCAGACGGAGGGAGTATATTTTTTCGAAATCATTCGTTCCCATGTTTATTAATCTCCCTAAAATGTTCGGTGATATATTGCAATTAAATTGCGCTAGAGACCATTGTGAGCACTGTCAAACGTTCATCGCCCAGCATGATTCGGCTGAGTTTCCGCCGGGCCCAAATCAGACCGATGGAGCGCCAGAATGTTAAAAGAATGACCAGGGCCTGATTAAGGGGGAAGCTCGCTCTTGACACATTATTTATACTGACACCGTTATTTTTTAACAAATACTTTCCTGCTATAATAAAAAGAAAATTTTCATTAAAAATTATTTTAAAAGAATTCTGGTGTCTAATAACGGTGAGTAAATTGGATTGTTTTACACCGTTCATTTTTTATAAAAAATATTTCCTCGTCAAAGCGTGGGATTTCTATAACATGAAGTAAAAAATAATTGTAAAAATATTCCGGTATGAGCGAGCTTCCCCCTTAATCAGGCCCTGAGAATGACAAGTGGGAAATACCAAGGAATGCAACTCGAATAACGTTTTCGAACATTTGTCCTAGGAAATGCTATGTCCGACAATAATAGAAATAAAACAAAGAACGTATCCCACAATTTAGACATTCGTAAGAATCAACAGGGCATGTCTATAAGAAGGATGTGCGACTTATGTTACCAGAAGAAGAGGTAAATTGCCGAGCACCAAGAAGTGAAGAAAAATGTAAAAAAATACTTTTTTTTTTCCTACGCGATCTATTGTTTCAATTGTCCAAAATCACCTCAAATGTGTTTAGAGTGTTTTAATAAACTTCATTCGACATGGTATAATGTAACATGTTATACTACATATAAATTAATAAAAAGTATATTACAACGTTCATAGTTTTTGTATTTTTATGTTATATATCCTATATATATATTTCAGTGCTTATTCCATTAAATTCCTTCACCCATATTTGGATGACATGCTTCCACTGAAGCATACCTGTCACCCAGATATTGGGGACGCGGCGATGAACGTGAAAGTTATAGTCACTCTATATTTGTAAACCTACAAAGTAAAAGAAATCCTTCTGCACCGTAAATCATTTAATGCAGTTTTGTTTGACAGTAATTTATTTATAAAACTCTTGTGATTACGTGTATCTTCTATTCATATCAAGAAAATATGCCGAAGGATTTGCAGATTGATGCGTTTAATACAGTGCTACGCTACAGCCACGTTTCTCGAAACCTCGTAATAGCTGATTTAACGAGTTCAGCGTTAAAGTAAGGGATAATAGAGCCCCGAATAACTACAAGTTTTCCATATCCCTACCTTTCGGTCAATTTGGCACCCCTCCAAGAATTTCGACTGGTCCTACTGCTTGTTTTAGAATACGTGGTTACACTAGAGGTCTGCACGGGCCGGGCTTTTGGCCCGGCTCTCGGGCCGAATTTTTCAATTTGCTCTCAGGCCGGGCTCAAAATTTTTTGTGCAATGGTTAACGGTGTATAGGTACAGAATATCACAAAATTACAGCGAGAAACTTTAAGAGAAGATGGAGTACATAAGAAGGATTCAGAATTGCACAGGTGCCCTTGTCCTTAAATGCTACTGTGAAACTTTAATAAGTAGGTGCTTAGGGGTATTTTATAACAGATGTGGGTAGTATAAACGTACAGCTACAAGATTTAAGTTGAGGTAAATAACGGATGAAGCACCAAGGAACACATTTCTACTTATGACAGAAAAACCTCTCATTAAACCTTTAAGGAGCAGATACATTTTACTGTATTTTAACACTTATCGCCATGTATGAATATTATCGACTGCTCATGTCTAGCCTTATTTTTTGGTTATTTATAATTCTTTCTGCGTTGTAAAATTTAAAATCTTGCTCGATACATTATTTCAAAAAACATCACACAGTATTCTTATTGATACAGTAAGTGCTTTAGATACATAGATTAGAAATGCTACTAATACATGTAAATCTTTTTATCTGCAATTTGCATTAAAAAACCGTTTGTTAAAAAGTCAAAATTTTAAAGACGCGGAAGCATCCGTTCAAAAATAGCATAAAACAACTATTTTTACTTTCTTATACCCATAAGGTAGAGAAAGTATATTTTTTGGGTCAAATTTTCAAACACGAGTTTTTGTTATATTTACATGTTCTGAGGTCCCCTGAATACGAAAATCATGTTTTTAGGGTCTGTGTGTCTGATGTGTGTGTGTCTGTCTGTTATCAGCATATCTCAAAAACAAATTATGGCAGAAAGTTCAAACTTGGTATTCTAAATGTGTATCATATAAGGATGCTATACTAAACTTTTCGTTAAGATCAAGCAAATGGTTCGTGAACAGGGACACTCAAAAGTATTCAAATACATTACGTCTATGGGGGAAATTGCAGGTAAGTAGAGTTTAAGATCTATTGACTGCACTAAACCAAATGAAACGAATATGTATTTTTTGTAATAGAGATAGTCAATAGGGGAAAAAATTGTGTATTTAGGAGCCTCGCTACCCCCCCCCCCTGAGGGGGATGCCCCCCCTCGAGGGGAGTAAATTTTCATGATGGGTATCTTTCAAAGGAACTCGCCAATACCTTTAAAAAGAATGGTTGAACCATCGATCTGCGATAATTTAAAACAAAGTTATCGATTTTTTTTTTTTTTTTACTTTTAAGGAAAAAAACTTAGAAAACAAATATATATTTTTTTAAATATTGAAAATAAAATGGACTTTTTTTTTTATATTTGGTGTTATACTACTTCTCTAATATGGAAGTCGTCTGCATTATCATAAAAGATATATTTTTTAAATAATAATTTTAATAAAATAATTTTTAAAAAGAGAATTATTTTTTAATTACTGAATTAATTTGTATATAATTGTAGGTGCATTAATGAAACGGGAGGTTGAAGGGGGGCGGTAGCCAGTGCTGCCAGATTTGAGGGAAATTTTTATTCAACATCCACCGTTAAATTCTACTTGTTACGGTTGGCTAATTACATAGGCGATTTCTGTGAAATATGTTTCGAAACAACTAGCAAAACGTTTCAATTAATATTTAGTGGTAGCTGTTAAATAAAAATTTTCCTTAATCTGGCAGCACTGGCGGTAGCCCCCTCACACACAAGTAATTATCATATGAAACTCTCCCGAAGCCTGATTTGAATTGTTTAACAGAGGTTTACATAACATCGTTATCTTACCTTTTAATCTCCAACCTGTATTTATAGTATTATATTTAAGGGTAAGAAAAAGTCGTGTGAGTGACACACCAGATTATTTAAAGTATTGAGATGACAATTGTGGACAATGGTTTCTGTGCAATTGTTAATTTTTATGACGTGCTCTGTCTCTTTGTAAAGTTTGCCGTTGTAATTTTGGGACAAACTATATATTTTCACGTTTATGAGATAAATTAATGTTTATTACTATTATTATTACTTTAATGATGACAAAACAGGTAGTTAGGAAGAGTTAACACTTTCGTGACCGCTGACGTAGATTCACGTTATTTGAAAATTTGTAACTCCGCCATTGGGCGTTTCTTTTGTAATTTGTATGACATTTATTATTTTAAAAAATACATAGCATTCGTATCTGTACAATCAATATACTATGGATAAGAATACTTTGATTCGAAAAAGTATAATTATAATGTATATCTATTTGTAAATGTAAATCTGAAAAAAAAAAAAAAAAAAAAAAAAAATTCTGAAATATTGTAACTTGGGAGAATAACGACGACAGGCGAACCTTACTGTCAAAAAGGCAAAAACATGCGGTCGCCAAAGTGTTAATTAATCTTGCAGCAGAGTTGTGGTTGAATTCTGATCCAAAAGAATGTTCTGGAGTTAAAAAGGAATTAATTGCATCAAGTAAAAGTTAAGATGAAAAATGTCTGAATCTTTTACTTACTTAATTATGAAATAGATTAAAAAATGCATTTGAAATCCCCTTTTTTTATTACTTTGGAGCAATTTTTTTTTAAATATAAGCAGTCAGAATTATGCATATTACCTCATCCTAATAACAATTGAAGACTGAGCGATGTGATTTTTTAGTTTGCCGTTGGTACACAGAGATTCAATTGAGTCTACAATATTCTAAGTTTAATGTCAGCAAATAGCAAAATTCAATATCAAAATACACTAATAACGAAACTTATGAAACACTCGACCACTATTTGATATATATGAATATATACTATTTTATTAGTGAAATGTTAAGTAGGAAATCTTCATTAAATATAAATATTAAAATTTTAGTAATTTCTTACATTGAAATTTGCGGGCATTCGCGACAACAGATGCAACTGTATCATGTACTACCATGAGAATACAATTAAACTTTGTAATGCCTGTTTTCTTTAAAAAATAAAATGACACTTTTCAGATGTTTATATATACATATTTTTTTTTTTTTTTTTTAAATCCTATTTTCTAATAAATTCCTTTTAATGGTGTTATTAAATTAATATGTTTTTTTTTTAATGAACGTTGAATAAAAGAGTTTTAAAATATATATATATTTTTTTTTTATTCAATGCATTTAAGGTCTAAAATAAAGAAACCAAATTATTTTTAAATGTGATTCAGAGGCGGTGCTCTTTGCTTAGAATTTATTTTAATAACTTTGAATTACATTTTGTAACAAGAAGCAAAATATTTTAACTGAATTTAGAATCAGTATTTTTCGAATACAGAGATGAAAAACTGGCGCATAACTTATACCACTATCAATGTAACCAAATTTTCTATTTCTTAAATCAATGATATTATAGGTAGAGCAATTTCTTAAACATAATAATACAAATAATCATAATTTATGTTCTAAAATTTACCACAAATGGACTACGTGAAACTATGTGTGTGAAGCAGAGATTTTGTCGCAATTTGTAATTTAAGAATGATGATTGTGTAATTTTTTTAAGTACTGTTTTTTTTCTATTTATTAATTTGGAAATGAAAACCTCGTACTAATTTGTCTGAGAAGAAAGCTTTAACATAGCCTCCTTAACTAAACTCCTTTCGCGTGGCTCGGAAACTTGGCAAGAGTTCAAGCGGTAGACAGCGCCACCTGGCAGGGTTCCCAAATTTGACCTTTTTTTTATTCAATAGTCACGAATAATTGTTACTTGCAACGTTTGACTAATCACTTCGAAGATTGATAATGTATTATGTATATCAAATGTCACTTCTCAAAATTATTGGTGACTACTGAATAAAAAAAAGGCCAAATCTGGCAACCCTGCCACCTGGTACTGATTGTGCTCTTTTTATTGAACTGCCACCAATAGTTTTAAAAAGTAATATATGATACATATAACTGATGTTTCACCGATTCTATTTGCTTTTATATGTATATCATATCCCACATTCAAAAATGTTTTGTGGCTGTTTAATAAAAAAGTTGTGCAATCTGTATAAGGCGGCGCCGCCTACCGCAAGTTTTCGAGCCACGCGGAATGCATCCAGTTTAGGAGGCTATGGCTTTACTTAGAAAACCAGCGCCAAATACTTCTCTACTGGTCAGTTTTGGATTTTTCTTTCTTTCATTTTTTTTTTCTTATTATTTTTCGGAATCATTCGTCCCTCATCTTTTTTAATATTCCTACAAAGTTTGGTGATATATTGCAGTTGAATTGCGTAAGAGACCCTTATGAGCACCGTCACTGTATCTTATAACCTGAATAATAAAAGAAATCATTCTACACCGTAAATAAATTAATATAATTTTTTTCGACACTATTTCATTAAATAAAGCTTCTCAACTTGGAGATTCTTCGTTTTCATGTCTTCGTATCCAGAAAATCTGCTATAATATTTGCGGATTGTTAGGTTTTGTATAGTATTGCATTTGGGTGTGATGGTTACAAGACTGCCAACCATCTCATTAATAAGCATTTGGGTGTGGTGGTTACAGGACTGCCAACCACCTCATTAATAAGCGTAGACTTGTTAACGCCCCTTTTCCCACACCACTTTTTATTTAGAGCAATTCTCTCCAAATAGTGTTACGATTAAATAAGAATGAAATTACTCTAAAAATTACTGGTGTACAAAAAAAGGCGGTGACTAAAAGTACTACGCTTCATAATGACATGGTTGGCAAGCATGTGGTTAACGGTGTGCAGGTACAGAGTGTCAGGAAATTACAGCTCGAAACTTTAAGAATAGAAAAAGCTCTTCAGAATTTCACGGAACCCTTGTCCGCAAATTCCATCTTAAACCTTTAATAAGTATGTGCTTAGGGATATTTTTTAATACATGTGCGCTGTATAAACGTAGAGCAGCACGATTTAAATTGAGGTAAATAACGGATGAAGCACTGAGGAATACATTACCACCGTTGGCAGCAAACATCATATTAAATCTTTAAGGAACAATAAGAAGATACATTATTCCAGTAAATAAAGGATTCATGGCTAAACAAATTTGGATTCAGCTGGAATTTTTATAGTTGATAGGCACTTATGAAATATGTATTTTTACAAAAGTCCCCGCCCCTCCTCCTCGGGTTTCCCCCGCTACCACCCTCAAAGTCAAAATAAAGTGGGTTTAAAAAGAAAATTGCTTTTAAAATGGTTTCTAATACCATTAGTGGTTCGGATTTTTTTTTTTTTTTTTAATTATTCCTAAAACTATTTTCTACATTTTTTATAACTGCAGCATTTTTCTGTAGTTAATAGTTAAGCCAGTAAAAAATTTCATATTTCAAAATTTGATTTTTTTTTCTAATAAATTTCGCTCTTTATTTTCAGCTAAATCTTAAAATAATAGCAAAAAGACATAAAATATTGCATACATATTTTGAAAATTTTATTAGGTTTAAGATGATATAGATTTTTTTTTTTGTTCATATGAGTCAGAAAGAAGCTAGCTTCGCTTTACAATTCATACATACTGGTAAATTGTAGCGTGATGCAGAACTTTTCTACCTTTTGCATCATTTTCCATCTCACAAATAGAAATTGAATTGAATTTGATTTCCTATTTGCTGTAATTATTGATAGAAAATCTATCTTCGATATTTTAAAATATTTGTTTTATAATTATATCATTCCAACTTTTTTTTTTTTTTTAACTGTTAATATTTAAAGTTTTATTTCATTAGAAGCTTCTTCTTTTTTTTTAAAGTTTAAATCAATGAAATACTGAATTATAAAACAAATACGCAAAATTATTTTATATACACAATACACATGATATTTGATTTATATATATATGCACAATGTTTTTAAAATCATGCAAAAATTTTCTATATAAATGCAATATCATTTTCTATCCGTGCAATAATATTTACATGATATGTTATTTTATATATACATATCATAATTTTATATATGCATAAAGTACTTTTATGTACATAATTTTGATACTTACGGTGATATATAACTTTATATTTACAGTTTCAGTATTTATATGTTTGTGTACAAACTTTAAACAGGTATAATTGATGTATTTAGATTCTGCTGTTTTCATTTTTTTTCTAACCTAATTCCCATAATCTTCTTCTTCGTCTTCATGCAATGCAGGTGAATTATAGCATGATAAGCCATTGCAATTTTCACACTTTGCTGTACAAAGCAATGCCAATTTACGACAGCCACAATATTTTATGCAACCTGATTAGCAGCTAAAGCAACAAGTTGGAGGATATCATACGGAGCAAACGCTTTAACACTGGTAACTGGTTTCAATACCATTTTTAAAAATCCATTTTCTTTTTTATGTTCTGCTTTCCAACCCCACTCAGTAGCTTTAATTTTATTTCCAAGCCATGTTTGCACTTGTAAATAAACTCTAAGTAGATGCTCATGAGATGCCTCAGACGTTGGAGGAAGCTCTGAAAGCTCAAAATTAGATATTAATGAAGACTTTTTTTGTCAATTAATGAACATAAAATATCTTGACTTGCTGAGATTTGAATATTTTTCCATTCCATAGAGACCAAGAATATATTTCTCCTCGTTAGCAAAGAGATTTTCTCGATCAGCATCCTTTTGTACAAAAGGAGTTGCTTGTTCTCGAGCTTTTTGCGAACATAAAACTTGTTCCAAAGCTTTGATTTTTCCTATACCAAAAAAACTTGACGTAGTGTCACATCCTGTAAATGCATACGCAAATAGCAACAATTTGCTAATATTCTTAAACTCGTCTCTAAGATTTTGTATATTATAAACTACTGTAGAAGATAATTTCCCTGTAAGCTTCTTGTAGAATATTTTTCTGTTTTCAGGGGATAAGGCTACCAACAGAACAAAAAAAACAGTATCCGAGCCAATTACTCTAACCCATGCGTTAGTTTCAGATTTCTGAAACATCATTTACGATATCAATGTCAGCGTCAGCTTCTGATAGAATATTTTCAATGTCATGTTTCTAAAAATTGAAAATAATAGTTAATATCAAATTTCTCGTATTTTCTTTGTTCCTTAGAAAATCCTCTTTAGCAGTCATACACCTAGTATTTGTTTCAAAAATGATTTTGCATGAGGATTTTTTCGCGGACCTCCTGTTTTGATCAGCTTGTTTCGTTGTGCATTCTACTGGATAGC
Source organism: Salticus scenicus (assembly GCA_963930645.1). Lineage (NCBI taxonomy): Eukaryota > Metazoa > Arthropoda > Arachnida > Araneae > Salticidae > Salticus > Salticus scenicus. Next base: position 132,170,577 of record OZ005660.1, on the reverse strand, counting down.
CGTCAAATACTACTGTTACATTTTCCCCATAATTTTTTAAAATATAATTAGAATAACCTTTAATAATATCCTCATAAGAACAATTCTTAGGCCAAGGAACGAAATGAAGAAAAAATCCACCATCAACAACTACATATGAATCATCTTGAATACGATCTTCTGTAATACTTTATTTCTCGAACATTTTTACAACAGAAGACTTCTTGCCTTTCCTAAGAGAAATGTCATCAAAAAGGGACAGTGGACGAAGTGCTAACTCGTATTCTAGATAGCTTTTGAATTTTTGAAGACTGTCACTGACACAAAGTATTCTGTTAAATAACTGTTGTGGACTGACGATTACTTCCATGGATTTTATTTAAACAATTTTATGTTAATCTTGATTTTTTATCATGTTTTTTCTTTTCATTTTTAATTCTCCATATGTTTTTTCCATTCATGTTTTTCATAGCTTTAATTCCAAGTTCATAAGCTTCGTCACAGTTTACTGATTCATCAGAAATGAAACCAGTAGATAATGATACGAGTTCACTAGACATTTTTGTAAAAGGATTGAATTCCCTTAACCAGGATGTAAATGTTTCAATGCCTTTCGAATCTTTCATTTTTCTTGATTGTCGGGGTTCAGTGTGTTGTTCCCTGAATTTTATCGAAGTGCCCAAGTAATCTTTTATTGCATTGCGAATTTTTTAGAAAAATGGAGTTTCTAAAATCTGTTTTGAAACATTTTTTTCCGTGATTCCTCTTCCATGAGTCAGACTATTGATTTCATTGGACGCATTAAATTTTGCTCTATGCACATGTCACTCCCTATTCCACTCCAAAACTTCTGCATTCGCCTTACAGTAAACAAACATTTTTTTTGTAAATAAGTCAAATTCCTTTTGGGTCATTTTAGTATGTATATCAAGCATCTGCAGAACATAAATATGAGCAGATTTAGCATATGGCAAATGTCCAGATACATGAAAATAAGACAACATTTTTAAAGTTGTGTTTATATGCAAGTCCTAGTTTCCCGATCTCTCTGCGTAGACAAATTTAAGAATTAAATCTGTGGCTTTTATAAGATTTAATCAATGTTTAGTTGTTCTACTTGTTGATTTTATTGTCTTTAAAATTTCTTCTAGCTAAAGCAGCGCTTCTTTAACAATAGGATCAGAGAGAATCATTTGTGGGCTTTTTTCTTGTGATATTAAATCTCCATATACAGTTTCAACACTAGCAATACATTGTTAAATATCTGGAAACTGCTCTTTCAAGACATTTATTATGGCCAGTACTGTCAAAGTGAAAGTCCTTATACATCTTTCATAAGCATGACCATTCATCATATGATGCACTGTTGTCTGTCCGTAAACCGTCTTCCACAGATTTTCCAATCCGCTACCTTCCATTATTTTCCCAATTGATCCCATAAATGAAATTAATAAATGAAATCCGCCAAGCCTTACTATTATTTTAGCAACATCACTATCTGGATCAGCAGAAGTAAAAATTTCCGATGCCTTTAAAAACAAAGGTTGATCAAATGTTACGATACATGTTTGATTTTGTATTTTGCTTTGTTGAGCAGCAAATATTAATGCCGAGTAAATTGTAGATAGATAATTCAGATCCATGTTTATGAATGGCACAGGCAAGGTGTAGGAAGTTTCAATTTTTTTTTTTTATATTCATAATCGAAGCCGTAAATCCATTCCATCCAGGATGATGCTGAATCTCAGCAATCCACATAAATGTTAGAGAAATATGATTTTTGAGATTTCAAGACTTACTGTGGAATTTATTAAACTATCGTAATCTTCAACCTGTATAGAAGATAAACCCCTTTTATTGCTATTTCTCTTTGGATATGCATATTTTTGGAGAAAAGAGTTCTTAAATGTGCCACTAGATACCCGCTCAACTTTTGTTTTAGTCTCAACACTTTTACTAGGTGAAATACATTGTATTCCTCCCATAGCATGAAAAGTACCTAATCCATCCAAAGTTCTGATGTTAACATCAGGATTGTCAAATAGACGTTGAATAAACGCATCTTCATTTATTTTCGGCAATCCTTCGTTAATCAAAGAAGTCGCGTAAACTGATACTTCGTGGTAATATGCACAAACTCTCATTGATGATAACATTTCAATTAAGTGTTTTGAACTATATAGTCTTTGGATTGTCAATTTTAAGGCTACTTGTATGAGGGAAATGAAAGATCGTGGTCTAACGCAACTTATAATTGCATGGCTTATTACGTCTCTTTTAGTTTCAGTTTTTTAGATTTCGAAAGGCATTTCTTTCTTGTTATTTTGTCAATTAATGTTTGAAGTGTTGTGGGAATCAAATCTTCTTCACCTGGTTTAATTGTTTCAAAATCAGGATAGAACGATCGGTCATAAACCATTTTTTGAATATCTTCTCTTGATACGATCCTAAGCTTTTCTGCAGATTGGTCATCTTCTTGTTGATTTTTATAAAACTTCTCTAAAATTATGTGCGCACTGTCTGCTAAACATATAACATTTTTTCGACCACTAGAATTTGAAACAATCATTCTGTCTTTGAAATGATCATGCAGGAGGTTTTTCAAGTACATTTCTGAATATGTGTTTTCTTCCCCGGATAATTCTTTTAGCATATCTTTTAATTCTTTAATAGTATATTGGCACTCATCATTTTCTTCAATAATTTTGCACAGCTGACAAAGCGCTTCTGATAAAGTTTCACATTTGCGTCTACCTTTCTTCGCTTCTCCAGATTTCGCTTTAAGGAAATATTTGTAACATGGAAAATGGCAGCGCCCTTCTGCTGCGGAAAGATCTATTATGAGTAATAACAGGAGACTTGACGTTGGAATATTCAAATCTGAACAAACTACTACGTCAGAATCGCCAAAGAAAAATATTTGAGATGCATACAGCGGTTTCGGTAGCCTTAAGCGTACCGTCTTCAGTGTCAACACTGAAGACGGTACGCTTAAGGTTACCGAAACCGCTGTATGCATCTAAAATATTTTTCTTTGGTGTTTCTGACGTAGTAGTTTGTTCGGGTTTTAAGATCTATTACACCTAAGAGTGGAGATTTTACGATCTCTCCTAATTCATCATTTCTCTTATCGCATTTTTCTAATAATTTATCTTTGAATTCTATTGTTCCCACAAGTTGAATACCTTTTCTACGAGATTTTTCACTTTTCGTTTCTTCAAACGCTATTTTGCCACATAAAAAACAGTTTCTCTAAAAGTCAAATGTATCTGAAGATCCTCTAAGAGTAGGGGCTGAAGATAATAGAGAAGATGGATTTTCCCTAACTGAAATGATAGCAGCTTTGATGGAAGTTGGTCTAGTATAGTTCCGTCGACATTCCTTGCGCACTTTCAGCGTCTTCTTCCATGTAATCTTTCATGACTTCCATCATTATGACTGACACTCGCGTTATGTATTGTTGGTAATCCTCTCTGTATAATTACAGATTCAGAATTTAATTCCTTTTTACAGATAATGTTATTTATATTGTTCTCTTTTTTTTCTTTCACTACACAAAATTATAACAATGCTTCAAACTCTTTAAAATATGAAAAAAAGCAACTAAAATATGCTTTCACTGCCTTGCAAATATAAACGATGAAAAATCACATAGCTGTAAAGCGCATCCGAAACATACTGAGAATGAGAACTAACAGGCACAGAATTGGCTAATAAGGCTAGACTTAAGAGATAAGAAATAGGATATTCAATTACGGTCACGTATCATTTACACTACACATGACCACATTATGCCGACCTCAAGATTTAATATGACAGACGCTGTTTATAGAAAACATATATATATATTTTTTTACCAATTCTTTGATATAAGTAAACATATAATACATATACAGAGGTCAAAGGAAAAGGAATCGATTAACAGAAATTTAACGAATTTGAACATATAGGGATTGAAAAAAAAAAAAAAAAAAAAAAGCGAAACAGTTATCGTAGAAACTTTTGAGAAAAATGAAATTGTAAAAATATGCTTTCTTATATTTTTAACATAAACTAATTACAAGATAAAAATAACTTTTTATGTACCACGTTTTTAAATTTTCTGTTTAATCATATAAACTTGAGAATTCTATGTATTAATAAATACTATTTTTTTTATTTTTTATTTTTTTGTGATGCATTATCCCATCAACTTGAAAGCAAATGGTCAAATGCGTAATAAAGAGAGCAATAATATAAGAAATATTCAGTTGTTTATTAATTAAATAAAACTATTAAAAAATGCATTGTCATCGTGTTCTGAGCTATTCTAAAAGTTTCAAATATTTAGCTCGTCTGGAAGTTAGTTAAAAATCGATTGAAAGATTTGTACTGGACAAACAAACAAGAAAGCGAGTTAAAAAAAACTGTGGTAAAATAGGAGAGGGGAAGGTAAGACTTTTTTTTTTTTTCACGGGAAAATAGTTAAAAGTTCATATTTCTATTTTTTGAGAGTTAAAATAGTAATGAGAAAAGAATATTGAAGTAGGAAATCTTGTACAATAAATTTCATGAAAATGGTTAAAAGATAAGTATGAAAGAAGTGACTTTCTAAAATATTTTAATGATTTTAAAATAATTAAACTTGCGGCATTCTTAAATTTAAAGTATCACTACATGCTGAATTCAAAGATTGATTATGAGGAAATTTGGAGTAATACATCATTCCACAATACTTATCAACTACAAAGATTTTTAACTTTATTTATATGAATTTGATTTTTCCGCTTGTCGAAATATAAATGAATTTACACCTTTTCCCTTTCATATAATCATTTTAAAGTGCAAATTGCATCATTTTAAATAAGCAAATTTTTAATGCGAAACACCATTTCGTATTTTTCATATTTTTAACGAGAAGAAGGAAATTTCAAAAGCTTTACAGTGAAAAAAAGTAAGATTTTTGAGAATTCTAGTTTTATTGGCATAAACATTAATTTTAGAGAAAAGTTGCCATCATAAAAGTTATAGAAAATATATCCAGTAATAATATAAAGAAAGAATCAAATTGCTAAACCAATTACTTTTTGATTTACGAATAATTTTCTGATAGCCTTCATATTTCGACGTTTAGCGGCTGCGGAGGAAAGCCCAGGGGGAGGGGGGGGGGAGGGGGGGGACTTTTGAGAAAATGTCCCTTTCACCATGATCTATCAAAAGGGAAAAAAATAGCTTTATCCAAATTTGTTCGGACATTGGCCATTTCCCCCCCTTTATTTACCCTAATTGTTTTAGGGGAACCTTTAAGGAGATACATTCTTCTGGATTTAAACAATTACCGCAATTTATGTTTATTATCAGATGCTCATGTATAGCCTTGTTTTTTGGTTGTTTATCCTGCGTTGTAAAAAAAAAAAAAAAAAAAAAAAAAGATATTCGTATTGATGCATTAAGTTCTTTAGATACATCTATTAGAAAAACTACTATTATAATCTATATAATTTTATGTGCAATTTGCATTAAAAAATTGTTTGTTAAAAAGTCAAAATTTAAAAGACACGCCCACAGTCTTTAAAAAGTACCATATAAAACAGCCATTTCTTAAAGTATTGAGTAATCCATTGTGCACATGGGTTACAATTGTTAATTATTATGATGTGCTGTATCGCCTCGTAGAGTTTGTCATTGTAACTTTGGGGCAACCTGAATATTTGCACGGTTTTGAGATAAATTAATGTTCATTATTATTATTATTATTACTTTTATTATGAGACATTTAAGGAAAGTTAGTTAGGAAGAGTTATGCGGTCGTGAAAGTGCTAATTAATCTTGCAGCAGAATGGTGGTTGAGTGCTGATCTAAATGAATGTTCTGGAGTTAAAAAGAAATTACTTACATCAAATGAAATTTATGATGAAAACTGCCTTAACCCTTTAACGTTCACTACTTAATTTATTTTAAAAATTACTAAACTAATTTTTAAAATGGCTTTTAGACACATAGCTGATCATAAATACTTAAAAAATTAAAAAATAGCATTGTTCCTTTCCGAGAAATTTTCGGTTTCAAACATCTGTAAGTAAACCTTATTAAATTCAAATAATATTAAATTTAATAAATAAATCACTTTTTAGTAAACATTATCGACAACAAAAACTCGTAAAAGTTGCATGGATCCCAACATTTCAATTTATTCCGGAATATTTTAACCCTATGCGGCGCAAGGTAATTTAGATAATTTAAATTACACTGCCACCGGAATTTACGAACCTAATTAAAATAAAAGAAATTTTAAATTTTCATGTTTAAACAGGGGCCTTTTCTGCTGTGTTGTAAAATGAGTCTTTGCACTTGAGAATTAAAATTAGGTGTTTCATCAGCAGGAACATTGCGACTGAAAGGGTTAATCTTTTACTTACTTAATTACGGCAAAAAAGCGTTTAAAATCCCTCTTTTTTATTACTTTAGAGTACTTTTGAACAATCAAAATTTTGTATATCATCCCGTCCTAGTAATTAATGAAGATTGAGCGATGTGATATTTTAGTTTTCCGTTGGTACACAGAGATTCAATTGAATCTACAACATTGTAAATTTATTTTCAGCAAAATACAATATTTAGTATCAAAATACACCTAATAACAAAACTTATGAAACACTCGACCACTATGTGATATATATGAATAAGTACTTTATAAGTTGTAGTGAAATGTTATGTATGAAATCTTCATTAAGTATAAATCTTAAAATTTAATTAATTTCTTACATTGAAATTTGCGGGCATTAGCGATTGCAGGTGAAATTGTTTCATATACAACCATGGAATACAATTAAAATTTGTAATGCCTGTTTTCTTTTAAAAATGTAATGCCACTTTTAAAAATGTTTTTAAATATATATTTTGTTTTTTATTTAAAGCCTATTTTCTAATGAATTCCTTTTAATGGTGTTATGAAATTAATATATATTTTTTTAATGAACGTTGAATAAAAGAGTTTTAAAATATTTTTTCTTATTATTAAATGCATTTAAGGTCTAAAGTAAAGAAACCAAATTATTTTGAAATGTGATTCAGAGGCGGTGCTCTTTGCTTAGAATTTATTTTAATAACTTTGAATTACATTTTGTAAGAAGAAGCAAAATTTATCTGTCTCAAACTCTTTTATCTGAATTTAGAATCAGAATTTATTAAATACAGGTATGAAACACTGGCGCAGAACTCATACCACTATCAATGTAAACGAATTTTCTACTTCTTGAATTAATGATATTATAGGTAGAGCAATTTCTTAAACGTAATAATAAAAATAATCATAATTTATGTTCTAAAATTTACCACAAATGGACTATGTGTAACTATGTGTGTGAAGCACAGATTTTTGTCGCAATTTGTAATTTAAGAATGGTGACTGTGTAAATTTTTTACGTACTACTTTTTTTCTATTTATTAATGTGGAATTGAAGACTTTACCCCCCCCCCCGTACTAATTTGTCTGAGAAGAAAGCTTCACCATAGCCTCTTTAACTAAACTCCTTTCGCGTGGCTCGGAAACTTGGCAAGAGTTCAAGCGGTAGACAGCGCCACCTGGGTCAGATTGTGCTCTTTTTTATTGAACTGCTACCAATAGTTTTAAGAAGTAATACATGATACATAAAATCGATGATTCACCGATTCTATTTGTTTTTTATGTATATCAAATCCCACTTTTAAAAATGTTTTGTAGTTGTTGAATAAAAAAAGTTGTGCAATCTGTACAAGGTGGCACCGCTTACCGCAAGTTTCCGAGCCACGCGGAAAGCATCCAGTTTAGGAGGCTATGGCTTTACTTAGAAAACCAGCGCCAAATATTTCTCTACTGGTCAGTTTTGGATTTTTCTTTCTTTCATTTTTTTAATATTATTTTTCGGAATCACTCATCCCTCATCTTTTTTAATCTTCCTACAAGGTTTGGTGATATATTGCAGTTGAATTGCGTTAGAGACCACTGTGAGCACCGTCAGTGGCGGATCCAGAACTTGACTTTTGGGGGGGGGGGGCTAAGATTTTTCAAAGTGTTATTCTAGACCAATAAAAAATTTACAATTGCAATATTCAATAGTGAATTTCAGTGCTTGGGGGGGGGGCGGCTTCAGCCCCCTAGCCCCCCCAGAAGGTAAGAAATGATTTTACAAGTCTGTCTTGCATTCAATTCCATTCGTTTTTTTAATTGACAATTTTTACATTTAACCTATATTTCTATTTAAAACAGTAAACCCCGCCTATTTAGTTATTTTTTTTCTTTTAGTGTTCTTTTAAAACATTCAAAATTTATCACCAGTAATCGATTAAGTAAATATCACTTGTGCATATTTTTGTCAACATAAAATAAAGGGTTTAACACGAATACTCAATGTCACATTTACTTTTCTTTTCTGTATTGTTTTGTTTTGAAGAACGATGAAGGCGGGGCTTGTCTTCTTTAGAAAACAAGAATTCTTGATACTAACACTAATGTCTAAAAAACAAACTTTTAGTTTCATTTCTTTGCGTTTGACGTTGTTGTTATATAATTTGACCCGTAAATAAAAAATAAAAATTATTTGTTAAATTTTCTCTGTTATTTTTTTAGATTTGATTCGTTATATCATGCAAATCTTTATAAGAGACGGTCCCCTAAACCACTCCAAAAGAAAGATTTATTTATATCTCGAAAACTAATAACTGGAATGAGCTGCAATTTTGCACACACATATTTTTCAGCATAAGGATTCATTTTGTGTAAAAAATTAATATAGGTCATATCTCATAATTTTTATGAATATGAACTTATTAATATTTTTCAAAATCTAAAGTAATGATGGATTATGTTTGAGTTTCTTCACTGTATCTCGTAAAAAAAAAAAAAAAAAATATATCGATCAAGTTATTTTTTGTGAAGATATTAATAAAATTTTGAAATATGAATTCAACATTAGAACCTTCAAACTTTGAACGCTTATAACTCTGTGAAAAAATAAGTAAATTATACAACCAATATATTTTTTTGCGTTGTCGCGATCCCAGAAATTCAAATATAAATAAAAATGGGACATTACCTTTGAAAAAAAAAAAAAAATTGACACTTACCGTCGCCGGAAGCCGGAGTCAATGTTATTCTATGGGGAAATTTTCTTTACAAATAACTTATTAACTAATACATCTTTTTAAATTCTGTTTTCACATTCAGAAAACTCCCAACAGTTAAATTTACGGACCTTTTTTGAAAATGCATATTTTTAATATTTTTTTTTAATTGCAAAATTAAAAAAATTAACATAGTGAAAATTCCTATAGCAGCTTCAAAATAAAATACAAAAAATTAAAAAAAAATATATTTTTTTAAAAAAACGTCCGTCAATTTAACAGCTGAGAATTTTCAAAATGTGAAAACAGAATTTATAAATATGCATTAGTTGATAAGTTATTTGTAAAGAAAAATATCCCAAAGAATAACATTAGCTTCCGCTACCGGTGGCGATAAGTGAAGAGGGCCTTTAAGAAAGTTTCGTTAATCCTAATAATATTTACTGAATAAAAATATGTGTATTTAAATTTGAGTTTTGATGTTTTGCAAAAGTGCCATTTTTATAGCAAATTTTCTGTATGTTTTAAGCATAAAAATCAAAATATATATTTTTATATGTTATTTACAATTCTCGGCTATATTTTATAATACAATGCACATAAATATGCACTTTTTCAAATGTTAAAAAAAAAAAAAAAAAAAAAAAAAAAAAAAATCCTTTCCAAAGGTAGGCAGGTACTTTGAATGATAAATAAATAAATAAATAAATAAATAAAAAAGTTAGACTTTAACGGCAAAAATAAAAAAAAAATCGGATTATTTCTAATTTAACTTAGAAATAACCTCCTTGTTTCGAATATATTTTAATAATTTATATCAGATATACAACGTTAGATTTCGTAATAAGAAACAAAATTTACAGAGATTCTAATGTTCTATCGGAATTCAAAAGTGGTATTTAATATTAATGATACATGTTATCCAAATGTCATTTAAATATTATTTGAAATCTTACACTAGAAATTTGAAATTTAGATGAAGGATCTATTGAATATATTAAAATAGTATCCATACAATAAAACGGAGATTTATTAAAATTACAGCCTTGGTTTGGATTTATAATGAAATACTTTCTGGTATTTCGGAAGATGATAAGAAATTATATTTTAATTTATTTTCAAATTATTGTAAATGTTACTATTTTGTTAGAAGTGAAGTGGTAGAATTCAAAAGGATTTTTGATTAAGATTATCAAAACAAATTGCAATAAATATGTCATATTAAAAATGACTATATAAAATACATGAATATTCAGTGTTTTATGATGTAATACAAATATATTTAGAAAGTAAATTATCAAATATATACAACGCAATATATTAGTGCTCTAAATATAATTATTGACTTTTAAGTGTTGCAAGATTTTTACGTTCTTTACATAATAAAATATAATCAAATAGTAATATATACAGCATTTTTTCAAAGAGCAAAATGAAGAAATAAAGAAATAAAATTAATTTATAAGGAAATAAAATTGATTTTAATATAAAAAGTTTGAATTTAATATAATAAAAAATAAAATAAAATAAAATAAACATATTTAATATTTTTTTTCTAAGATATCAGGTATCACATTGCTAAAATTTAAAATTGATATTTCATAAAAATAGCTCTAAATATAAAAGAAAATTTCAGACTGGTTAATAATAACAGGGATGGAACACGGGCGCAGAATTCATACCACTATCAATGTAAGAAAATTTTCCACTTCTTAAATCAACGATATTATAGGTAGAGAAATTTCTTCAACAGATTCCGGTGTGAATCCTGCGCCCGTGTTCCATCCCTGTAATAATAATATTTTGCATAAATTAGATGCAAATTAATTTATAATATCATTATTGTAAGAATGAGGTTTTCTACTCTTTTGCTACAATTATTATTTTCTATGAACTCTATTCTGTTTATTAACAAAGGGTAATATTAAATTCAATAAGAATTTTTATATGAAAATAGTGGTAAAAAAAAAACAAAGGAAACTCTATTTCTGCTAATGTGTCTCAATAAAACGTCTAATTGATCAAAATATCGTATTCCTGAATATGACAGTCTTTATGAAACCTGTGGTTAGGATGTAAGTAAATATTTTTTTAATGCGTTAAACAATAGCACTCAATATAATACCTCACAAGCATATCAACAATATATAAATACAATCATATTTTGAATTTACTAGGCATAGTTATTTATAAAGTAAGAATTACCAGCAATACTTCCCAATTTTAAATACCAAATTTTTTATTATCAAGCTAGTTCTAATTAATCAAACACATTGTGCTTTTTGTGTGAACTGAATATTTGCATAAAGAAATGGTTTGGATATCCAAAAATTGGAAAGACTTAGTAGCTCTTAAGAATTAAACCTATTAACCATGCAGCAACCTCCACTTTAATTAAGTGTTCTTTACAAAACCGTTCTGTATTGAAAGGTTGTACCTAAATGTTGTTCTGACTGCTACAACAATTAAAAACTCAATAAAAATAATTTCCTCTAATTAGCTTACTGTAGGAAAGGAATTAAGCCGTGAAATTTTTAGGTTTGAATTTGTCAGCATTGTAAGATTGCTGATAGAATCTGTACAACGTTGCTCTGCATTTTTTTTTTTCTCTATGTGTTTGTTATGAATATTCAAATGTCCATTTAACATTCGTTTGGTTTTAGAATTCCTCAGTTAAGTACAGGAACAAATTATTTAATGCGATCCAACAATATGACAATGGCATCAGTGTCAATTAATAATCACCAATAATTTTTAATTGTAACGTTTGGCTTATGACTTTGAAGATTGATAGTCTATTATGTATATCCAATATCACTTCTCAAAGTATTGGCAATTATTGAATAAAAATTCCGCCATACCTGGCGACACTGAAGGGCATATTGCATTATCATGCTTGTGTGAATATCCATTATTATTTTATAAATACATTTTATATAAATAAGGTGAATTATCACGAACATTTTTTAATTCTGTAAAACTTTTATAACTGAAAATGTTTTGCCTTACTTTAAATACCAGCTAAAATTATTGCTGTGACATATAAACAGTTTGTTTTAGCATGTTCCCAGATAGCAATTTATAGTTTTTGGAACTTTTTTTTTCTTTTTTTTTTTACCTGTGGATGTAAAAACTAAAAGGCTTTTTAAAAGCTTTTAGAAACAAGGGTTAAAAGGTAGTAACAAGGAATAAAACAAGGTTACTATTATTTCACAAAATCTACGGTATATTTTAAGGTTTTTTATGTGCAGACTTTCTAACGGCAAGAACGTAAAGGTAATCGATAAGGATTTCATAAACATATTTTCAAAAGGTAAAAACGCAAAGGTACTTTTTAAGTATTATTTAAGAGGAGTTATCAAAAAAGTTAAAAAGCTGTGACTTTTAAATTTCAGTGTTGCCATCTTGTGAGGAAATCATGAATTGTCGAAATGTTCTGATTAACTAGCCACTTTCCCTAGACGAGGATAGAACTCTTAAATTTCTACACTTGAGTAGAGTTAATTCATTCAACCATCAGCGCTTGATTGAGAGTCTATTTCTTTCAAAAGAGTTTTGTTATGAATTATTTTAGGTAGATATTGTACAGTCACCCAAAAAAAAAACGCTACCCCCCCCCACCTAATTTCGCCGTAAATTATCGTAGAAACATTTGACTGGTACCGATCGATTTGTAATAACGTCTAGTTTATAACGGTATAGTTAAATTTTGCCTAAGGGGTCGTCTACATATTAAAACTGGCATTAACTTCATTTTCTTCAATAGCAACCCCTATTTTTGACTTCATATTCAGATTTCTGAGATCAAGGCGGTTCGAAAAACATACCTATTTATATACCTTAAATCAATTTTAAATAGAGTTACACGGGAAAATGTATTAGGGGTCCGTCTATACATTTAGAATATATAAATCCTGATCTACCACCCATTTTACATTATTTATTAAGTTTCACATCGGAAAAAAATTTCAGAAATGTTAATTATAAAATAAAAAAAATGACTCATTCACAGAACTTTCTGAGTTAGTTTATGAATTAAAAGATTTTTATTGGTTTCTATTGATTAAACATCAGATAGTTCACTTCATACGAAGAAAATTAAATAGCTTGAATAGATATTAAAATATCTATCATAAGAAAAAAAAAAAAGGTAAAGGGTTTTAAATTTGTTTGAAAATTCAAAATTATTTTAACTCAAGCTGCCGTATAATTGTCTGAAACGGCGGCACTCAACCTGGTTCCCACGGCCGTTTCACAGGGACAATGGGAGTTTGTTCTGATACTGCAGTACTTTCATTTTCTTTAATTGACATTTTTTAAATATTAAAACAGATTTTTTTATTTTTATTTTTTTTTTTTTTTTGATTAATTATTATTATTATTTTTTTTTTTTTCATGACATTATTAAAAACTTTTACACAAATCTCCACGATATTCTTTTGCTTTTATATTTTATAATGTGTAACAAATTAATATGCAAAATAATAAATCCTACTACTTAATGGAATGTTCTAAAATTCTACACTGTGGACGGTGGGTGTAGAAAGGCTGTCGATCCTTAATCTAAATCTTCACTTCAAAAGGTCAAAATGTTACATAACTCTTTTTTTTTTTTTTTTTTTTTTAAGGAAAAAAGAAGAAGATAAGGAGGAGAAGGAAAGATCAAAACGAATATAAAGCATATTAAACGTTAATACCCTTTAAACACTGGAAAAAGGCGGGGTTTTGTATTGTGTGTCATTTGGGAGCTGTAGAGTGCCAGAAAATTACTTTATGTAATAAAACTTTTCATTTAAAGGGTATTTAAAGCAGCATTATATTTAATACATAGGCTATTCAGAAAAAAAGTATTCAGAAAAGTACCATTCATCTGGTTCATGAAAAATAAAGAGCATTTTCTGGCATTGCTCTATGTATATACATTCTTGTCAACCTATCCCGGCAGATTACTGGTCCCGCCCCTTTCCGTACATTTTTTTCACATCAGTCTTTTTAGAGCCGTGTCAGCCATCGGTGGCTGACACTGATCTTTCCATTTAGGCTAAGTCAGCCGGCAGTGATATAAAAATATGATATAAAACTACAGAACTTACATAGTTTTAAGTAATTACTGACAATTTATTTAAAATTTACTTCATGTTTTTTTTTTTTTTTTTTTTTAAATAGGATTTTTATAGGATTATATCGTTAAGGCCTAATGGGGTTTATTGAAACTCGATAAACATAACACGCTTCTAAGCAGCACGTGTGGCCTGAATGGGATTTCCATAAGAATTCGCGTGGCGCTCAATGAGTTAATCGTAAATGTATTTGAAGTTAATTACTCTAAAAATTAAATTGTGCACACACAGGGGCGGGAACTAACAATGTTACGGGTTAGGTTGGCAAATATGCATATATATTTTGCTTGATTTATAAAAATTTATAACACATTTTCTTCTTTTTTTTTAGTATTTTGTGTTTATATCTCTCATTAAAAATAAATACAATATTCATATATAAACATTTCCATACAGTAATGTATATAAACATATTGATTAAAGAAGATTTGTTGATATTGTATAATTATTCTTCTATCTGTATAGTATATTAACACAAATATATTTTGTAAATTTCGCATCATCGAAAAACAGCAACATAGCTTCCATATCAAGGCTTAATGTAAATAGGACGTAAGCGTACTGTAGCTAGTGTTGAAATTTGAAAAAAAAAAGAAAAAAAAAAAAAAGAATAACAGTGGGCTAAAAATACGCCGGAATAAATTAAAATGTTGTTTATTCTGGTCAGGTGATATCACTCGTGCTAAATAGCTGGATCCGCCCTCTCTTAAGCTCAGGTTCAGCTCATCATAAAAATATTGTTTTTAATATCTGCCGCACCAAAATGTTCAAAACACAAATGCCAATTTTCATATATTTTGAAATCTTCCCGTTTCAACTTTAAAAGCATTTAGATTAATTTATTTTATTTTGAATTTTTAAATTTAGACGTTTAAAGTCTTTTAAATGAAATTTCAGGATTCTGTAAGATCAATATCTATATATTTGAAAGTAATAAGACAATTCCTTTGATTTAAATTTTTATTCCATAATAACTGTGACTTTGATTTCGTGATTAGGAAATTGAAAATAAATACTATTGAGCTATGTTCCAATAATAGATCTTATAAACTTAAAAGAAAAAAAAAAAAAGAAAAAAAAAAAAAAAAAAAGCAATTTTTCACTATTTGATTCAGTATTAAAAACTTAATAGAAATTTGATATTTTATTATGTTACATTATGGGATAAATTTTAAATAACACAAAGCTTACAAACGGTACAGTAACCAAATGCAAATGTGTCACAACAAAATTTAAACAGAAAATTCATGGTAAAAAATATTTTTAAAATTATTAAATATTCATAACAATTATAATAAAACGAATGTCGAATGCATAATTGCTGTTTCATGCAATCATATCAGTTTCGCTTTACCGTGTTTTCTAAAATGTGATATTTGACTAGAGGTGTACGTACACTTGAATATTGAAATGCGAAAAAAAGTGTAACAGGGTTAAAATAGAATTTTAGCAGCGAAAAACTAGAAAAAGATATTTCATACTTATGAAGAAAGATTTAACGTATTAGGATCGGATATATTCCTCACTTGTACCGTAAGCCACGCCTCTTCAGAAATTTTCTAAAACTTTGTAATATAAAACAAACTAATTTTGCATGTTTGTAATTAAATCATTTAAGTTTTGTCTTCAATAATCGATGTAGTAAATACCATTGTGATTTATGCATACCAGCGTCACATATAGAGTCAAATAGGAATATGCATATTAGTCTTTTTTTTTTTTAAATAGTGTTTCAGCGAATCAGAGGCGGGGCTTCTTTTCTTTTGAATTTCTTTCACAATCCCTCGCCTACATTGTGATAACTTTATAAAAATATGCCAGTTTGTATAATAAACATCGAAATATTGCTTAGGAAACAATAAAAATAACATAAAGGTAAATTAAAATAGTTTTCCGTCAAATTATATACAAACATTTTCTTATAGAGGATACAGATTACAACAAGTGACGGCCCCCTAACAGGAATAAAAAGTGAAATATCACTGTAACTCAAAAAATAATGTTAGCAACGAGCTGTAAATTTGGAAACCCATGTTTTTGATGATGCCCGTTCTATTCGTGCAAAAATTAACATAGGTCATAATTCATAATTTTTTCAAATATGAATTTATTAATAATTTTCATAATTCAAAAAATGTTTTTTTAGCAAAATTTTGCATGCAATATGTTTGGGTCACTTCATTCTAACGAATAAAAAAAACAGAATTTAAATATCATAATTATTTCGGAAGATATGATTTAATGTTTGTCACATTCATTTAACATTAGCACCCCCAAACTTTGACAGCTTATAACTCTATGAAAAATTGAGCGAAATATATAAACTATACCATTTTCCGTGATGATTTGATCCAAAGAATTCAAATAAATTATAAAAAATGGGGGTTACCATTGAAAAAAATGAAGTTGATGTCAGTTTTAATATGTAGACGACCCCCTAAGTAAAATCTAACTATAACTTTATAAACTAGGCGTTATTACAAACTGATTGGTACCAGTCGCATGTTTCTACGATAATTTAAGGCAAAATTAGGTGGGGGGGTGGCGTTTTTTTTTTGGGTGACTGTACATTATTTAGTAGGTTATAAATAAATTAATTTTAAAAGGGTAATTTATATTTCTAAATATTTCTAATATATATTTTTATCTTTAAGAAATTAATATATTGATAATAACTAAGGCATTGTTTAATTTTAATTTTGAGTTAAGTGTTAGATCAAATAAATATTTGAATCTTATTTGAATATCACATAATTATTTAAATATGTATATATTATATTTGAATTAAAGAAAACGTGAAAATATTTAAGTCCACAGAAATTATTAAAATTTGTCTTTTAATACAATTTTATTTTGATCGTAATAATTTATAGATAGATAAAAATTCATTAGCTATAAATTTAAACACTTTACTCATTACAGTAAATTTAAATGCATTGTCATAGCAAATTTAAATACATTTACTTATTACAAACTTGCTGAAATAAAAATAGATTAAAAACTTTCCTACATTATTATAATAATGAACGAACTGTGAATCTTGTCCTAGTACCCGCAAACGACCATAAAATAATAATAATAATAATAATAATGCTTCAGTGGACTGGCGTTTTTAACTCAGATACACACTAGCCAACCATCTCATTATGAACCGTAGAATTTTCAGTACGCGCCTTTTTTTTCACACCAGTCAGTTTTTAGAGTAATTTTATTCTTGTTTAATCGTAACAGCATTTGGAGAAAATTACTCTAAAAATAAAGTGGTGTGAGAAAAGGGGCGTTTTTTCAAGGGGCCATAACAATTGTACACTAGCATCTAGCCGGCGACGAGCAACTAGCACACTTTCCTGCAGATTCTGCGCGTGCGTCATGTGCCAGCGCTGAATTCTGTTTCTCTGTTTATTTTCAAGATTCGCGGTTGTTTTGCTGCCTCCCTTCGATTTCTGTTATGAACGAAGCAAAACGGCCCTTACAGAAATTATAGGAATCATTCTCATTAACGTTATAAAAGAGAGTATATTTTCTAATTTTTATATCTCGTTGGATTTTCGTATAATTAATTTTTAAATGAATAAATTAAAAAAAAAAAAAAGAGAGAGAATAACATTGTTTGGTTTGTGCAAACTTAAATTTCCCAAGTTCCATCAGGTATAGAGGGTTGTTTGAGACCTCATTTTAAAAGGAATTTCATGAGGTCTATTTTAATACGCAACTCACCTATGCTTGCTAATTTTTTTTTTTTTTTTTTTTTTTTTTTAAACTTATATTAAGTTGTCGATTTAAAAAAAAAAAAAAAAAAAAACTTTCAAAAAAGGCCTTTATTATATCATTAGCTACAAATCTTAAAATGTGTAGAGTGGAATAAAAGGGATTATGGCAAAAATTCCATTATTTTTAAATAGTTACAATGAGTTTCTTACTATAACTCTTGATTTCACTGTTATCCTTTTTACTTCCTTATACAAAGTATAAGGAACTATTGTAATGGTATTATAATAGTTATGATATTAAATATATATATATATATATTTTTTTTTTAAACACCAGCTTTTTTCTTTTTTTTTTTTTTTTAAGTGGAATGATCTTTGGATCACTCCATGTCAAATAAACTAATCATTCATCCTGACCATTTTAGATTTCAACAAAAATTACAATATTTATTCTCCTTAACAATAAAAAATAATTATAAAAACATCGTTATTTATATCTGTTTGAGGTTTCAGGTAATAAATTTTTTTAAATCTTGAAAAATCTTTTATATATATATATATATATATATATATATTATAAGGTCCACACCATTGAATAATTTTCAGTTTGAAAGTTGGTTGTCTAAATAAATATATATAATATATATAAATAATAGATAACGTAATAAAATTTAATCTTATAATTTAGCAATTAATAGAACTAAAACAATAACAGCACACAAAAATATAGAACTGAATTTAACATAGAGGAAAGACTGACACAAAAATTGCGATATAGATTAAGAACCAATTAGTTACAATATATATATATATATATATATATATATATATATATATATATATATTATAAGGTCCACACCATTGAATAATTTTCAGTTTGAAAGTTGGTTGTCTAATTAACACTGCAATCATCAGGATGCACAATCTATAGAAAACATGCAGGATTTAGAATATTAGCCATAGGGGATATATATTGTATTATTTATATATTAAATTACACGCCAATTAAATAATTTATATATTGCAGATCAGGAGATATTTTGTATTAGAATAAATATTTTATTCAAAACTTTTAACATGATTTTAACTGGGGCATTTAAAATCAACAAGGACATTTTCTAAACATAGAATATTTTATGTCAAGCACACACATGGAGGAGCAAAGGGGAGGGGGGGGGTATTTTCTCATTCTTTATGTTATTAATGGCATTCATTAGTTTGTTTAGTACTCCTCCCTGGGAAAAATTCAAAAATGACAGCCAATATTTTTTGGTAAAAACAAAATATTAGAAGTAGATTTTTTAAAACTTGCCATACTATTATTTAAGTGGGAGGGGGGGGGGGGGGATAAATTAGAATAGAAAAACTATGTCTTATGCAATAAGTGAAAAAGTTTGCAGTAATAATAATAAGAATAATGGGAAGACAATTTATTTCAGACAAATTAATGCAAGGTAAAAATTGTATAACTGAAAAAGTTGCTCTCATTTTTTAGTTTCTTTCAAAACTGAATTAAATGGTTTAACTGAATTAACTGAAAACTGGATATAAGCTAAAGCATGGTAATTAAAATTCATAACTGCCCATCTTCTTATTTATATACTAAATCCAAAAGCTAGATATCCTGATTTTGAATTACCAAATAAAAAAGAAGCAGCATTAGAATATATCCAGACAGTTTTTTTTTTTCTTTTCTTCTTCTTTTTTTACTATTTATTATTTTTGATTTTGAAATTTCATGCAAAATGTTCTCTATTGAAGGATTGTGAAATAATTTATTAAAGTGTAAAAGTGCTAGAATACTGATGAAATCAAGAAGTCATTAAAAATTTTAATATCAAAATACTAAAAAATATTGAAATAATTCTAATAGTGAGAGAGTGTTTTCTTTTTATAGGGTTATACGATTAAAACTGTGTAACAAATTTAGTTTGGAAAAGCTATAAAACTTGTAATGTTATTTAAAATATTAAATATAACTTCTGTAATTAATTATACTTAATTAAAAATTATACTCTGATTTGTAATATTCTATTACATAATAGTATAATTTTTTCTAAGTTTCTTCATATAAATATTTTTCACTGTTAGTACGACAGATCACACTATTTCTTTCAGATAGCGATTTTGCGTTGTCACCATTTATTGCATTACTGAATGAATGTGCAAACACTTTTATTAAAAACATATAAAGCTGGAAGTTTGTTATTGTATCTGTCCAGATTATTAGATTTTATCAAAAATTGCTACACTTATTAATAAGGACAAAATGTAACTAATGCTGTATTTTTTAGTTCAGTTGGATAATTAAGGGCCATTTTGCTTCGTTCATAACAGAAATCGAAGTGAGGCAGCGAAACAACCGCGAATCTTGAAAATAAGCAGAAACAGAATTCAGCGCCGGCACATGACGCACGCGCGAAATCTGAAGGAAAGTGTGCTAGTTGCTCGTCGCCGGCTAGACGCTAGTCAATTGTACGGTTATTATAGTGGTGGTTGGAAAGTATGCAGATAGCAATTTAAACTTTATGAAACCTTTTTTATCTTATTAATGTAAAGTCAAAAAGGCTTCTCAAAACTTTTTTGTAATAAGGTTTAAAAGCTTGTAATAAGAGGTAAAATAAGGTTACTAGTTGACAAAAATCTAACGAATTTTTTTAAGGTTTTTATCTGCAGGCTTTCTAAAGGTAAAAATGTAAATGTAGATTTTAAGGATTTCATATACAGACGTACAAAAGGTAATAAAGTAAATGCTGTTAAAAGGTTTTTCACAAAACAGTTTTTTTCAGCCTTGTAAAAGCCCGTCATATAAAGTATAAACCGGAAACTTTCATAGAACAATCCTTTAAAAAGTGAGAATGACCATTTTCAGAAGCTTACGTACTATCTGGGTTTATTAAACATTTCTACAAAAAGCTGTCAAATTCTACGTTTTCACGTGAAAAAGTTTTAACTGTATAAGCCAAGAGAGCAAAAAGGACATGGTAAATTAAAATACGGCTGCGATAGTAGGTTTATTTATTTATTCTATTTTTATCTTTTAGGATAGAGACACACAGAACAGCGAACATTTAAATCATTTCTGTAGTATTGTGAGCAGAGTTCCCAACTTTTATTATTTATTTACGAGCATTTTTAGACCCGCCTTCTTTTTGCACCAGGAATTTTGTAGATTATTTCTCTTTAATATGTGACAACGATTAAATAAGAAGAAAATCATTTTTCAAAATTTTAGGTATGAAAAAGAGATGGGACTAAAAATGCTCGTGAATAAATTATAAAAGTTAGGAAATCTGATTGTGAGTACTATCCTTTACTATCCACTATTTCCTTCATACCATATATTTCTCTGATGAGGAACTAGCATAAAATAAGAAGAAACAAATTCTTAAAATATTGTGGAGAATAAAAAATGGTGCTAGCAATGGTACGGAATAAATTAGAAATGTTTTACGAGGTTATCATAAATATCAGAGTTCAAAGTCTCCGCCCTTTATTCAGGACACTTTCATAAATGAGAAAATTTCACCTATTTTACAAATACTATTTTTATACAATAATCTCTATCATATATAATTAGGAAACACTACTATAAAACTGCAATAATGATTTCTGCATATCTGCACAACAGTAGTGGTGGCAAAAAATGTGAAATTTTTTTAACTGAACTGAAAGCGTCATAATAAGAACTGAAAGTGCCTTAAAAATAACTGTAAGTGTCCTAAAAAAAACGCGGAGGTTTCGAACTCTGCAAATATGTAAATATAATTATTTCGGGTTCGTACTCCCTGCCGTTTTTTCAGGTCAGTTTCAGGGATGGGAAAATTTTGCCTTTATTACTACCACTATTTTGTTTACAATTATACTTTTATATGCTTTTTTAATCGTTATCCTTTTTAATCACGACATTTTACTATAAAAATGCAATAAAAAATTCTGAACAAAATTAATGTTTGAATAAAACGCGAAAAATTCTCATTCTTAAAAGTGACCTTTAAAAAATCGAAGACTATTAACCATGTTTTTTTTTTTTTTTTTTTACGTTATTTCTAAAATACAAGAAAAATGTAGAACCTTATAATTTTTATTTAATATTTTGTTATACAGCTACAAAATATCTAGTTTAATTTAAAATTGTTATAATTAATATGTATGTAACATTTCCGTTTAGCATACAAGGATTACTTAACTTTATAATTTCAAATTTAGGATATTTTAAATAGATCAAGTTATATTGTTAAAATAGTAATATCGTTTTTGAAAATGTTACGCGCGACTTAAAACTAATGTCGAAATATTGAGTGAATCTTGAATAGGCAAAGGTAATGTAAATTTTAATTTGTTGTCAAATTATTGCAACCTCCTCAAACACTAATATTAGTGTGTGATTCAAGAATAATTATTTATGTGATACTTGAATGTAATTCTATTGAATACTGTTATGTCTGTGAAGAGTACTTTTGAATAATCCTAGAATTACTGTTTTATGTAACAATGTAAACATATTCATTTGATATAATGTTAAATATGTTATGTTATTTTATCAAAAAATATTAATCTTGTGAATAATCTCCAATAAAAAAAAATAAAAAAACAGAAAAAATGAAAAAGAAAAAGAAAAAGAAAAAATGGAAGAAAGAATATTTTATCTTTTTAATTCACTAATGTTTTCGTTTATTATTACATAAGTTTTTATTACATAAGACTGTTCCAGATGAAAAAATGTATGTGGTTGTTGCGTCAACGTCAACGTACTTGCTTCGGAACCGTTGCTTACCTCTATCGAAAGTGCCAAAAACATAAAAATGATTTTACAAAAAAGAAAGTATTAAAAAGCCGAAGGCCTTTTTAATTAAAGAATAAATTTAGAATTTAGTATCAGAAATTCCCACACGTTAGCAGGGAAATTTGACTGAGTGAAGGTGCAGGAGATTAAAAATAAATAAATAAAAATTAAATTAAATTAAAATTAAAATTAATTAAAATCTCCTTAAAAAAAATAAATAAATAAATAAACTAAGTGCAGCAGAAACCTGCTGCGTGCGTTGACGAAGACAGTCTGGACGGCGAAAAGGAATATAGAGCTGAGCAGGGCACCCCAAGGGGCACAGGAAATCGCTCAGAGTCCCGCAATTAATAAATAAAAAGGGGGCATACAATTTTTCCCCTAAAATTTCTAACACAAAATAATAAGAAAATTTCAGAGGAGGATTAAAGAGAAATTAAATGCAGTGTTTCAGACCGACTCTCGGTTTCCATCCAGAAACTAAGTTCTGAGGTGGATCCGTGGACCAATCAGCAACTCGCAAGTTATTCTCAATCCTCTCTGAAAAATTTAGAGCTAAAACCGACGGAATTATGTCCTAGGCAACCCGACCAATCAGAGCGCAAGGCTCAGACCAATCAGAGATCGCGTTCGGGCATCCCGTCAGAAGGCAGCTAACAGAACTAACAAAAAATAGAAAAAAACGATAAAACTTAATAAAAATAGCCAAATAATAAAAAAATAAAACCGGCAGTTCATAATTTTGAGAGGACAACAATAAAATTTTGAGGAATCCATAAGTAGAAAGGTGGAAATCGCGTCTGTAAAAATAAAACAGTACATAAGCCTGATGCTAGGGTTAGCCAACTCTAGAGAAACATTTCGTTCACTCTAGGGAGAAAAATAATTTTGTGAGGAAATACCCTGTTATGTAACTCCAGACGTAATAATTCTACTCTTCTTAGTGACGGGTAGAAGTCGTTTCACCTAGTCAGAATAGCTAAGGGTCGTTTCTTTACACGACCGACTCCTGGATCGTAGCGATGTATAGAGTCTAACAAAGGATTTCCAACATTGGAAACAGATCTGTGAAACTTCATCGTAAGTTTTCGAATTTCGGCAAAAATTGGTCTAATTCGATAATCTCGGTGAATAGCATCATCGCGGACATAACGAGTAGTCTGAAAAAACGTACGTAAAAGCCTATTTTGTAATAACTGAGTTTTTCTTAACTCAGTTTTAGCAGCAGAACCATAGATCATGCACCCGTAGGCAGGGCCTGATTAAGGGGGAAGCTCGCTCTTGACACATTATTTATACTTACACCGTTATTTTTTAACAAATACTTTCCTCCTATAATAAACAGAAAACTTTCATTAAAAATTATTTTAAAAGAATTCTGGTGTCTAATAATGGTGAGTAAATTGGATTGTTTTACACCGTTCATTTTTTATAAAAAATATTTCCTGGTCAAAGCGTGGAATTTCTAAAACATGAAATAAAAAATAACTGTAAAAATATTCCGGTATGAGCGAGCTT
Organism: Salticus scenicus; assembly: GCA_963930645.1. Taxonomy (NCBI): domain Eukaryota; kingdom Metazoa; phylum Arthropoda; class Arachnida; order Araneae; family Salticidae; genus Salticus; species Salticus scenicus. The sequence continues at coordinate 132,146,383 of OZ005660.1, read as the reverse complement.
CCCCCTTAATCAGGTCCTGCCCGTAGGTAATGATCGGTCGGATCATAGATTTGTATAATAATAATTTATTTTTAAAAAACAGACGGCTATTATAAGCTAAAAGAGAGTGAAGGGCTTTTGCAACCTTGTCAGCTTTTGAGAATTTCTGAAATGTGCGAGACCACGTTAATTTAAAATCTAGGTTAATTCCTAGGTATTTGTAGCAAAGTTCCCAGGGTATGGGCTGATTATTATGTAAAAAGTTAGTGGAGGTGTCATATGTTTTATTAGTGAAGTAAATGGCGGCACTTTTGGAGTTATTATCTTTGATTCTCCATTTTCTTAACCAGATCGAAAATTTATTTAAATAAGTCTGGAATACTTCGAAAACGGCGTTTGTTGTGCATTTGTGACAACAGATGGCAGCATCGTCACCGAAAGTCGCTAATTTGACATCCGGATATTTCGGCATGTTATTGACGTAAATATTAAAAAGAAACGGTCCGAGCAAGGAACCCTGAAGGACAGAACTAAAAATGGGTAAAGGATTAGAATATGAATTACATTCTATTCTATTGTTAAGATAGTCATGCAATATTTTAATTAATTGGTCTGGAAGGCCGATAGATATTAGTTTGTGGATGAGGCCGTCATGCCATATCTTATCAAAAGCTTTCTGAACATCTACGAATATAATTCCAGTGACCCCGTTTTGAAGTCCGTCATGAATAATTTCACAGACTCTTCATAACTGATGTTGAGTGGAGTGTTTCGGACGAAATCCGAATTACTCCGGCATTATGACGTTATGAGAGTCAGTAAACTCATTCAAGCGCTTTACAAGAACATATTCGTAGATTTTCGACATGCAACTCAACAGAGAAATTGGCCTGTAGCTTTCCGGCGCATGCGCATTTGTTCCACCGCCCTTCAGAAGTGGAATGATTACGCTGGCTTCCAACTATCAGGGAAGATATTTAATATAAGCATGTGGATAATTAAAAAAGCTATATAAAAAACAAAATTAAGAGGTAGATTAATAAGCATATTAGTGGTTATATTATCCTTGCCCGGGGCCTTGTTCTTTTTAAGACCAGAGACATAGTTGATAATTATAGATGGGGTAGTTAATTTTAAAGTATTTATGGTATTCTTGTTAAGCAAGTTATTTACACTATTATCAAATATGGTAGCAATCCTAGGATTTAAAACATCATGGTGAGGTGAAAACTGGCTTCTAAGACTAAGAGCAATTGCCTCAGTCTTTTCCGTGTTAGTGACTGCCATCCCGTTGGGGCTATTTATAGCCGGAATGCATGTTTGTGGCTTACGAATACGGGAATGATACTTCCAAATTGTGTTGTCTTTAGTCGAAAGGCTTTCGACAAAGTTGTTGTAGTAAGTTTTACTGTACTCCAGAATTGCAGCTTTAGCCCTCCTAGCAAGCATTGACCTGCCAGAGTTTGCAAGCACGATTTCGTTCTCTGACCATCTGTCTGATATCGTCAGGTAACCGGAAATAATTACCAAACCTCTTTCTAGGAACTGGGCTATTGCTAAACGCATCTTGAAGAGTTTCCTCAAGCATACTGATAGCACTCTCAGCTTCAGATTTATTAGATGGAATAATCAAGGGCGGCTGAGTATCAGCCAGGATTTCCGTGAAGTGGCTCCATCTAGTGGTGAGGGCCGCAGGTAAATCCAAAAAATAATTATCAGTCCGGAAACTGACAATTACAGGCAGATGATCAGAGTTGAGCTCGTGTAGCTTTTGAATGCTATAAGTATAAGGAAAATTGTGGGTGATAGCAAAATCTATGACATTATTACTTCTGGTTGAGGTGGGTTCATGGGAGGCTATAATTTGAGTATGATTTTGATCTACCCACCTCCTGATGATCCTGATGATCCTGAGTCAAATGCTTGACATTAAAGTCACCCGCAATAATGAAATTGGAATAAAGATTAGTGAGATGGGAAAGTTCTCGCTCGAGCAGGTCGTTCCTTACATTATTAGAAGGAATATATACTGCTGCAATGAGTAATTTTGGAATAATGGGAAAGTCCAAAATGATAGGCGTAGCTTCAATGGAGTTTAGATTTGAGACTTATGAAAGTAGCATTGAAGCCGTTCTTAATATAAATAGCTGTGCCGCCAGAAAGGTTGCCATGATAAAGCCTGTCAACATTGTATAATTTATAATTTGCAATTTTGATGAAATTACCTTAAGAAAAACGGGTTTCACTGACCAAGATAACATCTAAATTATTATTATACACAAAATCTTTAAACTCAGACACTTGCCTCCGGAGGCTATTGGCGTTCCAGAAACCAAGCGTAAAAGAAGAATTCAGATTCCCGTTGGGGGTGAAGGTGGATAAATTGCCTGAATAAGAAAAAAAAAAAGGGGGGGGAAGCCTTAACCTTCGAGAGCAATTAGACTCTCGTACAAGTAGAAAATTTTATCTATATTCGAGGACGCCTCTCGAATTTTTGGAAGAGCTTGCTTCCAAGATTTAACAATTAATTTTTTGTCATGATTTTTTTCTAAAGCCATGACATAATTTAAGAATTCGGTTTCCGGACTGGCGTCTGCTGGGACCGAATGATTTTGATTGGTTAATTTGATTGGGGGCGGGGCTAAGCACCCGTTGCCCCCTGTGGCAGCCCCTGCAAAACTACAGGACTCTTCCACCTTCCTACTCGAAAAACCTTTGGTTTGGTTGTCTCTGTGACTTGGGGCTTACGCTTTGATTTTGCATGTTTGGAATTTTGGATTGGGAACTTAGGACAGCTCCGGAAATTAGCCGGATGGGCTCCTCCACAATGGACGAATTTGCAGGGCTCAGCAAAGGGCTTACTGCAGTTTTTAGAAGTGAGCTCACCGGCGTATTTTACGCACCGGGGCGCAAGATTACAAGAAAGGGCTGAGTGAAAATAGCCCTGACAGTTATAGCATTGGGAGGGCCTCTTTTTGCCCTTGTAAATCTCTATTGTAACTTCCGTTCCCATGAATTCAGTAATTTCGAATATAGAATCGGCTTCAACTTCAAGCTGATTCTTGGGGATCGCCAGATGGAATAAGGGCGCGAGTACCTTCTACGAAACAGGTACTCTGTACATTTGGGTCACAATGACACCCATGAACCCAGAAATAGATAGTAATTTGGAAATTTTAGTCGGAGCAGTGTCAATGGGGCGTCCCCCCCGAATCACCGCTTTTAAACATTTGCTACCAGGGTTTAAATAACGACTACTACCGTTATGAAAAAATGACGCGACTACTCTCAGGTTAAAAATTCAATTATGAAAATTGTTTATATGCATCAATTTAAATGATATTTATGAACTCTCGCTGAAAATTTATATTAACTCGTCCAATTAACTCGTAAAATCTGCTTTTCTTTTACTTTTTTTTTTTATTTTTTTAACATATTTGTATATCTGGGGTTTTAGCATTATAAATGATAAAAAAACTTGTTACGCAACAAATAGTTTTTTTTTTTTTTATGAAGTTCTGACAAATTCAAAATAAAACCCAATATTTCATATATCTGAAATTGTGCACATAGTTATTACAATCATTAATCTCGTTTAAAATATGCTTTGTACAAATCTGTATCGGAAAATCGATATTTTAAACAACTTATCAAGTTTACTGGTAAAAGAGCCGCAAAAATACTGTTTTATCTATGAATAAACAAAATGCATGCGTTTATTGGTAAACTGTCTAACGTGTAACTAAATGATGATATCTAATATCGATTTTAAATGCCACATTCGGAAATACTTATACAAGTATTTTAGAATAATGTGTATATTTATTCTTAATATTAATAATATTTAGAGTCAGCAAGTTAACGGCAAAAGTGTATTAAAAGTTTGTTTTGTTAAATATATATATATATATATTAATTGACATTCCAAATAATTATAAATATATATTAACGTTGTAGTAATTAATTATTATTATTATTTATTTATTATTATTATTGGAATTTTAATACTGACTATTAAATAAAATTTATATTAAGTAAGGTTTTAAAAAGGTTTTTATTTTGGTGCATAGAACGCAACCCTGCAGTGATGAAACGTAGCGACGAACTTCATGCCTAACTGACAATTTAGTCATTTTATTCGTGAAATTTAGTTTACGGTAACCAAAAGTAAACATTTTGAGTTAACCATTTTTTTCTTCTTTTCATCATTCAAGAATTATGATCTGGAAGATGTTATTTAGCACAATAAATAGCTAAGGTTATCTATTAATATATTTAATCTCATTAAAATAATTTTTTAAGGGGATTTGTTATTTTATTTTATTTTATTTAACATTTGCTGCCAAAGGTCCTCACGGGGTACAATGGACCACTAAGAACAGGGGTGCAATGGACCATGGTCCATTTACCCCAGTTCTGTGTCATAATAAACTGATTTACGAAATCTACATTTTTGAAGTGTTAGCTATAAATTATACTTTAAAATTTCATAATTAACCATAATTAGATCTATTATGTCTTCAAAGATGAATAAGGAAGCAATTTACTTCGAGATTTCTTCTTGATTATTTTTAATAACCATTCAGTTACTTTTGTATTCTTATATTTTTTACAAATATATTCTTATATTTTTTACAGCTATAACAAACTGAATTAAATAACACAATTAAAAAATAATAATGGAAATAAGTTTGACTAAAATGACGGTTTTACATTTTGTTGGTTTAATCACAGAAATAAAAGATATGGAATCTATTTCTGTGAGATTCTTGCAACGAAAACCTAATCAAGATCTCTAATTTTTTTTCAAGAGAGTGTTGATATATCTCTTGTAAATTTTCAAGCTATTGATGTAATGAGTCTTCCAGAACCTACAACTTCACAAGAAAACAGTAGACTTTCGGTGACACAAAAATCGTTTAGTGTATCATTTTCTAATTTTAATGCTCATCAATTTACATTATTTGCATTAATCGAAGACAAAAATAAACAAATATAATGTATTCTACATTTTATACTATGAAAAAATGCACTACATTATTATACTTTTAAAAACCCGAGAGTAGTCGCGACAATTTTTATAACGCTAGTAATCGCGCGTCGGTCTTTTTGCCGCCGCAGTTTAGAGTTGGGGAAAGCCAAAAGAAAGCCAGTAGCGAAAGATGATGTGCTTTTAATTCACGCGAAGTTTTTCCAGCAAAACTCTAACCTGTATGAAAAACCGGAAATGGAGAAAGAAATGAATCAACGTTAGTGGTCGAGTCATGGTCAAATTGACCGATTTAAGAAGTAAAATGTTTTTAACTGCTCAAAAAATAGCAGGAATGACTTGGAAACATACTATGTTAGAGGACATCCATCCAAAGGTCAGGTACACAGAGTTTCCTCATTTTATTTTTAAGGGGTGAAGGAGGAATTTATAAGCGATGGGCGGCAAAAAGACCTATATGCGACTACTGACGGGTTAAATTTGACCTGTGGTCCATAGTAGCCTATGGACCACAGGTACTATTGTCCACGGGGACTTGGTACAGGACCTTAGACAGGTACAATGGACCATTGTACAATGGTCCATTTTATCAGTTGCTATTAAAAAATTTATTTAAAAAAAGTAAACATAATTATTGCTTTTGACTGAGTGTAACATAAAACCTAATATATAGGTAATATGCAAACATATTTTGAATAGCGAGAAATCATTACTTTATGAGTAAACACTTAAAATTTCAAATTGGTCCATTGTATCCCGTTGTCCCCAATTTACGATGAAATAAGAAGAAAAGTACTGTAAAAAAAGACTGGTGCGGAAAAAAAAAGGCGGGAACTAACACTCCTTCGGATTATTAATTCAGATGTTGACAGCTTTGCGTTAGTTAAGGGTTAATATACCAATTTCTAAAAATGCATTAAAACATAAAGCCTATTTAAAAAACAAACCATTATTTATATCATAAAATGGTTAAAAGAAATTGAATGTTACATATTTTATAAAGTGTATAATAAAAGAAAAAAAGTCAGAACTGCATAATTGCCCAAGCATTTAAAGTGTAAATAAAATTCAAACCAGGTTTCAACAGTGTTTTTGTATTTTATCCTCATACCTTATAAGAAAATATCTTTGTATTTTTTTTTTTCCATTTCAACAGACTCTTTGCTGTTTGCGATGATAAATACATCATTATATATACATATAAAATGCATCGCCTACAGAAAGGATTATCCTAATTACATAACTGCCAACCTAATCAGGAGTATTGTTAGAACCCGTCTCGTTTCCATCCAATTAATTTTTATAATAATTCTCTTTATATATATTAACGAAGAAATATAAAGAACTATCAATTTAATGCGTTATATATTTTTTTACTCTACAAAACTATACAATAACACCATTTTTTTTTCTCTTAAACTTTTTCTCTAAAAGTTATATCATGCAAGAAAATTGAATTCTTCTTATTTTAACATGCAAGGAAAATAATGACAAAATCTTTGTAATCTGTCAGATATTACCGGAAAGTGTAAGAGATAAAAAGTCAAAACTTATATGCTACTGAAAACTACACTTAGTAAACTATGAAAGTTAAAAAAAAAAAAAAAAAAAAAAAAAAAATCTGGCGAAAATAATTTATAATAATTTCGAGATAGAAAGGCAAAACATTTTCAGATTATAAATAAATAAAATTAGAAATGAAGATAATAGATTTACTAAAGTTACCTATTTAAGCATTTTTATAAAACAAGGAAGCTTTTAATAAAAAATAGTATTGAAACTTTAAGAAATGTATAATATTACAAGAATTAGAGGAAAACATTAAAAAAAAAAAAAAAAAAAAAAAAAAAAAAGACAGAATAGGAAAAGGAAAAGGAAGGAAGAAAGAGAGAAGAAATATGTTCTTTCAGATTTTAGGGTAAAAATATGAAAATTTAAGCAATAAATAGCTAAATATGTTATATTTATATTTAAAAGTGGTAAGACCTACGAAGTTCAATAAGAAATTTTGTATTAAAAGGTTTTATGAACAAATATACTGCATTGAATTTGAGCATAATTATCCTCTGTAAAATATTGTATTTGTGTATTAAACAATTACTTTTTTAAATTGCTCGTATGAAAATTATAAGAAATAATAATATAACTAAAAGTATATAGAGAATTTACATTTTAAAATAGTCAAATATTAGAAAAAAAAGGGAGTGGGGGGGGAGAAAATAATAAATAATAATTTTCTTTAAACATGACCAATGAGAAATACTTATTTATTAATATATACAATCATTTACAATTTTTTCTCGAATCCAATTTTCAGAATATTTAATAACCATATTTTAATTATTTATAAAATTGCTTCACATTTTATAAATGAACAGTTACACATTAAATGTTTATGCATCAATTTATTTTTCGGCGTTTGAATAGAAGTTGTCGATATTCAATTTGAATATCCTCTCGATAATAAAAAGGTACGTTTATATATATATATATACATATATATATATATTGTTATAGGTGTTGTATATTAACCTTAATATTCAATATATATGAATAAAAGATTAAAAAAAATAAGAAGAAGAAATACTTATTGACAAATAGATAGAGGTATAATAATAAACAAAAATTGATAATAGTAAAATCCAGCATTTAAGCTACATCGATTTCCATTTATTCTCGAATCTTATAATCAAATCGCAACTTTGCAATAACATAAACATGATTTTTTTCCGGGAAATTTTTGCATAAACAAATTTTACGTACTTTAAAAGGCAATAATGGGTTAAAATAAATTTCAAAAGTTATATTTAACAATGAGAAAATAACATTTAAAAGTTTCTAAAAGCAGCAAATTAAGAGAATTATGAAATATACGGAATTAATATGAAAAAGTCAATTATTTTAAGTAAAATTTATAATATGTTTCACGAGGCTTTAAGAAATGAAATGAATAAAATATATAGTAAACTTTAAGATTTAGCACATTAAAAATTATAACGTAAAATAACTGAGACACGAAATTTAGGATTTATTTACTGTTTCGGATTTATTTATTTATTGCTTCTTATTTATGCAATCATAACCGAGTAAAAGTTAGTTTTAACCGCAATTAATAACAAAAGATTATGTCTATAAAATTAACAGGTACATATAAAAATTTCTAGTTTTTACCATATATTATTTCTGTTGATTTCTAGACTTATACGGGTACTACAGATTTCTAATTTTGCTAATAAAGTACAAGAAAACATGCATTCAAATTTAAGGGAACTTGTCCATCAACCACTATAAATTCTAAAACATATATCAGCTGTTTCGGGTCGAACACAAAGAAAACACTCTTTCATTAGATTGAAAAAGAATGTACGAGTTCAGCATAAAAGAAGTGTGTTGTGACTTTGATACAGCATTTGTGCCCACATTTTGTGGTGGTAATATTGTGGCCCAAAACAATTGTTGAGAATGCTATTTATGGTATTTGCAGAGTTACCAATTTTTATAATTTATTCCGGAGCATTGTTAGCCCCGCCCTTTTTTCACACCGGAAATTTCAAAGAGTGATTTTCCTCTTACTTAACCATTGTCATGTATTAAAGAGAAATATTCTATAAAATTTTCGGTGCAAAAAAGAAGGCGGGGCTAAAATTGCTCCGGGATAAACTATAAAATTTGCCAACTCTGTATTTGCTAACAAAATTTTATATTCATAAGTGTTCTTCTCTTGACGTAATATTGCTGTTAACTACTTTACCAAAATTGTCAAATAGTACTCATTTTAATTTTAAAGATATTAAGTATCTGTTATTGGACTACAAACAAATGTTAAAAAGATGATAGACTCTCTCAAGCTCCGGCCGCAGTCAGAATTGATAAACTAATAACAGACAATAGAGTCACTCGAGGGTTGAGATTGAATATGAGTGAATTTTATTTGGTACTAGAGCTACACAAAGAGCGATTGACGACGGTCTAGAATTCGCCACCGAAGTTTTCAATGATTTTAGCAAAGTTATTATTATTATTATTATTATTATTAATTGCTTTTAAAACAGTGATGCCAGATGGTCAAAAATTATTTCCCCAAAGAAGTCTTCAAATTTCCCTAAATCAGGGTTTTTTTTTTTTTTTTTTTTTTTTTTTTTCGAAAAAATCCCTAACTTGATTTCTACTATAAAGGGGAATATATATATATATATATATATATATATATATATCAAGCAAATTTAAGTGGATTTAAGCTCAGATTTTTTCCCTAATAAAGGCAATTTTTGAAAAGAATCCCCAAATAACAATAAAGCTCTTGAAAATCCCTGATCGTAGTGATAAATCATTACGTTGACAACATTGACAGAAAGTTGAAGAACTCCCCAGATTTGTCTCCAAAAATTTTAGAATTCCTCAAAAAAGTCCCCACAAACATTTGGTCCCCAAAATTGTCCCAGAAGCCTCAAAATGGCATCACTGTTTAAAAGAAAATCTATAATAATAAAAGAAGATGTCTGTCTGTCTGTCTGTCTGTCTCTCTGTCTGTCTGTCTGTCTGAGCATCTATACGTTCAGCCCCCTACTGAATGCAGAAGTATAAAATTTGACATACGGGTACTCAGAAGCCTTCCCGAGGGGATAGTGAAAACAGAATTTAAAAATTTTAATTAGTTGCGAAGATATTAATTAAAATGTCGAACCATGTCGATCGAAAAATGAGCCACGAAATTCAACGGCTATTTGCTTTAAAAAAAAAAAAAAAAAAAAAAAAAAAAAAAAACATTTTATCAGCAGACGATTTTCTCCGCTGTCTGGAAAGGAAGCAAAACATCTGGAAATCATTAATGTCACATGTTCTTGAAGTGGAATTAAAAATTACAAATTTCAAAATTCTTCAAATTTTCATTTACATTACATTTAAATTAATATTCGGATTACACAGCATATTATAAAGCTACTGTTCAATTTTCATGAAAATACATGAATAAGCAAAAAAATTACATATTTATTGGGAAAAGATTAAGTTTTCTTTTATATTTTGCAGTAATTTGAATTGAGATATGCCGTTGAAATTTCGTAGTATTAGGTTTTAATGCCCGATAATTCGATTGTGAATATTTTTGAAAGAATAGAATTATTAGGGAGGGGTAAAGGGGAAAAAAAAATGAGTTACAGCGTTTGAAATTGGTATATTGAGGTATTAAGACAGGATAAATCGATTGAGGATATTTTCGAGTGTAAAATGATTAGTAGGAACGGAAGGGGGGGGGGGCGCTGTTGTAAGTTCTAAAACGGGGATAAGGCGCCGCAGTCGCCACCGAGCTGGACTTTGTTAAAATCAGAATTTTGAAAGTTCGTAACACGGTGAGCGAACAGGCTGTCCCAGATATTGAAACGAGAATAGGGCGCCGTAGGCGCTACCGAGCGATAATTTACTGCGATTAAATTTTTCAATAAAGTTATTTTCACTATATGTTAGTGAGCTGTTGTAGGACCTGAAAATGAAAAAGGCGCCGCAGTTGCCACTAAGCGGGAGTTTCGTAAAGTCGGACTTTTCCCGGATCGCGAACCAGCTGGTCGCCGAAGGCGGCTAGTTGATAATAAAAATAGTGATTTGTAATTCGAGATTAAATTTAGAATTCTTTTGAATATAGTTACAAGCGAAAGAAAAGTCCTGTTGATATATTATCTGTTGAAAATTTGCATTATATTAGGTACTGGATTTCATAAAATCGATTAAAAATATGAAGTGATTCAATTTAAAGAATTAGATAAATTCGAGGTTTTTATGGTGCTTCATAGAATGGAAATTCCTGTTAGCAAGGTGCGTACCCTACAAAAATATAATACACACTCAGCATAGTATCATAACATATCTAAATTTGTATCATAACATATATCCGAAATCTGAGTGTGGAAAAAAAAAAAAAAAAAAATAGATAAGTCTTATTGTTTATAAGTTTTCACTTAAGTCACTTTTTTTAAGGAAAACTTTCCGATTGAAAACAAATTTCATTTCAGAGGTTAAAAGCAAATAACGAGTAAAAATAGTCATTGCGTAGATAAATAAACATATTTACATTTTAATTTAGTAAAAATCGGTCACTAACTTTTCTCTTTTTCTTTTTTTTAAATACTTATAAGATGCTATTTTATAACTTTAAACACTACTTACTAAGGACAGACATAACCTATCAGCACTTATGAACATAAATGCCAATATTTTAATTTATACCGGAATATGTTTAGTCACGTCTTTTTTTCCTACCACTTATTTTATAAGGATAATTTTTTTCTATTTTATCGAAGTTATACATTGAAGAAAATATTTCTATATATAAAGAGGTGCGAAATAAGGGCTTGGCTAAAAATACTCCTGAATAAAATATAATATTGGCATCTATGCTTATGAAAATCCAGCATAGCTGCCAACAAGTACATTCTTTTATCACCAATTTAAACATGCCAACATTTTTATTTATACCGGAACATTGTTAGTGTCTGCCTTCTTTTCACACTACTTTTCTTGTAGAGTGTTATTATTATTATTATTATTATTGTTGTTTTTCTTCTTATTTAATCGCAAATGTATATTGGAAAAAATACTCTACATATAAAGAAAAAAGTAGCAGTAAAGTGGTGTGAATAAAGGCGGGTACTAACAGTGCTTAGGAATAAATTAAAATTTTGGAACGCCTACATTTTTCCGGAATGAAAAATATCACCTTATGTAACCACAGAAACTTTTTCAAAATTATAAAAAGTTGTAAATTATGAAGAATTGTTCGTAGAAAAAAGTGCTACAAGTTGGCAATAAGGAATAAGAGTCTTTGGAATACTTGATTAAAGTATCGGGTATAATTTCGTTTTGGGATATTTTTTTTATCTACAAAAAAGTTACATATATTTTAGCACTAGAAATTTTATCCACTGAAATTTTTGACTAATTTTATAAAATTGTGTGCTTTTTTATCCTGCCATAAATAATATTTAAGAAGTTAAAGTGATCTCAAGATTTTTCAGACACTCTATATAAAAATCGTATAACTGTAATACTTGATTTTTTTTTTTTTTTGTTATTTACCTAGCAATAGGACACTCAAAATCTATAACATACCCAAATAAATTTCTATATCACAAAATAAGAGAGATATATAGGACAGGAAATGAAATTTAATAATGCTATTGAAACATAAGATTCAAAAGTATCGGTTTTCAATATTGCCTGCCATTATATTAGAAAAGCCGCTTTGAAATATTGGTGATACATAGTAGAATAAAACCTGAAAACCTTTCTTTCGTGTAATTTTACAGATTAAAAAAAGGAAAAAAATATATCGTCCTAAATCATATAACCATTGTTTAAATGATTTACAGACATTGAAACCAGAATTAATATAGAAAGCATTATGTGGTAAATGTTATAACAGACATGTCAACATTTTAATTTATTACGGAGCATTTTTAGCCCTGCCTTTATTCCCCACAATTTTATTTATAGAATAATTTTCTCCAATAAAAAACTTCAATAAAATAAGAAAAAAAAATTAAAGTTGTACGAAATAAAGTAGGGATTAAAATACTCCGGAATAAATTAAATTGTTGGCAACTCTGGTTATATACTTAAATCCTATTTAAATCATCTTTATAGATAACTATGATTGAAAAAGACATAAATTCTTTGAACTCTTAAGCAAAATTCTTATGAAAAATTGTTGTTCACAAAAAATATAGGTTTCGATTATGCTTATGCTTCACGCTAATTTTTTTTGCACTTTAGGACAGTTCCGAACTTTTATAATTTATTCACGAACATTTTTAGCCCCGCCTTCTTTTAGCACCTGAAATTTTGTAGATTATTTCTCTTCAATATGTGACAAGGATTAAATAAGGAGAAAATCATTTTTCAAAATGTCCGGTATGAAAGAGAGGCGTGGCTAAAAATGTTCGTGAATAGATTATAATAGTTGGGAATTCTGTTCCAAGACTTATTTGAACAGGAATTGTTGGTTAAAGTAGATTTCAAACTACTACAAACATCTACCTTTCGACAGGGATAACGTGTGTTCCACACGCATGAATTTTTTACGGATTTTAAAATCTGTCTTCGTTGTTTCCATTATGTCTGTGTTTATTGGTCGATTTTTTGCACACTAAGACTAATTTGACTTTAAATTACTGGTTAAAGTAGATTTTAAAATACTACGAAAATCCATATCTGAACTGAAATTCGAACCTGTTACTGACACATGAATTTTCAGAGGATTGAAGGTTTGTTTTCAACACGCAATTGTGGGAAATAGTACCTTTTCCCTTTTTCTGGGGGTAGCAATCTCCACCTTTTTTAAAAAACAAACTCCTTAAACAATGAGAAATTTATGCCTCTTTTTATTAACACAATTTTTATAGAAAATCTTTATCGTGTTTTAATTATATTGCTATTTTTTCCTCCCTGAGAGTATCAGGGAAAAAAAAAAGCGGCAGCGAACGCGACCCTAGAGGTCAGCACGGGCCGGAATTTCGAGGCCCGGGCCCGGTCCGTTTATTTTTTAACGGTTTATGGCCCGGCCCGGACAAAAAACGATAAAATCAGGCCCGACCCTGCCCAGCCCGATTCAAAAGGATGTAAAATAACAAAAAAAAAAAAAAAAAAAAAAAAAAAAAATGCCTTTTTATAAAAGAGATTTTTAGTATGTGTTTTGCAGAGGTTTTTATATAACCAAACAATAGTACGTTCCTTAACAAAACTGCTGAAATTTTACAAGACAATTATATATAAACAGAAATTCATTATTATAGACAAACAGAAAGTCAAATCGAAAATATTAGCATTCATCAAGCAATATAGGAAGGTATTTAAAATGGTTAATACTACTGAAAATGCACTTTCAACCATTTCCTCTTATAAACCATAATGTATCCGAATCTTTCATGTGCTCCGGTAAACAAAACTTTAATATTAATCCAACTATATTCAATAGAAAAGTTGCTTTTGCCCATGATAAAAATGATGCTACTTTCGTCCACTGGAGAAAAGTAAAAGGAGCCTTAGAGAAAAAGTTCCAACGGAAAGGTTTTTATAGCATTTATACCACCTAAACCCAACAGATCATAAGAAACAAACCCTTATACACAGTAATGTATCTAATTTCTTTTTTATGTACATGTACGCAAACTGGTAGTGACATGCATACTATTTTGAATAGGTAACCATCCAATATTACTTTAAATAAAATATATTAATTTTGAGGCATGCTAAAAATAATTGCGAAAAATCAGATTTCGGACAGATAGACTGATAGACAATTAAATTGAAGTTACAGACACTTTTTTTTTTTTTAACAAAATAGAACTTTATGTGAGATACAAGCCTGTAAAATTACGTAAAAAAAATGACTGAAGAAATATTTTATCATTTTCCTTTTTCGTTGATTAACGAGGAAACCAGATAAAGATTCGGGCCGACACGGCCCAGAGAAAATTTCATTCAGGCCCGGCCTGGCCCGGAGAAAATTTCATTCAGGCCCGGCCTGGCCCGGAGAAAATTTCATTCAGGCCCGGCCCGGCCCGAATATACACAAAAAAAACTGAGCCCGAGCCTGAAAAACTTTTTAAAGCCCGATCCCGGATCGGGCCGAGATCAAATTCAAAAATTCGGCCCGAACCCGGGCAGACCTCTACGCGACCCTCTGCATTATTCTGAGAAACAGCTTTCTAACGTTTTATTTTGTGTTTTATTCATGTTGTTTTAGCTTAATACATGAATATTTTAAATATCATGCAATTTTCTTGGTTAAAATCAAAATTATTACTTACATCGCAGGGATGGAACACGGGCGCAGAATTCATACCGGAATCCGTTTAAGAAATTTCCCTACCTATAATATCGTTGATTTAAGAAGTAGAAATTTTTCTTGCATTGAGAGTGGTATGAATTCTGCGCCCGTGTTCCATCCCTGACATCGCTATTGTCTAAAGCAAGCACTGGCAGGTGAAACAATAAATTAATCATCTATAATATATTTATATCAACAGTCAAAAGTCGTCTTTAATTGAATGTATGATTTTAATAATTAATCGCAGGACTGCCAACCATCTCATTAATAAGCGTAGACTTGTTAACGCCCCTTGAAAATACGCCCCTTTTCCCACACCACTTTATATTTAGAGCAATTCTCTCCAAATAGTGTTACGATTAAATGAGAATGAAATTACTCTAAAAAATGACTGGTGTACAAAAAAAGGCGGTGACTAAAAGTACTACGCTTCATAATGAGATGGTTGGCAAGCATGTTAATGTCTGTAATATTTGCTTCAATTATTATCGATTCGTTTGTTATAATAGAGTATGGCTTCGTGTAATTTCCCCAAGACTGTTAAGAAGTAATGTTGAATGTTCAGTTGGGTAAGATTTACTGTCGCCACTATTTTTTTTATACCGGGTTCATACGGACACGTCTTATTTCAGACTATCCCACTATAGTATTTTTATACAATACATATTGTTTTAAGTTTTACGGATTTTTTCATAATAAAAATTGCTATTAGTGGTGAAAAAAATCGAGGAAATTCAAGCACCGTGTTACAATATACTCTGTCCTATTTTTAAAAAATAATAATAATTAAATTATATATATATATATATATATATGTGTGTGTGTGTGTGTGTGTGTGTGTGTGTGTGTGTGTGTGTGTGTGCGTTTGTTTACCCGACAGTGTGAGGAGGAAGACCGGTTTACACACCAACACTCTGAGGAGGGAAGAGCAAACCGAGGAGTTTTTCGAAACTCCTCGGTTTGTTTGAAGGCATGCCTCCTCATATTGAAGGTTTCTGAATGGAGTGCCATCATTTTTTTCGAACTCCTCGTTTTGTCGGTTTATAGCTTACCAGTACACACATATGTGTGTTAAGTGTTTCTTTTTAGCAAGGTACGTTGGTAAAGTTCTTTGTAAAAGCACACCCTGCGAAACACACTTTATTTTGAAGTTGGTGAAGACTGAAGGAAGCTAGCTCCTCGCTATTGCGTTAAAAAAATGATTGAATAAACACATTTCTTGGCTAATCGCTTTATAGGTAGTAATTTGTATGAGTAAATATAGATGGCGCTCGACAGGTTTTCTATCCGTGAGTTGAGACATATATTACAAGACAAGGAGACTGGATATTGGCGTGCTGGCTTTTTTCTTTTTTACGAAATCTTCCATTTTAGTGCCAGTTGCTCCATTACTTATTATTACGCTCACGCTGCGAAGATATTTTCATTATTTTACGTCATAACTGGAGGAAAACTTGTTTATTACATTTTTACTTTATTGAAAGACAAATTATACTTTAATTTTAAAATATTTTTAAAAGATAAAAATGCATTATTAATTATATTATGTTTTAAATACTTTGAAATCTCTTATTGCATACTGTTTTACGTATTTATTTCCTAACATGTGAGATAATCACATTATTTATTTCCTAGCTGTTAGTTTTTAAGTTCTGTTTTGCGACTTAGTTAATGTATCTGAATTTTTTCTAAATTGGCATGTATTTTTCTAATATAATTAAAACAGCTGTATTAAAAAAAATATTTTTTTTTATTATTTGCTAGTCCGCAAAATGCATTAGTTTTCTTAAAATAAATTCATAAAAATAAAGAAAATAAGGTTTACATTATTTATTAGCATATGAAATACAAATTTCTTTTAAATAATACTTACCCTAATATATTTTATACATAATATTTAAATAAATCATTATTTTTGTTAAAAAACAAAAAACAAACAAAAAAAAAAAAAAAATTGAAAAATTAATGAAATAATCCAATGTAAATAAAAAATAAATAAAAACATATTTTTTAATTTCTAAAAAATATTAGTTAATATTTTGACTAATTATTATTAATTATTTTTATTTATTTTTAATTATTGGTTAATATTTTTACAAAAATAAATAAATACGTCCTTATTATTAATAATGTGTAATTGAAATTAATAAGCTATGTATTTTTAGCTTGTAAAAATATTACATAAATATTTTCCGTAGTTTTACATTTATTCATGAATTACTTCAAAAACTAAGATTACCCTATTTTTGTTATAAATTTTCTAACTTTTTAATTATAAAGTATGTGTCCTCAGAAAAAATAAGGGAGAATTACTTTCACAATCAACGTATTTTGCATAATATAGAATCATATAAGAAAAAATTCCAATCATAGTTGAAAAAGTAACCATATCCAGGGGTGGCGCCAGCTAGGGGGCCGGGGGGCACAACCCCTTCCCCCCCCACCCCCACCCAACGGGGAGTCGGTGACCCCCCATCAGAGCATATTCCTAAAATTTGTCGGGGGATAAACGAAAGAAATTATAGTTTTTTTCCTTTTAGCAGCATTTTTCTTTCCTTTTACAAATTTGAAGCTTTCCAGTTTTGCATTCTATATTCAATAGAAGAAAGTATTGGATTCGTAAAAGTTTTCAGGTTTCAGTTTTCCATGAATATACACGTTTTGAGAGTTCTTGAACACATTTTGACCATGATATTTTTAGAAAATGTCTGTCTGTCTATGTGTGACAAAACTTTTGTTCTAGCCGTATCTCAAGAACTACTGTACAGAATTACATATAAATTTTTATGTAGTTGTACCATGATATAAATTAGTGTGTGTTAAATTTTTGTCGAAATCTCCCGATAGGTGGCGCTGCTATCCTGCAATTTCTTTCATTTAACGAAAGGCTATATCTCAGGTTCTGTTTTGCATAATCGAACAAACCCTGATATGTGAGAGGGCCATTATGAAACATCAGGCTTATTTAATTTAGAAGCATATCGTCCGATAAGTTGTGCTGCTCTACTGCTATTTTTCTCGTGAACAGGAAGCTATATTTCAGATTCTTTTGTATATTATTGCATGTAACTTTGTATAGGACAGGGCAATTATGAAACATTATGAGGAATCAGTTTCAGCGCATAAAGGCAGATAGTTGACGCTCCTGTGCTTCAATTTTTCCCATGAATGGAAATGCTATATATCAGATTCTATCATAATTACATAAAACTTGGTACTGTTGGCCCGCCGAAGATTGATACCTGGTTGGCAAAGTGCCAGGACGATTCCACTCACGCTCTGGGAGACACAGCAATGAAGAGAGAGGGGAAATTTTTCTATTATTCTTGTTTCCTCTGTTATGTTTAGAATAATTAATACTCCTGCTTTGTTTTCTTTTATTTCTTTCTGTATAACAGTCTGTTTATATTGGAAATGGATCGTACATGTGGTACGAGTTCTCGGATTAAACCTCTTCATAGTGAAACGAAGCGTATTGTACATAATGTCATTAAGTTTTGCGATAAAGAAGCTTTAGAAGGAGAAACTATTGTTCCACTTTCCCAATCAGTGAAACGTACGAGTGAAATAACTAATATGTCAGAAGCCACGGTAAAAGAATACGTAGAGAATCAAAAGGAGAAGACAATCCAATGTTTGTATCACCAAAAAAGCGGCAAAAGAACAGTACCATCGAAAACATTTCTCTGGATAATTTTGATTGCGATGTTATTCGAAGAACTGTACATGAGTTTTACGCAGTAAATAAGATCGTACCTACAATTCCCAAATTAATTCCTATACTTAAAGAAAAGATAAATTTTAAGTATCAAAGAGAAACTTTGAGAAGAATTCTTCACGAAATAGGATTTAACTTCCCCGTCAGGTACGACTTGCACATTAGTCCCCTTTAAATATAGTGACCAGCGAAGTTGGCAAAGAATTCGTTGATTCACTACCTTAATTGATTTCACATTTCGTCATTTTTTAAGGGGTTATATACTAGTTTGTAAATAATAATTGACATAATTTTTAAATTAGTGTTACACACTTCAAAGAACAACTTTAATATATCCCCACAACGACATTTGGCAATTTTTTGTCGGCGATTATGGCTAAATCATTAATCTAAAAATCATAAATGATAAAATCATAATCTAAATCATAAAATCATAAATCAAAAATAAACAACATATAGGCTGCCATATTATATCGCTGCCATATTATATCGCCAAAGAAAAATCGCCAAATTCAGATATGGGGATATACTAAAGTTATACCTTAAAACTATCCCCTTTATAATATTATCAGTTTTTCTTTCTTTTAATTAATCGTAAAATATTTATATAACCAGATATTCAAGAATCAGTTCAAAGAAGGAAAAGAAATGCAATCAGTGAGTTTATAATTTTTTCATACCAATAAACAAACACATCCCTAGGTACTACGGACATTCCTATTTTATAAATGGACCAACCCTTTTCACTCATGCGCAGAAGACGCCAGGGATCATCCTTCAGCGGTTTAACAGTATATGATATGAGAGGGCCATTTTAAAACAGTATACTGATTCGATTTAGGTGCATATGAGCTGATAGGTGTCCTTCAGGCACCTTGTACATATTTTTTTTTTCTGTGAAAAGAAAATAGCATACACTCAGATAATGGCATTATGATCTCAAAAACCACAAGGAGTACTAACAAATGGAATGGTACAAATATTAACAGTAATATTATTAACAAGATTGCAGTTTTTGATAAATATTCATATAGAGTGAATATTTATCTCTCTTTCTCTATATACATAGTGCCCCCCTGTCGGGAAGGTGGTGTCACCCCGTCGGGGAATTTCTGGTGCCACTACTCACCATATCTTATCGAAGATTAAAACAAAATTCGTTTTTCTTCAAATTCTTTTCTTCTAAGACGAAAAAAATTACATATTTATATTCTGCATTGCTTTTTGAATAAATTTAATACAATTTTCTCCAATGTTATATAGTAAAGTGTCAATCGCGAAGAAAAAAGCGTTGCGTTCTACGGGAATCGCTTCGATTTGGCACTAAGATGGCTGACTTTCCTTGAATATTCAATCTCTTCCTAATATAGGGTCTCTAGCTGTGAGTAGAGACTCTGAGCTTCGCTAGCTGTGAGTTGTGTTAAACATAGAAATTAAAAGTATTAAATGGGCAAAATTTAAATGCACAATTCACTCCTACGAAAAGTGATAGTATCAAAATCTATTGTATAAATGGGCAAAGTTTTTCTGTTGAATTTTATTTTTTAAAATTATTAAAATATGTATGTATATATACATATATATATATTCTAAATTTATTAAACTTTTCGATGCATTTTGCTTTGTATCATGCTTTACTTTCATAAGTAGTTATTTATTAATACTCATGTAAGTTATTGTTATTCAATTCTTACTTCTTCATGTCTGATAATTACCATGATGAATTATTATTATTATTTATATTCTTTCTTTCTTTTTTTTTTTTCTTTTTTTTTTTTTTTTTTTTTTCAGAAACTAAGTGCAGTGTGATTTTCAAAGTATTTTTGTATTATTTTATATTATTCATAGCATAAGCTTTTTTGAAGGAATTATTTCATCTGTTTGAATGTGCTTAGAAAATATTCCTTTCATTTCATTCTGCGATTAGTGCTTCAAAATATAATTTACTCGTTTAAATTCTATTAATTTATTTTCTAGCTTAGATTTTAAAGATATTCTCTTACACTTCTATTCAACCATAAATTATTTTTCCCCCGGTTTTTGATTTTATTTGAAAAAATAAATAAGTAAATAAATGTAATTTATATTGTAATTCTAGCTGGAAAACGACACATTCTTGACCAAATGAATAATAATTTTGATTGGCAATACATTTATAAGAAAAGAAAAATATATTTTCCTTTAATTATGGAAGCATACTCCAATTTATTATTCATAAAACTACTATTTTCCTTAAAATAATAATAATAATAATCCAAGCTGGTAGACAGAGGCCCCGGGCTTGAACCCAGATCGCACCTGTCAGTATAGCCGTTCATTATTTGCCGTTCTTTTCTCCAAACTGGCACATATGTGGGCTAGGTTCCCTTCGAAAAACGCTCACAGCGGATGTCCCAACCAAGCCTATGACTCAAACGTAGTAAATCATCCCAAACACCAACACCCAAAGATATAATTTTTTAAGACTGAAAAAGGTTTTTCAACGCTAACTTATATTGCTGGGACTCTTGCCTTTTCATTTTAAAGCACAAATTATTTTAGTGTGATTTAAAAATATATATATATATATTTAATATTTTTTTGCATAACATATGTACACTAACAGGAGGAGAGAGGGCCAACGAAAAAGAAAAGTTTTATGTAACTTTTTGACTGATTTCAATTAATGTTTTTCAATTATTACTTACTAATTAGATACAAAATACAGCAAAAGCAGGATATTTCTGAGGAAGGTAGAGAAAAGGAAGAGATATTTCTACATCACTTTTCTGTGCCCGAGTTTTATTAAATTTATTTATTACTTACTAGAGAAAAAAACACTGTTCAATCTCAGATATGCCTATAGAGGTGCAAAGAAACGAAAAATATTTTGTCACACATCTTTCGATTGCGCAAAAGTTCCTAAAATTATCGATTAATAATAATATGAATAATAATAATAACTAATGCAGTAATGACTAAATATTGGGCGAGAAGCAATGAAAAATATGGTTTTTTTTTTTGCTAATTTTTCATTTGTACAGTGTTTATTTGTATAATTTGCATTTAAATTTCTTTCTCATTCATGAGTTAATTTTTATTTATTTATTTAATTAACCCCCCCCCCCTCAAAAAAAAAAAAAAAAAAAGAAAGAAAACCTGACATATTTTGAACACATAGAGATATGTCTTTTTAATTTTGTAAATTTAAGAAATTTATAAATTTACAGGAAATTTGTATAACGATAATGATCATTTTTTTTTATTTATATGTTATGCATAAATATTTACTTACTTATAATATTTAAATTCCAATAATAATATAGTTTGTTATCATTTAACTATCTAAATTATAAAAAAAATAGGAATTAGAGTAATTAAGTGTATATAAATTAATTTATAATTAGTTTATTAATAATTATTTATGAGTTATATAATTAGATCAAACGCAGTTTTTAGTATTGATTTAAAAATCGATTTATAAATTATAATTTAAATTATAAAGAATATATGTATAATGAATATAAATACTTTATATTTGATTACGATTATTATTATTATTATTATTATTATCGATTTTTTTATTATAATTAATTCGTATTAACTGAAATAATTAAAATTTAATTCATTATAATTCATAAATATTTATTTTTAATATATTAATAAAATAAATTGAAAAAATATTACTTATTAAAAATACTTTTTATACTTGCAAATTAGCTGAAGGAATTTTTTTCAAGTAAAAGCCACACGCTGACAAAATCCACTTGCGTAAATGTCCCATCGGGCAAAAGACAGGCGTACAAAAAAACTCTCCGAACTTTAGGTAAAATTATTTGAGAAAGAAGAATTGAATTGTATTTCATTCCTGCCCCCTTTTTATCTACCACGTGGATTGAGAGATTAATGGAGCAAGTATGGGAAAGTATCTCGTCTGATTTTGGTTTAGACATACAAACTTTAAATTTCAAATTAAATTCCTGAACCAAATGTGTATTCCATACGGATTTCTCATATTTTCGGAAAAGCTGTAGCTAAGCTTTTATTTTGAATGTTTTCACAAACCATGAAATATGGCAGGGTCAGTGAGAAGTTCAATCCTGATTGAATTTGGCCACAGATTGGCTGGCATTGGCAAGTGGCATTGCTATAAATGGGATCAGGTCGATTTCCCGACACTCAGTTTCCCGACAAGTCAGTTTCCCGACGCCACTTTCCCGACAGGTACGGTTTCCCGACAGCTCACTTTCCCGACAGGTACGGTTTCCCGACAGCTCACTTTCCCGACAGGTACGGTTTCCCGACAACTCACTTTCCCGACAGGTACAGTTTCCCGACAACTCACTTTCCCGACAGGTACAGTTTCCCGACAACTCACTTTCCCGACAGGTACGGTTTCCCGACAGCTCACTTTCCCGACAGGTACGTTTTCCCGACAGCTCACTTTCCCGACAGGTACAGTTTCCCGACAACTCACTTTCCCGACAGGTACGGTTTCCCGACAGCTCACTTTCCCGACAGGTACGGTTTCCCGACAGCTCATTTTCCCGACAGGTACGGTTTCCCGACAACTCACTTTCCCGACAGGTACAGTTTCCCGACAACTCACTTTCCCGACAACTCACTTTCCCGACAGGTACGTTTTCCCGACAGCTCACTTTCCCGACAACTCACTTTCCCGACAACTCGTTTTCCCGACAGCTCACTTTCCCGACAGCTCACTTTCCCGACAACTCACTTTCCCGACAGCTCGTTTTCCCGACAGCTCACTTTCCCGACAGCTCACTTTCCCGACAACTCACTTTCCCGACAGCTCACTTTCCCGACAGACTCGTTTTCCAGAGAGTTTTCTCTCCCGACTGCTGCTTCCTGACAGCTTACTTTCCTGACAACTCATTTGCCGTAAACTCACTTTTTCATTATTTTATTTTTTTACTCTTTTCAACTATGAATTCTACTACAATGTAATATATATTAGTATAAAAAGAAACTTTAGTCTGTAGTATGCGTGTGTGTGAGTGTGTTTGTATCTCACATAAGTCAAAAACGGTTGGACGTAGAACGTTGAAAATTGGTATATAGGTTTGTTATAGCATCTAGTTGTGCACCTCTCGTTTTGGTCTTTCTGTGATTATCCGTTTTGGAGATATTTACGAAAATTATATTCATAATGGAAAATATACAAAGGTTTTGGCCATTATATATGACCTACCAACATAGAGATTTCAAAATAAGCTAATGATAGAGCCAGTAATGCCCGTAATGATATTATTATGAAAGTTGTCGACACGTATGCGTGTAGAAAGTAATTTGTAAAGAAATAAGCAGGTTCTAGTCGACGAATGCTTTTTATTTTTAATAGTTTTGTGACTCATTTATAGAACTTTCGAAGAATTTAGTTCTGTGCAATAAACCAATTGATTTTTCCAAAATATTCCAGAACTCTCTTATTATTGCAGTTAGAGCTTCCAAACTTTGGCAAACATAAACTACAAGTTTTCGTCAAATTTCTTCGTCAACTCTCTAAATTCTATGCCAAGACCAAAAATCTACGCTGCTGGATACTAATTTGCAATATGGCGAGATTAGCCATAAAATTTTGCGGCAGATTTGTTTTAGGATAGCCAGAAACCCTTTCTCTATTTTAACTGAGTTATTATTATTATTATTATTATTATTTTTGGTAAAGTTTATCTTTTCTTGATACTAATTTTTGCCAGAGAACAAAACTGGGCCGTCTATACTCGAACGATTTTCGTTGAACTCCAAGTTGCGCATTTGCTAGTGAGAGATTCTGTAACAAGCCGTGGAGTACTGTTCCTGAAAAAACTCTTATATTTGTCTCGGTGGTATATGTAATCGTATTATCGTGCCTTTTTTGATTGGAGTAGCAGTTTTTTTTCTTGTTTTGTTTTTATTTTAAAGAATGTTCGTGGACTGGAACCTGCCACCTGCCTGTTTATTTATGAATCAGTTACCTCACATAAAACTGTGAATGTTTTCATAAAAATATGTATATTCCTATTATAAGGAAGTCATGTGGTGGCTACATCAGAATTTTTTCTACTGCATTACCGTTTTATTGTCAATAAATATAACAATAATAAAAAAAAAAATAAAAAATAAAAAGATTTCGCCTTCAAATGAATGTGTTAAATAAAAAATAAATAGCATAACAGCCGTTGCTAAGATTCGCAGACGATTACAATGGAAAAATAAATTTATGAAAAATTAAACATAGAAGCCAACATTTAAAATCGAAATAAATAAATAAATAAATAAATAAATAAAAATTCTTATTTGAAATTCGAAAAAATCTCGATAAGATGCACACCTGCAGGGTCCCAGGTACCCACATGCCAAGTTTTGTAGCTCTGCGATCGGTAGTGTGAGTACCAGAGCGTAACTTAATTTTAATATATATATATATTTTAACTTGTTACCAAAAGCAAAACCGCTTTCTTTTAATCTATTTTTTCTTAAAGCAATAATCTCATCGTCCTTAAAACAAATAAATAAATCTCATAAAAAAAACAATACTATTGTAAAAGTCACCCCGCCCAGCAAAAACTCTTATCTTTCTTAAGCAGCCAGAAAAAGGATTGATTTCAAATTTCGCCGCCGCTATTGAATCCCGGGTACTCAATGCCTAGCTTAATGAAGATCTGCCAATAACACTGCATGTATCTTTCTAATAAATCCTAATCTCTTTCAACATTCTGTGTTATCTGTTTTAGTTTTTTCGCTGCATTATAAAGTTATAATTTAAAGTATTTTTACGGCGGGGTGCGTAATAATATTTTAATCTTTACTAACTAAATTTTTTATTAATTAAAACTTCTACATAGAGGACGCACCTTTATAATGAAAAAAAAAAAAAGTTGGTTTTAAAAATAAAATATTACTTTTTTTAGAACAACGTATAGCATCATGACAAAAGCGACATTAGCACTTACCATTGTGTATAAAATTTTTAAAGTGATAATGACGTCAATTTTTGTCAGATGCATAATTTAACTTTTTATAATCATTTAACGTTCACGTTGAATTAAATGTATTTTTTTTTTATATCGAAAGAAAATGAACTCGTATTTTTTATTTATTTTTTTTTTTTTTTTGGCAGCAATTACATTATAGCTAATATTTCATTGGCTATTTTATTTCTATTAAGAGCTTATTATTTTCATATTATAATTAAATAAAAGAAAACTATTCAAAAATTTGAAAATCTGACTTCGACTCCGTTGTCTCCGGGTTTTGAGCTACTGTGAAAGTTCCAAATATCTAGGTAGTAGGAAAGTTAGTTAAAAATAGATTGCAAGATTTGTACCGGACAAACAAACAAACAAGAATGGAAGTTGATAAAAACATGGAAATAATAAATCACACATTTAGCACCATTTTTCTGAACAAATAAATAATTAAATAAAAATAAAACACCTTTCAAATTTTCATATTTGACTACGAAAATCTCTTAATTTGATGCATTCAGAAATATGTTACAAAAGTACCCACTTTTGATTCAAATACGGAAACTAATGTTTCTTTTTTTCTTTAGAAAAACTCATTTTCATATGTCAGACATATACACTAATGGAAAAAAAAAATCCCAACACCAGGAAGGAGCTGTGCTAGATAAACGAAATTTGGTAGGCGTGTTTATACATCTGAAAGATGACGTCGATTCAAATTTCGAGCTACGCGCATAAGTGTGGCGCTAGTAGCGACACTATGAACATGCAAATGAGGTTTGCTTTAAATAAGCGCTGTAAGGTTCGTGATCGTTATTTACAGTTGAGATTTGACGTAGTGGGTTAATGTTAGTCAAGGATGCCTCTAAGAAGACGAAGAAGCCATTATCAACAGCTCACTGAGTTTGAACGAGGTCGTGTAGTAGGGCTACGAGAAGGTGGGTTTTCTTTACGCGATATTTCAGAAAGACTTGGCAGGAATGTATCCACTGTGCATGAGTGTTGGCAGCAGTGGTCAAAGGAAGATACTGCCTCAAGAAGACCGGGTTCCGGGCGGCCACGTGGCACTACTGAGAGGGAAGACCGCCGTGTTCGGCGTATGGCTGTGACTAATCGTACTGCGTCTGCAGCTGAAATTCGAGCCGCTGTTGGCACCACAGTGACACAACGAACTGTTACAAATCGGTTACTTCAAGGACAGCTCCGAGCCAGACGCACTGTAGCGTGCATTCCACTGACTCCAAACCACTGCCGTTTGCGAAGTGAGTGGTGTAAAGCTAGAGCTCATTGGAGAACGGAGTGGAGATCTGTTGTGTTTTCTGATGAAAGCCGGTTCTGCCGTGGTCGCAGTGATAGCAGTGTGTTGGTTAGAAGGAGGTCAGGTGAACGCCTGCTAGCGACCTGTCTGCGGCCTAGACACACAGGGCCTACTCCTGGAGTTATGGTTTGGGGAGCAATTTCGTATGACAGCTGGAGCACTCTCGTGGTTATCCCACGCACCCTGACTGCAAATTTGTACGTCAGTCTAGTGATACAACCTGTTGTGCTGACATTCATGAACAGCATTCAAGGGGGTGTTTTCCAACAGGATAACGCTCGCCCTCATACCGCTGTTATAACCCAACATGCTCTACAGAGTGTCGACATGTTGCCTTGGCCTGCTAGATCACCAGATCTTTCTCCAATCGAACACGTATGGGACATCATTGGACGACAACTCCAGCGTCATCCACAACCAGCATTAATCGTCCCTGCATTGACCGCCCAAGTGCAACAGGCATGGAACTCCATCCCACAAACTGATATCCGACACCTGTATGACACAATGCATGCACGTTTGCATGCTTGCATTCAAAATTCTGGCGGTTACACCGGTTACTAATGTACCAACATTTCACATTTGAAATGGCTCTTCTCGCCAATGGCTCTACCTGTGATCTTGAAACTTTAATCAATTAAATATGTTACCTAGACAAATGTATTGCTGAAATTTCATTACTGTACAATAATTTTTTCTTGGTGTTGGGATTTTTTATTCCATCAGTGTATTAAAGAGTGGAAGTTTTGTTTTAAAAAGCAAGAAATTGGAAGAGTAATATTTTTATTTATTTATTTTTATTTACTTTTTGCATTTTGAATAAAAAAGTAAAGCATTATTTAAAATTCATTTTAAATAATAATCAAATAGAATTACGTATTCAGCATTATTATTATTATTATTTTAATCAGTCTTATTTCTTATTAAGAAAAATCTGTTAACTAGCGAAATACCGAGAAATGTCATTGGAGAAAGTCAGCTGTTGGGAAAGTGAGCTGTGGGGAAACCGTACCTGTCGGGAAAGTGTGTTGTCGGGAAAACGTACCTGTCGGGAAAGTGAGCTGTCGGGAAAGTGAGTTGTCGGGAAAGTGAGCTGTCGGGAAAGTGAGCTGTCGGGAAAGTGAGCTGTCGGGAAAGTGAGTTGTCGGGAAAGTGAGCTGTCGGGAAAGTGAGTTGTCGGGAAAACGTACCTGTCGGGAAAACGTACCTGTCGGGAAAACGTACCTGTCGGGAAAGTGAGTTGTCGGGAAAACGTACCTGTCGGGAAAGTGAGTTGTCGGGAAAACGTACCTGTCGGGAAAGTGAGTTGTCGGGAAACCGTACCTGTCGGGAAAGTGAGTTGTCGGGAAACCGTACCTGTCGGCAAAGTGAGCTGTCGGGAAAACGTACCTGTCGGGAAAACGTACCTGTCGGGAAACTGAGTTGTCGGGAATGTGAGCTGTCGGGAAAACGTACCTGTCGGGAAAGTGGCGTCGGGAAACTGAGTTGTCGGGAAACTGAGTGTCGGGAAATCGTACCAGACCCCTATAAATAATTCCGTGTACGGGAAGGCTGTTTGTTAGCCTTTATAGAGTATAAGTGGTGCAAAAAATTTAATGTATGAGGGGACAAGCAACTTGTTCTGTTAGTAGAATTCGTGGGAGGGGTCTTCGCCCACGTACTTCATAAACGAAAAATACCCATGTAAATACAAATAGTCATAAATAAAAATTCAAAATAAATATTTATTCTGAATACCCACTATGTTATAGCCTTAGTTTCTATTTGGCTATAAGTATTTTAAATTTTTAATGATTTAACTGTTACTTAAGTCATTGTGTACGCATATATCATATGATATTGATATTTTTTCATATATATCACTGTATATGCATATATAATATAGCAAAATAATATTAAATTTGATCAAATTTCCTTTTCTTTTCCATATTCAATAGCAATTGTGTCCCTGTGAATGTATAATATCTGGAACAGCAAAGATAACAGATAAGTGGATAAGTTCACAATACTTCCGTCTAATAGATCAGTACAAAAACCCTTAACGGGTTAAAAGTTTGTGACGCAGCTACTTTATCACTATAAGAATTTGAAATATGGGTCTTAAAAATAATGATATCAAGTTTTAAGTGACACTCTTCTATTAGTTAAAATATACATAGATTTTCTTATTTGATCATTCGCTTTTTTCTTTTATTTATATTTACAATGCAAACATAATATTTTTAACTTCAAGATAAGACAAATATATAAAATATACTCACTGATGCTTTTTCATTTTCATTTCAATTTCAAAATAACAGTTTTAAAAGGAATGATATAAAAATTCCAGTCACGCCTCGGTGTCATTTTAAAAGATTTGTTTTTAGATTCCATTAAAATTACCTTTGTTTTGTCTGATAAAGTATATTTACACATTCAAACAGTGCTTTTAATTTTTAAATATACTGTCAAATAATCACACTTTCACTGAGTTTGCATTATAAATAAAAATTATTTATTTCAATAAATCGATTTGTCTTTTGCGTCACGCTATCCAAAACTGTGAGTAAAATATATGTAAATGTTATTTTGTATCATAGTATCCAACTAAGTGAGAATTTCTGCAAAGAGACAGTGTGATGCAAAGAAAACATTTGACCAAATTTTACTTGCAGTTTTGGATAGCGTGACGCAAAAGACAAATCGATTTATTGAAATAAATAATTTTTATTTATAATGCAAACTCAGTGAAAGTGTGATTATTTGACAGTATATTTAAAAATTAAAAGCACTGTTTGAATGTGTAAATATACTTTATCAGACAAAACAAAGGTAATTTTAATGGAATCTAAAAACAAATCTTTTAAAATGACACCGAGGCGTGACTGGAATTTTTATATCATTCCTTTTAAAACTGTTATTTTGAAATTGAAATGAAAATGAAAAAGCATCAGTGAGTATATTTTATATATTTGTCTTATCTTGAAGTTAAAAATATTATGTTTGCATTGTAAATATAAATAAAAGAAAAAAGCGAATGATCAAATAAGAAAATCTATGTATATTTTAACTAATAGAAGAGCGTCACTTAAAACTTGATATCATTATTTTTAAGACCCATATTTCAAATTCTTATAGTGATAAAGTAGCTGCGTCACAAACTTTTAACCCGTTAAGGGTTTTTGTACTGATATCATAACTTTTTAGAGGTTATTGATCAAAAAATTAAAACAAGTCGTTCCGGCTCATAGGAAGGTTAGGTTGATTTATCTTTTCTTATGAAGATGCCACCATCTTTTTTCAAAATGACAGCTACAATTTATTAATGAACTTGGTAGATTTATTAAAGAGGTCTATTTACATATGGAGTTTTAAGCAAATCGGTTCAAAAGTTATTGTGATAATTTTCAAGTGGCCACCATTTAGAAACAAAGGACAGAGTGACTGAGATGCCCAGTGAACTTATCAAAGATATTTGAATGATATGTCAACTGTGCAAATGCGATTCAAACTGATTCCATATTACAAAAGTTATTGTAATAAAAAATTTTTAAGTGGCCGCCACTTGGAAACAAAATGGTGGAGCAAGTTGCCTAGCAAACTTTTCCAAGATATTTAAACTGTATTAAATTCACTCCCCAACTTTGATCTGAACCCAGTGGCGCTGACTATGTGGGGGCTCGAGGGCTCGAGCCCCCCCAGAAAATTTTCTGTAAGGGATCAGCCCCCCCAGAAATTTTGAATACTGATTCTCTATTAAACAAGAAATTCTTTCCTCTATTTCTTATTTAGTTTTTTACCAAAATCATAGCTGTAAAGTAAGGTTGTTGCAATTGAAAATGGACATAAATCGACTAAGAAATAAAGAAAGAAAAACAAGAGAGGCTGAAAGTCTCTGTATGGGGCGCGGGGGGGTGAGTTCAGAGGAAGATGATTCCCTTTACTGTGCTACGGGAATCCCAATCACTTATGGTTTGTGCATGAGTAGCAAAAGTTTTCAGAAACATCGATGCAAAGTAATATAACTATTTTTACAAAAGTTACTGCCATATAAATTCGATTTACATAAACTAAATGGCAAAGATTATGATGGCATTTTCAGGTCCAGTTTTGGGGCCCTTTGCTACTCAGAGCCCCTGGCACGTGCCCCTGTGTTAATCAGGCCGTTGTTTGTGTGTGCATATGTTATTTTCCTTGGGTAAGTGTGTGTACATTATTACACCATATTTGATGACCTTGTATTAGAAATGTGATGCCCCCCACCCTCAAAAAATAATCCTGGCTACGGCCTTGGTTCGAGCCCCCCCAGAAATTTTTCAAAGTCGCCGCTGCTGTCTGAACCAGTTTAGTATTCTAAAAGTTATCGTTGTGGCATATTTTCAAGTAGCAGCCTGATTTCAAGTGGCTGCAACTTGGAAACTAGATAAATGTTGGAACACAATTCATCCAAGATATTTGTGTGATAAGTTCAATGTCCAACTTAAATTGATTCAGTATTTCAAAAGATGAGAAAATTGCATATATTTCGGTAATCAGATGCAAAAATTATGTAATCAGAAAACATACGCCAAAAAAAGGCAGAAATCTCGCTGATTTTTGACTCAATATATGTATTTAACATCTGTGATATCACTTTTCAGAAATAGCACGAATTTCGTCCATTATAGCAGCGAAAATATTTGCCTATCTTTATTTAGTGAAAAAGAGAAACAATCGCTATTTGAGCAATTAGCCATGATAAAGGTAAATTTTGTTAATAAGACATGAAACGATGGATTTCGACCCAGTGGCAGAAACACCGCGACATAGTTACGGACACAGAAAAGCGGCTTGCGGACAGTTTTTGTCTGCAACTTTCGAATAACAATTCACTTAAAAAAAACTTCTGTATAAAAACTAAAACTAATACTTTTATTATTTATAATTATCTATATTGTGTTGTGTCAAACATTGCTATAAAATATTTAATTGAATGAGATGAATTGAATGAGTACACACAATTGTTTATACTATATTGTCCTGCAGTAAAATTGTATTCGTGTATTGTTGCACGATATCACCTGATGTTACCCCCCCCCCCCAATCACCTTTCAGGCTTTTTGAGTGTAAGCCATTTTCACCACTGATTAACACAAATTTTGCAGACAGATTATGAAATTTTAAAAGCCTGTCACAGACAGCTACGAAACTTTCTGCCACTGGGGATTTCGATAATTCACTGCAAAAATATTATGTTGTTTTGTAATGAATTAACAGCTTATTTCGTACTTTGAAAGATTAAAAGTAAATGTTATCGGTTAAACGATCCCGTATTGTAGATAGACTTTTGTATTGCGTATTTCTGCAATGTATAAATAATAAAAAAAGTAATTTTATTATTGTTTTGTGAAATAATCTCATATCTCAGCAATCATTTTTTAAAAACATACAAAATTTAATAATTAGCAGTGAAATTCCAGTGGCAGAAAGTTTTGTAGCTGTGTGCGACAGGCTTTTAAAATTTCAAAATCTGTCTGCGAAATTTGCCTGTAATCAGGGATGAGAACGGCTTACACTCAAAAAGCCTGAAGCTGATAGCAGCAATCTTTGGGGGAGAGAGCTTAACAATAGTGGTGATCTCGTGCAACAATACACAAATACAATTTTACTACAGAACTATAGTAATAAACAATTATAAAATAATAAGTTGAACTCATTCAATTAAATATTTATAGCAATGTTTGACACAACACAGTATAAATAACAAAAGTATTAGTTTTAGTTTTGATACAGAAATTTTTATAAGTGAATTATGAAGTGGAGGAGAAGTTTTGGAGCAGTTTTAAAAGAAATTAGCACTTTTCTATGTCCCCGTAGAATCTTAGTAACAGGGGAAAAGAATACGCATATGCTGTCTATCAAGGGAGATATAGGCTGCTTAGGTCGCCGTTGTTAAGTACTGTTTTGTGTGTTCCTACCAAGGCACCTATATGGGGGCTCTAGAGTTCCTACCAAAGAGCATCTAAGACGTCATACATGGGTAGCGCATTGTCGCAGGCGAAAAATGTCCGTAAATTGCAGACAAAGACTGTCTGAAAGTTGTGGGCAATTTTTTTTATTAGTACAGAGACAGACAAAGAGTGTTCGAAAGTTACGGACTAATTGTTTTATTAGTGCAGACAAAAACTGTCTGCAAGCATTTATTCTGTGTCCGCGACTATGTCACCGTGTCACGGTGTTTCTGCCACTGGGGTGAAATAATAGTCTATATTAGCAATTAGTTGCTCTTGCATAATTTTAAAAAATAAGCGGTAAAATGATTGATTCCATATTTCAGCAAATTTATTGCATACATCGGATATTGTCTTTGCAAAAAAGGGCGAATTTCATTGATTAACATAGAGATAAAGCCTATTTCAGCAAACAATTAGGATTAAAATAACCTTATTAAGCAACGGCGAAATGATTGCGTGTTTCAATAATCAGCCACAAAACATCGTGAATTTCAGAAATCACCCTTGAAAAGATTTCAAATTTTATCGATTAACGCCGAATTAATATCGTATTTTAGCAATTAGTTGCACTTAAGCATAAATTTTTGACAGTTAATAGTAAAATGATCCCGTATTTCCGAATTAGGCTGCAAAATTATTGCATATTTCGGGATTCAGCTTTGAGAAAAGCATAAATTTCATAGATTAGCGGCGAAATAATTGAGTATTTGGAGATTAAACTTTATAAAGAATACGAATTTCATCGATTAGGCGCAAAATAATACAGTGAATTTTATTAGTTAGCAGAGATATAATAGCGGTATTTGGGAATTAAATGTGATTAAATGTAAATTTTAACTATAAAAATTGACACATTAGTTAGCGGTGAAAATAATCCCGTATTTTCGAAATTAGCTGCAAAATTATTGTGTATTTCAGCATTCAGCTTTGAGAACAAAGTGCAAATTACGTCTATTATCGACGAAATAATTGAGTATTTGGGACATTTAACTTAAAAAACGCAGAAACTTTATTAATTAGCGATGAAAAAAAATATGCATTTTGGCGATCAATTGTAAAATTATCGCGAATTTTGGAAATCAGTCTTGAAATATGTGAATTTTATCGATAACTGGTGAAATTATAGCATATTTTAACAAGTGGTTGTGACTATATGTATAAATATTGTTAATTTCACATTTATTTTTGCACATGCTGTGCAGTTTTTTTTTTTTTTTTTAATAATAATGTATAGACCTTAAAAAAAAAAAAAAAAAAAAAAAAAAAAAAAAAAAAAAAAAAAGATGATACCTATATGTACCAGATTGAACAAATATCGAGAGAGAAAAATAGATACCTACCATTCCTTATAGAATGTGTAATTTAATTATTTATGGGGGAAAATTCTTAGGGAATCTACATATTTAAAGCCTGCAATAACTTAAAAATATTATTGTAGATTACAATTTAAAAAATTTTAAATAAAATTATCTAAAAAATAAATATTTAGAAATTATTTAAGTAAAAATTCTTAAATTGCAAATTAGAAGTATTTTGCAACAAATATTTCACTGGCTCCTAATTATTTTAATTATACTTTTATGAAATTTCAGTTCTTTTGGTCAGTAGATTTTGAGCTACACTAAAAAACTAATATCACCAAGAGATTTAAGATTGAAAAAAAAAAAAAAAAAAAAAACATTAAAAAACTCAAAAGTCCCAATAAGTATAATTGCTAAGCATATTGACTAAATTACTTCAAATTTAGTATCCAGTTGTAAAATTTTCTCCAGGATCTAAAAGTCAAAATTGTGTATTCGTTGGAAATATAAATTTTAACATCGTTGCACACTATTCGAAAATCTGACTTCCAAACAGGGTTGTTGATTTTTTTATTTTTTTCAAAAAAATCGATTTTTTTTATTTAAATCAAGATTTAATTGATTTTTATTATGTATTCATACATTATTGTACAACATTTGTTTTTTATTATGTGTATATATATGCACAATATCCACACTATCAATCATTTTACTTAAATTATAAAAATATAAATAATATTCTATTTCTATAGAAAAAATCCATGCAGGCATTTATTACCAACATTTTTATTCAACATAATATCTTCATAATAAGAAGTAATTGTATAACAATCATAAATGCGGTAGTATGAGCCACTCAACTTCAGACTTTGACTTTGTAGCTACAATAATGTATTGAAATAAAGCAAAATTTTACTCACACTATTGAACACATAAAATAATTTTGGAAAAGGATAATTTAATAGGAAATATGACATATAACTGAAGCAATGTATTAAGAGAAAAAAATCTTTACTCATAGTTTCTAATCAAAATTTTAAAAAAAATAAGGAATTAGGGAAGATAAAAAAAAAAAAAAAGATATCCTAAAAATTTTTTACTTAGGTTTAACAAATATCATTTGAATCAAGAAAATTTTTTCACACTTTACCCATTAACAATATTCATATTTTCATTACCATTTTAATACTTTCACTTTTTTTTTTTAATCTTTTTTTTTACATTTAGTGGGTAAAATTCATTAAAACAAGCAGTGACAGCAGCCTCGAATTGTATTTAACTGATTATATGTAGTTAAATTAAAATGTTATTATTTTTTTTTTAAACTTTTTGGAGCCTGCAGGGCTTTTTAAACAGTACAATGTAAACAATGCTATTATTTTTTAAATATCATATGAGCCAATGCTAAATGACATAAACTGGTATAAGAGTTAATAAATAAGGAAATATTTTGTTTTTTAAATGTTTTTAGAAATTGCAGAAGTAGGAATTTCAAAGTAAATATTAAATAATACATCGGGAAATTGAGAACTAAAAACTTTAAAATATATCCTTAAAGTGTTTGAGATAAATGAAGGCGGTAAAAACTGATAAAACCCGTTACACCATTGCACAGTAAGTATTATGCCAACCCTGTGGCAACTCGTACCGCTAAAACGCTCTAGAGTGATCCCTGGCAGCAGGAGTTGTTTATATTTAATGTCTACGGATATTCCACCTCCTTCCATGACTTAGCGGTAAGATATATCTATATAGTTTTATTTTCTTAAAACTTACAATTAGTTTTTCATAAAATGTAATTACATGTTTCGTCTGTTATGAAGAACAAAAATTTTGTCAAATATAAACAAACCAGTGTTTCCACTACAGTCGCTTTTTATGCAAAATGCTAGACAGTTATCCAAAATACGATAATTAAAGAACATGATCACACATTTATACTAAAAAATTACATTAAATTCTATAATAATAATGATAATAATAAAAATCTTTCACAAAAAAGTCACAATAGACAATTTGCACGTTTTCTGATTTTATTCTAATAGAAAATGAAAAGGTAAGAAAATAAATACATACATATTCATTACATGAATAATAATAAATACACAATAAATACATACATTTTCTTTATTTGAAATCTAATGACTGATTTATAACAATTTTAACATCGCACTATTTACTGTATAGAGAAAACGCAGTATAATATATCGTGACGTCACTCTTTATGACAACAAACTAAAGTAATCGTTGTTTACATTTGATTTCATGCTTTACTTTGCTTCTTGAATCAGTGAAATAGGTTTTCTATGATATAATAATGACTGATATTAAAAAATTGTAGTATAAATATTGTATTATTTGTATTGTACCATTTTGCACTAATACAACAGCTAACGCTTCTCAAAAGTTATTCTTTAGCGTTCCACAGGATCCTATGAAACGAAAACATTGGACAACCGCCATGAAAAGAAAACATTTGAAAATGATGATAATGGAAAATGGTGATAATGATATTGAATGATTCTAAGATGAAAAAGAAATGCTCAGAAATCACATAAACGATTAATAATTACGAAAGTTAAAACAAATTGCTGCTTACTAACCAGGCTAACAGAATGTAAACATTGAAGCATCATAAAGTGTGACGTCAGGCAGCGTTTTGAAGTCACGTGACTTTTGGTTAATTTTAAAGTTATTTTTTAAATTAATGAGAATTTTTTTTGCATTTTTAATAAACTTTTTGAAATTTATGGGCCTAAAACTACCAGAAGAATAGGATTTTGTTCAAATCCCCCATGTGTGCAAATTCCTCATTCAGAATGAACTTTTTTCAAAAATATTGTGATTTCGGACAAATTGTGAAAATAGTTTTCAGTTGCATAAATTTGGTAAGAAATGAAATTATAAACAAACTGTCACTAAACAGTGTGAGCAATCTATTAATGATAAATAATGCAGGCCTTGAAAGTGGGTTTAATTTTTAAGATGCATTTGTACAATTAACTGCTATGGGGGAAAAAAAGAAGAAGAAAAAGTAATCTAAGTAAGAAAGCTTTTGATAAGTTTTATTTAGCTTATTTTTGGAATAGCTTTACTATAAGGCACCCATCGCTGTTGCTGATGTACATCTCACTGAATGAGTCGATTACTGCAAATCGATATTCTGAATCATTACAAAACATCAAAAATACATTTTAAGAAAATAAATTACTGTTTCACTTTGGTGCTTGTTTTCAAATTCACTGAAATAAATTAAGCATATTTTAAAGATTAATAAAATATTTAAAACAGTAATATAAATTTGAGCTACTTCACCACAAAAAAAAAAAAAAAAAAAAAAAAAAAAAAAATCAGAGAGCTTTCAAGCTTTAACACATAAAATTCAGCATTATAAATGATGTATAATCTAAAATAACTTGAAGATTTGCCCCAAAATTTCAAAATTACAGCCTTGCATGAATCTGAAAATGCATGAAAATCTGTACAGAAGCAATCACAAAACAAAAAAAAAATAAATAAAATCACTGGATGCAGCTAATTTGTCATGCACGAATCTGAAAATTCATGCTACAGCGGTCAGTATCCCAATATTAAGACTAAAACAATATCACTGGATACCCCTAAGTCATAGCACATAAATCAGAAAATGCATAAAAAATCTGTACTACAGTGGTCACTATCCCGATATTAAAAAAAAAAAAAAAAAAAAAAAAACATCACTGGATACTCCTAATTCATGGCACATGAATAAAAAAATGCATGAAAATCTATACTGCATCAATTACTAGAATACACTTTTTTCCCCTAAATAATTCCATTTATTAAAAAGTAAAATAAAATAATAAAATACACTCAAAAAATTAATTTTTATACCTCAAAAACGCATTAAAAAGAAATAATTATAAGATAAAAAAATTTTTATAAACCATGTTTTAAATTTTCTGTTGAATCATATAAACGCTACTGAAGGCAGCCGGAACCCCAGCAATTGGATAAAAGTATTAAAAAAATTCCTTGCTATCGTCTTTTGATCTATTATAAAAGTTTCAAATGGCTATCTAGCCGGGAAGTTAGTTAAAAGTTGATTGCAAGCTTTGTACTGGAAACACTGCCGAAGGCAGCAGGGTCCCGAAGCAATTGGATAAAAATATTTAAAAAAAGCATTTTTACCGTATTCTGGACTATTCCGAAAGTTTCAAATGTCAAGCTACTCGGGAAGTTAGTTAAATAAAATTTCTGTTGAATCATATAAACGCTGCCGAAGGCAGTAGGGACCTGAAAAAGTTGACTAAAAGTATTAAAAAAAAAATGTATTGCCCCCGTGATCTGAGCTATCCTGAAAGTTTCAAATGTCTAGCTAGTCGGGAAGTTAGTGAAAAATCGATTGCAAGCTTTGTACTGATAACGCTGCCGAAAGCAGCAGGAATCCGAAACAGTTGGCTAAAGGTATTAAAAAAATCTATTTTCACCGTGTTCTGAACTATCCTGAAAGTTTCAAATGTCTAGCTAGTCGGGAAGTTAGTGAAAAATCGATTGCAAGCTTTGTACTGATAACGCTGCCGAAGGTAGCAGAAACCCGAAACAGTTGGTTAAAAATATTTAAAAATTGCATTTTAGCCGTGTTCTGAACTATTCTGAAAGCTTCAAATGTCTAGCTAGTTGGGAAGTTAGTTAAATAAATGTTCTGTCGCATTATATAAGCGCTGCCAAAGGCAGCGGGACCTGAAACAGTTGACTAAAATTATTAGAAAAATGTATTGTCACCGTGTTGTGAGCTGTCCTGAAAGTTTCAAATGTCTAGCTAGTCGGAAAGTTAGTGAAAATTCGATTGCAAGCTTTGTACTGATAACGCTGCCGAAGGCAGCAGGAACCCGAAACAGTTGGCTAAAGGTATTAAGAAAATGCATTTTCACCGTGTTCTGAACTATTCTGAAAGTTTCAAATGTCTAATTAGTCGGGAAGTTAGTTAAATAAATTTTCTGTCGAATCATATAAGCGCTGCCGAAGGCAGTGGGACTTGAAATAGCTGACTAAAATTATTAGAAAAATGTATTGTCACCGTGTTGTGAGCTGTCCTGAAAATTTCAAATATCTAGCTAGTCGGGAAGTTAGTTAAAAATCGACTGCAAGATTTGTCCCTGACAAACACACAAATAAACCCATAAACAAACCCACAAACAAACAAGAATCGAAGTTAATAAAAACATGGTAAAATCATTCAGCTGGGCCGCATTACGATAAACGCACGCGCGCGGCTGGCACAAAAAGAAAAACAAAGTTCCAAGACAGTTAAATGAAGTACCGATACAAAAAAGTTACTATTAAAAAGTGTCGATACACTGAATCTCATCACAGCATGATGAATCGCCAACAGGTACCCTATAGTAAAGCTTAGCCTTATTTTCTTTATACTGCTTGTGCTGCATTATTATATTTAGAGTAGAGTTCAGTATAAACTTGATACAGGGTTGCCACTCAAACAGGAGAATGAAATTCCCTGACTTTTAAAAGGTTTTCCAGGTATATTCTAAAGATTCCAGTCTAACCGTATATTGAGCACTGACTGTGTTGAGGGCAAAATAATTAAGGTCCCACTTGTAAACACAAAATTTACATATGACAAAAGTTGCATATAATGATAGCATTTGTCGCTTATAAGCGAAATAAGAAATTCCTTACATGAGCAAAAAAGAAGTGTGGGGATGTTTAAAAAAAATAGCAGAAGCTAATGGGGGAAAAAAGGGGGGGGGGGAAATGACCGTGCATTGGCAGATTTTTCTTTTCACTGACTTTTATAGTCAGTTTTCAAATTCTCTCACTATTCCAGGTTCTCCAGGTAGCGTGGCAACCCTGTTGATATAAAGTAGTTTTCATACTACCTTAGCTATATCCGTCAAAAACATTATAAATGATTATTATGATACACAACTAAGACATTCAGATTCATTTAAAATTTAACAATATTCAGTTATAATGTATTAATACAGTACACACAACATTTCCCAATTACCCATTACATTAGACTTGTGATGTATCTAATTAAGGCTGTACATCAGTCAGATAGCTCCCTTTCTCCCTTTCCATGTTATCATATATAGGATTTTTGTTGTTTCGTTTTACAAGGCTGTATCATTCAAAAATAAAGTTTTTCGTAATCTGTTTTTTGAAAAGAATAATACAGCTATTTTATTCCAATAAATAAATTTTGGACTGTAATCGAAGTATCTCTTAGTATCTCGATTAGTTAGGATCTCTAATCAAAACATTTAAATTTATTTTTCCAAAAATTGCTAAGCTAAAAGGTGACATATTACCATTAATAACAACATAATTAAATTAATAATAAACCTAATAAAGAATTCGAAAACTTGTTTAATTATCATATTACAGAAAACTGAGTAACATTTTGCGGAAAAAGTTACTATAAAAAAAGTAAACAATGGTTTGTTTACAAATAACAATACCTTCGTGCAATCAGACGAAGACTATAATTACATATACGTAAAATTAAGCAAGTTTTAAGAATATAAAATTATAAAACACTTACCACTAAATCATGCAAGAAGGTGGAATTTTTGAATAAATATTTTAATTCCCGATTGAAAACCGATTGAAAATAAAAATGTAAAAAAACACTGTCACACTCTTAATTTCTTTAATAAAAATTATGATTAACGCGTTCACGCAGGCGTGGTACACTGGTGGGTCACAGAAAAAGTATCCGAGCACTAGCAATGTTTGTCTAAATCATGCAAAATTTCGTATTAATTCCAATTTCTAATCAACAAATTAAACAAACACCGCGGACGGATACAGGGAAAACAATTAGTTTAGCGTCTACAGGATGTACGCATCCGTATGATGTACGCATGCGCTCCAAAGACCATGGACCATGGTATAAATTTGTGTGCATGAGGGATTTATTAAACGTTTTCGCTTTAAAAAAAATTTTAATTCATTATGAATAATGATGAAATAGAATATCTATAATTAAAGAATTCTTAATTTATTTTAAATATTATCTAAATACTTTTTTGACGAAATGGGAAATCTTAAAATTAAAATTATATTCTTCATAACAAAAATTTATTGACTGCATTCACGTTGGTCAGCCAACCAACGTGTCTTGTAAGTAAGAACCGAATTACGACATTTTCGCCGAATAAAAGCATACATTTTGGCGGAGTAATATAGTTCTATTTTCAAATCAACTTTTACAAAAAACAAGAGTTTTCCTGAAAAAAACAAAAACGTTACTCGATTCAGAAAGATCCCATTAACAACATATATTAATTATATTAAAATCGTTCGTGCGGTTTTAGAGATTTACATCCTTACACCCTTACAGTGGACACCACACATTTTCCCTTTTTGGCTTTAAATTGAGATTCAGATCTCAAAACATACTGCATGTAGGAACGTAAAATTTTCAGGATGGATTAAGACCGACGATAAAAGATTATTTTGAAAATATCAGAACAAAATATGGTATATTTGCTGAGATATTAAGTGTCGGCTTTTACAAATCTCTTTGATGTCGAACTAGGCGTATATATGAGTTCGCAGCGTTCCGTCCGTTTGTCCTTCCGCTTGCGTCACTCGAAAAACTGCCGTTTTTCATGATAGATGCTTTTAATAAGACAGATTATTTGTAAAAACTTCTAAATGAACAGCAAAATTGCACTGAAAAAAAAAGTATTATTTTGCAACATAATCTAATAAAGAAAATAAAAAAATAGTGAAATGGAAGTCGGTTTCTGTCTGAGTTTAATTGCGAATGCGATAAGCAAATTTCTTACAGACATACACCATCAATTTTGTTTCGACAGCTTGACCGTCCCCAATACAAAGGAACCCCCCCTCCTATAGGTCTGTGCTAAATATAGAAGCGTAGGTATTTTTCGTGAAATGGGAAAAGAAGAAAAGTGAGGAAGATATGAGAGTTACTTAAAACAAATAATATATATATAACCTTTGATAAAATATGTCTTAAATTAAGTAAAATATCTTTGTCTGTTTTCTACTAAGTTGCAGAGTATTATTTTACGTACTTTTCGATATATTATAATTTAAAAGCCAAAATAATCTATGCACTAACTTTGTATGATCCGGGGAAAATAAATAAATAAATAAAATAAAATTTGACAGAATAATAATAATAATAATAATAATAATAATAATAAAAGTTGTTTTATACTGCATACCTCAATTAACTGATGTATTAGAAAATATCATATGGTTGCCACAAACAGTTTGTCAGTGTGTAAAACCTTTTATAACTGAAATGTTTTGTCGAACTTCAACATTAAATATCAACTAAAATAATACTTTGACATACAAACGGTCTGTTTCAGTACGTTTATCACACATTTCTGTACAAAAATGCCAAATTTTATGTTTTCATGTGAAACAGTTTTTGCCGTATAAACCTAGAAATCGAAAAGACGAATAAATTGAAACACGGCTGCGGCACCGGTAGTAACATTTTTTTAGAATAGAGAGATTAAATTAAATATTTTATTTCATTTTAAGTCTTTTATTTAATTTATGCAAATAATTTATTTACAAATCATTACTGTAAATCAAAAATAAAGTTTGTATAAATAAATTTAAAAACATATGTAAATGATTACTGGCACAAAAAAAGTTCGTTGAAAAAAAAAAAAAATCTTCGGATAAACATTTCTGATTAAAAA
This sequence comes from Salticus scenicus, assembly GCA_963930645.1. Classification (NCBI taxonomy): domain Eukaryota; kingdom Metazoa; phylum Arthropoda; class Arachnida; order Araneae; family Salticidae; genus Salticus; species Salticus scenicus. Next base: position 132,103,639 of record OZ005660.1, on the reverse strand, counting down.
AAGTCCTCTTGGAAGAAGAAGAAAAAAAAAAGTATATATACATATATATATATGAGATAGAAAAAATCCACAGGAAGGGGGGGGGGGGGGAATAAAAAATCCTGAAAAAAGCCGTTTTTTATTTTTCAACGTTTTTCTTTTTCTTTTCTTTTCTTTTAATGCTTATTTACAACAGCGCTGAAAACTGTTTAATATTTTGGTTAATCCGTGCTATTCATCTATCTCCCCGTTTTCAAGTTTCAGGAATATCTTTGATAGACTACTTTTAATTCGATATGTGTTATTATTATTCAAGTTCATTGTCTAGCATATTCCCTTCTGAAAAATGAATAACGCGGTTGGGTTTGCGTACAGAAATATTCAAAATAATACCATTACATTATTTTCTCTAAAAGGTATTTCTATAAAGCATATTAAAATACTTTTGTGTTACTCAAAACATGATGAAATTAACATCTATTATTCATTTGCAATATATATACCGTATTTTTCGGCGTATAATGCGCAGGTTTCTTAAATCAAGTGTACACCGGAAATATAGTTAAAGCTATTTTTTAACAAGCTCTTGTTTCTTACAAAAATAGCTTTATTTATAAATTAAATTTATTGGTGTATAACTCACTTATGTGACATCCGCATTATACGCAGGAAAATACGGTATATATATATATATATATATATAATTTTATAGAATATAGTATAATTAGCATTAAAATTTTCATGGCTACACATAAACATTCAGACACATCTTGGGATTTCATTTTTTTAGAAGGGCATTCATATCGAAAAAGCAATCTTCCCGAACACAATCTTCCCTCCAAACCATGTGTATCTGTCTGTCACATTGAAAACATTTACTGAATTTTCCATCTTATAGAATAATACGTAAGAATGTGATTTTTCATGTGTTTTTAACATATTTGCGAAAATAAGGAGTGGCATAAAAGTGGTATCGTTCAAAAAGAATGGTTAGTGTGGGTTGCAGTAAAAAAAAAAAAATGTATGTATAAATAATTAAACCTATGCAGTTTGACTAATTGCGTAATTGGCTTCTGTGAATTTTTGTGGTGGTTTGTTCAACTGTTTGGTTTTCGTGCTCATTCTTTTCATTAAACTCATGATAAATGATATTTATTCATATATAGTATATTCTTTTAGAACGTCGAAAAGGCATTGAAAAATACCTTTATTTTATACAGTATTTCACTTTATACACATAATCTTTTATATTAAAATTTTCTACAGGATAAAGTTGATAAATCTGTGCATTTTTTTTAAGTGAATACAACTATTAATATGTATAGTATAGATGTAGTGCGTTTATGTTTTTGATTAAACTACATAATTTTTATTCTAAGAAAGAGACAGTCATTAGAGTGGAAGTAATGTTTTTTTGAATCAATAAGTGTGAATCGAAATTTTATACTATTAAACATATAAGCAAATAATAATAAAAAAAAAATGATTTAAGAGAGGTTTTTTTTTTTTTTTTTTTCAATTTATGTATTATCTAATTTCTTTTCCTTTTCTTTTTTTTTTTTTTTTTTTTGTCATTTACGTCAGCTGTTATTAAAGACAATTTTTGGTAAAACAATATGGCATTTTCAATTAACTGAAATTAACTATTTACTTTTGAGAAAGTGGATTTAATTACTTTTGAGGAAGTGGTAGGGGTGAAACATTTCAAGGTCTACCCCTGAATTTATGGTCTTTGAAAATTCAGTTGTTTCTGAATTTAATGTTAAATTATTTTGTTTTTTCACAAATTCCTTATTTTTAATTTTTAATTGACCGCATAACGATAAAAACTTTCCAGATATCACTTATTATATGTGTAAATGGGTATTTTTGACATTAGCCATATATCTCAATAATAAGGTTTCTTGGCCATTTATTTTGCATGTAAACAGCAATTTTCAGGATTTTTCCATGTTGGGTAGTTTCAACCCCAATATATTAAAAGAATGTATTGGATTCGTGAAACTTTTTGGGGTTTGATGAGTTTATAGGTTTCCTGAACACGGTTCGACAATTTTTAGAAAATTTCTGCCTCTACGTGTTAGCAAAACTGTGCGGATAATGTCCTTCATGAACCAATGGACTGGATTATAACCATATTTGATATTTGACTGGACACTGACGTGAATGGTAAAGTTTAGCTTTTGAGATTTGCATATATGTCGGTAAGTTGCTCTGCTATGCTGCAATTTAATTCCGTCTGAAAAAAGGCAATATAAGATATAAATGCACCAAATTTGGCACATACATAAAATGAAAACTATCTAAAACCATGCTGATTCAATTAGAATGCATATCGGGCGAAAGGTGGCTTTGCTATGCTGTAATTTAATTATTTTTACAGGAAGGCTATATCTCAGCTTTTGTGTTATATATATGCAATAAACTCACTGTGTAAGATATATATTATGATAAAAATATGCTAAAAAATTATATATATAAGAAAAGGCAGTTTTGCAGCAGCAATACTGCAATGACTTTCATAACTAGATTTTTTCGCTGCATGATAAAGGATTGTGCTTAGATTCCAATCCGAAACAATTAGTACTGATTTTTAGCGTCAGGCAGGTAAAAGATAGATAGATGTTTCAATATTTTACTCATTATTACAAATAAGCATTTTCTTTCTTTTTATTAAATTTATTTTTTACGGGTTGGTTAAAAAATATAAATCTTAAAATTGTTTTAAACTAATGCTAAATGAGTATTCAGTTGCACACATTTTTTATTTACTAATTAATTTCGAATATATCGACAAGCTCATTTTTTGATGCCATAGACCTATTTCATTGAATCTTGTATTGTCTCCAATTTAAAAAAAATATATATATATAAATATAATAATTTAAAATAATATAAATATAAAAAATATATTATTTTTTTTTTTTTCCCATGAAGTTTTAAAGTAAAGGCTTTATAACCCGTTTTCAAATAAAATTATTTATAGAACAAGATGTATACTTAAAATTTTAATATTTATTTTGATTTTCTCAAAGGAAAGAAAATCGCATAAAGTTATATCATTTTGAAAAAAAAAAAAAAAAAAAAAAAAGACAGAAAACTTAAACAATGAATTTTATTTTATTTTTTTTTTATTTTATTTTATTTTTTTTTCTAATTAAAGATTCGGGAAAAGAAAATTATAAGTTAGAAACTAAAACCTAGAAGGTTGCTGCATAATTTTTATTTTAATTTCAAGCAAAATAAAGGTTACATACAAAATAATAGAAATGAAAAAAAAAAAAAAAAAAAAAAAAAAAAAGAGGCATTTTTTTTTCACTTTATCTTGTCTATGGGGCATAAATTACTTTCTTTCGATATTAAGGTTTATATTTTTGGGATTTGAAAATCATCTGCTACGGCGGAAAATAATTTTAATAAATAATTTGCCATTCATGAATTTGTATAGGAAAATATAGAAGAAAGTTTTGTGATGATTACAACATAATATTTTTATTATTCATGTTATTTACTGTTTTTTCAAAATACTCTTTAAATAAAAATAACAGCTCTATTAAAAAACTTGTCAAATATAAAATTTTGACTTTTAATAGCCCTCTTAGTTTATTGCTCTAACGTGCTTTTACAACATGTACATCGAATTATATATAAAATATCGATATATGTGCGACTTAAATTGAGTGATTTATATATATATATATAAGAATTTTTTTAATCGTAAAATGAACTAAATTATCTTGAAACATTAAATTGAATAAAAAGTTCAAAGTCTTTACTAATGCTTTTCAAATCATGTAAATAAGAATAGACAGTAAAAGGAAACAAAATTAAAAGTCAACATTATTTTTTATTGAAAAACAAAACTTACTTATAACATTAAAAAGACTAATACATATAGATAATATTGTTTTAATATAAACACGGATTTTGGCAGTCGTTGGATTATCATTATATATATTTTTTAATTTATGGTAGTGTTTGCTTCATAATGTTTTTATCAGAAAATCTATTTTAAGCATATTGTTTTACTTGGAAACACTACTAACAGAATTGTTATTGTTGTTATTATTATTATTAGGACTGAGGACTATTAATCTCAATCTACGAATTTTTACGATACCAGTTTTACGATAACTGGACATTTATCGAAATCGAAAATTTATCGAAATCGAAAATTTATCGAAAATATAATTGAATAGTTTGAAAGCGATGTTATAATTTGAAAACAACAACAACAACAATAATAGTAATAATAATTAGTCCTCCGTACTAAACTAAATTCTGCTTTTGCCAGTATTTCCCTTTTTTTTTTCTTGTTTTAAGAAACAAGGGGCTCTAACCCTTGCTCGCTCCGCTGACCAACCCCCGAGGGAGGCTTCACCTCCCCCTGACTCACTTTATTTACTAACCCATGCAAAGCTCTACCCGTCTATTCGCTGCTTTCCTTTCATGCAATATTAATAGTGCATAACACGAGACAAAAGCAGAAAATTATTATAAAAATCCCCGTATCATAATCAATGTCCGCCTATCATTTATTTTTATGAAAATTATACTAAAAATCAGTATTTACTTACTTATTTATTATTATTATTATTTTAATGGAAAGAAATTCATGATATCTAGACCATTTTGAATTACAGCTTTAGTATATGACCCTTTTTATTTATTTTTTACAACCATAGATCCGGACCGCTGTAACCCAGTTAGTTGAGCGCTGAGCTCATAATTGGAAGATTGCGGGTTCGATAATGGAGCTGGCCAAAGACACACTAACGTTGTGTACACTAATGGTGGCTGATGTACGTAAAATCTGTCGGGGTCGCAATTTCCTTTATGGTCCCATCAAAATTATACCTTTGGAATCACGGAAGCGGGTAGCCATCCCCTCCGTGTAGGATAAAAAATGTGGTGGCATGCCTCCGGAACATCCCTAGGTGTGCTTCCCAGACCGTCGTCAATTATCCATAGCGCAGTAATGGTACGACGTCAAACCCAACCTACCTAACTTCCTACCTACCTACAACCATGGATCATATTTTAATTTTCCCGTGTAAGAAAATTAATTTTCTAAAAGTAGAGAAAAAATTTTACTAATAGAAACATTGAATTTTTTTTTTTTTTTTCTTTTTTACAACCGTGGTTCCAGGCCGTTGTACCCCAGTAGGTAAAGCGCCAAGCTGATAGTTTGAAGATTGCCGATTCGATACCTCAACCGGCCAAAGACCATTCATCAAGTACATTAATGGAGGCTGGTGCACATGAAATCCGCCGTGCCCGCAAATACCTCTGTGTTCCTATCAAAACTATACGTCTGGGTGTGGGTATCATCAATGCGGGGGAGCCGTCCTCTCCGTGCAGGATCAAAATTGTGATGGCCTGTCTCCGGAACATCCCTAGGGGTGTGTCCCAGACCACCGCAAATTACCCATAGCGCAGTACTGGTGCGACGGTAAACCCAACCTACCTACCTATAACCATGGATCATATTTTAATTTCCCCATGTAAAATGACTTCATGACAGAAGAACAACGTCACTGGGAGAAACTTCTTTTCAAGGTGGCAAATAGAGTACCTTCATAAACCTGTCGTTTTTAGTTAATAACTTCTTTAATTAAAATGATAGAAATTTCTAAGCAGTTCAAATGTCTCCTTGGAGTATTCGGAACTCATTGATACCTCTCATGACGCGAAGGACCCTGCCCTCCGGGAGAAGATGCTGTCGTAGACAAAAAAATTTGACGCCAGCGATAGTAACTTTTTTTCAATATATAGGATAAAGAAAAGAAAATTAATAGTAATCAGTTTCGAAACGAACAGTATCGAAAAAGTTCTTTTAAATAATTTTGAATTAGGAAATGAAAAGCGCGCGTGCAAATTGAAAATAATAATAATAATAATAAGATTTATAAATAGACAATATTTAATCTCGCGGACTCAGTTCAATGACGTAAAAAGAAAAAATTACGACATCAGTCTAATAACTTTTTTTTCTTTTATTATTATTATTATTATTACTATTACTATTATTATTATAGTATCTTGGGGCAATTTAATTTGCATTTATAACTAAAACTTGCTAAACAGAGATTTAAAATAGGTTCAATCGTAAGGATAATTTATTTTCAAATTTTGAATGAATTTTTTTAGATTTCCGGAAATTCTATGTGACACTGATGTCTGCATTTGGATTGGATGTACAATGTCATGCAGTAAAATATATTTTTTTCTAAAGGGGGTTTGTTACGTTTGTCAGTTTTGACATGTACGAAAGCTTCAATATGCCCGTTTGTTGCAAAGCAGGCGGGTACAATTGGAGTGGAGGAGGGGATATGACTATTGTAAATAAAAAAAAAAATAGAATATATATATATATATATATATATATATATATATATATATATATATACATATATTCTAATTTAGCAGGAACATCATTAGATCGGTTACAGTAGTGATTGTCTTTCCAGTACAAAATTCCAAAATTTTTAATAAAGCTATAATAATAAATTTAATACTAAAAATCTTCGATTAAAAAGAGTCATTTGCAGACATCTCTATTTTGTTAATTTTTATTTTCAATCGATCCACAGAATTCTTGATTTCTATTTTTATATTTTATTTAATATGTGGGCTCCTTTTATGAATATTTCTTTTAAGAGGACTCTCCACTTACTGTGGCCGGAAACCAAAGCCCGTATATTTCTATAGGAAAATTTGCCCCTTTATAACTCATTAACTATTACATATTTTTATATTCTGTTTTTACATTCAGAAAATGCACAACTAGTAAAAAAATTTTCGCTTTGAAAAAATTATTTTTTTTTAAATTTTAATATTTTATTTTTAAGCTAAAAAATGCGAAATTTGCCTTGATTGTTTTCATAGCTCGTAAGAAATTAACAAATTATGATATCGAAAGGCTGAAAAGCGGAAAAATCTTCTAAATAATCAGGCTTACTATTAAATCCTAAGAAAAAAGTTTAATTTTAAATGCGTATTAATAACAAAGGGGCAAAGTATGAATTTTTGCTAAAAATTTGGAATTTTCCCCTCAAACTCCGCCCTAGAAGGATTCTCGCACTAAAGGAAGCAATTACTATTGATTGATGATCTTTGTGTGAGGCGTTCATTCAAAAAGGGGGAACTTCTTACAGGAAACCGGCTTGTATCACAAAACAGGGTTTTACCTCAGATCTATAAATGAATAAGTTGCTCCTTTTAGAAAAAAAATACTTTTTACTTTTCGAAAATTTATTGCGCAATGGAAATGTTGCAATATTGTAATCTGATTTTTACTTTATTTACTAATTATTATTAATTTTCTTTTCTATTCCTTTCAAAAAAAAAAAAAAAAAAAAAAAAAAAAAAAGAATTTGATGAAATTCTGAGAAAAGCAGAATTTAGTTTGGTATGGAGGACTATTAGTTTTATTTATTTATTTATTATTTATTTATTTATTTATTTTATTTTATTATTATTTTTTTTCAAATTATAACATCGCTTTCAAATTATTCAGTTATATTTTCGATAAATATCCAGCTATTGTAAAACTGGTATCATAAAAATCCGCAGATTGAGACTAATAGTCATAAAAAAGAAAAAAAAAAAAAAAAAAAAAAACTCGTAAAGCAGAATTTAGTTTAGTATGAAAGATTATTAGCAATTTATTTATTTATTTATTTATTTATTTTATTATAACATCGCTTTCAAATTATTCAATTTATTTTCAATAAATGCTCAAATACGTAAAACTGGTATCGTAAAAATCCGCAGATTGAGACTAATAGTCCCCCTTATTAAAAATGAAGAAAATACAGTTTTTATACGGAAAACTATAAAAACACATGACTCATCTGGAATGCCTAACTTTTTTTAACAATTGTGTAAGTTAAATCGGAAGCTTGCGAGCTATAAGTTTAACTGAAAATCTGGCAACTTAAACTTTACAAAATATCACAGAAAATTTCACCTGAACTATTACCTGTCAAACAGATTTACATTAAACCTAGCTAAGAATTATCCCGTTTACGAGTGTTTTTCTTTTTCTTAAAAAAAAAAAAAAAAAAAAAAAAACATTGAAATCAATCATTTTGTTTGCAAGCTGTAGTGTTACATACAGACATGCAAATAAAGGCTTTAAACTTTATAACACCCTTCTTTCTTAGGGTTAAAAATACATTTCTATGATAGAAACTTTACTTAAATAATTCGTAGCTCGAACAAATATTTTATATGAAATCATAAAGAAAAAAAAAAGAAAAGGAAGAAAGGAAAAAGAAAAGAAAACTATCTTGAGTTAATACCAATTTTTATTTATTTATTTATTTAGAGGAAGGCTATTATGCACAGGTTATATAATATGTAAATACGCCAAAGTTTGTATGTGAGATAAAAAGAAGAAAAAAAAAAAAAAATCTGGTGTAAAACAACCACACGACTTCCATTACACACTATTACACGTATTATATGTATTTTTTTTTCCCCCAGTAAGAGAAATACACGTGTAGAGACATATAAAATGGAGTTTACACAGCGAGTTAAAGAAAGAAAGAAAAGAAAAAAGGGAAATATGTAGAAGTTTTTTTTTTTTTTTTTTTTTTTTTTTTTTTTAACACCAATTTTTAAGATCTAAAATTAATCTACCTGATCAGGATGACTATTAATTTTCCTGTAATAACCACGTAAATCATTATGAAGGATGTCTAAAATGGGTTTATGTAATAAAAAATCGTTAGAGCCATTTTTGAGATATCGACTTTTATCAAAACTTGGCATATTCAGTTGTTGACCGGTAAACAACAATTGCATACAAAAGTATATTTAAAAGAGGGTTAATATTGCAAGTTTGAAAAAAATCTTACCGCCATTTTGAAAGGAACGCCCTTGCAGTACCTGAAATTGACTATTTATACAGGACGACTACAATTTTTCTAAATTAACCAACTATATCATTCGAAAGGACATCTAATAGAGTGTGTTTATACAGTAATTTTGAAGAAAATCGTTAGAGCCGTTTTTGAGATATGGACTTATGGACCCACTTCCGGTTTTCCAATTTTCACCAAAAATATTATTGTTAGTAATAACAGCATGCTAATCTGATCCGCACCTGATATAATACTAAAGGGTTAATTCGTTGGTTCACGTGTGTCCGGCGCAATGAAAGAACTTGGCTGAATATTGATCAACATCTTTACCATTTTACTTTACAAATCTCCAATTATAAATTGTTTAAACTTTTTATTTATTTTCTTTTATTTTTTTGTTATTTAATCATCTAATCAGAATAACACTCCATCTACATATGCATAGAAGAATAACAAAGACATAAATCAATGTTTAATGTCTTACGGAAAACGAATTTTTATTTTATTCTTATTTTTTTAATTCCCGCTATTTAAAATGAAACAGCGACTATTTAGAAAAAAGTCAGTTTTCAACTACCGTCAACTTTACTACAACATCACTCGATATTTCTAGATGAAACAATTTCCGAATTTGCCATATTCGACAAATCAAGAAACAGTGGACAGTTGTTCTGATACGATGTGGCCATCACAAAATATTCTTCTATATTTTCCTGTACAAAAATTCACCCAGTACAAATAATTTATATAATTATCTTCCATGCTGATTGAAGAAGTTTTTTTTTTTTTTGTTTTTTTCCCTCAGAGCGTAACACGAAATGTCCAAAGAAAAGCTGATTGTATGTTGTATGTATTGTATGTACTGAAAGTTGATTATATCTTTAAATATCTTTAAAAAATAATTTAAAAATCCATTTTTTTAATTGATCGATTAACCTTTTTTTTTTTTTTTTTTTTTTTTTTTTTTTTTAAATAGTAACAGATAAATGGTTCAGTCATTTAGGGGTGTTCGGCATCACTTTTACGTCTCCAAATGTTTTTTCCTTAGTTGGCTATTACTATTATAAATAGTTCTTTTCATTTTCCTAATAATTTGTCAAAAATAATTCTCATTGAGCAAGTTTATAGGAAATTTTGTCCTATATTGACATGTTTAAAATTTGGAAAAATTAGGATGGGCTTTCTTGTCAGCCAATATTTAAAACTAGTCCGCCTTCGTCCACCTAAGGGTCGATATTTCCAAATAAACCTATTTTTAAATTTACCATATTCTCCAATCAGCGATCAAATTCCATGATGGAAAAAAAATAAGAAGGCTTATTTAAAATTTCTTTTTTATAATTAAAGTTATACAATTCGAGTAATGGAATATAGTTTGAATTTATTTACTTATGAAAATTACTTCAGCGAAAATTTACCAAAATCATCGCTAGTTTACTTGTCGAAAAGGTAATACCTAAATACCCCAAATTTCGTTCTTTCTTTTTTTCCCTTACTTTATCTGAATCCGATCCCAATAACAGAAAAGTACCATGTAAGTTTGAATTTATTATCATTTTTATTATTTTTAATAATATTATTATTTTTATCTATTATAATCATTTTAATTATTTTCAAGTTTTCCTGTAATATAGCTAAATGTTTTCACCATTACTTTGCGGTTTATACTGAGGTTGAGAAGAAAACAGTCATACAGAACTACATGCATTTTTTTAATTCCTCTTTTATTCTTATTTTATTTTTTCAAGTCACGTGTAAAATTTATTTCTTCTGAATACATTGTTGATTGTTGCAATTGTGACGTCATACGTAATTTTTTCTGCCAAATAACCTGATGTGATTTTTTTTTTTTTTTTCCCCGAAAGTTCATATTCTTGACATCATATTTAATAAACTCAAAAAAAAAAAAAAAACTTCTCTGCTTTCTTTTGCGAAATAAATCCTGCGAAATTATTCTTTTTTTATTCGAGTAATGAGTTTCTTATAATTTCAGAAATGAAGTATAATTTAAATTTAATTATTTATGAAAAGTTTTAATTTTAAGTATGTTAAATATACCAATTGCAAATTCAGGAAAATCGTGGCTAATTTCTTTGTTGAAGAGATTTTATAACTAAATACTTCAAATTTATTATTATTATTATTATTTTTTTTTTTTTTTCTTTTTTTACTTTACTGAATCGATCCAGATTTAGTAGCCGGTTGCACATGCCTGTATACAGAATAAACTTAAAAAAAAAAAAAAAAAAAAAAAAAAAAAAATAGTTACATTATCCTAAATTAAATTGTTTTAATTCTGTTTTGTTCAGAACTGGTATTTTCTAAGAAATAAATAAGAGTTTCGTTTTTTGGCTTTCTATCTTTTCCTTTTCCTTTTTTTCACTATGGATAAAATTTGCTGTCCTTTGCGACGACAGTGACGTAATATATCGTATGAAATTATCCTTTTTTTATTTGAATAATGAGGTTTTTCTTTTCTTTTTTTTTTTTATCTCAGCAATGAAATGTAATTATTCATGAAAATTATTAAATTTAAATATACTAAATATACTTATCACAAATTCATGAAAATCGTCGCTAGTTTCTTTGTTGAAGGGATATAATAACTAAATACTTTTACTTTTTAACTAATTACTTTTTTTCTTTTACTTTGCCGAATCCGATTCTGATACAGTAAACGTTGCTAAGAAACGCAACAATGTTACGACATGTCTTTATGTAGAAGAATAGATTTTTTTTTTTTTTTGGGGGGGGGGGGGAAGTTACAGCACCCTAAATTAAATTATTTAATTTCTGTTTTGTTCAGGACTCTATCGTATTTTCTACGAAAAAAGACAGGAGCTTTGGATTCTTTTTTCCTTTTTTTTTTCTTTTCTTCACTAACCGTTGCTAAGAAACGCAAGATTGTTACGACATGTCTTTATATAGAAGAATGGACTTGGAAAGAAAAAAAAAAAAGTTACATCACCCTAAATTAAATTAATTTATATTTTACTCAGAACTTTATTGTACTTTCTAAGAAATATACAGAAGCTTTGGTTTCTTTCTTTCTGTCTTTTTTTTTTTCTTTCTTTCTGCACTACGGATAAAATTTGCTTTCCTTTGTGACGACAGTGACAAAATAAATCCTGGAAAATTATCCATTTTTATTTGAATAATATATATATATATATATATATATATATATATATATATATATATATATATATATATATTATTTATAATATCAGTAATAAAATGTAATTTAAATTTAATTATTTATGAATTTGTTTTAATTTAAATATACTAGTATTTTAAATAGACTTATCCAAAATTCATCAAAATTATCGCTAGTTTCTTTGTTGACGTATATAATATCTAAATACTCCAAATATACTGCTTTTTTTTTTTTTTTTTTTTTTTTTAATTACCAGAATACAATCTCAATACAGTGACCGTTGCTAAGAAACGCAACATTGTTACGACATGTCTTTATATAGAAGAATAGACTTAGAAAGAAAAAAAGTTACATCACCCTAAATTAAATTTATTTATATTTTACTCAGAACTATATTGTACTTTCTAAGAAATAGGGAGAAGCTTTGGTTTATTTCTTTCTGTCTTTTATTATTATTTTTTTTTTTCTCTCCACTGCGGATAAAATTAGATTTCCTTTGTAACGACAGTGTCGAAACAAATCCTGGGAAATTATCCATTTTTATTTAATAATAAATTTTGTTTTATAATTTCAGTAATAAAATGTAATTTAAATTTAATTATTTCTGAATATTATTAAATTTATATATACTACTAGTATTTTAAATAGACTTATCCAAAATTCATCAAAATCATCGCTAGTTTCTTTGTTGACGTGTATAATACCTAAATACTCCAAATATATTGATTTTTATTCTTTTAATTTACAGAATCCAATCTCAATACAGTGACCGTTGTTAAGAAACGCAACACTGTTAAGACATGTCTTTATATAGAAGAATAGACTTAGAAAAAAAAAAAAAAAAGGCATCATCCTAAATTAAATAGTTTTAATTCTGTTTTGCTCAGAACTCTATTCTACTTTCTACAAAATAGGCCGGAGCTTCAGTTTTTTTCTTTCAGCCTCCCCCCCCCCTCTCCACCTTCCCCCCTTCCTGTTTATACAATTTGTTTTTTATTGTGACGAGAGTGACTAATATAAACTGTGAAAGTTTTCTGTGAAAAACGGAAGTGGGTCATCGGAAACCGGAAGTGGGGGCCGTAAATCCGTATCTCAAAAACGGCTCTAACGATTTTCTTCAAATTTGCTATATAAACACTCAATTAGATATAATTTCGAATGATATAGTTTTCTAGTTCAGGAAAATTGATAGGCGTCTTGTATAAATAGCTCAATTTCAGGTCACGCAAGTGCGTTCCTTTAAAAACGGCTGTACGGATTATTTTCAAACTCGCCATTTTAACACCTTTTTAAATATTCTTTTGTATGTAATTGTTTCCTGGTCAATAATTGAGTATGCCAAGTTTTGGTAAAAGTTGGTATCTCAAAAACGGCTCTAACGATTTTTTTGAAAATCAATACATAAATCCATTTTAGATACCCTTTTTTCTGTATTATGGGGTTTTTACAGGGAAATTAACGGCCATTCTGATTAGATAGTTCAGTTTTAAATCTTTTAAATTGGTGTTTAAAAAAGTAACTATCATAATTATTTTTCTTATTTTATTAACTCCTGTGCGAACTCTGTTTTATATGTCTTTACACATGTATCAAGTTCCTCTTACTGTAAAATTCCAAAAATGCAATAATATCTCCGAAAAACGCATATAATATGTAGCTAATAGCGGGTAATGAAAGTCGTGTGGCTGTTTCACACCAGATTTTTTATTTCTGTTTCCGATTATATTGCTATACTTCTGACATCACAATTTTCACTCTTCTAAAGATTTTACATTTTTAAAAATTATCTGTATTTTACTTTCTAAATAAAAGATAATAATAAAAGATAAATTACATATTAAAGAAATAATAATTAAAATTCTGACTTATACAGAATTTAAGTTTCGATAAAAATTATATAAAACCTCGCTATATTAACACTCTTTCAAATATCCTTTTTCATTTAATTATTGTTTTCTGGTCAATAATTGAGTATGCTGTACTCGTTATCTTACCTATTAATCTGCAACCTGTATTTATAGTATTACATTTCAGGGTAAGAGAAAGTCGTGTGAGTGACACACCAGATTATTTTTTTTAAAAAGATCACTGAACTGAGTCTGCGTGCTTAAATATTACTTATGTATTATTATTTTTTTTTATCCTCGCGTATTTTATTAAGCCACTATCATATCGTTTCTACAAAATTGTTTGTAATCATGTTTTTTGCGAATGGTCTGTGTATCTCTGTGGATGTGTGTGTGCCTGTTATCAGCATATCTCAAGAACAAATAATAGCAGAAATTCCAAGCTCAGTATTCTAAATGTGTATCATGTAGGGATGCTACAGTAAGCTTTTCGTTGAGATGGAGCAAATGGTTCGTGTACAGGGACATTCAAAAGTATTCAACTACATTACGTCTATGGAGGAAATTGCAGATAAGTAGAGTTTAACATCTATAGACTGCACTAAACCAAATGAAACGAATATATATTTTTTGTAATAGAGATAGTCAACTGGAAAAAAAAAAAAAAAAAAAAAAAAAAAAAATGCGTATGTAGGTGCTTCGCCGCCAAATTTAAATTTTAATTCATCAGAAGCCGAATTATTATCAATTTTGGAGGATGAAATGCTAATGATAGTTAAACTAAATCATTCAAAGGAAATTTTTAAAATAAATTTTATGTTTGACAATCTAGTTTTCATACTTCCCCAACAAATAGTAGCAGAAATTCCAAACTCAGTATTCTAAATGTGTATCATGTAGGGATGCTGCAGTAAGCTTTTCGTTGAGATGAAGTAAATGGTTCGTGTACAGGGACATTCAAAAGTATTCAAATACATTACGTCTATGGGGGAAATTGCAGGTAAGTAGAGTTTAACATGTACAGATTGCACTAAACCAAATGAAACGAATATATATTTTTTGTATTATAGATAGTCAACTGGGAAAAAAAAAAAAAAAAAAATGTTTATGTAGGAGCCTCGCCGCCCCCTCGAGGGGAGTAAATTTTCATGATGGGTATCTTTCAAAAGAGCTCACCAATACCTTTAAAACGAATGGTTTAACCACCGATCTGCGATAATTTAAAATAAAGTTATCGATTTTTTTTCATTTTTAACAAATATATATATATTTAAGTGTAATATTGAGAATAAATTCATTTAGTGTTATACTACTTCTCTAATATGGAAATCGTCTTCATCATCATAGAGGATAATTTTTTTTTAAATAATAATTGTAATAAATTATTTTTACCGAGTGAATTTGTATAGGAAAATATAGAAGAAAGTCGTGTGGTGGCCACAATACGCTAGTTATTTGTTGTTAGTGGATGTGCTTTACTAATAATATTTTACCATTTCCAGGAAAGCTGTTCAGGAATTGAAATAAATTCCTCGTAGAGATATGGTAAATAATGTATGTTTTAAGCTAAATGTTCATCGCTTGTTTTTTGTATATTTACACGTTTTGAGGTTTCCTGATTACCGTAGTCAAGTTTTCTAAGGTTTGATTTTTGTCTGTATCTCTTAGAGTAACTTAAAAACGAATAATTTTAGGAGATCCAAAGGTTGTATTTTGAAGTTAATACGAGTTTGTTGTTGGGAAAGTTTGATGAAGATTGATAAGTTTCAAGGAATGTTGCGTGTGAAAATTGTCTGAATAATTTTAAGTAAACTTTCAATTTTAATAACAGATTTAAATACCATATAAATGTAGGTGCATTAATGAAACGGGGGATTGGGTGGGGCGGTAGCCCCCCCCACACACACACACACAGAACTAATCATCATATAAAACTCTTCCGAAGCCTAATATGAATTGTTTAACACAGGTTTACATAACAGTGCTCGTTATCTTACCTATTAATCTGCAACTTGTATTTATAGTATTAAATTTCTGGGTAAGAGAAAGTCGTGTGAGTGACGCACCAGATTATTAAAAACATATTTAGCATTTTTTCATTCAATTTTATTTTTAACTGATTTTTAGTTTGATCTCATATCGGAGGGGTAATGTAATCCCCCCCCCCAAATTGTTCTTAAAAAGAAAAAAAAAAAAAAAATCTCAATGGAAAGTTGCACTCTTTAGCAACGATTAATTCATTTCATTAATTTCTTTTGCGTACTTTTTTTTTTTTTTTTTTTTGATTTTAAAAGTTGTATTAAATAAATATATATATTACACACACACACACATATCATGAAAAACGACAGTTTTTCGAGTGACGCAAGCGGAAGCCCAAACTGAACGCTGCGAACTCTTATATACGGCTAGTTTGACATCAAAGAGATCTGTAAAAGCCGACACTTAATATCTCAGCAAATATGCCGTATTTTGTTCTGTTCTTTTAAAAATAGTCTTTTATCTTCGGTCTTAATCTATCCTGAAAATTTTACATTTCTACATGCAATATGTTTTGAGATCTGAATCTCAATTTAAAGCCAAAATGGGAAAACGATTGGAGTAATGGACTGAAATTCTGAAAAATATCTCTAAAACGGCTCGAAGGATTTTCATATAATTAATATATGTTGTTAATAAAATCTTTCTGAATCTAGAAACGTTTCCGTTTTTTCCAGGAAAACTCTTGTTTTTTATATAAATCGCTTTAAATATGGAACTATATTACTACGCCAATTACATGTGTTTCTTCGGCTAAAAAGGCCGTGATGCGGTTATTACTTCTTGCTTGCAAGGCTTCAGTTGCTCACGTTGGTTGGCTGACCAACGTGAATGCAGTCAATAAATTTTTGCTATGAAGAAAATATTTTTAATTTTAAAATTTCCTATTTCATCAAAAAAGTATTTAGATAATATTTAAAATAAAAGAAATATTTTTTAGTTATAGATAGTTTATTTCATCGTTATTCATACTAAATAAAAAAAATTTAAAGCGAAAAAATTTAAAGTACTCATGAATATGAATTTATACCATGGTCCATGGTCTTTGAAGCGCATGCGTACTACATCCGGATGCGTAGATCATTCGCGCTTGCTGTAGACACTACGCTAATGTCGCTAATTGTTTACACTGTATTAATCCGCAGTGTGTTGTTTATGTTGTTGCGATTGCTATCATAAGCAATAGATTACTATATCAGGAATTGCTTTTTTTAAAAAAGGATTAAATCGTGGACTATTGGATGAATGCGAGTCTTCAAAAGCCATGTATTGAAAGGAAGCGTGAAGATTCGTCGGCAGACAGTTCTTCAGACTCATTTTGTGATTTTAATAATATGCCTCTGTCTGTTCAGCAAGAAAGCAATGCAAGAAATAAAAGCTTCATTGAAAATGTTTTAAGTAGAAAAAAAGATGAAATGAGACTTTTGAAAAGCTGCTTTTTAAAAAAAAGGATTAAATCGTCGACTATTGGATAAAAATGCAAGCCCAAGTATGTTCGAAAATTACCCAAAACAGGGGTTAATACAGGTCGAGTTTACTACCTTTTATGGGTACCTTCACAAAAATCAACCTGGAAAAAAAGGTATTTTCACAAAAATCAATCTGGCAAAAAAGGTATCTTCACAAAAATCAATCTGGCAAAAAAGGTATCTTCACAAAAATCAATCTGGCAAAAAAGGTACCTTCACAAAAATCATTCAGCTAAAATTGGTACCTTCACAAAAATCTTAGTCATCCCAGCAAAATCTGTCATCTTAAATGAGCACATTTTCAAAGAAGAGTAACTTATTTGTGCATTCCTGTTGATGCAATTCACACATTTTATAGCAAGAAACATACACAATGTTGGTTTTAATCTACACACAAGTGTTTTCTACGGGTGAGAAATGGTGTAGCATAAGTAAACAAAACGATCCTCGCATGTATCTGTACAGACACGCTTTGGAGTTGTGGCCATAATGTACTGTTTGCTGATTCGTCAGGTGGTTTGACGCTTTGATGACTGTATGGTGATGTGTGTATCCTCCCTTGTACAATCCATGTGTAGTGCAGTGATAATAGCACAAATAAAAACAACTCGTACTTACATTCTCTCTACTGAACTGTTTACTTCAGAGAGAAATGGGTTTTGATTCCTGTTCTGCTATAAGCCTCACACCAACTGTTAAGCGTTATTTTTATTATTTTACTTAGTTTAAACTTGCAGAGATACCTGCGTCCCTTTAGTGGTGAACTTGGTGTTACTAATTTAATAGAAGAAAGACTGATGGAAGAATCAAACAATCTAAATAGCTTCGAAAAATTCTCGTCATCTTTAATAGATGAGATGGCAATCAAGCAAAATTTGATATGTGATGCAAAATCCGATAGTTTCTTTTGTTTTAAAACAAACAGTGAAGAAAAAAGTACTAGTCAGCTAGTTTGCTTTGTTTTCTAATTAGAGGGATTTCAACAACTTTCCATGGGAAAATGTGGTCTTTTAGACCGATACCCGGCATAAAACGAATCTCTCTATGTTTTGTCTGGAGTTGGAAAACTTAACCCCAATGATAAAGAAAGGTACATTTTTCTCAGCTTTGACCAAAATCACGTAATTTACTCCCGATTTAGTATATCGAGATCGATACTTTTTAATAGTAACCTTTTTGTATCGGAACTTTGTTTTTCTTTTTGTGCCGAAAGCTCATGTGTGTTTATCGTAATGCGTCTCAGCTGAATGATTTTTTTTAACGTGTTTTTAAGATTTAAAAATTAGTTTTTCAAGTGTATTTTATTATTATTTTTAAATAAATGGAATTAGTATTTAGGGAAAAAATAGTGCGTGTTAGTAATTGATGCAGTACAGATTTTCATGCATTTTCTGATTCATGCGCTACAAATTAGGGGTATCCAGTGATTTTTTTTTTTTTTTTTTTTATATCGGGATCCTGACTGCTGCAGTACAGATTTTTATACATTTTCTGATTCATGCGCTACAAATTAGGGGTATCCAGTGATGTTTTTTTGGTTTTAATATCGGGATACTGACCACTGCAGCACACAATTTCATGCAAGCCTGTAATTTTAAAAAATTGTAGAAAATATTCGAGTTATATATTTAACATCATTATTTCCACTGAATATTATGTGCTTGTCATTATCAACAGCCCAGTGGCAGAAACACGGCGACATAGTCGCGGACACAGAAAAACGGCTTGTGGACAGTTTTTGTCCGCACTGATAAAAAAATTTGTCTGCAACTTTCGAATAACAATTCACTTAAAAAAAAAATTCTGTATCAAAACTACAACTAATACTTTTATTATTTATAATTATTTATATTGTGTTGTGTCAAACATTGCTATAAAATATATAATTGAATGAGATGAATTGAATGAATACACACAATTGTTTATACTATATTATTCTGCAGTAAAATTGTATTCGTGTATTGTTGCACGAGATCCCTACTGATGTTAAGCCCCCCCCCCCCCCCAATCAGCTTTCAGGCTTTTTGAGTGTAAGCCATTTTCTCCCCTGATTACACACAAATTTTGCAGACAGATTATGAAATTTTAAAAGCCTGTTGCAGACAGCTACAAAACGTTCTGCCACTGGGATCAACAGTGAATTTTATGTGCTAAAGATTGAAAGCCGTTCGAAATTTTTTTTGTGGTGAAGTAACTCAAATTTCTATTACTGTTTTATATGTTTGTTTTAATTAATCTTAAAAATATGCTTAATTAATTTCAGTGAATTTCAAAACAAGCACCTGAGTGAAAAAATAATTTATTTTCTTAAAATGTATTTTTTAAGTTTTGTAATGATTCAGAGTATCGATTCATCCAGTGAGCTGTACATCGGCAACAGCAGTATGTGCCTAATAGTAAAGCTGTTCCACATTTCTTTTTTAATTCATCATTTGCCAATTTGTTTCAAGGTTGCCATGGGTACAGTAACAACATATGAGAGAATGAACCCATAGACCTATTATAAGAGTGGACGGGACAATGGCAGCCTTTTTTAGTGGCAAAGATAACTCATAAAAAAGGTCATGTGACTTTTGATCTACAGGACGCCAAACTGGCCAATATCGAAATTTACTCGCCATGCTCTAAACTCTGCTTTTTATTAAGCAGGCGATATTTTTCCGTTTTCTTTGAAAATTATTTTTAAAATTTTTATTTCTCTTTAAAAGTTATATTGTTTTGAATGTAAAAAGAATTTTATACCAAGAAATTGTAATTAGATATTAAAAGAACTAGAAATTATGTAAAACAAGGATTTTCACAGGTAAGATTCTTTTTAATATTTTATTATTTCGTTATTTTTAAGTAATTATTTTTATAAAATGTTTATAATTGCTATACTTAATTCTCTAAATTGAATTAGTTTGAATATATTATACTTTATATCATTTCAAAAATGTCAATGATTATTTATGAGCAGTGATAGAAATTGGAAAGGAAAGGGAAGGCGTCATATGATGCCTGCTGTAAATATTTTAGGCGTCAAATTGAAATTTCTAGTTGCAATTTCTGAAATTCGCTTTTAACATGACTAATAGAGTGATTATGAGTAAAACAATATTTTCTGAACTACACGTCAAAATTTCTGGAACACAGTTTAATATAGTGCTGCACCGAGTAGCACTTTGGCCGAGTAGCCGAATACCGAGTACTCGGCCGAGTACCGAGTAGTTGTAAGAAATTATAATTGAAATTTACGTATATATGAAGAATTTTGCACATCTTGAAATTTTAAAAAGGCTTTTTGAACACAAAATTAAGTTAAATGGCAAACAGCATGTTTACATGAAATGTTTCAGAACTTTTGTAGTGTATATACACAATTAGGTTCATTGTTATATTTGATACTTCCAGCTTAGTAGATTATTAAAACCATAATAACTGATAACTTCATTCTTAATTATACAGTCTTTCTCAGATGCGAATCATTCTCGGATAATTCTTAGAGAATATAAAAGTTCTTTATAGGCTTAATTTAAGATGCATGAAATTTACATATGAAATAAGAACATTAAAATAAATATTTTATCATCATTTCAAACATGATAGACTTCATTAATCTTCAAATTCTAGAAGAGTAAAAAGGTAGGTGGTTTCGGGCCATAATTTGCAGAACAACAAATTTGATAATGTATTTTTAATAACATTTTAGTGTATTTACCTTTTTCATAATTATTTTTTAAATTAAAAATCAATATTTTTTTTACAGTTTTAAAAGTGTCTTACTTTTATTTGCACAAATACGTAACTAAAGTTTTATCTACTATAGTAGTATTATATAAGGGGTTCTTTTTTCTAAAATATTTTATTTTTGTCTGTTTTATAAATACAATTTTATGTACAAAGTTTTTGTAAAAAAAAAAAAAAAAAAATGCATATTACACACATACAAGATGGTTATACTTAAAGTCTTGTAACTAAAATGGATAAGCTCAAATCATGAATCGTCTCTATATCGAGTTTAGTGGCAATCTACTTGCCTGTTTTAACTGCAGAAAGCTGTTTGCAGCAAAAGTTTAATGACTATGTTTATATTTTCATATTTTTTAAGTTTAGTTATTAAAAAACAACTCTTATGAATACATTTCTTTCAATAATACATAAAAATAATGAAATTCTTACAACTACTCGGTATTGGCCGAATACTTAGTCCATATTTGACCGAGTACCGAGTATATAACGAGTACTCGGTACAACTCTAGTTTAATATATTATATGTATTTTTTAGAGCTGTACCGAGTACTTGGTATATACTCAGCACTCGGCTTACTTGGCCAAATTTAGGCTATGTATTCAGCCAATACTGAGTAGTTGTGGAAATTTCACTATTTTTATGCATTATTGATAGAAATGTGTTAATGAGAGATATTTATTTTACAACTGAACTAAAAAAATATGAAAATATAAATACAGAGTCATTATAATTAAAATTTTTGCTATAACAGCTTTCTGCAGTTAAAATGGGCTGTTACCAAACTTAGTATAGAGATGATTCATGATCTGAGCTTTTAATTATAACTATCATGTAATATCAATATGCATTATTTTGTAAATGCTTAGTACATGAAATTGTATCTATAAATCAGACAAAAATAAAATATTTTAGGAAAAAAAGAACCTCTTTGTAATATTAACACAAAATTTTCGTTATACATTTGTGCAAATAAAACTAACACACTTTCAAATTGGTAAGAAAAGATTGATTTTGAATTTTATACTATAAAATAACATAAAAAACTATCACCTATTCGGATACAGTCTACCGTTGAGCAAAAGTTGTGTTTATTTAGTATTTTAAGAACAAAAAAATAATAATAATAAAAAAGAGTAGGGAGGGGGCATTTAACCAAATAAAGGCTTTTATGGCATTTTACGTTATATATAAAAAAGGGTAAATACACTAAAACGTTATTTAAAACTTATTTTCATTAACAAATCTGTTGTTCCCAAAACCACCTGTCATTTTACATTTCTACGATCTGAAGATTAAAAAGCCTATCATGTTTGAAATTATAAAATATTTTAATGTTACCCTTTCATATGTGAATTTCATGTATCTTAAATTAAGCCTTAGTGACTAGTAACTTTTATATTCTCTAAGAATTATCTGAGTATGATAATTTCGCATCTAAAAAAGATGTTAAGAGTAAAGTTACCAGTTATGGTTTTAGTAATCCACTATGCTGAAAGTATCAAAATATAGCAATGAACCTAATTATGTATGTACACTACAAAAGTTCTGCATGAAAGCATGCTGTTTACCATTTAACTAAATTTTATGTTCAAAAGCCTTTTTCTTTAATTTTAAGATGTGCAAATTTCTTCATATATGCATCAATTATTATTTCTTACAACTACTCGGTACTCGGCCGAGTAGTAAAAGGCTGAGTACTCGGTATTCGGCTACTCGGCCAAAGTGCTACTTGGTGCAGCACTAGTATTTTTCTTACACATTACATCAGTATGTGCACACAGATAAATGTGTTGGTTCCATAGGTTATTTGTATGCATGTGTGGCGAGAGCGTTGCAAATTGCAGTTTTAAAAATTGATAAGATTAAAAGGGATTAAAGGAAACTTTTTCTTTTTTATCTCTGTAAGGGGGTCGGGGGTGAAATATGCTGGAAATGCCCAGGTGTCTAAACGACATAGTCCCTGTGCGGTAGGGGGGAAAATATGATATGGACTTGGACCTTTCAAAGTTAAACAAAAATAAGTCTAAAAAAAAAAAGCTAGGCATTAAATTTGACGACTGGAAATAATTTTATAGTCGTCAAATGCAATAATTTAGTCATATTTGACAACTAATGACTGCTAATTTCGGACACTGTTTATGAGAGTTAAAGCGAGTATAGACAAAATGAAGTTATAAACGCTTTTGAACTTTTTGGAGAGTGTTAATAACAAGGTAAAAATAAATTTCAGCAGCTGTTTCATTTTACGCAAGTTTTTCTTGCTGTATCTTTTAATAATAATAATATTTATGTTCAGAACAAAAAATCGCCAATAACGCGATAAATGCCAAAAAAGGTAACCTTTTTCAACAGTAACATGGTTTCATCTTTGCACCTTTTCTTATATTCCTTTAATAATAGAATGCTCTGTCCACTCTTATAATAGGTCTATGAATGAACTACCAAAAAAAAAAAGTTGATAGGCCTATTACAACCGGTGCTATGTTCAGCTAAAGTCAAATTATGCCGATAAGGGGTCCCACTACCCCACCTTACCCTAAGTATTTTTTTTTTTTTAAGCAACAATATTTTTGTTTGAACAAACAAACAAAAAAAAAAAATAAAATAATGACTATAAAAATCAAGAAAAAATTCTAAGCATAAAAGAAGTCAGTTATATCTATATTTCTCAATTATAATAAAACTGTAAATTTATATATATTGCATTAAATATTTTTATACTTCATTTTATAATTTGGATTTGTGGGGTAAATTTTAATTTGCAGATATAAACTTTATATTTTTACTGCATTTATTACCTACTCTTAATTTGCCTTAAAAAAATAAAATATATTTATTTACAGATATTCATTCTGGGAGTGTACTGCATTTTTTTTTTTTTTTTTTTTTTTTATTAAAAATGACTTCATCAAATATCAATTCAAGATAATGTGCAACTTTTTATGTTGATTTATAATATTAAGAGAAAAATCCTTCATATGAAATTTACATTGAAATCTATGTGAAAAATTGTGGGAGAAAGGTTTCTACATTTCTAGTGTTTGCTTGTAAATATTTATTTATTATTACTCGTCACAGTTATAAAAGTAATAAACTGATCTGTCAAAGAGAATCTGTCAAAGTTCAATACATGCATCTTCATATACACTGATTTTCAAAAGATTACATTGATTAAATTGTTATTTAGTATTTTGAATAAAATATGTATTTATTTTATACAATTGTTATAAAAAAGCTGCCAATTGTTACAAAAAAGCAGTGAAATCTCTCTTCAGTTATGATATCTCTTTCTGTTTTCTATTTCAAAAGCAAATTATTCTCACTTTTGCAATTGCATAGAAAATCTTGTGAAAAATTGTATGAGAAAAATTTCCAGATATTAAATATTATTTTTGTTTTGTAAATATCTGCATTGATTATTTGTCACTGTTATAATTAAGCATTGAAAGATTGAACTGATCAAATATCTGCCAAATTTAGTGTGCCTCTTAATTTATTAGCTTCCAAAAAATACTTTATAACATCACATTTAGTTTTATAAGTAGAATGTGTAATATTTGTAAATATTCATAGATTATTAAATAAATAAGTAAAAAGAAATTCTCTCTTGTAAAATTGCATATTGCATTTAAAATTTTGTGAAAATCTGCATGATAAAATTTACCAAATATTGAATTTTTGTTTTATTATTATCAGTATTAATTATTTGTCACTCTTACAAAAGCAGTAAATTGATCACATATCTGCCAAATTGAATGTGCATCTTCATGTATGTTGCTTTTTAAAAATATTTTATTATACACTAGCAGGCTACGCCCGCTTTGCTGGTCACTATTTTTAAATGAATCACTATAATTAATGAATTCTCAAAATTGCATTAATTTTTATCATGTGATAAAAAAAGAGAAAAAAAATTCTAATCAAGAAAAATGTCACATCGGGTCCCCACTGCCTTCGGCAGCGTGGATCCGTGCACAATGCGTGCAAACGAATGCATATATATGAGCGCTGCGCTCGTGTATTCCTTCACCACCCTTATGATTTCTCAAAATTCCATGTTATTTCTCATAAACTTTCATTCTTAAGAAAAGGAATTAATAAAACAATCAATGCGGAAAACAATGGATGCGTGAACGATAGATTGGG
Organism: Salticus scenicus; assembly: GCA_963930645.1. Classification (NCBI taxonomy): domain Eukaryota; kingdom Metazoa; phylum Arthropoda; class Arachnida; order Araneae; family Salticidae; genus Salticus; species Salticus scenicus. The sequence continues at coordinate 132,078,398 of OZ005660.1, read as the reverse complement.
GTTTCACTGTATATATATATATATATATATATCGTAAAAGTGCCTTTACTCTATTTAATTCCCCCCCCCCTCCCCCTTTCTGCTTTTCACATTTTGTTTGTTCTTAAAATACCAGATAAACAGCGATAGGCTGTATCCGAATAAGTGATAGTTTAACATTATTTATTCACCTTTGTATACCTATATAAACATTGACTTGTATTATATAAAATCGGACACTGGTTATATGAAAATGGAAACCGTAAGCTTCCTAAAATAGCATGAAATCACCTTCAGGCATCATTTTTTATTCCTAACTTTTGATCAGATTTTAAAAAATCTATTTTGTCATAATAAACATTTTATTTATGATTTACAAAATGCTAGTTTTTATCATCTTAAAAAAAATCTTACATTATTAGTTACATGGTATTTGACTTATTTCAAAAATCAGTTTGCCAGCAGATAATTAAAAACTTTTTTCTACTGTTTGTTCTGTTTTAAGTAAGTTTTTATTTTTTGATTAATTTATTATTATTATTATTTTAAGTATAAATGCATAAAATTGTATTTATAAAATAGACAAAAATAAAATATTTTAGAAGAAAGGACCCTTATATAATAAATACTAAAATAGTAGATAAAACATTAGTTACATATTTGTGCAAATAAAAGTAAGACGCTTTTAAAACTGTAAGAAAAGATTGATTTTTAATTTAAAAAATAATTATGAAAAATATAAATACCCTGAAATATTATTAAAAATATATTTTAATAATCAAATTTGTTGTTTTGCAAATTATGGCCCAAAACACCTATTTTTTTTACTCTTCTAGAATTTGAAGATTAATGAAGTCTATCATGTTTGAAATGATAAAATATTTATTTTAATATTCTCATTTCATACATCTTAAATATGCCTGAGTATATAGGAACTTATATTCTCTAAGAATTGTCTAAGAATGATTCGCATCTGAGAAAGACTATATAATAAAGAATGAAATTATCAATTATTATGGTTTTAATAATCCACTAAGCTGGACGTATCAAATATAACATTGAACCTAATTGTGTATACTATACACTACAAAAGTTCTGGAACATTTCATGAAAACATGCTGTTTGCCATTTAACTTAATTTTGTGTTCAAAAGGCCTATTTTCAATTTCAACATGTGAAAAATTCTTCATATATACATCAATTATTCTTTCTTCGGTACTCAGTCGAGTAGTAAAAGGCCGAGTACTCGGTACTCGGCCAAAGTGCTACTCGGTGCAGCACTAATTGTGAATATTCTAAAACTAAACAGAATTTAAAAAAAAAAAAAGAGTTAATTATCATAACGAATTTCTTTTTAGAATAATGTGAGGTTTGGCTGCTAGTAGCAGCAAAATTATTGAAACACACATTCATATTTTTCTTTTTCTTTAGTTTGATCGCTAATTTTTATCATGAACTTAATTTTTTTATAAACAGTATAAGACTAAGATCATGACTCGATAAATATTTACTTAACAAAATTGTATTAGGTGTACATCTTTTAAATAGAAATTATTGCTAGCGCATCAATAATTTTGCTGCCGACTGTACAAGGTAATTAATAAGGTATGGCTCAGACCATGAAAGGGTTCATTTCATCAAAATTCTTTTGATTTTTACTTTTTTCGATTTCTTCTATTTTTAAGCACAGTTTGCGAATACAAAATCATATTTTTTAATAGTTGGTGGTATTGGATAATGGATGTAATCCTCTATTCAAAAAAATTAATCTGGAAGTTTGAGATTTTATTATTATTATTATTGTTGTTATTATTTAACTTTAAATGTAACACCTTTATGAGATTTTTCAAGTACAATTCAATTTTGGATATTTTAAGCAAATAAAGAAATATTGAGTTATTTCAACTAAACCTCCAATTACAAGATATGATGTGATTCATTTTATCTATTTGATTTCCTTAAATTTTAATCAAAATATTGCTGTTTATATTTAGGCAATTAATTGTATTTCCTGTTGCTTGCATAAAAAAACATTTTTTTTTCCACATTAGAAATTAGTTTTAAAAAGTTATTTTAAAAAATATGTTTTTATATAAGATTTTTCTCTAAAATTTCAACAATGCCAATTTTGTAATGAAAGCAATTTTTTTTATTATTATTATATTATTATTGAATTTTTAACGAAGATTATGACAATGTCGTAACTTTCTGAGTCACTCTCAGAATCAGAGACCATAAATAAGGTGACTTAAGAGAATTGCTGCCTGAGTTTGAAAAACATCGTCGTATCATCATTTACCAAATGAATATTTTGAAAAATAGATACACATGCTCAGCAGTATAGTAGTGCATTAATTTATCAATATATTCTTTTTTTGTTATGTTGCCAAATGCTTTATAATTATGTTCTTACAAACTTATTGAATAGACATTTAAAATTCTGATTAGCAACCATAGATCTCTTGTATTATAATAAATAACCTATTTCTCATTCAAGTTGCTCAAAACATATATCTGGTAACTTTCAAAATGATGACTTTAATCAGAAACTTTTGTTTTTCACACTGTATATAGCATTACTATGACTAATAAAAGAAAATTTAAATATATCATGCAAAAGATTTGCTAAAAAAATTGTTTTTTTGGTTGGAAAATTTTCCGGAAAAACATGGTAGAAAATTTTCCAAAAAAGAAAATTTTCCAACCCACATCACTACATATAAAAAAGTTTTTTTTCTATCTTATAATTATTTTTAAAATTATGTTAAATGCTGAAATTTCAATGAAATTTTTAGCAATATTAAAAGAAAAAAAAAAAAAAAAAACTTGAGTAACTCCACTTGAAATTTTAATATAATATTAAATTTCAATGTATATAAATGCAAATTTTCATACCTTTATGGCAGTAATTTAAAAGAGATATATACTGTCCATCATCTCTTTAATTAAAAATAGAATTGCATTATGTAATTCATATTAAAATTTAGTTCAACAAGTCATGCAATACCTCTAAGTTTTAATCGTACAACATTAAAACATGCTATTGACTATAACCCAAAATGAAAGAACATAATGCATTATTTAATAGCACAGTAATTTCATTCATTGAGGTAAAATACTTACGGTATCTTTTAATTATCAATCAGTATATAATTTAATAGAACTTTTTTTTTTTTTTTATTAATAAGACTTTATAAAATTTTTATAACTTAAAAGGCAATAAGTGGTTCACCTTAGAATATACAAATTCCTATATTTGAATTTTTGTGTTTTGTAAATATAATAAATATCTGTTTTTTATACTTAAATAGAAATCATTAGCACTCATAAGAAACAGATAATACACTTCTAAGAATTATTTTTAACCATGGTAGGCATATAAACTAAGCACTTTTTTATTAGTTTTTTATTTCTATAAATATGACTACTTCATTGTTAAAATATACCAAAAAGTGTCAAATTTAAGGTTTTTGATGTGGCAGTTTAAACTGTGGTTTAAACCGTCAAAAACCTGCCAACCCTGATATTATTTATTAAATTTAGTTTATTCCAGTTACTGCACTTCTATCAAGCACTCTTTCAGTGCTCAAAATGAAATTGAAAATAAATTTTAAAACAGATTATCGTTAGCAAGCACATTTTTTAAAAACCATTTTCATATTCAGAAAATTCAAAATCGTTAAATTAGTACCCATTTTCCAAAAATTGATTTTTTAAATTTTTAGTATTTCATTTTGTGGTTAAAAAAAGCAATTTGTGTGAAAATTCGCATTTTTGAACTAAAAAAATATATACATTTTTTAAAAAACCATCGAAAAATCTTCGAAAATGAGTACCAATTTAATGGTTGTGAATTTTCTGAAAGTGGAAACGGAATTTAAAAAATACATTTGGTACTGAGTAATTATGAAAATAAATCTTCCCATAACATAGGCCATAGCTGTTGCCAAGATTAGGTATTGTCCTCTCTTAAGAATAACTTCTTCACATTCCACATCATTATCACTTAAATTAGCATTAAACAATTTGTTTTTAATTAGTTAATAGATTGTGAATAGCTCCGAAGTCATGATATTGATATCAAAGTTCACATACTCATCAAAATTTATATTTAGAATGGTTATAAGAATGACCGGTCAAGAAATTTTGTAAGTATTAGAAAAGTGAAAAGACATAACTAATATTGTGTAACTTATAAACAAAGATATTTTTATGAATAGGAATGAATCAGGACTTCACTAAAAGCACGTATAAATTTAAAAGATGTATAAATTGGATTTTTTTGTATATATAATGGAAATTTTGTGATTACGATAACTCTCGACATAATACTCAAAATTGAATTGAACCAAAGTTTTACAGCTAACTTATCTTACAAATATCTTTGATGAGTTCGTTAACTAAGTTGCTCTGCTGTTTGTTTTCAAGTGGCAGCTACATGAAAATTTCAAATCTACATTGAAAAAGCTTAGTTAAGACTATAATTTGCTTGAATTTTGATGTTTACATTGACCACATAAAAGTCTCAATCAAGTATTTATTAATGAATTTTATCTGTCATTTTTAACAAAATGACCAATATCTTAAGTACGGCCATTTCAAATCAGGATACCACTTGTAAATTTATCATCAGAATAACTTTTGAAATACTGAATCAGTTCAAGTTGGACATTGAACTTATCACACAAATATCTTGGATGAATTTTGTTCCAACATTGTTTCCAAGTTGCAGCCACTTGAAATCAGGCTGGTATATGAAAATGTGCCACCACAATAACTTTTAGAATACTAAACTGGTTCAAATCAAAGTTGGGAAGTGAACTTACAATTCAAATATCTTGGATAAGTTTGCTAGGCAACTTGCTCCACCATTTTGTTTCCAAGTGGCGGCCACTTAAATTTTTTTTTATTACAATAACTTTTCTAATACTGAATCAGTTCGAATCATATTTGCACAGTTGACATATCATTCAAGTATCTTTGATAAGTTCACTGGGCATTTCAGTCACTCTGTCCTTTTGTTTCTAAATGGTGACCACTTGAAAATTATCACAATAACTTTTGAACCGATTTGCTTAAAACTCCATATATACATAGCCCTCAATAAATCCACGAAATTGATTAATAAAATGTAGCTGCCATTTTGAAAAAAATGGTGGCGACTTCATAAGAAAAGATAAATCAACCTAACCTTCCTATGAGCCGGAAGGACTTGTTTTAATTTTTTGATCAATAACCTCTAAAAAGTAATGATATCAGTACAAAAACCCTTAACGGGTTAAAAGTTTGTGACGCAGCTACTTCATCGCTATAAGAATTTGAAGTATGGGTCTTAAAAATAATGATATCAAATTTTAAGTGACGCTTTACTATTAGTTAAAATATACATAGATTTTCTTATTTGATCATTTGCTTTTTTCTTTTATTTATATTTACAATGCAAACATAATATTTTTAACTTCAAGATAAGACAAATATATAAAATATACTCACTGATGATTTTCATTTGCACTTCAATTTCAAAATAACAGTTTCAAAAGGAATGATATAAAAATTCCAGTGACACCTCGGTGTCATTTTAAATGATTTGTCTTTAGATTCCATTAAACTTACCTTTGCTTTGTCTAATAAAGTATATTTACAGATTGAAACAGTGCTTTTAATTTTCAAATATACTGTCAAATAATCACACTTTCACTGAGTTTGCATTATAAATTGAAATTATTTATTTCAATAAATTGATTTGTCTTTTGCGTCACGCTTATCCAAAACTGCAAGTGAAATTTGTACAAATGTTTTCTTTGCATCACACTATCTCTTTGCCCAAATTTTCACTTAGTTGGATACTATGATACAAAGTAACATTTACATAAATTTTACTTGCAGTTTTGGATAGCGTGACGCAAAAGACAAATCAATTTATTGAAATAAATAATTTCAATTTATAATGCAAACTCAGTGAAAGTGTGGTTATTTGACAGTATATTTGAAAATTAAAAGCACTGTTTCAATCTGTAAATATACTTTATTAGACAAAGCAAAGGTAATTTTAATGGAATCTAAAGACAAATCATTTAAAATGACACCGAGGTGTCACTGGAATTTTTATATCATTCCTTTTGAAACTGTTATTTTGAAATTGAAGTGCAAATGAAAATCATCAGTGAGTATATTTTATATATTTGTCTTATCTTGAAGTTAAAAATATTATGTTTGCATTGTAAATATAAATAAAAGAAAAAAGCAAATGATCAAATAAGAAAATCTATGTATATTTTAACTAATAGTAAAGCGTCACTTAAAATTTGATATCATTATTTTTAAGACCCATACTTCAAATTCTTATAGCGATGAAGTAGCTGCGTCACAAACTTTTAACCCGTTAAGGGTTTTTTGTACTGATATATATTACAGCAGAATTTCAGTTGTAATGTGTGAGCATTTCAGTAATCTGGAACTTCTTTTAGCGTAGATAATTAGCGGAAGTGTCAACGGTAATACCTCTCATACCGGACCACAGATAACAGAACCCTTCTGGGGGATTGAATTGAAACTGCCAGTACTTGACAGATAATTTTTTACGGGATAGGGAATTCACACGCTTTTTTGGGATTGGTGGAGGTAACTAGTAACTATCAATTCTGAAATTTAGACCAACCCCCATATCTTGTTCCGAACCACTTTTTTACAGGTCCGCCATCTTGGATGGAAAGACAGGAAAGGTGGAGACCCGCCTTAAGGGTGATTTTTTTTTTTTTTTTCTTTCCTGATTACTTTTCCCCGTCAGACCTTTTTTCCAGGGTGATTTTTTTCCGTGGGAACTTTTTCGTCTCCCATTTTTAACTCTATTACTTTTTTTTTTTTTTTTAATTCATTTAGGACAATATGAAATACTTTATATTTATTTCAAATGTACAACTAGTCTTTGAAATGGTACTTGCAGTAGTAAATATGCAACTTTTTAAAGAGCATTTTTGCTAAAATATGATTTACCCAGACACATTGATAATAAATAACTTATGTGATTAATGTAAATATTTTAAAAGCTTCATTATTACTATTATTATTAATGCACAATTTTTTTATTTATCTCTATACATTTAAGGCATCGCTAGAGTTAAAATGGCTGTCGTGATTGCGGAAATGAATTTCTTGGTGAAAAAGCTACTTCATCTCCAAGTTTTAAAAACCTTTAAATTGGTCATACTAAAGAGTCCCATTTAGCTAATCGTTTAACTATGTTTTGAGTTAAGAAACTAAATCTTTATACAAGCTGATCTAAGATTTAACTTTTTAGTTTCATTTTAAAAATTTCTGGGCTTAACTAAAAACTCTACAGCAATAGTTGTTTGACATAACCATGATATTCATTACTAAATCTTATTCGCTTGATGTTTAAATAAAATTAAGAAAATGTCAATTAATTTTCATTCCATCACGATTAAATTTTTACTTAATATTTTAAAAGTATAGGTTATTTTGAAATGTTTTCACTATTCTAATTGTTTTTTTTTTTTTTTTTTTTTACATTTAATTTTCTAAAAGTAGAAATAAAACATAGCTATATAAATTACAATGCTAAATTCCTTTTTTCATCAAAAATATCTAAGATAACGATTTTAATTATTTTTTTGAAAAATAAATAAATAAATAAATATACCGTGATATTAAAAAAGAAAAGAAGAAGAAGAAAGTAATAGAAAGACATATCAACTGCGCCTGCCTAAATCTGTCTTTTGTTAGAAATAAGACAACTGCGCCCGAGTCATTATACATCCCCTCGCTTCTCATAATAATCTCCTTTTCTTGGAAATGAATAGCATACTCTTTTTCCCTCTTTTTCATACTTTCACTTATATAGATGTGATAGAGAAATTGACTGCGGACAAATTTTTCAAATTGTATTTTCTCTAGAAATATGCATTTTGCACCCCCGTGAACTCGAAATTATATCCAGTGAATTCTTTTTATTAAAAAAAAAAAATTATAAAGATATTTTTTTTTTATCACTTTAGAAAATGCTAGTCTAACTATATGTGTGTGATAAAAAATTTGTGGCGGTTCTGTTCAAATTCAAAAGATAATATACAGAATTCCATAAAAGTTAATATTTCATTGCGCATTGACATTAAATTGGGTCTATCAAATTCTGGTGCAAATAACCCAACGGGTGGTGCTCCTGCGCTTTCATTTCTCCATATACTGGAAAACTAGTCCCAATTGTGTAAAAATTCACAAAATTTGATATATGAGAGGGCCATTATGAAACAATATTCTGATATATTTTGTGTAAACTATGTGAAACAAGAGCAAAATCCAATAAAATAAAATTGAAATAACAAGAAGAAAGGAGCAGCGGCTATAATCAAAGCTTCCTAGATTTTCTATCAAGCCTGAAGGTATCACTGCGGACAGCGTGTGACGTCACAACCCGGGTATTTCTCGTCAGCCGCGCCGGGTCCCTTATCTGTGTCCATAGTCCATCGCACATCGCAGGACTTTTAATATTCTTAAATTGCCCTCATCTCACACCTCACATACATTAAACATACATTACATTTAAATTACATTTTTCATGAATGAATATTTAGATTCCATCATTTAATATACATAAATTGAGTTATATTGTATATACTGCAGAATATGAGGAAAATTTTTTTGAAATCTGAAATCAATGTTTTCTATTATGTGAATTGTCTAAAGAAAAACTAATAGATGACAGATTAGAATTTGAAGGAATTTGTAATTGTGGTAAATCGCTAACTCAGTTAATGAATGTATAAAAACAATGTGTAACATTCTTTTGAATAATTATACGACAAGAAATGATTAATTTCATAGTAGATCCTCCAGAAAATTAGCAACTGTAAATAACAAATTTAAAAAAAAAGTGTCAAACAGAGATTTTAAAAAGCGTCAATTAATTTCTTTTAAATTTTTGTAATATTTCTAAAAAAATTAAATATTTCTTTAGATATGATAGAAATTACGTAAAAATTCTTTAAAAATTACGAAAGTCTCTCACAAGTAGTCAAAAGGTTCTGCTCTCAAAGACATTAGATGCCGGGTTCGATTCTAGGTGACACATGTCAACCTATCCTTTCGGAGTTCTTGTTTTTTCCCCGAAACGTTTAAATGTAAGGCTAGGACCCCGTACAATTGGGTCCCGGACAAAAGCCCCACCGGACAAAATCCCCACGAACAAAATCCCCCCGGACAAAATCCCCGCCGGACAAAAGCCCCACCGGATAAAATCCCCACCGGACAAAAACCCCACCGGACAAAATCCCCGCCGGACAAAAGCCCCACCGGACAAAATCTCCACCGGACAAAAACCCCACCGGACAAAATCCCCACCGGACAAAAGCCCCGCCGGACAAAATCCCCTCCGGACAAAATCCCCACTAAAGCTCAAATATACAGGGGGGGGGGGGGGGGCTAAAGAGGACCACAATGAGTATAGCAAGATAAAAGAAAAAAAAAATATTTTTTTTTAAAGATATTAATGAAACTTTGTTTAATTATCATTAGAATTTTAAGTAATATATACTGAGAGTTACATATATCTGATAGGGAGGAGTTTAGGATTAAAAAATGTAGTTTTTTAAAGCAAATTTCAACAAATTACGGAAGGCTGGAGGGGCATATGAGTTTTTTTTTTTCCTACAAATTTCAACGAAATGATTTCAACGAAATGTTACTGTAACATGTATATTATGTTAAGTATAGCTGTACAAAATAGGTAATATTTTAAAATATAGTATGTATGATTTATTTAGTTCATAAAAATGTGATTTCAATTCAATAATTATAAAATAATAATTTTTTTCTCTTAATAATAGTATAAAAATCTTTACTTTTCAAAATTTTTTCTTATATTTTCTTTTTATGGTCTTGCAGAGGATTTGGAAAAAAATGGGCTCATGTAATACTTGTTTAAATCTCTCTACCCGTCATAAGCGGTGATGGCCTCTGTTGCTTCTTATTATTATTTAGTTTTATTTATACAGGGTGTTTCAAAAGTCTGGATATACCAAAATACGTTGAAAGGAAAACAGTTTCGCAAATACATTGATTTCAAAAGTTCCGTCCATTCAAATGATCTATCAGACACGGTATTATAGGCCCAAGCAAAACACAAATTTATTTTTTTTCAGACGAAAATCATTTACAGAATTTTTGAAGCTTTGTTTAATTATCCATTAGAATTTTGAATAGTATAATTAGAATTACATATATCAGAATGGAACCAAAGAAGGGGAAAGGGAGGGGGGTAGGAAACAGAGAAAAAAAAAATGCAGTTTTTATATCAAATTTCTACAGATTATAAAAAGTAGAAAATCCCCTTTTTAAAAAAAAAACAAATTTTAGTGAAATTTTCTTTAATTATCACTCAATCTAATATGCATATATATATTAAATATAGATGTAATTATGTTCATTTCTACTTTTTTCTTTCCTTTTCTTGAAAAGGATTTCGGAAAGGTTGGACGCCCAACAAAGTGGTTTAATCCGTTCCACCCATCTTAAAACTTGGCGGTCTCTGCTCCTTCTTGTTATTTCTGTTTTATTTTTTTTGTATTTTGTCCTTGTTTCACATAGTTTTCCTTCTTTTTATTCATATTATATATATATATATATATTTTATTTTATTCTTTCAGAGTTACATGCATATTTGGGGAGGAGGGTAGGGGACAGACTGAAAAGAAAAGCTTTGAAAACTTCTACAGATTACCATGTAACTTTGTACACACTTACACTTTAAAGAAAGATAGTGAAGGTTGTCGACACCTTGGGGTGGGAGGGGGGAGTAAAAAAAAAAAAAAAAAAAAAAAGTTGATTTCTTTTCGTTACGTGCTACATCCGAACAGTGCTATTTGCGAACACATCTTACACCTGGTAGCTCATTCCTTCCCCATTTGAAGATAAGGGAGGTATCGTCCCAGAGAGCATGTCCCCGTTCCCTAATCGATCAAGAGATCTACTTTAATTAAATAAATTAAATTAATATTTTAATCGATTCCCTAATCGATTAACTGCTTTTTTTAAAAGCTGTCAGTAAGAAAAAATATTAAGTCGGACTGTGAAAGTCTGTCATTTTCATTTTTATTTATTAGGTCGTTGCAAAAGTTCGTGCGGACGCGGATCATTTTATTGCCTCCAAAGACGGGAGCTTCGATCGCCGTGGTATACATTTGTTACCTGAAAAGTGCTCAAAGATTGTAGAAAGTAATGGAGAGTATTTTGATTATAAATAGTCATTTGATTTGATGTATTTTTATGAAATAAAGCAAAAAAAAAAAAAAAACGCACGAATTTATACAAAGACCTAATAAATATGCCCCCTCTTTTGTTGAAGGTAAACTGATGGCGGGAGTAAGCGAATAGCTTTTAGGCAATCTCTAAATTTTTTATGATCTTTTAAATTTCTGCTAAAATTTAGCCATCATTACTACTTGTTGTATGTGTAGATGAATGTATATGGATGCTTTTAATTTCTGTCAAAATACTTTGTGTGTATATATATATATATAATATTATGTGAAAGATTATACACAAAAAATTAAAAAATAAAATACATATTAAAAACATCTTTATTTATTAAAAGTGAAAATTTTTAATGTTTAAATTAATTTGTTTAATAGAACTATTTGAGCTTTTAAATGGAACACCTATTTTTTAAAAAATTAATATATATATATTTTTTCTGTGAATGATTAAAAAGTAAAATAAAATAAAATAAATAAATAAATAAAAATAAGTTTTAAAAAATTAACTAAAAATTTTAGAAAACTAATTTAACTAATATACATATTATATATACATATAATAAATTAGTCGATATTATTTAATACTATTGTTTTGGGTTTTAATATTAATTAAAAAAAAAACTGTTTTAAAATACTTTTAATAATAAAAGATTTTATATATATATATATATATATATATATATATATATATATATGAACGATTATTAGGAAAACCTAGTTATAAAATTATTTAATGAAATATTCTAAGTAAAAAACTAATTTATTAATTAAAAATAAAATTTTTAAGATTTCAATTAAGTGAGATTGTTTAATACTGTTGTTTGGACTTTCAGTTAAAAAGTTTATTTAAACATCCGAGCGGTAATCGATGCTAGTAAAATGGAAGTGTTAAGTTCGATCCCAAGTCGCGTTCGTCGACCAAGCCGTTGAGAGTTTCCCGTGGTTTTCTTCGAAACTTTCGCAAGTATAGGCTAAGGCTCCCGCCCCCTATTCCCACCCCAGAGAGCATTTCACGCAGGTGTAGGGCACTCAAGTTATCAACCGGCTTTAACACTACCACAATCACCGCGATTTTTTTTTTTTTTTTTTTTTAATATAAAACGATTTTTTTACTATAAATCATTATATATATATATATATATATATATATATAATTTATAGCAATATATTTTAATTAAAAATTAATTTAATTATTAAATATATATATATATATATATTTAATAATTCAATTAGTTCAGATTGCTTAATACTATTGTTTGGTCGTTTAAATAAAAATACTATTTCAAAATGTTCTTAAACATCAAAAGATTTTTTACTATCATTCATCATAGAAATAAGAAGCTAATTAAAATTATTTAATTTAAAAGACCTAATTGAAAAACTAATTTAATTATTAAAAATATACATTTCAATAAAAAAAAAAAAAAAAAAAAAAAAAAAAAGAGAGAGATTGCTTGAATAATAAAGTTTCAGATTGTAATTATGAATCTTATTGTAAAATATTTTTAATAAAAAAGATTTAAAAGAAAAAAGAATGCTTATATATACTTCTTTTTTTTTTTTTTTTTCTTTTTTCTTTTTAAGGTTAAAGTTCATTTAATAAAATATTTTAATTGATAATACATAATTTAATTATTAAAAATAGATTTTTTTTTAATTATTGAATTATTTAAGATAATTCAATATTGTATTATATATAATATTACTGTTTGGGTTTAATAGGAAAAAAAAAATCATATAAAAATGTTTCCTACTAATAACTATCAAAAAAGAAACTAATTAAAATAATTTTTATATTCTATGCGAGGTACATATTTAAAGCACAATTTGGTACCTTTATACTGATGTAACAAAATTAATATACATATATTTGATGTATACAAAATAATTTTCCTGTAAAATAAGGGCCCGCTAGCACTCGAGAGGTTTTGACCTGTAAACTGGTAGACGGAAGATTACGAGTTCGATCACAGGTCGCTCTCGTCGACCGAGCCGATCGGTGTTTTCCGTGGTTTTCACCAAAACTTGTGTAAATGCGCGCTAGGACCCCTTAGAAAGACCCCACGGAAGGCACTCCCCTTAAGGTCTAAGACCTTAGCGCAATCTTTCGCCTTTACTCCCAATACCAATAGCAATATCTGTGAAATAAGATATGATTAGCGTAATTGATTGACTAACAGTGTGTCAGAAAGTATTTATGATTCACTGTGAAGTATATAAATGGGAAAACTACTTAATATTAATTTTCAGTGTTGTACGAATTTTTTTTAGTACATCTTATGGTGTGCATGTACAGTTTACACGATATATATTCGACATAAAAAGTAATCTGTTTAATGCTTTCTCTTATATATACATATGTATTTATGTATTATGAATGCGTTTTCATACATGCATAAATATACACGTTTCACACACCATGAAAGCCGAAAATTATTTCAGCAAATTTTGTCTGTGTGTGTATGTGTGTGTGTCAGAGTGTCTGTACGCGTACAACGCTATTTTCATTATTATAAAATATTCCAATATTAAAATATTCTCATTCGATTTGTAGACCCCCAAAACAGTTATATTCCTATTTTGAACGATCTAACTCAATTTCTATTTTTTTGCCCCTCCGCCCCCCCCCCCCCACACACACACATTCGCCCTTTCTAATAATTTTAGACTTTCGAAAATATTCTCATCCTGTTTGTAGGTTCCGAAAACCTATATGCCCCAATTTTAAACGGTCTAACGGTATTTTTACTTTTTTGCCCCTTCGCCGTCCCTTCCCGATCCTCTTAATAATTTTACACTCTCGAAAATATTCTCATTCGATCTGTAGACCCCCAAAACCTTTATGTACCTATTTTGAACGAGCTAACTCCAATTCTATTTTTTACAACTTCGCTCCCCCCTCCCCCCCCCCCTTTCCGATCTTCCTAATAAATTTAGACTTTCGAAAATATTCTCATCTATTTATAGGCCCCCAAAATCTACACGTACCAATTTTAAACGATCTCACGCTAATTTAAATTTTTTTGTCCCCCCCCCCCCCCCTTTTGAGCCGACTAATAATTTTGCACTTTCGAAAATAACCTCATTTGATTTGTAGACCACAAAATCATAGTAAAATTAAGAATAACAGAAGATTAAATGTCACCGAAATCCACGTTAACGAAAAGAATTGTGGTCCCCTTTAGCCCCCCCCCCATGTATATTTGAGCTTTAGTGGGGTTTTTGTCCGGTGGGGATTTTGTCCGATGGGGCTTTTGTCCGGCGGGGTTTTTGTCCGGTGGGGATTTTGTCCTGTGGAGATTTTGTCCGGTGGGGATTTTGTCCGGTGGGGTTTTTGTCCGGTGGGGATTTTGTCCGGTGGGGATTTTGTCCGGGGGGATTTTGTCCGTGGGGATTTTGTCCGGTGGGGCTTTTGTCCGTATCCCCGTAAGGGTATCCCCACAGAGGAAACTTTCTCCAAATGAAAAAATAAATAAATAAATAAATAAATAAAGAACACAACTTTGTTTTAATTATCACAGATTGTTGCTCAATCATTCGTTTTAAAAGTATTGACGAGTTCTTTTAAAAGATATCCATATTGAAAATTTACATTCCCACCCACGCAAGGTTGACTGTTATCTTGATTGACTGTTACTGTTATGAATAATTCTTTCTTAATTTTACAATAATTCATTACAAATTATTCTCATTTATACGAAACCTTGTCCTATACGGGCACATTAAAAATTATGAAAAGCAGAATGGCAACACCACTCGTTAAACGATTTTAATTTTCAAATTTTTGTTTCGTTTTTATTTATTTTTCTCTTTCTTATGAATTCAACAGAAAAACGTCTTGGATTCATAAGGATTTTATATTTCCGGATTTCGACGGAATTATAGGTTTTGAAAGGGACAAACACGATCTGATCAGTTTTAGAAAATTTCAATATATGTGTGTGTGTGACAAAATATTGTGGTATCTGTATCTCAGGAACTAATGAACAGAATTTCATAAAAGTTTAAGATGCTTCTTGATTTATAAATGTCCTTCAACTTTTGGTGAAAATCGCCAACTGGTGGAGATACCATAACGTTTTATGATAATTATTAATATGGCAGTATAGGAGAAATTTTTTTATAAATGAGCACAATTACGATTATTTTTAAAGAATCATAGTGAACAAAAAAAGAAATACTTATAGGTTGGGTTGGGTTGTGAGGACTGCACTAGGGTCCTAGGCCTGAGGGGAATGCCCTCCATGGGGGTTTTTCTAAGGGTTCCTATCCCGTATTTACACAATTTTGGAGAAAACCACGGAAAATTCCGAACGGCTAGGCCAAAGAGTGCGACGTGGGATTGAACCCGGCACTTCACGTCTACCAGCTTTGAGCGCAGAACCGCTCGGCCGCTGGTGGGCTGAAATACTTATAGGAAAAATTTGTATATATAGGAGCATCTTTGCATCCTTGGGGGAAAATCCTCCCGAATGTTGTAAACTTTCAATATAAATATTTTTTAAAAGAAATAATAAATACCTTTAAAACTAATAGTTGAACCATGTATCTTCGATAATTTCAAACGTAATTATCGAATTTTTTTTTCATGAAAAAAAGGAAGAAAGAAACACTTCCTACAATCTCGAATGTAGAGCATAAAATTATTCTTTTCGAAATTTAGTATTGTACTTCTCTGATGTGAAAGTTGTGTCTATTGATTGTGGAAATTAATTTTGATAAGTAGTTTGTATTGCGTGAATTTGTTTAAGAATTATAAATTTATCTGAAACAGATTTTTTAAATATTGTTTTAATTTTTTTTCGGCCCGTGTAATTTTAAATTGAATGATTCAAAATTTTCTTATACATTAATCTGAATTATTTTTTAAACATCTTATATTTATGACTTCAAATTGTTTACTTTAAATGTTTGCAAAAGAATTATAATAACTCAAATGATGTACTTATGCTTTATGAAATAATCTTCGAAAGCCATCAATAAAAATTTCGTAAAATATGTATGTAAAACATTTTCAATTATTGTTCTTTGCAAATAGGGTATAATTTTAAATATAAATTTTTAGTGTTTTTAAAATATAAATTTAACATTCAAATTTCGATCTTCTTATGTTAAAAATTGGAAATTTAAAATACTGAATGTATGTATGCATGTTAAAAATTCATTATTCTTTTGGCAAACATTATTTCAAATTTATTCGATATTACCTATAAACTGAAGGATTTTAATTTTGCCCAATACAGACTAATTTGAAATATTAATTCAAACATCTTGTATTTATTATAACTCGAAATTTTTTTCAAAATTTACAAATCAGCATTTACTAAAGAGTTGTTGTATCTACATTTCATAAAATAAACTTTCAAATTCATGTATAAAAATGATGCAAAATGTGCATACTTAACATTTTCAAATATATTACATAGCGAAAAATAGAGGATTTAAAAAATTTTTTTTTTTTTTTTTTACTTTTAAAGATTGAATTTAGATTCATATTTCAATTTTTATAAGTCGCAGTTTGGAAATTTAGAAAGAGTGAATGCATGTATAGCTAAAAATTATTATTACTTATTTTTTAAATATTAATTTAATACTCTTTGTACAAAACTTCGAAGTTGAATGATCTTAATGAATACATCATAATAATTTTTTAAATAATGTAAAAATATACAAAGCTTGATTTATTGCATTATATATTTGATTTTAAAATACACTTATATATGTGAATATAATTAAAAATAAAATAAATATTTGGTAAAATATGTATAATAAAGATTTTCATTTATATTAATTTTCAAATGAGCAATATTAAATATCATTTTTGTTGTTTTAACTCAAATTTAAATCTTTATATGCTAAAATTTGGAAATTTAAAATTAAAGAACGTGTGTCAAAATTTATTAATATTATTATTTAAACATTTTAATTTCCTTGATGTAATAGTTATATAATAAATTATTCCAATGGAATTCAGTGTATTTCCCCCGATTATTAAAATAACATGTACAATCTTAGTTTTATAACATCAAATATTTGATTTAAAAAAATACTTAATGATGTAAACACATATAAACATAAATGAAAGGGAAAATATATCTATTTTAGCTGAAACTATATGGGAAAAAAAACATATATATATATATATATATATAATAAAAAGGGTAGATAAATGCCAAATAATATTTTTTAACGGAATATTAATGAGAAATCAGTTTTTATGAAGAAGAAAGCATATTTTATCACTATGTTAACTATTTAAAAAAATTAATTTTATTATCTCCTACACAATATTGTATTGTGTTTAATATTCTTAAATTGCTCTTGCTTCGTGTAAATTTATATACAAATGGAGCATAATTGGTAATAAAAAAAATTAAAAAAAAAAGTTTTTAGCATTTTAAATGTTTTTTAGTTAATTGTTAAAAAATATTTGAGTTGTTGGGTAAAGATAATATTTTATGTTCTAATATATCACTGTCTCATAAATAACACTTTTATTATTATTATTATTTTAATAACCCTACTGCTATAATTGCCCCTTGACAAAGATATAGC
Organism: Salticus scenicus; assembly: GCA_963930645.1. NCBI lineage: Eukaryota > Metazoa > Arthropoda > Arachnida > Araneae > Salticidae > Salticus > Salticus scenicus. The sequence goes on along the minus strand of OZ005660.1, from coordinate 132,060,594 downwards.
AGTTGTTTTTGTTCCATTTATTGTTTGTTTCGAATTATGGTATTTTTTTTTTTTTTTCCTTTCTTCCCCCCCCCCCCCCACCCTCATTGTACTACTTTGTTACTATATATTATACATGCAGATTCCCCATGTTTAAAAAAGGGTGGAGCGTTGCTAATAAAAAAAGGGCGTTTTCTAGGTTCATGAAGGCAGTTTTGAATTGTTTAGGACACATTTAAGATTTAACAGACATGTTACTTTGCAGCCTTAAGGCTGAATTCAGCCTTTTTAAGCTTGGAAATTATTATTCTTGGGATCAATGCAAATCTGCATTAAAACTTTTCGGTCGTGTGTACGGGGGGGGGGGGTCAGCCTGAATTTGTGCAATATATTATTAGCAATTTCTATGTGATTGGCTTTCAAGAAACGTCAAATTCAAACTTGGAGAAAATGAAAAAGAAATAGCACTTCAACTGCATTTTCCTAATGAACTTAAACTACATTATTTTGCTAATCAATTACCCCAGCAAACAATTCTTCTATAGAATAAACTTATTTTCAAGTACAGTGAAACCTCTCAAGTTGGACACCCCTATAAGTTGGACACCCCTCTAAGTTGGACGCTTTTTCTCGGAACGGAATGTATCCATTAACATTATGTCTAACCCCTATAAGTTGGACACCTCTCTAAGTTGGACACTTTTTTTCTTGGAACCGTAGGTGTCCAACTTAGAGAGGTTTTACTGTATATGTAATAAGTTTGTCTGTTTTTTAAGCACTTACAACTATTTTAATTATAATTAATATGATATTCAATACAAAATTTATTGTTCCAATTTTGTTTGTTGTGTGTACATGTATGCAATCAGATTTAACATTATTTTTATTATTGAAAAATTTATATTGTGTCAGTTGCCTGATACCCCTTTTGAGAGAGGGGGGGGGGGGTCGTGAAAAGTTCAGCCTTTTTTTTTTTCTGTAAGCTTGTACCATGTCTGATTTAAAATCCTGACACTTACTTTTACATTTCGATTTTAGGTATAAATAGAAGAAAAAGTTTTAAATTTTAACTTTTTCTTTACTTTTTTCTTAATTTTGCTTGTTACTAGTGTATGATCGAATGTTGATTCTTATACGCAATACATTTATTTATATTTACAACATACATTCAGTTTAAAGGTTATTTTCAATAAAAGGCAGTAAGGGTGCAACTTTATTAGATTATGGGCAAGAAAGGAGCAATTTATTGAATGAGGACAAGACAAGAAGTGAGCTATTTTTTCAGTCATAGGTCGGGCAGGGCATAGCGCCCTCTTGAAATTGTCTGCGGGAAACTCTGATATTTATGCTGCGCATGCTTTAAGTTCCTTATTTCGTATGTTTATATTTTATAGAAATAATACTTTTTTTTTTATTATTATTATTAATCGAATATGCTTCAATGTGCGGTGTGGGTAAAAAATCTCTAAATATTCTGAAATTTAAATATTTTTAAAAATATTAATAAAAGCCTTAAATACTTAACGGATGTAGCTACAATATTTAAACAATGGTGAGAGGGGCTCGCTATCGATGTCAAATAAAACTTTATTAAACTGTGTTGTTTAAAGTATGTTGGAAATGTTGAAACACCGTACTTTCTGTTTTACACCTTAAACTGTAATGGTATGTTTATATTAATGTAGGTAAAAGAAAGTATCTAGTGCCACACCAGATTATACGTTTCTGAAATAAAAGTAGCTATTTGTATCAGAAAACATTTAAAATTTATTTTCGTCCATAAAAGAAAAGAATCTCTTGAATATAGTTAAAGGTAAAGTATTTTGATTTTAAATATAATTTTAAGAAAGAGAAGAGTACTTTTAAATATTGGAATGAAATTCAAAAGCTTTAATTCATATTCATAAAACTTGTTCAGTTGTACCGTAACCGCTGGTATTTACACAAAGGAAACTTTTAGAAAAATAATTTACTAGAGATTGTATAGAAATACATTAATTTGACAGTATAAATGTTTACTCAAAATTTTACCTGTAAAACAATTTAATGAATGTAATTAAATAATGCATAATAAACATAATATTATAAATAGCAACTTGAACTTATAATTTCCAATATCCTATACTATATTCTCAAATAAAGATTCCTTCTATAGCACTTCATAGTAAAACCATCAATTCCGAATTTCCAGAATATTTCATTTTAAATGATAATAAATACTGTGATGCTTTGATGATTAATTATGGAGAATAAAAGTAAAATTCACTCGTGTCATAACCATAAAGAAAGGGAGAAAGTGTGAAAATAATAATAATAATTATAATTATAATTATAATAAATTATAATATTATTGCTTTTATACTCCTCTAGATCCCTCCATGTAATCTAAATGAACGGTATTTACTAATTTATTTTTTAAATTAGTAAATGATAACTATACAAAATTTACTTTTCTCTTTCGGTCCTTCAGAAATATTTAACCTCCCCCCTCCCCCCCACATACTAATTATATTTTTTTCCCTTATTTAATAACAATTGCACTAAATTTTGTTGATGGTTAAAATTGGTCAAAAAGATCTTTTAAAAATATCGTTTCCTTTTCATTTGAACCCCTACAAACATATTCAACATTCTTTAAAGTTGATAATGCGTTTCTGAAGTAGCGATTCGGGGAAATGTCTTTTTATCAAAATGTCCTTCTTTCCAAAGTTACTGAAAAATGATGGCTGTTTTCTTTTTGTTTTAAAACTAGCACTTTCTTAGCCCTGATGTGTATACACTTATATGACAAAAGCACACACACCTCTTTATCGAAAAAGTTATATTTGTTGATGAGAAACTGCTGGCACCATCTTTTTTGACAGTTGACATGAGGTTACAGAGGGAAGGCTTTAAAGACTTTCCCCTCCCCCAAATTTCAGGGACAGCAAACAAGAGAACGACACCACAAGAAGGCAAGCGATTGTTAAGGCAAACTGTAAAATTTATTACATTTAAAAATAAATAAATAAATAAAACAAACATGAGTTGATGCGTCTTCATTCAAGTTAAGTTATTTTCGCTTGGATTCAAAAAAAGCAAATAATCTTTTCTTTTCTACTTTCATTTCAACGAATGCTTTAAACGGTCTCTTTAAGAAAATTCCGCTAATTGTTGAAAGCTGTTTCTTCTTGGGCGGTCTATTACCGAACGATTTTTAAAGCTGTCCTTATCGCTTGACTAAAAATGGACAATTCTTCTTTTTTTCTTATACTAAATTATTTCTAGACACCTTGTCTCCCAGTCCTAGTTGCTTCGTTTTAAAAATTTTTCATACCTGTTCCTCCTATTTTTCCATATTTTAAAAAGTTACGAGGGAACAATTACATTCCTACATTTATTAATTTTTTCAAAATATTTTGCTTTTATCATGGTGCACTTTCATACGTAAATATTTATTATTACTTACGGAAGTTATTATTCAATACTACCTTCCATCCGTTTGATCATTATTATGATGAATTATTATTTTTATTAATATTTATTTATTTATTTATTTATTTTTTTTTTCGGTGATTAACAATATTATGATCTTCAAAGTATTTTTGTGTTATTTTATAATATTCATAACATATAAAATAACACTATATATATATATATATATATATAAAGCGAAGAAATTAAGAAAGTTATAAAATTTAGCAACTATATATATATATTTGAATGAAATATTTCATCCGCTTGAATGTGCTTAGAAAATATTCCTTTCATTCTACCGAAGCAGGACACTTTGGTCATGTCGTTTCGGTCCCGAGAAAATTTTGGTCCCTGACCATTTCGGTCCCGAGACATTTTGGTACAACTAATTTTTAGCAATCTTCTAAATATAAGTCAGTTTTTTTAATATGATTGCATTTTGTTGATATGGGAGAAATGAAGGACATGGAAAAGATCACCCTGGAAAAAAGCTCCCCCGGAAAAAATAAATCCTAGAAAAAATTACCCCTGGAAAAAAGATCCCCGGAAAAAAGCACCCTTATGAACTGTAGACAAAAGGAGCCCACATATTATTCCATTATAGTATTACGGGTCAATCGAAAATAAAAATTACGAAAAAGAGTTATTCGTAAACAACTCTTTTGAATCGAACATTTTTAGTGATAGGATTGATAATTAATTGTTATCTCTTTACTAAATATTTTGACATTTTGTTCTGAAAAGAAAATCATTGTTGAAATTCTTTAACTAGTCTGTGTCAATCAAGCTAAATGATATTTGATGTATTCTGCTCAGTTCCTCATCATACATTTATTGTCATTTAATTCTATTGAGAGCAAAGTGTATTCATGTTAAAAGGAATGAGTATGATAGAACGCTCAACATGGTCACAGACTGAAATGCCACACCTAATAAGCTACCCTCTATGTCTATCTGATTCGATACATTTAACTTATCCTAATTTACTGACTAATTATATTTATCATGTTTTTATTAACTCACTTTCTTGTTTGTTTGTCTAGTACAAATCTTGCAATCGATTTTTAACTAACTTCCCGACTAGCTAAGACATTTGAAATTTTTAGAATAGCTGAGAACCTGATAACAATCAATACCTCAAAGCCCGATTTTCGAATTTTTAATTAATTAAAATATGAAAATAATAACCTCCTAATAGCTTTAAAATTAGCCATTTAATTATCAGCTATAGTTTAATTGTTACCAAAAAAAATTTACGAGTTTTTTTTTTTTTTTTTTTTTTTTTTTGGGGGGGGGGGGGAGGGGGTAATGTATGTAATGCATTAAAAATAAATACATTTAAACGTGAACATTAAAGAATTGTAAAAAATTAAATTATGCATCGCACAAAAATTGACGTCATTACAACTTTAAAAATTTTATACACATTGATAAAGTGCTAATATAGTTCTATAGCCATGATTCAACAGAAAATTTAAAAACATGGTATATTAAAAGTTTTTTTTTTTTTTTTTTTTTTTTAATCTTATAATTATTATAATTGCTTTAGTACCTTAATTTCCAGTGCAATGATCCCCATAATGTAAGTTTGTGTAAAGTATTGTCCTATTTTGCCATATTAAAGAAAACTTAAATTTTAAATTATTAAAGTTTTCAAATTAAAATGTTCATGCTTAATGAGGTGTTTTATAAATAATATTTTAAAATTTTTCTGACATCTTTACGATAAAAATACTTGTCATAATGGACATTTAAACGAAATTTTGCTCTATTCTGCCTGCCATATTAAAAAAAATAGTAAATTTCGAATAACTTGCGAAGTTTACAACTTAGAATGTTGCAAAGTAATATTGTTCTATTCAATATCATAAGTGATATTTTAAAACTCCTGCGTCTATTTTACAATCATTCTTCCGTGAGATATGTGTCCATTGACTAAACTAACTAAAATCTGAAAAACTTAGAAACGGATACTTCATCAGTGTTGTGATTTTTGAATTCACAACACCTCAAAACGTTTAAGGAATTAAAAAAACGAGGTCAAATATTTTTAGGTTTATCCGATCCGAGTACCCCATACCTATAGTACACACAGACTAACCACTAAAAACATAATTTTTGGATTCAGGAAATCTCAAAACGTATAAACGTAGCAAAAATTCAAACTTTTATGGATAAGAAAAAGGAATTTGTAGAGAATAATTTTAATTTAATTAAATTTTAATTGCGTTTATTACATTGACTTTTATTCATGAAAAAATTATTGAAAAATAATGCTTTTACTTAATTTTGGTTAGCCATGTATATTGACTATACATTATAGAAACACAATATAGCTTACTTAAATTTAGCACAGAATGAAAAACACGTAACACGGCTTGAAATGCACTTCCAGCAATTTCATTGTATAAATGTTTCTGCACTTCTAATGAAGGATTTACATTCCACAGTCTATGCGAAACATGCTTTCATGCATAGAAAAAAATAAATTCAATTTATTTTGTTTTGTGCAATTTAAAGATATCAAATTGTATCTACCGGAAATTTCGCACATAGACTCAATGTATTTGAATTCTTTTGGTAGTCATTGAACACGAATTACTTATACTTTTGTCCGAGTCTGGATTAGAGGTCTGCACGGGACGGGCTTACGGCCCGAGCCCGGCCCGGCCCTCGGGCCAGGTTCGGGCCGAATTTTTAAATTTGTTCTCGGGCCGGGCTCAGTTTTTTTGTATATTCTCGGGCCGGGCCGGGCCTGAATGAAAATTTTCTCCGGGGCGTGTCGGGCCGAATTTTTTTCTGGTTTCCTCGTTAATCAACGAAAAAGGGAAATGATAAAAATATTTTTCAGTCATTTATTTTACATAATTTTACGGGCTGGTATGTCACATAAAGTTCTATTTTGTTAAAAAATGTCTGTAACTTCAATTTAATTGTATATCAGTCTGTCTGTTCGAAAACTGATTTTTCGCAAATATTTTTAACATGCTTCGAAATTAATATATTTTATTTAAAGTAATATTAGATGGTTTCCTATTCAAAATAGTAGCATGTCACTACCTGTTTCAGTACCTGCACATAACAAAATAAATTAGATACGTTACTGTGTATAAGGCTTTGTTTCTTATGGATCTGTTGAGTTTAGGTGATATGATGGCTAAAAAAATCCTTCCGTTGTTACTTTTTCTCTAAGGCTCCTTTTTCTTTTCTCCAGTGGATTAAAGTAGCATCATTCTTATCATGGTCAAAACTCAAAAACAAGTTTTCTATTCAATATGGTTGGATTAACATTAAAATTTTGTTTACCGGATCACATGAAAGATTCGGATACATTACGGTATATAAGAGGAAAGTGCATTTTTAGTAGTATTAACCATTTTAAATACCTTCCTGTATTATTTCATGAATGCTAATATTTTCTATTGGACTTATTATTTGTCTTTGTGCATTGTCTATAATAATGAATTTCTGTTTATATGTAATTATCTTGTAAAAGTTCAGCAGTTTTGTTAAAGACCGTACTATTGTTTGGTTATATAAAACCTCTGCAAAACACGTACTAAAAATCTTTTTCATAAAAAGGCATGCAATTTTTTTTGTTCTTGTTGTTGTTATTTTACATATTTTTTAATCGGACCGGGCCGGGCCGAATTTTTTGACTTCATACCGGGCCGTGTAAGCAAAGCTTCCGTATGGGCTGGGCCGGGCCCGGGCCTCAAAATTTCGGCCCGTGCAGACCTCTAGTCTGGATTTCTAGCCTAGCTAATACTTATTCTTGAGTTTTAATGACAACAAACACACAGGCAAAAGCTAAAAACCTTATTTTTGGTTTATGGATCCTTCGAAACGTGTAAATGTAGCAAAAACTGAATTTCGAAAATCGGAGACAAAAACAAAACTTCTCTTTCAGGAAAGGCTCAGCATCTGCAGTGTACCAAACTTAGGAAAATATATTAAGTAAAACTCTGTGATTATCTTTGAATGCACATCAACAAACAATTCGCGCAGCTGTGTTGTAATTTAATTCCGTTTACGAGATGGCAATTACTTTGCTTTGCAAAAAAGTAGTCCAGATTCGATCATTGAGCGATATTAGTTTAAATTAATATCAATGAAACAAAACAATAAAAGATAAATAAAAAGTGTCATATAAAATTTATTTTCTCTTAAATTATTAATTTATTTAATAATAAAGGAAAAAAAAAAGTTCCAGTTGAAATAGGATATTAAAATAATTTAATACACTATTTATTTTTGCACATTAACAATAACACAATTAAATCAGGCGATCAGCGTTTTCTATGTGCTTATCAAATGTTAATAATTATAACTTTAAATAGAACCTTAATCCCTCTCCCCAACCCCCCAAAAAATATATAATTTACTTTCCTTTAAATCACAAAGAAAAATTACAGGTGTTTATTCAGTTGGAATATAATATTTGAATAATTTAACAAAAAATCTATTTACAAATTTACTAATTACTTTCTCTTAAATTAATTTTTTATTTTAATAATAATAATAATAAAAATAAAAATGAATGAATAAATAAAATAAAATGTTTTTCATTCACATAAAAAAGAGAGAGAGAGAGAGAGAGAGAGAGAGAGAGAGAGGGAGAGAGGGAGCAGAAGCTGCGGCTTCCTCACTAGGTTAGACAAAACCGGTCTTTAGTGTGGGATACTAGGTATCACCGCAATCATATGAGAATATAGGCGAAAAGATAAGAAATAGGAGGTGGAAATGCGTGAAACAAGTTGGAAAAAACAAGGGAATGAGCAGATTTAGCGGCGGTGGGTGGGTGGCAGAGCACTGGAAAATGTGTTTAAAAATTGAATCCAGTATAGCGTTTCATATTAAACATCTCATTCTTCTTTTAGTGCACTTATCTCTCTATTCTATTAAAAAAAAAAAAAAACTACTACTACTGCCGTTTTTAAATTTATCGTGTCTTTTCGGCTTTCTTAGCTTGTACCGTAAAAACTGTTTCATTAAAAATAAAAAATAAAAGCCATTTTGTTGTTTTCTAGTGATGAAAGAAATCGTCTATATAATAAGTACAAATTTTTGAATAAACACCATAAATTGCCAAAACTCGCGACAATTGTTTCGGAACGAAAGAAGACACGACTCTTCATTAGGCGAGCAAAATAGACAGGAGTGCTGCAAATAAAGCAGCAGCCTTTGTTTGAAAAATTGCACAACAGGAAATTCAATTGATGCTTTAATCAGTATTCTTCGACCTTTCCTGTGTTATTTAGAATGAAAAATAATGACTGGTCGAGAAATTTTCAGAATTTAAGAAAAATGGAAATGACGTATAACTGAAATTGAGCAGCGTATAAATGAAGAATTTTTGCATGAAAATGAATAAGAATAAATCGTGACTTCAATAAAATGACATATAAATGTAAAAATCTTATAAATGAGAGTCGTATGAACGGCATTATACTGTACATTTTTTGAAATATAACAATATTAAGTATATTGAAATTTCTCAAAAACTTTTTTAATTTAATGAAATAAAATTCAAATTTTTAACATTTTTGGAAACAGTAAAAATTTTCCCTCTAACTATATATATATATATATATATATATATATACATATATATTTATATATATTTTCCCCTTTGACTTTAAATTTTTATAGATTAACAATATATTTCAAACATATTTGTTTATTAGTTTGTGGATTCATTGACAAGTAAATGTTTTTTCTTTATATTTAAATCTCAGAACTAATATATATATATACATACGTATATATATATATATATATATATATATATAAGGGAACATTACTTGGCGAATTCATTGTTATTTTTTGTTTATTCAAGTTATCTTATGTATAAATTTCAAAATTAAGAATAAATTATTTTATCAATAAATCTACAAAGTAATACCCAAATATGTAGTTAGGTATTAGAAATATATTGCTGAACCATAATAAAGTAAAATCGGGGGGAAAACTTTTCAGTATTACAATTTTTAAATATTAATAGTTTTCGGGAAATTTACATCTTCTTAATGTTACATTTTAATGCATATGTATAACAGATTTTCGTAATTCTAAGATAATAATTTTCAAAAATAAAAAATAAATGAATAATAATAATAAATAAAATAGATAAATAAAGTTCTCTTCTAGTGCGAGAATCTTTCTAGGGAGGAGTTTGAGGAAATAATGCGAAATTTTTAGCAAGAATTCATACTTTGCCCCTTTGATATTAATACGCATTTAAAATTAAACTTTTTTCTTAGGAATTAATAGTAAGCCTGATTATTTAGATGATTTTTCCGCATTTCGATATCATAATTTGTTAACTTTTTACGAGCTATGAAAACAATCAAGGCAAATTTCGCATTTTTTAGCTTAAAAATGAAATATTAAAATTAAAAAAAAAAATAATTTTTTCAAAGCGAAAAAATTTTTACTAGTTGTGCATTTTCTGAATGTGAAAACAGAATATAAAAATATGTAATAGTTAACGAGTTATAAAGGGGCAAATTTTCCTATAGAAATATACGGGCTTTGGTTTCCGGCCACAGTATAAGTGGAGAGTCCAATAATAAAATTCTTCATTCAAAAGGCGAAAACGGCTGGCGCCGATCGAGTCATGAAGTCACATGTGTTAATGTTTACTTTAGATATAAATTTAACTTGAAGGAACTGAAGAAGACGCATTTTTAGAAGTCGGTCGCCTGCTCTATTCTGCGGCGAGATCAAAACTTGGATTTGAAAAAGTCTTAAATGGTCACTTGGTCAGGCGGCTCGGAAAGACAAACTATTTATACAATGTGAAGGTAAAGCGTTACTTCGGGTCAATTCGCGCGTCTACCCGAAAAAAAGGAAAAAAAAATTTTTCGAAGAATTTTTAATGATTATATATAATCTTTTGAATGAAGTTATAGAACGAAATTCTCTTCTTTAAGAGGACTTGGCGTCTTTCATTTGGCATTACTGAATGTTTCATATAAAAGCTTGAATTTAACTTTAATATATATATATTCGATTAATTCAGTAAAATATACATTCTGACAACAGTTCCTTTGATTTTTGATCTTTTTTTTTTTTAACATATGTTTCAAGGATCGAAAACCAGCTGGTCACCGAAGGCGGCTAGTAATACAGTTGAGGATCTATAATCTGCATACCCATAATTCGCAATTGTCTATAATCCACACTCACTTTGCAAATGTAAACAAAACATTTTGCAGTATCAAAAATCTGATATTTTGGATGTATATGAGAAAATATGTTAATTCACATACTAAAATGAAAAAAAAAAAAAAAAAAGAGTGTAAAATTTAATTTAGATATATATAATTAGTTTTAAAAGAAAAAGAATTATACTTTTATTGCCTTATACTTTTTTTAGCGAATCTGAACACCGTCTGAATAATATTCAATTAGTGATCAAATAAAACACATGCAAGTACAGTTTTCTAACTCCTGCCAGTAACAGCATTGCTCATTGGTTGAAAAAAATGACATCATATATGTTGGTAGGATTGTGTATTTTCACAGACGTTTAAAGACTATTAGTGTAAATGTTCTTTTTAGGTGGTACTTCAAAAATACACAAAACTATTTAAGGAAAAATTTATATAAACATTTGTTTTGAAGAAAAGATCTACAATGCAGTCATTAAAAACTGCATCAAACTAATCACATTGCAAGTATCTGGCTGCATATTGTTAATCACAATCCAGAAGTAGTACAGTTTTTTAATGATTTACTTATTTAAGGGTTTAAATTATACATTGCTTCTACTTCATTAAATAAATTTTATTGTTTTATATATTTATTAGTATTGCCTTCATTACACTATATAAAAACAAACAATTCTAATTCTAGCTTCATTAAATAAAGCTTATTGTTTTATGTACCTCATAGTAATTCATATAGGGAGGAAATGGCATCATTGATCTATAATTTGCAAAAATCTATAATCCGCACAAGTTCTAGAACCAAGGTGTGCAGATTAAAGATCTTTAACAGTAACAGTAAAATACGCAATACAACACATTTGATAATAAAAATTTTCTATTAGAGGAAGTGAAATTAAGATTAATGCTAATGAGAAGTATACTCGAACTGAAAACAACGGATCCCGGAAAAGGGGCAATTTTGCAATTTGCAAATAGCAAAAACAATTAAGATTAAATGATGAAGCTAAAAAATGACTTTCATATTACATTTTTAGAAATTTCAATTAAATTGGTACAACAGTCACCTGGTATATGCCTGAGGGAAGAAGAGGAGGAGGCTAAGAGCACATTAAAAGAAAATAATTGTTTTTAGATCACATTCTTAATAACTTTAATGGAACTTTGTATAATAATCACTTACTATTTATGGAAAAAAATCAATGTCATCCCAAACCCCTGTAGGCCTTTATCTACAAGGGGTGGTGGTCACACACCTTGGTAGGCTTACAGGGGGGGGGGATTTTTTATTTTTATTTTTTAATATCAACTAGTTACCGATTATAATGATATCTTCTGTAAATATCACTTATTTTTTTAACTACTCAGTTATCAATTTTAATAAAACATTTTATAAATACCACTTGCTGCTTAAGAAAAATTATGGCCAGTGTTACTGTCGGTAGCAAACGTGGGAGGCGGAAAAATGGGTAACGAAAAAATGGGTAAGAGGAAAAAAGGGTAACGGAAGAATGGGTAATTTGCAAATTGCTACTTGCGAATCATATACTGAAATTTTAAAACCCGAATAAACTACTACGTCAGAAACGCCAAAGAAAAATATTGGAATTCCAATTATATATTGTATTTCCAATATTTTTCTTTGGCGTTTCTGACGTAGTAGTTTATTCGGGTTTTAATATTCCAACGCCAAGTCTCCTGTTATTATTTCATACACTGAAATTGCCCAAAATTATGCCATAGAGTAAAACAATGTTTCGAAGACATTTCATCTTTGATATTGATGATATATTTCACTGTCAGATAAAAATTTATTCTTTTAAGAGGGCCTGTGTATGCATGGTATGCCTTTTTAAATTTTTCACATGTTTTATGATCCTTTTCGGTCTTAAAAAAAGAAATTAAGCCCTTATTTATTCCTTTATTCACGTATTTACTATTTATGAGATCTTAATTATTTTTTAAAAGAAATCATAACGTTAAATTATTAATCATAATTAAAAAAAAAAAAAAAAGAAAGAAAATGTTGAAAACATAATTTTTGTATCCCGTGGACCTCAAAATGAGTATACATTTAACACAAATTTCGAAAATATGACCCAATAACAATACTTTCTCTACTATGTATATGGGTAAGGAATTTATGTAAAAATGGCATCGGAAATAATGGCAACGTTAAAAATTTTAATAATCATTATCAATCGGTAGAGTTGAAATTATTTTTTAAATAACAATTTAAAAATAACTCATTACATTAACAGATGAAAATGTTTAAATGATAATTGCTATCAATTTTATATATTTTTGTAGTAAATATATAAAGGTGAGTACCATTTTTTTAGCCACTACTATTTTGCACGAAAATAACCTATATTGCTCATTATCTTGTTCTTACTATCAATATTTTTGATAGTAGTCCTTAAGTAGAAGGAAGACAAAAGTTAAAAGTTAACGAAATTCGTTTACAAACAGTAGATATGTATGATTTTTTATTATTTTATCTTATTCGTGTATCGTATGTGAAAATGTTATGTTTGGCTAAAATTTTCGAAATTGTGTTTTTGTTATACTTACACGTTTCGAGGTTCCCTGAATCCACAAAGTAGTTTTTTAGTGGTTGGTTTGTATGCGTCTGTCTTTCTCTGTGTTTGTAGTCCAAACTGAGTATTCTAAATATTTTTCATATGAAAAGGGTACTTTAAAATTATTATTGGGATTGAACATATTCCCTTTACAAAATGAACTCCCCTCCCCTCCACAACACATGCATACATATTTTACTTTCTCTTACCCATATATTATAGAGAAAGTATTGTTTTTAGTTCAAATATTCGAAATTATGTTTTTGCTATATTTCCATGTTTTGAGGTTCCTTGAATCTAAAAATCATATTTTAGCGGTTGGTTTGTGTATGTATGTCTGTGTGATTGTTATAATTATAACTCAAGAATAATTATTAGTAGGAAGAGGAAGTCCAAACTCGGAGAAAAAATAAATAGTTCGTGTACAGCGACGTCCAAAAGAATTCAAATACATTACGTCTTTTAGTTACAATATCCGGATATTTCCTTGGCAAAAAATATCCGGAATGTTTTCCATTTCTTACACAACAAAAAAAGCAATCTTTAAAATGTAACTTTGCAGTGAAAAATCAGAATCAGTAATCTCCCCGCTCCCACACCTGTTGGGGAACTGGTTTAATTATTTGTTGAAACAGGAATGTAGGAATACAATGAGGATATCTTATCACAATAACAATTGGCAAACCTTTCAGTGAGATTTAACTCACTTACCGATGTTAAATTCATTTCTTTGAAGGAAAAAGAAAATATTACTGTTCTATTTTTAAAGGAAAAAAAAAAGAAAGAAAAAGAAAGGCATTTATATTTTTTTCTAAATGACTTTTACACTGAAGAATTTAAACCGTAATTTATGCATAATACTTATAACACGCATCTATTTTTCTTAGATTTATTTATCCACGGAAAAAAAACAGCATGACAAATAGCTGTACATATGTTCTATAAAATATATCTTGAAAGTATTCAAAATAAAAACTTCTTCACACACCATAAAACTAATTTAAACTGTTAGGTTACATTTACATTTATTACTTTCTTCTATATTCAATAGAAGAAAGTATTGGATTCGTAAAAATTTTCGACCTCGGGTTTTTGATGGATTTACACGTTTTGAGAGCTGTAGAACACGATTTGACCATTTTTAGAAAATGTCTGTCTGTCTGTCTGTCTGTCTGTCAGTCTGTGTGTGTGTGTGACAAAATTTTGTGGCAACTGTATCTCAGGAACTACTGCACAGAATTTCATACAAATTGGTATGTAGCTGCACCTTGACATAAATTAGTGCCTATCAACTTTTGGTAAAAATTGTCTTACAGGTTGCGTTGCCATCCCACTTTTTCTAAATTTTTAACATGGTGATATAGGACAAAATTTTGTATAAATGTGCATAAAGGGAATTATTTTTTAGTAATCATTATGAAATTTACAAGAATTATTTATAATAGAGATAGTCAATTGGGAATTTTTTTTTTTTTTTTTTTTTGTGTAGGAGCCTCGTCAACCCCCCTGGGGGGGAAGTCCTCCCCTCGAGGGGAGTAAATTTTCAAGATGGGTATCTTTCGAAAGGTCTCGTCAATACCTTTAAAACGAATGGTTGCATTATAAATCTGTGATAATTTAAAACAAAGTTATCGATTTTTTTTACTTTTTACGAAAAAAATCTTAGAAAAAATTATCGTTTTTTTTTTTTTTTTTTTTTTTTTTTTTTTTTAAACGAAATTTAACCAAACTTGGTATTTAGTTAGCCCCTGACATAAACTGGTGCTGATTAGATTTGGGGATCAATCGCTCAACAGGAGGCGCTGTGATCGTATTTTTTCTAAAGTTTTAACATGGCAGTATAGAACAAAATTTCATATAAATGTACATAATGAGAGTTATTCTTAACCTGTGATTGTAAAATTAATATGAATTATTGATAATAGTAGCAGTTAATTAGGAAAACAATTTTGTGCATGTGGGGGGGGGGGGGGTTGTTGTTATTGAGTGAATTTGTATAGCAAAATATAGAAGAAAGTCTTGTGGTGGACACAACATACTAGTTTTCGATTACCAATGCCTCTTGTATTTACCCTCCCTCACTGTAAAATAGATCATTCTAATAACGACTGGCGCGCCACCACTTGAACTGTTCGTACGGCGCATCCTTTACCTGTACTGTACTTGTTGAATATTTGTTTCTCTGTGTGTAACCATCTGAAGTGTTCGTGTAATTAAAAGTGTTTTGTTTATATATGGACTAATCAATATGCAACGGTTTTTGCGTGCTCTGCTTTCTAAACCCAATATAAACACTACCGGTTTCGAAACGACGTGGCATTTCTTCCTCAGGCGCAAACACATGCTACTGCCTTGACGGGTAAAGCATTCCATTCGAAACCGGTAGTGTTTTAATTAGTTTTATGGTGTGTGAAGAAGTTTTTAGTTTGAATATTGATTGCACACCAGTTCTCTTATTTTATATATCTTGAAATGTTTTTCATAGATTAATAAAATAAATAAATAAATAAACTCGGAAGGCGTTAAAAACGGCACCGGAAAAAATGGCACCTTTTAAAAATGGCAACGTTAAAAATGGCACCTGCGATTTGCGATTTGCGTAACATATACTACAATGAAAAATAGTCGTATTATTGCTAAAAATTAGGAAGTATTTTGAGCTTTGTTTGACTGTCGTGATATATTTGGCCATCACATACAAATATCTGTAGTATGAATAAAAAGTATTAATTTTTTAATTTTTTATAGAAATGTTAGAGATATATTTTATAGAAAGTACTGATTTTAAGTAAAATTTTAGAAGAAAAATTAGACATTAGAAATTTAAATTAAATTGGTACAACATTCACTTAGTATATGTCAGTTGAAAGTTTGGTTGGAGGGGGGGGGGGGAGTTAGGAGACGACTGAAATAAAATAATTGTTTTTATATCACCATCTTACTGATTTTAATGAAACTTTGTATAATAATTACTTAATATTTATGAAATACTACAGTGTTCCACATACGGGGGGGGGGGGGGGGGGATTTAGAAAAGCTAGAAAATGAGTAATTTAAAAAACTATTTTCTCCATTAATAAACAGAGTTACACTGCCAATCAAATTAGGTGAAAAACATAGTTATTAATAATTATTAATACTTTTATATAACTAACAATAACGATAGTTGTTATATAATTGATGTGTATATGTGTGTGTATAGCTGATAATAACCATTAATAGTTATCGCTATTATTATTATTATTCAAATTATAGTATCAATAGTATCAGTACAGTATATATATATATACTATTATTATATATAATAGTAATTTTCAAATAACTTAAGAAATTTTTTAATTCGAATTCGACGATTAATCGTCTATTATTTATATAAAACATCACTTCTCAAAATTATTGGTGACTATTAAATGAAAAAATCGCACAATCTGGCAACGCGGATGTTGCAAATGAATAGGGTTCTTGCCAGTGTCGAAAGAAATATTTTAAAACTGATCTGACTTCTCTGCGACTGTTTGTTCTTCAGGTATTGTGTACACAGACTAACAAACTAACTAACGGACTAATACACTACCGAACTAACAAACTATCACGCACCCTACAGACGGGAACCATACAAATTTTGTCATTTTCGGATTCCTCATACCTGAAAACGTGTAAAAAATTAAAAAAAAAAAAAAAAAAAAAAAAAAAAAAGTTAAATTTTTTTCACGATTACCTAAGTTTCCCTACCGATGATGGAGAACTAATAATAATAATAGTAGAAATAATTATTCCAAGAGTAGTATGTTAACACACCAGCATTTCGAGGAGTTGTATGCTTACACACTGGCATTTCGAGGAGTTGCTATGTTAACACACCGGCATTTCGAGGAGTTGATATATTAACACACTGGCATTTCGAGGAGTTCATATGTTAACACACCGGCATTTCGAGAAGTTGTTATGTTTATACACCGACATTTCGAGGAGTTGGTATGTTAACACACCGACATTTCGAGGAGTTGGTATGTTTACACACCGGCATTTCGAGGAGTTGGTATGTTTACACACCGGCATTTCGAGGAGTTGGTATGTTAACACACCGACATTTCGAGGAGTTAGTATGTTAACACACCGACATTTCGAGGAGTTCGTATGTTTACACACCGACCTGCATTTTGAGGAGTTGTATGTTTACACACCGTCTTTTCGAGGAGTTGGTATGTTTACACACTGGCATTTCGAGGAGTTGTATGTTTACACACCGACCGACATTTCGAGGAGTTGTATGTTTACACACCGACCGACAGTTCGAGGAGTTATATGAAGGGCTGGAACAAAACCCGGGTTTTATTCAGAAAAACCCAGTCCAGTGGGTTTTTTCGGGTTTTAACAGGGTTTTTGGGATTTTATTGGGTTTAATCAGGGTTTTTTGGGTTTTTTCAGAGTATATTCGGTTTTTATCAGAGTTTTCAAGAATATTTTCTTTCTTCCTTTTATTAAACATTAAGTATAACAATCATAATAAGATAATTAAAAAAAAAATTAAATTATTATTTATTCATTAAAATGAAAACCTTAAAAATTTTAATTTAAAATTTTCCAAAGTCTTTTTATGATTAAGTGATAAAGAAATTTAAAAAATTAAATAATTGTACTTTAAATATTCTAAAATTCTTTTATCTGCTCTTAACAACAAAAAATTGGATTTTAATAATTATTTCATGTTGCTTTATTAAACTTTTCATAGCCAATAGATTTTCATATAATATTTTTAATTATTGTCCCTCTACATTAAATAATAGTGCTGCACTGTTAAAATTTTTATTTTTATATATTTATATTTTACATTCCTCGAGTCCTACAGTTTTCTTTATATTGACAAACAACTCTGTTTTTTCTTGCTTTTATTTTTTAATATAATTTTTTATTCTGTTTCAATAAAATAATTATACTTTTTTTTTTTTTTTCATGGGAAATATTTCAGGATTTTTTTCTATAGAGCCGTTTTGAGCATCTCCAATATTTCTGAAAATTATTTTTCATGCTCTAATAATGTATATAATATTTGTTTCATGTTTGTATGTTTATTGTAAGTTAGAGAAAAGTACAATTTTAAAGAAGGATTTTGCAAAAACCCACTTAGGCTTTTTTGGGGGTTTTTTCAAGTGGGTTTTATTGAAAAAAACCCACCCGGGTTTTTTAGGGTGGGCAACATCTAGCCAACCCTGGTTATATGTTTACGCACCGACCGGCATTTCGAGGAGCTGTATTTTTACACACCGGCATTCCGAGGACTTGTATGTTTACACACCGGCATTTCGAGGACTTGTATGTTTACACAGCGACCAGCATTTCGAGGAGTTGTATTTTTACACACCGGCGTTTCGAGGAGTTGGTATGTTAACACACTGACATTTCGAGGAGTTGGTATGTTTACACACCGACCAACATTTCGAGGAGTTGTATTTTTACACACCATCATTTCGAGGAGTTGGTATGTTTACACACCGGCATTTCGAGGAGTTGGTATGTTTACACACCATCATTTCGAGGAGTTGGTATGTTTACACACCGGCATTTCGAGGAGTTGGTATGTTTACACACCGGCATTTCGAGGAGTTGGTATGTTTACACACCGGTATTCGGAGGAGTTGTATGTTTACGCACCGGCATTCAAAGTAATAGTTGAATTATATTTCTAACATTCCAAGAAGCCATTGACTTTCATCCGACATTCAGAGTTTATACCATGTATCATGGGAATTCTAAATTATTTTTTATTCAGTTTTCAGTGTGCTTTTGTAGGTAACTCTTTCGATATTCTGGGACTTGAATTTCAAGATTTTCTAGGAAAAGCTGATCTCAATTTAAAAACTAGTACATTGTGGCCCGCACAAGACTTTCTTCTATATTTTCTTACAAAAATTTACTAAGTGCAAATAAATTATTAAAACTTATTTATTAAAATTACCTAACATTGATGCATGCAAATGATTTTCATATGAGAGAAAACTAAAACTAAATATCCAAATAAAGAGAGTTTTATTGTCTATAAGTAACATCTTAAAAATGTTTTTTTTTATGAAGTTTATCTCATATATCAAATTTCGTACAGTTATATGCCATAAAAGTTCAGGTATAGTCTTCCCGTTATAGAGAAAATTTGCAGTATAGCAACGTCACCTATTGGCCAATAAGCGTCGAAACAGAATCAGCATAATGTCTCACAATGTCCTTTTCACATATCAAATTTTTCTTAATGATATGCAGTATAAATTGAGACATAGACTTCCCTTAAACTGCAGCAACGCCACATGTTGAGCGGCTGACACCAAAAGTTGATAAACACTAATTTGTGTCAAGGTGCATCAGAATTTTACATGCAATTCTGTGCAGTAGTTCCTTCCCAAAAATTACTGAAATCGCTGTATAACAGCGCCACCTGATGGCCGATAAGTATTTAAATTAAATCAGCACAATGTCTCTTGATAGCAGTCCCATGTATCAAGTGTTGTTTGATTATACGCAATAGAACCTGAGATATAGCTTCTCCTTAAATTTAGGAATTCGCTGAATAACAGCTCCAGCTTTTGAGAAGTTTACTAAGTTAGGTCAAGATGAATCCACATATACATTTTGTGTAATTCTGAGTAGTAGTTTCGTAGATACAGTCGCCACAAAATTTTTGTCATATTTACACATACACACAGACAGACATTTTCTAAAAATTGTCAAATCATGTTCTAGACATCTCAAAACGTCTAAATCCGTTGAAAACCGGAAGTCGAAAATTTTTACGAAGCCAATATTTTCTTTTATTGAACATAAAAGAAAGTAACCAGTATGTTGCGACCAAAACATAATTTTCTTCTTTATATTCCAATAAAAATTCCTTCAGTAAAAATTTATTGAAATTATTTAATAATTTGTTATCTTTCATTATGAATGCAGACGATTTCCATTCTAGAGAAGTAAGATAACATTAAATATCCAAAGAAAGTCAATTTTATTCTCTATAATGACATCTTAAAGAAATGCTATTATTTTTTTTTCCCTAATTTATTTATTTATTTTGAAAAAATAAATAAATAAATAAATCGATAAATTTATTTTAAATTATTGCAAATCGATAGTTTAACCATTCGTTTTAAAGGTATTCGCCAGGTGTTTTGAAAGATACGCGTAATGACAATTTACCCTCTCAGGAGGGGGGGGGGGACTTTCCCCCGAGGATATAAGTAATGCTCCTACATGCATAAAATTTGTTTTCCATTTGACTATCACTATTAGAAATAATTCTTCGAAAATTCCTAATGGTTATGAAAAAAATAATTCTCTTTATGTATATTTATACAAAATTTTGTCCTATACCGTCATGTTAAAAATTTAGAAAAAAGGGAATCACAACGCCACCTGTTGGACAATTTTCACAAAAAGTTGATAGGCACTAATTTATGCCAAGGTGCAACTATATACCTGTTTGTATAAAATTCTCTGCAGTAGTTCCTGAGCAACAGTTACTACAATAATTTGTCAGACACATACTTTCACTAAATAAATGGCCAAAACATGTTCTGCATCTCTAAAAACGTGTAATTCCACCAAAAACATGAGGTCAAATTTTTTTACGAATATAATATTAAAGTAAGTTTGTTTATGTCTTGCTTTATTAGTCTTGCTTCTTTGCTTGATTTATTGTATTGCTTTATCAATGGTATTAAAGCAAGTTTGTATTTTAGTTGGTAATGAAAATTACTTTTTATATTTTAAAACAGGAAATTGAAGCCTATATTAATTGTTTATCATAAATTCCGCTACATAGGATAAGGATACAATAATCTGCACAAATTCGAATAAAGTTGCATTTTCCCCACTCGACAGATCATGATAAAAGGCACATTTTCTCGAAATTCTCTCTCTCTCTATATATATATATATGTGTATAATGTATAAAATAAAATAAATAAAAAATAAAGACATCAAAAGGAAAAGTTTGTGTTAAAACTCCGTTCTATTATTATTTTTTCTTTCCCTTTCATTTTTATTTAATGAAAAACATGTGAGAAAAATAACTTTACTAATTCATTTTTTTTATAAAAAAAAATGCAGAAGCATTGTTTCCCTTTCTGCAAATTTAATCTCTGTAATATTCAAAAATATTAATTTAATATATATCTATTTTTTTATTTTCTTTCTTTATTTTTCTTTTAAACCGACGTAATTAACATGCATAACTCTTCTTAGTGTACTGAACTTTCAAAACTGCAGTCAATGAAGTGTAATAGACAATGTTAAAAGATGTTTTGATGTAAAAATATATCTTGAAATAGTATATATCGACTGTGATATATCTAAAGTTATTAAAATTTGTTGCAACCAAATTCTTTGTTTACTGGATTAACAAACACATTGTCAGAAGATATATTCAACGCAGCGCCATCTATCGCAATCGAAAAAAAATTTTCAACTCCTCGTATTGCATGAAAAAACTTAACCTCCTCGGATTGAAACATTATTAAAAAACGACGAAAAACTTATGTTTTATGAAAATTTGTTACAGCATGATATTTCTTATAGCTGAATGAGTAATTATACTAATTTTCATTAATTTTAAACGACCTCCTCAGATTGACGGTTTTAAAACGGCCTCCTCGCAATGGCGGGTGGACAAACCTGTGTGTGTGTGTGTGTGTGTGTGTGTGTGTGTATACTGGTAACAAAAAATGCGCAACATTATCACACCTGAAACTGTGTGGAAGTATTCGGGTAAAACCATTGGTGTCATAGTTTTACTTAAAGCATGGTGCCAGTTTAAGATAATTTAGATACAGCAAATATTTTAAGAAATTTGGTTCTAAGTTTTTCGGCCACTTTATACGTGCTTACTAAGACAAAGAATAAAATAATAATAATAATAATAATAATAATAAGACGCCATTAGAATAACATTGATTAATTTATTAGGTAAGCTGTCAAATTGAGTAATATTTTTATCTTTAATACGTAAAATACCCAGTATGATCACAATTGTTTAACCCCTTAACGCGCGCTGTCCTCGCTACGAGGACGCAAAATTTAAGATCTAGCTGCAAAAATTCATCCCGGAAATTTTAACAAATTTTACGTTTATAACATATCAGAAAAGACCGGTTTTTTTTAACCACAAAATTTAAAATTTCTTTTATTTTAATTTAGTTCATGAATTCCGGTGGAAATATAATTTTATTGATCCGAAATGTCTTGCGCCGCAAAGGGTTAAATAGTTTGATCCACTGTTCTATTTAATATCAAGTGGAAATTTACACTACCTGTTTTTTACACTTATTATTTATTTATGTCTTTTTTAAATTACTTACGCTGCTGACACCGATTTTTATCTAGATATTTCCTACATTCTATATTTGAAATATCATATCAGCTCTAATTGACACAAACATCACACTGTCTCAATTATTTGTACAAGAACAAAAACTTTTTTTAATGCGAGACAATAAAATACCAATTAAAATATACACTAAATATAAAAAAGAGGGTTAGCATACTGCCAATCAACTCCACACTATAAATGAAGCATGCGCACTGGCACCTCAATATACTATAATACTAAAAATTCTTTGAGTATGTATGTTATGCTTGCAAAATGTATTGTTTTTAAAACTGACAAGGAAAATCGGACGAGATTCGAAACGTCTTTTGTTTAATTGTTTTTAAATGCATATTTTAGATGATATTATACTGCCTCGTAACAAAAAAGTTTTCGGTTTTTTACATATCAGCTGTTTGAAAATCTTCAAACTATATCTAAAATGAAATGTTAAAAAACATTTTTTTTTTCTTCTTTAAATTCAGTAATAATATTTTAAAACAAAATTTTCTGTATTTACATTTCTATTACAAATGGATATACATTTTAATTTTATTCTTTCTAATCAAGGTATTTGTATGCATAGTATATTTCATTGTAAAAATATGAATATAAGGTATATATTTAACAAATAAATAATAGACCAATTGTGAAAGAAACGCCCATTGGTGAATCTACGTCAGTGGCCGCGAAAGTGTTGTTTAGTATGAATAATTTATTTGAAAAAAAAATTCATTGAATCAATATATTTTTATTACTATCTTTATTTTCGAACAATAATCTCCATTCTCATTCACTCACACAAAAGAAACAATTTTAAACTATAATAAACATTTCTGTGTGTTATTAGTGGTAGAAGGAAAAGTCAAACATTTTCATCTTTGTAAAAATAATAAAAGTAATAATATAAATAATATCAATAATAAGAAGTGTCAATAATAATAATATCAATAATAATACGTATAGTAATAACTATCATCACAATAAGTATCATAATATGAACTTAAATCTTACTCTTACACCGTAAATAAAGTGAAATAACTTTCCATCACATTATTTTGTAAAACCACCACTTACGTTCTAAAAATCACAACTTTTTTGTATGTGTCATGAAAATCTGCATAACATTTGTGGATTGCTAAAGTTAACAATGTTTGTATGTGGTACAACGTTCGAGAGCATTGTATAACAATATTTTATTCCGTGTCGTATTCGACAATGTTTTTTTATTTATCTTTATTTTTTTTTTAATTAGGTATCTTCAAGTTTTTTTTTTCCTGAAAGGGCTAAATTAGGATTTTTTTTTTTTTTTTTTTTTTTTTAATTTTGGCACACTTAAGGAAAAGTCGTAATGAAGATTCAATTTATCTTGCAACAGGATTGAAGTTCAGTGTGATCTGAATTTTGAAGTTGTGGAGTAAAAAGAATTTTGATAAGTACAAAACTTTGAAGGAACACCATAAAATGCAAGAAGTCGCAACAATTTTTTTGAGTCGAAATGATATACGACCATTCGTCAAGTGAACAAAGTAGGCATGAATACAGCAAATAAAGCGCCAACATTGCCGTTTTGTTTGCAGCACTTGTCGTTGCATTGCTGCTTTCTTTTTAGCACCTTGCCTACTTCGTTCACTAGACGAAGGGCCATTTCTTCTTTCGATCTGAAAAATTGTTGAGAGTTCTTGTATTTTGTGGTGTCTATTTAATCTTTTATATTTATTACTTTTAAATTATGTGGTGCTTTTCTTATATTAAAAGAAGTAATTGCATCAAGTAAAATTTTACTAAAACTACTGTTTTTCTTTGTAAGTCTCATCGATGTCCTTACTCCAGTAGCACAGTTAATCCGGCCAATATCGGAGACCGACGGACCGGCAAATATCCCCTGTAGACAGCGATGGAAACCAATATAGGGTGATATTGGTAAAATATTGGCCAATATTGGCCAATATTGCTCAAAAATCTCCCAATATTGGTTTCCATCGCTAGGCTACTGGGGATTGTACGACATACATATTTACCATTGCTGGCCTTTTATCGGTGTATAGCATACTGAGTGAATTTCAGTGTATATTGGTTAAAAGTATATAAAAAATATTTCAAAAATTGTTTTCTGCTCAATTATGCTGTCATATTTTCAGTTGAAAGTTTTAAATAATATCTTTTAAAAGCTTCCTTTTCTATGGTCATAGTTAGTGGGAAATCTACATAAATGATAAAAAACATCTTAATATTTACTACATTTCTTGAACTTGAATTTAAGTTAAACAGTTTGATACAGTGCTCTCTTTTATAGCAAGCGAGAAATTTACACTATTATTTTTTTACACTTATTTTTTAAAAATTACTTAAGCAGCTAATAGCGATTTTAATCTAGACATTTCCCTTAGTCTATATTTGAAATTAAATATCAGCTGTTTGAAAAGCTTCTTTCTATATCTAAAAAAAAATGTTAAAACATGTCCGAAAAAAGTTATTTTTCAAATTCAGAAATCTCAATTTAGATACCAATTAAAGAATGGGAACTTATTGTAAAACTTTTAACACTATTTATGAAACAAAATTTTCTTCTTGTAATAACAATTTTTTGAAACAATACTGGTATAATTAATAATTTTGTTCTCTTATTACTTAATGCTGGTATGTTTCATTGAAATATGAGTTCTGCGCCGAATTCCCATGCCTGCAGAAATCAAACTACTCTTATTCTTTAACTGAAAAGGCTCAACATATATGCATAGGCGCTAATATTTTAAATTATTCCGGAGCATTTTCAGAGTCGCCTTTATCCCATGCCACTTTTTTTAAGAGAATATTTTTCTCATTTTATCGTAGTTATATATTCAAGAAAAATACTCTGAAAATAAAGATGTGCGAAATAGAGGTGGGGCTAAAAATGCTCCGCAATAAATAAAAAAGTTGGCAACTATGATATACTTTGTACATATTTGACAGCATTTCCCTTCTTGCTGAAATATATATATATATATATATATATATATATATATATATATATATTGTAACTGTTTTCTGATAGTAACTTCCAGAACATTAAATATTTTAAGTTAGATATAAGTAATATTATACATAAGTAAAAATGTCAAAGATCACTCTTAAATCATGAGATTTCTGAACCATGATAAAAGTGTAGGCAGAAAAAAGAATTAAATCGATTTATTTTAATTGCTATAATCATTTTCGAACAATAATCTTTATACTGTTCAATCACACACAAGAAACAGTTTCAAACTATGTTAAAAACTGTTGTATTTTATATCTCGATAGCACAGATAATAATTATTTGTTTCAACGCTAATGTCACACATTTCTATTTAACCATATGTTTTTAATAAAATAAATTTTACATGCTATAATAAAAAAGAAAATTCTTCTTACCTGTATTCTTTTTCGAGCATTCGCTCATTAGTTATTGTTTCAACAATGAAGTATCTAAATTCAATTTAGAAATACTGAGATACTTTACAGACTAAGAGAATGCCAATTTAGTAAATTGGCATTCTCTTAGTCTGTAAAGAAATTTTTGTTAATTACAAAGTAAACAAATTCTTCACTCAATGAAGACATCATGAAATATGCTTTTTTTTTTAATATTTAATAAAAGAATTCATAAAAGAAAACGAAAGTTAATTTAAAATACGGAGCAGATGAAAACGCTCCGATAGCAAAGACAGTTACGTTTTCATTTGACGAAAAAATACATGTATTACATAGGAGCAGGAGCGCTGGTTGCGCAGTGGATGAATTTGCGCGGAATGCGCAGATGTCGGATTTATTTACTTTAGAGTTCGTATGGAAAGAAAAAAAATGTTTTTGAGAGTTCGTAAAATATATATTAGGCAGATAATTTTTATATTATTTAACACTCCACCTTGCACAATATATATTAATGTTCTAAGAGTTGCAGTTTCTCTTTGTAATTATAGTCTTTCTAATCAAGGTATTTGTATGCATAGTATATTTCATTGTAAAAATATGAATATGAGGTATATATTCAAGAAATAAATGATAGACAAATTGTGAAAGAAACGCCCATTGTCGGAATTACAAATTTTCAAATGACGTGAATCTACGTCAGCGGTCGCGAAAGTGTTGATTAGTATGCATAATTTATTTGAAAAAAATATATATTGATTGAATCAATATATCTTTTTTACTATCTTTATTTTCGAACAGTGATCTCCCATTGAATCACACATTGAATCACACAAAAGAAAGAATTTAAAAATATAATAAACATTTCTGTGTGTTATTAATCGTAGAAGGAAAAGTCAAACATTTTCATCTTTTAAAAATAATAAAAGTAGTAATATAAATAATATCAATGATAATAAGTATCATAATTTAAACTTAAAACAAATGGTCTTGCACACGTAAATAGAGTAAAACAACTTTCTATCACATTATTTTATAAAACTACTTCCGGTTTTCAAAAAAAATAATGTTACTCCTGTCATGAAAATCTGCATAACATTTGTGGATTGCTAAAGTTAACAATGTTTCGTAAGTGTTACAGTGTTCGAGAGCATTGTATATTGGTGTCGTATTCGACACTGTTTTTTTATTTATTTTTATTTTTTTAATTAGGTATCTTCAGGATTTTTTTTTTCCTCAAAAGCATAAATTAAGATTTTTTTTTTTTTGTTGTTGTTTGTTTTTGTTTTTGTTTAATTCTAGCACACTTAAGGAAAAGTCGTAATGAAGATTCAATTTATCTTGCAAAAGGATTGAAGTTTAGTGTTGATCTGAATTTCGAAGTTGACGCGTAAAAAGAAGAAATTGATAAGTACAAAACTTCGAATAAACACCATAAAATGCAAGCACTCGCAACAATTTTTTCGAGTCGAATTGATATACGACTATTCGTCAAGTGAACAAAGTAGGCATGAATACAACAAATAAAGCGCTAACATTGCCATTTTGTTTGCAGCACTAGTTGGTTCATTACTGCTTTTTTTTTAGCACTTATATCTGCTATGTTCACTAGACGAAGGGCCATAGATTCCTTCGATCTGAAAAAATTGTTGAGAGTTCTTGCATTTTGTGGTGTTTATTTAAACTTTTCTATTTATTAGTTTTAAATTATGTGGTGTTTTTCTTATATTAAAAGAAGTAATTTCATCAAGTAAAATTTTACTAAAACTACTGTCATTCTTTATTTGTTAGAGTAAAACCGGCCAATATCGGAGATCGGCGGACCGGCAAATATTGTATGGCATACATATTAACCACTGCTGATCGATATCGGAGTATATCATACTGAGTGAATTTCAGTGTATACCGGTTAAAAGTATATAAAAAATATTACAAAAATTGTTTTCTGCTCAACTATACTATAATATTTTCAGTTGAAAGCTTTAAATAAAATATTTCAAATGCTTCCTTTTTCTATGGTCATAGTTAGTGGAAAATCTACATAAATGATCAAAAACATCTTTATATTTATTACATTTCTTCAACTTAAATTTAAGTTAAACAGTTTGATACACTGTTCTTTTTTATAGCAAGCGAGAAATTTGCACTATTATCTTTTTACACTTATTGTTTAAAAATTACTTAAGTCGATGATAGCGATTTTATTCTAGAAATTTCCCGCAGTCTATATTTGAAATTAAATTTCATTTTTTTGAAAAGCTACTATCTATATCTAAAAAGAAATGTTAAACGATGTTTGAAAAAGTTATTCTTCAAATACAGAAATCTCAATTTAGATACCAATTAAAGGATGAGAACTTATTGTAGAATTTTTAACACCATTTATGAAACAAAATTTTTTTCTTATATCAACGATTTTTTGAAACAGTACTGGTATAACCAATCATTTTGTTCACTTATTACTCATTGCTGGTATGTTTCATAGTTATATGCGTTCTGCGCCGAATTCCCATACCTGGAAAAATCAAACTACTCTTATTTTTTAACTGAAAAAGCTCTGCATATATGCAGAGGTGCCAACATTTTAATTTATTCCGGAGCATTTTTATCCCCGCCTTTATTCCATGCACCTTTTTTTAAGAGAATATTTTTCTTATTTTATCGTAGTTATATATTGAAGATAAATACTCTAAAAATAAAAAGGTTCGAAATAGAGGTGGGGCAAAAAATGATCCGGAATGAATAAAAATGTTTGCAACTGTGATATACGTGGTACATATTTGACAACATTTCTCTTCTTTTAAAATATTTAAAAATCATTACGTCTCGTAGTAAAATTATATTTTAATCACATTAAAAACTGAGACAGATAATATACATTAAAAATATACATTTTAAAATATTAAAAAGACAAAAACATGAATTTAAACGTTTCGAGCCTATTACAGGCTCCTCATCAGTAAAAAACATCAAGTGCAAATGATGAGATGAACAACAGACCTTATGTGAGTACAACGTATTCATCAGGAACCGCGCATGCCTCATTAAGTGCAAAAAAAATGTTGATTTGTGTACCAGCCCTCCAGGAAAATTCTTGAGTGATAATTTAAACAATTAGATACGATTATTTTAGTATTGTTAAAATCAGGTAAATGGTCAGTTTCTATGGCATGTTGTACTATTTTTGAACGTATATCACGGTTTTTGAAATTTGTTTTATGTTCCTTAATTCGAGTATGAAGAGAACGGCCAGTTTGACCAATATAAACAGAACTACAAGATATACAAGGGATATTATAAACAACACCGAAAAGGGGGGGATAATAGGCTCGAAACGTTTAAATTTATGTTTTTGTCTTTTTAATATTTTAAAATGTATATTTTTAATGTATATTATCTGTCTCAGTTTTTAATGTGATTAAAATATAATTTCTCTTCTTGCTGGAAAAAATATTGTAACTATTTTCTGATAGTAACTTTCATTACATTAAATATTTTAAATTTGATATAAACAATATTATATATAAACAAAGATGTCAAAGCTCACCCTTAAATCATGAGATTTCTGAACCATGGTAAAAATGTAGGCAGAAAAAATAATTAAATCGATTTATTTTAATTGCTAAAATCATTTTCGAACAATAATCTCTATTCTGTTCAATCACACACAAGAAACAGTTTTAAATATATTAAAAACTGTTGTATTTTATATCTCGATAGCACGGATAATTGTTATTTGTTTCAACGCTAATGTCGCACATTTCTATTTAACCATGTGTTTCAATAAAATAAATTTTACATGCTATAATAAAAAAAGAAAATTCTTCTTACCTGTAGTCTTTTTCGAGCATTCACTCATTAGTTATTGTTTCAACAATGAAGTATCTAAATTCAATTTAGAGATACTCAGATATTGGAAATGCATACAGCTGTTTCGGTAGCCTATAGCGTACCGTCTTCAGTGCAAAAAAGCTATAGGTACGCTATAGGCTACCGAAACAGCTGTATGCATTTCCAATATTTTTCTTTGGCGTTTCTGACGTAGTAGTTTATTCGGGTTTTAATATTCCAACGCCAAGTCTCCTGTTATTATACTCAGATACTTTACAGACTAAGAGAATGCCAACTTAGTAAATTGGCATTCTCTCAGTCTGTAAAGATTTTTTTTTAATTACGAAGTTAATTGCGAAGTAAACTCAATGAAGACATCATGAAATATGCTTTTCTTGTTATTTAATGAAAGAATTAATAAAAGAAAACGAAAGTTAATTTAAATTATGGAGCAGATAAAAATGTTCCGATAGCAAAGACAGTTACGTTTTCATTTGACGAAAAAATACATGAATTACAGAGGAGCAGGAGCACTGGTTGTTCAGTGGATGAATTTGCGCACGATGCGCAGATGCCCGATTTATTTACATTAGAAATCGTATGGAAAGAAAGAATGTTTTTGAGAGTTCGTAAAATATATATTGGGCAGATAATTTTCATATTATTTAACACTCCACTTTGCACAATATATATTTATGTTCTAAGAGTTGCAGTTTGTCTTTGTGTTTAGTGAATGCTGCTTTAGGTAGTGTAATCAAGGTATTTGTAAGCATAATACATTTCATTTTAAAAATATGATTATGAGGTATATATTTAAGAAATAAATAATAGACAAATTGTGAAAGATACGTCCACTGTTAGAGTTTTAGATTTTCATCTGACGTAAATCTACGTCAGCGGTCACAAATATGTTAATTAGTATGTTGGCAAGTATAGGTTGATAATTTATTTGAAAATATATATATGGATTGAATAAATATATTTTTATTACTATCATATTACTACCATTATTTTCGAACAATAATCTCCATTTTTATTCAATCACACAAAAGAAACAATTTTAAATTATAATAAACATTTTTGTCTGATATTAATGGTAGAAGGAAAAGTCGAACATTGTCATCTTTTTAAAAATAATAAAAGTAATAATATCAATAATAATAAGTATCATAATTTAAAATTAAAATAAATGACCTTACACCGTAAATAAATTAAAATAACTTTCTATCACAGTATTTTATATAATCACTTCTGTTGAACTTCATGATATGCAGAGAACATCCTCTCATGAAAATCTGCAATGACATTTGTAGATTAGTTAACAATGTTCTATAAGCGCTATAGCGTTCCAGGGTACTGGATAACAATATTTAAATTACGTGTCGTATTCAACACTGTTCCTTTTTATTATTATTATTATTATTTTTTAATTAAGTATCTTCAGAAGTTCTTTTTATTTTCTAAAAGGGCTAAATTTATATATATATTCATCATGACACACTTAATGAAAGGTCGTAATAAAGATTCAATTTATCTTGCAACAGGATTGAAGTTTAGTGTTGATCTTAATTTTGAAGTTGTCGAGTATAAAAGAGTAATTGTTTAGTAGAAAACATTGAATAAACACCATAAAATGCAAGAACTCGAAACAATTTTTTTTCGAGCCGAAATGATACACGACCATTCGTCAAGTGAACAAAGAAGGCATGAGTACAGCAAACAAAGCGTCAACATTGCCGTTTTGTTTGCAGCACTCGTTGGTGCTTTGCTGCTTTCTTTTTAGCATTCGTGTCCACTTTGTTCGCTAGACGAAGGACAATGTCTATCTTCTTTATAATTTTTATTGTAGAAATTTTAACACCCATTTATGAAACAAAATTTTCTTCTTATATCAACGATTTTTTGAAACAGTACTGGTATAATCAATAACTTTGTTCACTTATTACTCAATTCTGGTATGTTTCATAGTTATATGCGTTCTGCGCCGAATTCCCGTAACTAGAAAATTCAAAGTACTGTTATTTTTTGACTGAAAAGCTCCGCATATATGCAGAGGTGCCAACATTATAATTTATTCCGGAGCATTTTTAGTCCCGCCTTTATTCCATGACACTTTTTTTAACAGAATATTTTTCTTATTTAATCGTAGTTATATATTCGAGAAAAATACTCCAAAAATTAAAGAGTATTTTTACGAAAATTATTCTCACTTACAGATAAGTTGGAAAGACACGTTTAAAAGAATATACTGCAATCGAAATACAGATATCTCCAATATCTCATTCAATATGAATATTTTTATGAAAAACCTTTTTACTGCGCATGTGCTAAATGTAAAATAATTTTTATTTCATAGGTTAAAAGCTAGATATATTGGGCAACTTTTGTCAAAAGTGCATTTGAATAGAGTAAAAATTAAGTAAACTATACGAAAAAGAACGGGCAAGATTTGAGATATTTTCCAAGAGTTGAAATAATTTAAGTTGTTTTTCAGATGTCGCGGGAATAATTTAAAACCTTATTAAAACTGGAATAAACGTTTATGTCAGAAACGCCAAAGAAAAGTATTGTAAATGCATACAGCTGTTTCGGCAGCTTTAAGCGTGCCGTCTTCAGTGCAAAAAGGGTTCTGAATCTGCAGAAGTGCTCGTATATATAGGAGAAAGGCAGAATTTAGTTCAACCAATAGAATTACGGGAAAGGTGGGGAGAGTGGCCAATAGGAATTTATTAAAGTTAGCTGTGTAAACAGTAGAAAAATTAAGAAAATGTGCACTGAATATAAAATTTCCAACAGTCAGACAAATAGGGAATAGCGAAATCACAATTTACAAGGTTTTTAAAATTTTTATAAATATGAAAAGCTTCAAAGAAATCGGGTTCATGAATGGATTTAGGTCTGCAAATTATTTTAGCAGAATTAAATTTAAAATTATGATTTTCCTCCCAGCAATGTTTAGAAATAGCCGATTTATTGGTTTCTTGTTTGCGGACGTAATTCATATGTTCTTTTATACGAAATTTAAGACTGCGTTTAGTTTGGCCAATATATGATAAACCACACTGACAGGAAATACTATAAATACCTCAAGAATTATGCATATCAGTGGGGTCTTTTAACTGAGAAAATGTGAGTTTATTGGAAGGCGAAAATATTATTTTAAAATCATATTGTTTGAGAATTTTAGCTATGGTTTGACTGGATTTAGGAAAATAGGGTAAGACAATACTGATATTAGAAGAGACTGACTTAGTTTAGTACGCGAAATACGAGGGAGTTGTAATTTTTGGATAGCTTTGTCTATAATGGAAGGGTCATAACCTCTGTCAATTGCAATGGCTTTCAGGTATTTAATTTCAGATTTTAATAAACTAGGATTTGAACAAATATTAAGGGCACGGTTCACAAGTATAGAAAGCAGCCATTTTTTGGTTAGGTGGGTGACATGAACGCGCATGGGGAGGAACGGAGACAGCAAAATTTTTTCGATGGACGGTGGTTGAAAATCCATTTACAGTGCGAGAGACGAGTGTATCAAGAAATGGAAGGGAGTCATTATTTTCTATTTCATATGTAAACTGGATATTACTGTCAATTGAATTTAAAGTTTCTAAGACGTGGTCAATATTGTGAAGAGATATGTTGATAAGCGTGATGGTGTCGTCGACGTAACGGGTCCAAAAAGGAAAGGATATTTTCTTAAAAAGCTTGCTTTCGAAATAGTGCATGTAAATATCAGTGAGAATTGGGGAGAGAGGGGAACCCATGGCTAAACCTTCAGACTGACGATAGAATTTATTTTGGAAAGAAAAAGTGGTTTGTGATAAACAAATGCGGGTAAGAGAGATTAATTCTTGTATTTCAAAAGATGTGAAATGAAACTCTTTTAATCTATTTTCGAGACAGCAGAAGGTGCCACCGATTGGAACATTAGTGAAAAGAGATTTTACATCAAAGGAAACCATGGTGAGATTAGTGTAAGGGCAGTTTTGAATGTTTTTTGCAAATTCTATGGAATTCTTAACAGTAAAACTATTAGCAGCAAGAAGGGGAGTAAAAATAGTGGTGAGAAATTTAGCTAAATTATAAGAAGCAGTACCGATATTGGAGACTATGGGACGAAATGGAATATTGGGTTCTCACCATTATTTTTGCTCCCCTTCTTGCTGCTAATAGTTTTACTGTTAAGAATTCCATAAAATTTTCAAAAAACATTCAAAACTGCCCTCACACTAATCTCACTATGGTTTCCTTTGATGTAAAATCTCTTTTCACTAATGTTCCAATAAGTGGCGCCTTCTGCTGTCTCGAAAATAGATTAACCGTTTGACTGCTGAAGCATTTTCTGAAATACATCCTTAAATTGCTATCGCTTTTTCAGGCCTCAATAAAAGTTTTTCCGTTGTGAATATTTAGTTTTAGTTTTGTAAATAATTCGAAACCCGATCATGCCAACTGGAAAACCACGCCTTGCAGTAAAAATTTTAAAAAATCCAAGTAAGCAGAAAGTGAAAGGAAATGTATAAATGTGTATTTTTATGCCTAAATTATTTGCCCTCGATAGCTCTTTCTTCAAAAATAAAATATGAAATTTTCTAATGATCTATAAAAACATACCTAATTAATGAAAACCACGCCTTATTGTTGCGTTTGTAACAGGCCAATTTAAGTATCATTAAAGGATGAATAAAAACAAAAAACGTGTTTTACCATTAATAATTGTTCACACACAATGTTTTACGAAAATTTAAATTCAGCGAAAAAATTAAATTTTGTTTTGCAAATATGCAACTCAGAGTAGTGAAGGGGGTATTTTGATAAAATTTTATCGACACTCCGCCCATTCTTATTTTTTTCCAACTTATTTCACAAATATAATTATATACTTTTTAAAAATGATGAAACGAGCGTCGTAAAATTATATGCCTCAAAAATCATGTTAGATAGCTCTCTTTCGAAAGAAATACATTTAATTGATTTCAGTGATTAGAGTATTGACGTTGTTTTCTGGTAATATTTTTTGAGCATTAAAAAAATTAAAAAATAAATAAAACATAATCACTCATACAATTGGCAGTTAATTTATTAATTATTTTATGTTTTACAAATAAATAATGAAAGAAAAGAACTTTATAAAATAAATAAACAAATATATATATATATATATATATATATATATACAGAGCTGCCAATCTAATCCTGTTAATTATCAGTACCTCCCATTTTTCTACACCACTTAAGTTTTAGAGTATGTGTTTTCATAATCATCGTAAATATATTTGAAGAAAATTACTCTATTTAAGTGGTGTAGAAAAATGGGCGGTACTAACAATTTGCTAGATTAGGGTAGCAGCTCGGTGTGTGTATATATATATATATATATATATATATATATATATATTTACTTCTTGTAAAAGAGAATAATGAAAAGATAATGTTTACCAACTGTGTTTTGGTTCTGAATGGTTGATTTTATTTACGTAAAAAAAAAAAAAATTAAAATTCCGGTGATATATGAATTGTACCTCTCGCAGCGCGACAGCGCTGCTTCGCAGTTTTTGAGACTGAATATTGCAAAGCTATCGCGCTGCTTATCAGTCTAACGGTTAAAAGAGTTACATTTCACATCTTTTGAAATACAAGAATTAATCTCTCTTACCCGCATTTGTTTATCGCAAACCACTTTTTCTTTCCAAAATAAATTCTATCGTCAGTCTGAAGGTTTAGCCATGGGTTCCCCTCTCTCACCAATTCTCACTGATATTTACATGCACTATTTCGAAAGCAAGCTTTTTAAGAAAATATCCTTTCCTTTTTGGACCCATTACGTCGACGACACCATCACGCTTATCAACATATCTCATCACAATATTGACCACGTCTTAGAAACTTTAAATTCAATTAACAGTAATATCCAGTTTACATATGAAATAGAAAATAATGGCTCCCTTTCATTTCTTGATACACTAGTCTCTCGCACTGTAAATGGATTTTCAACCACCGTACATCGAAAAAATTTTGCTGTCTCCCTTCCTCCCCATGCGCGTTCATGTCACCCACCTAACCAAAAAATGGCTGCTTTCTATACTTTTGTAAACCGTGCCCTTAATATTTGTTCAAATCCTAGTTTATTAAAATCTGAAATTAAATACCTGAAAGCTATTGCAGGGATGGAACACGGGCGCAGAATTCATACCACTATCAACGTAAGAAAATTTTCTACTTCTTAAATCAGCGATATTATAGGTACAGAAATTTCTTCAACGGATTCCGGTATGAATTTTGCGCCCGTGTTCCATCCCTGCCATTGCAATTGACAGAGATTATGACCCTTCCATTATAGACAAAGCTATCCGAAAATTACAACTCCCTCGTATTTCGCGTACTAAGTCAGTCTCTTCTAATATCAGTATTGTCTTACCCTATTTTTCTAAATCCAGTCAAACCATAGCTAAAATTCTCATACAATACGATTTTAAAATAATAGTTTCACCTTCCAATAAACTCAACTTTTCTCAGTTAAAAGACCCCATTGATATGCATAATTCTTCGGGTATTTATAGTATTTCCTGTCAGTGTGGTTTATTATATATTGGCCAAACTAAACGCAATCTTAAATTTCGTCTAAAAGAACATATGAATTACGTCCGCAAACAAGAAACCAATAAATCGGCTATTTCTAAACATTGCTGGGAGGAAAATCATAATTTTAAATTTAATTCAGCTAAAATAATTTGCAGACCTAAATCCATTCATGAACTCGATTTCTTTGAAGCTTTTCATATTTATAAAAATTTTAAAAACCTTGTAAATTGTGATTTCGCTATTCCCTATTTGTTTGACTGTTGGAAATTTTATATTCAGTCCACATTTTCTTAATTTTTCTACTGTTTACACAGCTAACTTTTTTAAATTCCTATTGGCCACTCTCCCCACCTTTCCCGTAATTCTATTGGTTGAACTAAATTCTGCCCTTCTCCTATATCTGTAGTGATAAGTATGAAGGATTTAAGTCCATATTCTTGATTTTTCAGGAGACGAAAAATAAAGTTAAACTAACTAAAAACTAATCAGCAGAATCGATTAGGAAAAAGGGATTATGTCAGTTTATACACTTTATATCATTCAGTGATTGTCAATCTTCATTTAATAATGGAATAAAAATTGAATTAAATATTTTATACCAAAGATTAATGCTAAATTTCTGACTTGAATCGTTTTTTACCAATGAATTTTCTCAAAGACTAAATGACACGGATTTAAATCCTTAATACCAATCGATAGAGAATTTTTTTTCTGAGTCTGACTATGTACTTAACTCAAAATCGACATTTTGGACTTAAATCCTTTATACGTATCAGTACAGATATATACGAGCACTTCTGCAGATTCAGAATCCTTTTTGCACTGAAGACGGCACGCTTAAAGCTGCCGAAACAGCTGTATGCATTTCCAATATTTTTTTTGGCGTTTCTGACGTAGTCGTTTACTCGAGTTTTAATATTCCAACGCCAAGTCTCCTTTTATTATAATTTAAACTCTTCCTTCTCGCTCCCGTGATATTCACGAGCAGTGACCATGCCCCACATTTATTTTTTCTTTAATATTTCAGGGTACATGAAAGCACCAGCCAGTACCAAACTATTTATAATATATTTAAAAATATGTGTAGAATAAATATATATATTATTCATATATTTATTTTCAATCTATTTCTTTTTAAATAGACAAAAATATGGATTTTATGGGCGTGTCATTGAAAATATGCGACCGTTAAGGAGTTATAGATCCAATTATTTTAACCACCTTGCAAAAATTCTTTTTTGTGAAAAACCACTTATAAGTTTGTAACTCTAACGTATTTTTATTTATTTACTAAAATTTGTGAGATGGTAAGGGGTATATATTAAATAATTTGAAAGTTAAACTACTTTAAAAGCTAAAATACAGAAATCAAATTATTTTTAAATTTAACTCAGACATAATCCTCTTTGTTTAGAATATATTTCAATAATTTGTATGAAATATTTAAAATTAAATTCCGCAATAAGAAACAAAATTTTACACAGCTTACAATGTTGTATGCGAATTCAAAAGTAGTATTTAATATTAATGAGATACATGTTGTCCAAATGTCTTTTAAATATTATTTGAATTCTTACGCTAGAAATTTGAAATTTAGATGATGAATTTTTTGAATATATTAAAATATCATTCATGCAATAAAACGTAGGTTTATTGAAATTACAGACTTTGTTTCGATTTATAATGAAATATTTTCTGGTACTTTCGAAGATAAGGAGAAATTATATTTTAATTTTTTTTTTCAGTTATTGTAAATATTATTTATTTTATTAGAAGTGGTACAATTCAAAAGTACTTTTCATTAAGATTATCAAAACAAATTCCATAAATTATATCATATTTAATACGGACTATTTAAAATATATAAATATTTAATGTTGTATGTAGTAATACTAATGCATTTTGTAAGTAAAGTATTAAATGTATATAACTTAATATATTAATGCTATAAATATAATTATTAACTTTTAAAGTGTTCCGAAATTTTTGTATAATTTTCATAATAAATAAAATGTAATCAAACAATAATGTATATTTAACATTTTTCTAAGAAAGTAAATATATATATATATATATATGCAAATAAAATTAATTTTAATGTAAATTAAAAGTTTTGATTTAATCATACTTTTGATTTAATCAAGCATCTTATTAATAATTGTACTATTGTTACGTCATTTTAAAACACGCCCATTTTTCAACACCACTTTACTTTTAGAGTAAATTTCTCCATACTTGCCAACCATCTCATGTAATTTATTTTATTTTATTTTATTTTATTCTTATTATTTTATTTTATTTTTGTAAACCGTCACGATCCTGACTCAACTCCGTTTTCTACATCTGGTTTGCTGAGATGTGGTGTCTCCATTGGACCCCGGAAACTCAGCACTCATCCATCTCTCGAATTGTGTTATAAACCGTACAATATTTAGCACCCGATATATATTTTTTTTC
The DNA here is from genome assembly GCA_963930645.1 of Salticus scenicus. Taxonomy (NCBI): domain Eukaryota; kingdom Metazoa; phylum Arthropoda; class Arachnida; order Araneae; family Salticidae; genus Salticus; species Salticus scenicus. Next base: position 132,021,790 of record OZ005660.1, on the reverse strand, counting down.
ACACCACTCTTTTTTAGAGTAATTTTATTCTTCTTCAATCGTAACAACATTTGGAAAGAATTGCTCTAAAAAAAAAAAAAAAAGTGGTGTGTAAAAAGGGGCGGTTTTTCAAGGGGCGTTAACAATTGCACGGTTAGTAATGAGATGGTTGGCAGAGTTCTCAACATTTGTAATTTATTCACGAGCATGTTTAGCCCGCCTCTTTTTCATACCGGAAATTTTGAAAAATGATTTTCTTCTTATTTAATCGTTGTCACATATTAAAGAGAAATATCCTACAAAATTTCTTGTGCGAAAAAAAGGCAGGTGCGAAAAAAAGGCAAGTGTTCGTGAATAAATTATAAAAGTTGGGATTTTTTATGGTTGGCAAGTGTGTTTCCCCAAATGTAGTTACGATTAAATAAGAATAAAATTTCTCTAAAAAAAGACTAGTGTGAAAAAAAAAAAAAAAAGAAAAAAAAAAAAAGAAAAACGAGTACTTAAAATGTTACGTTTTATAATGAATTGTTTAGCATGTATGATTTAATTTTTTTTTTTTCGAAAAAAAAAAAAAATATATATATATATATATATATACATATATATATATATATTATAGATATCAAAAAACATTTGAAATTGATTTTCTATATGAAAAGCAGTAAAAAATAAAAAATAAATAAAAATGACGGGTTAATAATAATAATAAACTTGTTTTGGATAAATTAAACACAAATCATTCCATAACGTTATTACAGTAAAATGGAGTTTTCTACTCTTTTACCGCAATTATTTTATTTCATTTACCTCTATTTTGTTTAATAAGAAAAGGTAATGTTAAAATATGATAGTGATTTCTGAATGAAAATTGTTGTAATGAAAACAAAGGGAAATTTTATTCCTGCTTTCGAGTCTAAACAAAATGTCGAAATCGTCAAATTATAGTATTCCTAAATATAACAGAGTTCATGGATACTGTGGTATGACAGTTTTTTTTTTCGTTAAAAAATAGCACTTAGTATAATACATCACAAGCGTATCAGAAATACATAAACATCATTGTATTTGATATTTTGAGTTTAACATGTGCAGCTATTTATAAGGGATTTCTCAATCTTTAATGCTAGTTTTTCTAATCATTATATTAGTTCTATTTAATAAGTAAATTTAGGGGTTTGTATAAACCAAATATGTTCATTAAGAAATGGTTGTTTCCGAAATTGGAAAGACTTGGTAGCTCTGAGGATTTAAACGCATTAACCATGCAGCAACCTCACTTTATTGAAGTGTTCTTTATAGAACCATTTCGTAGTGGAAATGTTCTACCTAAATATTTTACTGACTGCTATAATAGTTAAGAATTCAATAAACTTGGTTCTCTAATTAGCTTACTGTGGGAAAGGAATTAAGTAGTGTAATTTTTAGGTTTGCATTTGTCGGCATTCTAAGCATGGTGATATGATCTATACAACGATGACCTTATTTTTTTTTTCTCTATGTGTCTATTACGAATATTCATATGTCCATTTAGCATTCATTTGGTTCTAGAACGCATGAGGTAAGTGTAGGATAAAATTATTTTGTCCGTTCCAACAATAACACAATTGTATATTTTGCATTATCTTGCCTATGTAGATATTCATTCTTATTATGTAAATGCATTTGTAAATGCGTTTTAAATAAATAATGTGGATTATTAAATGTGATGAATATTCACGAACAGTTTTTGATTCTGCAAAACCTTTATAAGTGAAATGTTTTGTCTTACTTTAACATTAAACTAACTAAACTGTTGCTTTGATATACAAACAGTTTGTATCAGCATGTTTGCAGATAGCAATTTAAGGTTTCTGATACCTTTTCTTACCCTAATGGATGCAAAGTTTGAAGAGCTTTTTGAAACCTTTTATTGAAAAAGGTGAAAAGCTTGTAACAAGGAGTAAAACAATATTATTAATTGATAAAATTTAAGGTTTTTTTTGAAGGTTTTGATGAGCAGGCTTTGTAAAGGTAAGAACGAAAAGGTATTATCAAGCAATTTTTAATGCGTCTTCCTAAAGGTAAAATGCTAATAGTAGTTTTTAAGGATTATTTAAGAGTGGATATCAAAAAGCTAAAATGCTGCGACGTCTTATTTTCAGTCCTGCCATCTTGTGAGGGAATCATAATTTTTCGAATCGTCTGATTAACGATCCCCATTTCCTACTCGAAGAAAAGAACTCTTAAACGTCTGCACATGAGTAGAGTGAGATATCCGGAGCTGCCAAACTAATCCGACAAATTATTAGTTCCGCCCCTTTTTCTACACCACTTAAATTTTAGAGTAAATCTTTTCAAATGTATCTACGATGAATTAAGAAAAAAAAAAAGCTCTAAAAATTAAGTGGTGTAGAAAAAGGTGCAGTACTAACAATTTGCCGGATTAGGTTGGCAGTTCTGGATATCCAATCAGTCATCAGCGCTTGCTTGAATGTTTCCTTGTTAAAAAAGAGTTTCGTTACGAGTTTTTTTTTTTTTTTTTTTTTTTTTTGGTAGATATTGTACATTATTTAGAATGTTATAAACAAATTAATTTTTAAAATGCAGTTTATATTTCTGAATATATCTTATATATATTTTTAGCTTTAAGAAATTAGTGTCTTGATAATAAAAAAGACTTCTTTTAATTTTAATTTTGAGTTTTGTTTCAGATAAAATAAATTTTTGAGTCTAATTTGAATATTAAATAATTACTTTAAAAATATATCTGCTTAATTATTGTATATGAAATAGTGAAAATTGGAAAATATGTAAGGTCATTGAAATTATGAAAATTTATCTTTTAAATCAATTTTATTTTCATCGTAATAATTTATAGATTGATGTTTGTTAATTAGGTATAAATCTAAACACTTTACTCATTATACTAAATTTAAATATATATTTATTTATTAAAAAACTTACTGAAAATAAAAGGATGAAAAATTTCCCTACGTCATTATAATATGAACTACCGATATTGTCCTTGTACCAGCAAACCGCAAAAAATTATTAAAAATGCTTCAGAGGACTGGCGTTTATAGATAGCAATTTAAGGGCTATAAAACCTTTTTTCATCCTATGAAAGTTTTTTCAAAACTTTTTTTTTTAACAAGAAATTTAAAAGCTTTTAATAAGGTGTAAAATAAGATTACTAGTTGATAAAATTTAACGTATTTTTTAAGATCTTTATCTGAAGGCTTTCTAAAGGTAAGAATGTAAAGATTTTTTTTAAGGATTTTACATACTGGTGTACAAAATGTAAGAACGTAAATGAAGCTAAAGGTTTTTCTCAAAAGATATTTTTCAACCTTTTTCAACCCCGTATCAGTATAAACATTAAACCTTTATAAATCAATCCTTATAAAAGGTTGCATGATCCTTTTCGGAAGTTTACGTACTATCTGGGTTTATCAAATATTTCTTTACAAAGCTGTAAAATTCTATGCCAAAAAAGCAAATTACAAGGTAAATTAAAAAACAGCAGGTTATTACGGCAGTAGTTTTTTTTTTTCCTTTTTTTAGGATACAGAACGGCAAACATTTTAATTATCTCCACAGTATTCAGAGCCTGATTAAAGGGGAAGCACACATTATCTCCGCTCTCACCGGAATATTTTTACAATTATTTTTTACTTCATGTTATAGAAATTCCACACTTTGACGAGGAAATATTTTTTATAAAAAATGAACGGTGTAAAACAATCTAATTTACTCACCGCTATTGGACACCAGAATTCTTTAAAAATAATTTATAATGAGAATTTTGTATTTATTATAGGAGGAAAGTATTTGTTAAAAAATAACGTTGTAAGTATAAATAATGTGTGCTTCCCCCTTAATCAGGCTCTGATAGTATTGTTAGTACTATCGCTTTCATTACAACATTTTCTTCATAGAATAAATTTCTCCAATGCGGAATTGATAAAATAAGAAGAAAAATATTTTTAAGAAATGTGGAGAATATAAAAAGGGTTTTAACATTGTTGTTAAAGTTGTTGTTAACAAAGGGTTGATCGGAATAAATTAGAAATGTTGACAACTATCCAGAGCTCGAAGTCTCCACCCTTACTTCTGGACATTTTCAGGGAGGAGAAATTTCACCTGTTTTAATGCCATGCCAAAAGAAGAAAGAAGTTAAAACACCTACAGAAAATCTTCAGAAGCGCACAGAATGGAGTGACCAACGATGACGATAAGGGGGGGGCCCTAATAAGAAAGTACTTCGTCAAAAGAGTCACATCTTTAAAGCTAAAGTAAGGTTTTTTTGTTTATTGATTAATTTATGACAGTTAATTCTTTTGTTATGGGAGATATTTGAATTGGCAGGGACCTTAATGATATGAGAGTTGATGGGGAGACCAACCTTCTTGTACGTTAGGTTCTTGAGGTGAAAAGTTACTAAGATTTGGTGGCAGGAATTGCTCATTCTGGTACCACTGCGGAAATTGTGGAAACTGCCAAGGTGCACACGGTGGGAGAAAAGGGGGGGGGGACAGGTGCGGTAGCTGCTCTCCCAAGGGGAAACTGTGCTTGTCGAACAGTGGAGGAAGACCTTGATTCGTAAAGGGAGGAGGGAATCTTTCTTCAAGATATTTCCTTTCTTTTTCATAGTGCTTTTGATATGTGTGGCAGGCCGAAGAGTACGCCGGATGATCTGTTTTGAGGCGTCTGTTGTTGCTCTCAAAATTTACCCGCATACAATTGACACAACCAGGAGAATTGGTGCACTGAGACTTGAAGAGTGATTGCCTCCCGAGTGGGCACAATAAGAACTGTTGTTACAGGTGCCTGAGGTGTTCCAGAATTCCTGGCAATGGGTACATCTGGGAATTGATGTAAATGGTCTAACCCTGGATTTTATAATGCCGAAGTTAATAAAGCCTTCCCGAAGTAGAATTTCGGCGATTGGTTCCTGTATGAGTAGAATTTTGTTGAATTGTCCTGATTTTCTTGATTCTTTTCTTTTGAGTACTTTGAAACTTGTTGCATGTTTTTTTTGAGATGTTCAGTACCGTGGAAATATTGGATAATAACTGAGCGTCTTGAATACCTTCAGGAACTCCTAGAACTATAATTTTTTTATTTCGTGGCCTTTTCGATACCACGTTTAAATTCATGATAAATTTTTGATTCTTCTGGAGTTCATCTTTCAGTAGTTTCGCAGCAGAGGGCGTATTACAAATGAGTTCTATGTGTTTTCTCCCAATTTTTGTCTCTATCTCTGTTAAGGGAGCGGCAATAGAGCATTCTTTGAGTTGTTTTAATATATCCACTCCTCTATGTGAGTCTTTGCGTGATGTTAAGACTAAAGTTCTTTCCTGCCATTGCAAGATAGCCTCCGCCTGTGAGTGTAGAGGGGTGGGTGAAGCTGTATGAACCTTGTTGACTTCGCTGTGCGCTGCTGAGATTGAGATGGCATTGTTTTTTCTTGATGTTGAGTCTGAACATCCTTCTGCTTCTGTATTAATAGGGGCTGCGTTTTTCTCCAACATTGTTAGAATGGTGCCCTGCGATGTCTGTATTTCTTTTAGTATAGAGTCTGTTTTTTCAAATTTGTCGTTGATGCTGGTGCTTAGATTTTGTAGTTCTTTGGAGTTGTTACAGGAGTCCTCTGTTGATGGTTGCATTGTTACTGGAAATGGTGAAGAGATTTTGCTGTCTGAGAGGGCACGTATTTGAAGAAAGGCGTTTTTAAGCAGCTTGATGGGGGCCTTGTTGTTCCCCTTACCTGACAGTTTGATGATGTCTATGGCTACAGAGGCAATTTCAGAGATCGAGGTGTATCCTCTGAAGCTTTCATTACGTTTTAAGAGAACCTGAGAAGCTCTTGGATTCCGAGGGGACGGGGACTTTCGTTCGATGTTTGCTTTGTTGGCTGATCTTAGTGATCTGGTTGAGACCGGTGATCTATTTGATATGTAGGACTGACAGGATTCATCGCTTGATGATTGGACGTCGAGCGTCTCTTGAGATTTTTCAGTTTGTGGCATTTTGCTTGAGTAGCTTTTGTTATTCTTTTTCTTTTCTTTTTTATGATTAATTGGAAATTCACTAAAAGGGTTGGATTAGAGTAACACTTTAAAAAGGAAAAATCCCTTTTAGCTATGTAAGAATCACAATTTGCACTGAAAATATTAATATACACTTTTTGGAAATTTATACAGTGTCGCCCAGAGAGAAATGGATGGGGCTTTCCCAGCCGCACAATGTCTCATTAAAGAAAATAAATAAATAAACTAAAATAAATAGATAAATAAATAATAAGTAAATAAATAAGTAAATAATAGATAAAGTAAGATAAAATATAAATAAAAAATAAGATAAAATTTGTTTTTTGGTTGGTTATTTAAAGTAAATAAGGTCTGAGCTCAAGAAGTACGAGGATTGAAATGGCGTCGTCTTCAAAAAATATTGAAAAAAATATATGTTATTCTACTCTTCATAAAACACTAGAAAGTGAAAAAATTATCGGCTGAAGTTAATTACAGCGACCACAAAAAATTATCAAAGTTAAACATATTTGGCGAATTCCCACTGTTAGGTGATTGATTTTGAGTACTTGGCGGAGACGCAAAATTCAATTCTGTTCGTACAGCAATCTCAGTGCTAAATCGCTAAAAATGCTTAATTTATATAAGTTTTTATTGTCACTGTAACTCGTTTCAGCCGATATTTTTTTCCCTTTCTGGTGTTTCATGAAGAGTAGAATCACATTAATTTTTTTTCAATATTTTTTGAAGACGACACCTTTTGAGTGTTTCTTTGGTAGTCAGTTAATGTGTTTTATTCCAATATATTTTTACGATAAAATAAGAAAAAAATTCCCCTTAAAATAATGGGTGAGTTCAAAAGACCTACCCGTTTTTATTACAGATATAGAACAGCAAACAAACGCAAAATAAACAGTACTTATTATTGTGCATAATCCCCATTGCTATCTATGACCTCTTGCCATCTTTCTGGTAGGAGATGAATTTCACAGCGGTAAAATTCCGGCGGTTTCGAACCAAAAAAGTCTTGGATGGCAGTTTTCACAGCATCAAGATCAACAAAGATTTTCTGACTGAAGGAATAATTTAATGCACGAAATAGGTCTTAGTCAGTTGGTGCAAAATCGGGAGAATAGGGAGGGTGAAGTAAAACCTCCCAAACAAAGCCTAATAACTTTTGGCGAATAATGACCGCAGCATGTGGCCTGGCGTTATCTTGATGAAGGTTAACACCGCGACGATTGATGAGACCTGGCCGCTTTGTTACCAAATTTGAATGCATCCTGTCTAACTGTAGACAGCAGAAAGCAGCATTGATGGTTTGGTTAAGTGGCAGGACCTCCCCGTGAATTATTCCCTGCACATCCCACCACACACTAAATAACACCTTCTTGGAATGAAGTTCAGGTTTCGAAGTCAATGCAGGCGGATCAGAAGGGCAATACGTAATCCTACGACGCATTACGTTACGGTACATAGTCCACTTCTCATCTCCTGTTCTGTCACAATTCGTGTCAAGAATGGGTCATTTTTGTACCGCGAAAGCAAGGACACACAGACGGCGATTCGGTCATCCCGTTGATTATCTGTCACGCTATGTTGAACTGAACGATCCAACTTTCTCGTATAACAAAACTTAACCCGCCGTCTTGCGACCGTTGTCCGGTGTAAGTTGAAGGTCTCCTCCAATTCTTGCACGGTTCGGGTTGTTCCTTATGACTTAGTCATAATCATGTGATGGCTGTAAAAATAAAATGTTGGCAATTCTGTCAATGAGATATTACATAATTATCGAAAACATATGCTGTTGTATCAGCATATTGTTTTTATAAGTGCTAAACTTGTAAATTTTGCCAGATGAAGGTTTGTAAGAAAGAAATTTAATATGAAAAATTTGTTACAAGGTTGTGCATGTTATGAAGTTTGTTTTTAATTTCTTACTATTAAATGGTTATATATTTTCCAAAATATATTTCACGAAAAAAATGTATTTCCTCATGCAAACCAATTAAATTATAATTTGATTAAGTTGATTGTCAAATTTTTAAAGAATAAGTAAATTAATAATTATCTGTTTATATCGGGTAGAAGAATAATACAAAATAAGATATGAATACACTCAAATAAATAATTTAATAAATAAAATTATACATTGAAATGCATGTTTAGAAGTACCAAAATGAGTATTCGGTGTCATAGTATGATTTCAGGGCTCTTACTCTCGATAGTTGCAGATGATTCGAAAATTATGAAAAATAATAAAATATGAAAAATAGTACAAAATATCAATTGCAAAAATGTGATCATAATTCTCAGATTAGTGATTAATTCATAAATGCCCAGCTTTCCGGTGTTCAGATGCTGGCATACTTGACAACATTCTCATTAATATTCCGTAGTGCTGTTAGTCCCGCCTTTTTTTTTACACCAGTAAATTTTTAAAGTAATATTCTCCAAATGCAATTACCATTAATTAAGAAGAAAAACACTCTAAAAAGGTACTAGTATGAAAAAGAAGACGGGACTAACAATACTACGAAATATTAATTAGTATGTTGGCAAGTATGCGCCGGTCTTATTTTACAGACAGTTTTACCATATTTATTCATATGCGTACATAAATTACGAATTCAGTATCTCGAAAAGTTTTTAAAATCAACTTCTCTCATCTCTGACCATTGCCTCCTAAACTAGATGCCTGTCGCATGGCTCCGAATCTTGGCAACAGTTCAATCGGTAGACAACGCCACGTAGTACAGATTGCCAGACTCTTTTATTCAACTGCCACCAATAATTTTAAGAAGTGATGTATGATATGTACAATAATTTTTATATGTAACGTTTGACGTTTGACTAATCACTTCGAAGATTGATAATGTATTATGTATATCAAATGTCACTTCTCAAAATTATTTGTGACTATTGAATAAAAAAATGGCTAAATTCGGCAACCCTGATTTATATATATGAAATACAATTTTTAAAATTTTGGTGGCTATTGAATAAAAATGTCGCGCAATCTGCACCAGGTGGTGCTGTCTACCGTTTGAACTGTTGCCAAGTTTCCGATTCACACGACAGACATTTAGTTTGGGAGGCTATGCTATGACACAAGAATAGTTAATGCAGAAATAATATAAAATAACATCAGCAGCATATACGTCAAAAAAAATATAAATAAATAAATAAAAATACGTAGGGGAGACCCGTGTACCTAGGGCAGCTTTTTTTCAATGGCCGAAAACAGAGCCCTTGACAGGTTTAAAATTATGAAACTGATATTTACATATCTTTAGGATTATTTACTTCCAATTGGGATTAATAAAAATACGTAAAATAATAAATCCTGACAAATAGAAGGTTTTAAAATAAACTTCTCTCATGGCCCTAGGTACAACACCCTCAGTGTACCTAGGGCCAGACCTCATTTTACCTAGGGCCGCTTTTTCTCAATTCCCAAAAGCAGAGCCCCTGACCCTGAAACCATCCCAATAGTGTAATAATAGAAATCAATTGAATTATGTTTATTCGAGAGGGCATAATATAACATGATTTTTGATACACAAACTGTTACTCCTTATAAGTCCGTTCTCGAGAAATGTATATTTAAGTGTGAGTAAAAATGTAGTAACGAGAAAAGAGTGGGAGGAGTCTATCAAAATCTGCTAGAACCATGACTTTTATCAATATTTAGATTCTATTTTAGCAAATTTTTAGGCATTATATCTCATTTGAATATATCTCAAAGCTGAAATAGGCAACTGATGAATGCATCAAAAAACAATGTTATCTATGCTATTTCAATTTCTGCTTGTTTTGAATTTCATTCATTATTTCAGTAAGGCGTGGTGTTATCGATTTAGGCGTGGTTGCACCGATTGTTAGCGAACTTTCAGAGTTTATAACTCGAAAACGAGCTGACGAGGGCTAATGTTTTATGTGTCAAGAAACATATTTATATATGCTCTTTCGATGAATGCTTGTTTGGATTTCTTTTTTTTTATGATTACAGTATGGAATGTTTTCCTGGTCAGTGAATATGTTTTGATTCGCTGGCTATATGCCCAGGGCCTGATTAAGGGGGAAGCTCGCTCATACCGGAATATTTTTACAGTTATTTTTTATTTCATGTTTTAGAAATTCCACGCTTTGACGAGGAAATATTTTTTATAAAAAATGAACGGTGTAAAACAATCCAATTTACTCACCATTATTAGACACCAGAATTCTTTTAAAATAATTTTTAATGAAAGTTTTCTGTTTATTATAGGAGGAAAGTATTTGTTAAAAAATAACGGTGTAAGTATAAATAATGTGTCAAGAGCGAGCTTCCCCCTTAATCAGGCCCTGTATATGCCAGTTACACGAAAACCTGATAAAATGTTCACAGGCGTAAAGACCGACGGATAGTACTTGCCAACACGTTCAGCAACATCATATATAGTGATTGGTTTGCCTGAGTTTGCCAGCATCCAATTACTACAGGCTGTATTGTAGTACATTTTATAAAGTCCAAACACACTTCTGTCCAACGGTTGAAGCTTATGACTGGTGGTGGCGTAAAGTAATATCCCACATACATCAATATCCTTCATTTAATTATAAAAGTTTTTTAATTAAATTGTAAGAACATGAAGAATAAGATTACAATTGTACCTAGGGCCATGCATGGCCCTAGGTACAATTCAGATATGTGGCCCTAGGTACAAGTTTCGGTAACTTCATTCAAAATACCTTCCACTAAAAAACCCACACACAGAGAGGGCTAATTAAGTTTCTCATTTATTACTCAATATAACGAGAAACATTATACATTAGAAATAAAAGAAAATTATTTGATTGACTTTTGTAAAGCAGCAAAAGAGATGAGCTGTAAAATTTTACTTCAAACCATGTAAATTCTTTTTCTACATGTAACTTGTAAAAACTTTCTCCTGAATGGTTTCAAAGTGATCGTAAATGTAGCAACTGGTGTTGTTACTCGCCCAATTGAATATTAAAATTTAAAACTAAATATTATTCAAATAAAGTGGGGTGGACCTAGGTACATGATGGCCCTAGGTACACGGGTCTCCCCTATATATATTAGAAAATTACGGTATCCGAAAATCGGACAGGTTGGGATGTATGCTAGTGCTATCTTACTTTAAAAATAAATAAAAATGTTTTAAAATTTAAATAATTCAGCATCAGTTGCAGAGAGTATATCTCGATTAGAATTTTTTTTATTAATTATTAAATTATGCAATGTTGTGCTGCCAAAGGTAGTTATTATACAGAAGCTAATTTATTAGCAATAATATGTAATGTAAGCTTTCCTATGTTATTGATAAATTTGATCGAAATGAGTGTTTGAACGTCATGTGCAGCAGTATAAATCTGCAATTAAGTTATTTTCTATGGTATTTAAATATCTATAGCAGAATTGCCAACCTAATTCGGGGGCTTTTGCTAGTACAGCCCCTTTTTCCTCACTATTAAATTTTTAGACTAATTCTTTTCAAATATATTTACGATGATTAAAGAAGAGAAATACTCTAAAAAAACTGGTGTGGCAAAAGGGGCGGTACTAACAATCCGCCGGATTAGGTTGGTAGCTCTGCTATAGGTTTTACTTCATTGCTTTTGACGTTATTATGAGTGCTGCCACAGGCGATTTTTGTTATTATTTTCTTACCACTATTTCCATAAATTAAAAATTGTGATAAGTGTATGCTGCCATAGTTCGGACTTACTTGTGAAAATGTAATATTAATTTTATTTTTTTGAAAATAGTTTTTCGGAAAGAATATAGAAAAGTCGCCAGTGGTAGCCCTGTATTATCAATTTTTTCAAATTGTTCGACAAAAGTTTGTTAGGCCATTTGAAGCCATATTATTTATGTTTGTAGATTAGGAAACCTTTTATCCAAGCCAAAGATTAAAATAATTTTCAAATTATTTTTTAAGCATTTTACGGTATTGTTAAATGTATTTACTTACTCATTGCGAATACATTTGTGAGCAGGAAATATATGTATGTTATACGAGGCAAGACTTTCGTAAATGTAAAATTTGTAAATTGATGATGAAAAATATATGAATAAAATAAAATAAATATTTTTTTAGAAATATATGAATGGGAAAAAAAAAATTGAAATTGTGCACATAGTTGTGAAAATCATTAACGTCATTTAAAATATTCTTTGTCCGTATCAACATCGAAAAATCGATATTTTAAACCATTTATCAAGTTTACTGCTTAAATAGCTGCAAAAGTGCATTTTTTCTCTGAATAAACAAAATGTATGCGGTTATTGGTAAACTGTCTAACGGGTTACTAAACGATGATATCTAATATCGATTTTAACTGCCACATTCGAAAGCAGTTATAAAAGTTTTTTAGAATATGTGGACATTTATTCATAACATTAATAATGGTTGGAGTCAGTAAGTTAACGGCAAAAGTATATTAAATATTTGCCGTTATTTTAATTGATTTTATATTAATTGATTTTACTTGATTTTATATGTAATTTTTGTTTTTTAAATGTATTTTAACTTAAAAAAAAATTTTTGTCTCATAAATAAAACGTGTTTGCTTTAATTAAATATTTGCTTTGTTAAAAAAAAAATATTTTGATTAAATTTTCCATTAATTATAAATATATGCTAATTTTATAGTAATTAATTATTTTGTAATTGTAATAATGCTTATAAAATCAATTTTATTATTTAGTAGTTTAATATATATACATATATGCTTAATAGATCATCTTTATTATATATAGAAAACTATTGACATGAATTTATATATATATATGTATAAGTTTACAGATTAGAAAATCCAAAAGCAGAATTACAAACCAATGCGCAAAATTGCAGTGAAAGGAAATGCAAAACTTAAATGTAGGAATATATAAACAAATTAATGAAATTAAACCCCAGAAAATACTGAGATCTTCATTAGGGAGGCCCCTCAGTGTAGGAGTGAACGAGAAGTTTCTGAAAGGACAGTCCTTTCAGAAACTTCTCGTTTACCCCTACACTAAGGGCCTCCCTGTTGAAGATCTCAGTGCTTTTTGAGGTTTAATTTCATTAATTTGTTTATATATTCCTACATTTATATATTTCTATATATATATTTTTTTTAATGAAAAGTAGCTCTTTATATTTTTATGTTAAAGATTTTAAACAAATGTTTCAGTTTATAAAGAGGAAAAAGTATTTTTTAACTTCGTATTTGCATCTGCGACAGTCTAACTCTTGGCAGAAAAAATGGTGCTTCTGCGGCAGCTTTAAAAAATCGTGCCATGCCTAAGGTGTTCTTCTAAACTAGAATGTATATCTTGTAAACACATTTTCTCTCATAAAGTGAAAAAACTGTTTAAACCTGAGTAATTTAATAAAGTCACTTTGAGGCATGCAAAAGTCATTTAATTGATTAAAATTATATTTAATATTAAAATTTTAATTCCTCTAACACGTGTAACGTTTTGAAGAACGCCGTAATGCAGTTCTTAGGACCACCGCACACTGAAGAAACATGACACAACGTTTGATGCGACATGCGACACACGCATGCTCTAAGCAGTTTTCAGGAGATGAACTTGTATTCAGAGCATGAGCATGTCGCGTTAAACTTTGTCTCATGTTTCGTCAGTTTACAGCGGGCCTTACTGTTCAAAATAGAAAAATATTCCGAACGTTAAGGGTTAATATAGGATTGTCTAAAAATATATTAAAACATAACATCTTTTTACTAAATAAGTAATTAATTCTATTATAAAATCGTTAAAAGAAATCCTTATTTCAATGTAAAAAAATGTCATATATTAACAACTGAATGATACATATTTCATAAAAAATATAATTAAAAAAAAAAAAAAAAAAAAAAAAAACAGAGCTGTATGATTACCTAAGCATTTAATGTTTAAATAAAATCAAAACCAGGCTTTTATCATTTTATTATCATATCTTATAAGAAAAATCTTAATAATAATTTCATATCAATATGCTCTTTGCTTTTTGCGATGATAAAAATACATCGCCTGCAGAAAGAATTATCCTAATTACATAATTCAAAGCCTAATCAGGAGTATTGTAAGAACCCGCGCCTTATTCCACACCAATTGATTTTTACAGTACTTCTCTTTAAATGTATTTTCGATGGAAAAGAAAAAAAAAAAAAAAAAATCTTACTCTTAACACTTTTGCGACCGCTGACGTAGACTCACGTCATCTTAAAATCTGTAACTTCGCTAGTGGGCGTTCCTTTTGCGATTTGTATGTCTTTTTTTTTTCTTAAGAATACAATAAGAACACAATATTCATATTTTTACGACCAGTATGCTATGGATACAAATACTTTGATTAGAAAGAGTATAATTATAATGTATACATATTTGTAATATGAATCTGAATATAGAACACTTTGTTCTGAAATATTGTAACTGGAGAGAATAACGCTCACAGGTTGACCTTACTGCCAAAAAAACAAAAACTTGCGTTCGCAAAAAAGACTGGTGGAAAAAAAAAAAAAAAAAAAAAAAAAAGGCGGTTACTAATAGTCTTCCGTATTATTAGTTAGAATATTGGCAGCCCTGTAATTATATTAGAAATTTTGTGCTTCCCACAAAAAATTATAAAATATTTAGGATCCACACCAAAACGAGACAACTTCCGATAATTCAAACAGATGAAAACTTAAACGCGACCGTTAACTCTGTTGTCTCTATCAATATCTCGGCCAAAACAATGTCGCCAATAACTCAAACATGGACGACAAGTTGGATGCCTAAAATGTTTATAAACCCTTTTGTACTTTTGTCTTAAAATCTATTGATCTATTGCAGTAAGTTTACTTTGATACTGACAGAATTTTGCAAGAAAAATCAATTAAGGAGTTCATATATATATAGGAAATAATTCACATATATATATATATATATATATTTATAAATCTCGTTAATCTCTGTCTCTCTATGTTTTGCTGATTTATAAAAAGAAAGAAAAACACTACTGGCTGATGCCATGGAATAAGGCAACATCAGTCACATAAAAGGATAATAATTTCTCTTTCTCTCTCTCTCTCTCTTTTTTTTTTTTTTTTTGGCACTAGTATCACCAAACAGAAATTTTAAGGATATATTTAATGTGACGTTTATGACTAAATAGGATAATGATTATTATTAGGAAATATTGGCGGTAGCACAGTTATCTCCGTGTGTGACTGGTGTTACATTTTTCATAGAATTGCCCTAATTTATTTTAAACAAAATTGTTTTTAGTCTTGCTCATATAGTAGGCAGATTCACTTACTTTTTTCAACAATATATGATGTTAAAGTAAAAATAAAAAAAATGTTTAGGTAAATAAATAATTAAATATATATATATATATATATATATATATATATATATATATATATATATATATATATATATATATATATATATGTATATATGTATATATATATATATACAGGGTGATTCAAAAAAACGTGGACAAAATGACATGGTAGATTAGTCATACAACAATGATCAAAAATCACATAGGAACAGAGGGTCGCAACTGCGATCCGGAGTCCCTACAGGGCATCTAAAATAATACATAACACAAAGAGAAGAAACAAAACCATTACAGATCATTTTATTAATAATTACTCACTCACATGCAACTTATGCAAGGCAAATATTCAGCCTCAAAGTTTTTGCCAGATACATCGAGACACGCCTCGCATCTACGTTGCATAGAACGCCGCACCTTCTCAAAGATACCAGGTGTATCTCGAACACATCCTGCTGCCACAACGATTCTTCCTACCAAGTCTTCCGGCATTACAACAAGTGTTTCATACACAAGTCCTTTTAAAAATCACCATAAGAAAAAATCCAAGGGAGATATATCTGGTGATCCTGGTGGCCATGCGATTGGTTCACCGCAACCAATCCAGACGCCGGGAAAAAAAGCCTGCAGATGTGCTCTGACATCTGTGCTGAAATGTGCAGTACCCCATCGTGTTGAAATCGAATGCGTTGACGAATAGCCATCGGAACATCATTCAGCATTTCTGGTAGAACCTCTTGCAAGAATGTTAGATAAATGGGACCGCTAAGTCTTTCTAGGAGAATGTACGAACCAAGTAAACAGTCTCCTACAATGCCAGCCCACAAGTTAAAGGAAAATTTTTGTTGTGCTCCATGCGGACATGAAGCACCGGGTTTTCATCCGCCCACGTATGCAGGTTGTGAAAGTTCATCACACATTCAAATGAGAACGCAGCCTCATCCGTAAAGAGAATACTTGCTGCGAAGTTTCGGTCTTCAGCAATTTCTTACAAAATCCATACGATTGTTGGTGTCTCCCGGTTCCAGTGCCTGAACGAAAATTATACCTCTGAGGGTCACCGAAGCGGGAGAGCCATCCCTTCCGTGGAGGATCACAATTGGGATGGCATGTCTCCGGACCATCTCTAGCGGTGAATTCCAGGCCGTCGCCAATTGCCGATCTGCGCAGCACTAGTGTGACGTAAAATCCAACCAACCAACCAACTAACCAGTGCCTGGACGCATTGTAAATCATAAGATGTATCCTTCGTCCTGTACAACGCGCCAGACGGTAGCTTGGGGGATATGGGTCTTTCGGGATACAACTCGTGTACTCACTGACGGATTACGCTGGAGTTCTTGGACAACTCTTTCTTCAACATCAACTGTCGGAGTTATTCGTTGGCGACCAGCATCCAGCTTGTGCACGTTGAACGAGCCGGTTTCACACAATCGTCGATGCAGACTGTCAAAGAATGAGCGGCTAGGCACCTTTATACCAGGATATTTCTCACGATACATTCGCAAGGCTGCTCGTCCATTGCAGTTTGTCATACCGTAAATTAAAGGAATGTCAGCCACTTTGCGGTGCGTGTAACTAGCCATGTTAAGCCCAACGCATCCAGAACTCGAATGAAGACAATTTCCGTTTGCTCAATTCGTGTTTGTACTGCAACGCCTTCTCGTGGCTCTGGCGCCTTCTACAGGTGTTTGCGACCCTCTGTTCTTATGCAATTTTTTATCCTTGTTGTATGACTGATCTGCCATATCATTTTGTCCACTTTTTTTTAATCACCCTGTATATATTCCTTTTATATACTTTATTTTAGAGTTATAACAAAGTAAAAATTTATTTTTTAAGTTACAGAAAATTATAAATATTACAAATAGAAAAGATAAAATGTGCATATTTCTTTTTCCAGTTAAAAAAGAAAATAAATAAATAAATAAATACCTATTATTTATTGAAATTCAATTTTTTTTTTTTTTTTTTTTTTTTAACTTTAATTATAAAATAAACTAAAAATTAAATAAAATTAAATATATAGATATATTAATGAAACAAATGTTCCATAGGAAGGATTGTACCCGTGACGTGAGGGTTTGTAGCCGCTTATCCTACCAACTGCGCCACTGGGACATTGACTCGGTCTTGAAATAATTTGTATTTAAGAATTACTGAAAATTTAAAGGCTTTTTTTCTCAAACTTGTATGGATAGTGCGCGCTACTGCTTTAATATTCTGTTACCTTTATAGTATACTACAATTCTGCGCAATTTCGTCCCGATCTGAATTTTCCATGTCGTGATCACACCTTGTCAGTTTCATTCCTTTGTCTCACGCTTTTTTTTCTCTCTCGCAAGGTTTCGATGAATTGCGACACCAAAGACATACTTGGTGGACCTTTTTTCACATTAATATATTTTCAAAGCATTTCCTTTATTATTTCATCGTAATTAAATATCGAAGAAAAAATTTCTCTAAAATCATACCGGTATGAAAAAAGAGCTGGGATTGCATTATTACGGAATAAATTATTAATATTACCAGGTATGAAAAGCATACTTGCCAACATCCTAATTAATATTCCGTAGTGTTGTTATTACCGCCCTTTTTTTCACACCAGTAAATTTTTAGAATAATACATGGTTCCCACGGCTCGATTTTTTTCAAGGACTCTTCCACTAGTATTATCTAAAAATAAATTTCTTCTTAAATGTACGCTGTACATTTGAGAAATTGCGATTAAATAAGAAGAAAAACACTCTAAAAAATTACCGGTGTGAAAAAGAAGGCGGGGCTAACAATACTACAGAATATTAATTAATATGTTGGCAAGTCTGTAAAATACACATTTACAGGTATTTGAATTTGGCGTTGACTAAAATCACTATTTGTTAAAATTCTCTACTTATAAAAAGATTGGTCTAAAAAGATAAATAGTGGTATGGTATCTCCGCCTAATTCCCATTCATGCATTAAAACTTTTGTTTAATTTTGCAGACGTATATTTTGGTATTCGTTTCGTGATTTGTTTTGAAAACACTAACGACCTCTTTCACCACTAATTTCAATTCCCGGTTCAACGTAAAGAAATTCAGCGCTCTGCTTCTGCCATCTTGCGTCAAACATTTCATTTAATCTTTGATTTTCAGCTAAAAAATTTTAAATAACAGTTTCAGATTTAAAAAAAATAATAATAACAAAGCCGCTAGATGGTAGAAGCAACACGTCAAATTAAAACTTTACCCTTTCTTTATACGCTTTTCAAGTTTTTGTGTTTAACTGGATGTTGAAGTTATTATTGAATACAGCCGTTAAGTTTTATTACAGTTGCTGAGTGCATTTTGTTTCTTTCTTTTATTTCTTTCTTTTTCTTTCATTTTTTTTTTTTTTTTTTCGTCAGGTACCTTCATATTACTGGTTGGGAAAAAAAGGGAACAGATCTTCTTCTACTATCATCTATATTTTCTTTTCATTTTTTGTTTTAAATATTCAACTACATTTCGTGGCAGAAATGTATACAGTTTGTATAATTTGAATAATAAAATCATTCTGAAAAAATCTCAGCGTTAAACAGTTTCACCTTCACGTAATTTAGATATTAGACTACACGGCTAATTTTAGAGATTTTTCATGCGCGGTGTTTAAATTCTTATGTTGAGTTTATCTCTTGGAATCAACTGATACCTCATGCTAAATACTCAGTAAGCACCCTATATACATGTCAACATTCTAATTAATATTCCGTAGTATTGTTAGTCCCGCCCTTTTTTTAACACCAGTAAGCTTTTAGAGTAATATTCTCCAAATTCAGTTACGATTAAATAAGAAGAAAAATACTCTAAAAAGATATTAGTGTGAAAAAAAAAGGCGGGGTTAACAATACTACGAAATATTAATTAGTATGTTGGCAAGCTATATATACGAGTGTTTTTTTTTTTTCTTTAATTAAATCTTTTAATTTTATTAGTCTTACTTATAAAATCATCTACTTATTTTCATTCAAGTTACAAATACTTTTGAGAACCCTCACTTAAAAAAAAAAAAAAAAAAAAAAAAAAAACCACTTCTTTTATTAACTTCTTTCTTCTTCTTCAATTTCTTTTCTAAACTATATAACATAAAGTAATAATATCATATTATCTTACACAATCTCATCATATGTAAATATTGAAAATCGATTGTCATAAACTTGGCATTTTTTTTTCTCTAAATACTTCCACTGGTTTACGTTATATTATGAAAAATTTTGAAAGTTACAATTCTGTTTTTTAATCAATATCCGTTTGTTTTCCTCAGAGAAATATTAGTTTCCTGAATTTAAGGAAGAGTAAACTGGATATCATAAAGTCAGTCAGTAAGTAAATTCTATATACTTATATTTGTAATAAAGTATTATTACATACTTAATATGCCTAAAATATAGGTTTATTATTTAGAGAAAGCTATTATTAAGTTAACTGGATATTGGAAAATTTACATAGTAAATTTTACATACTTATTTAATACTTTCGCATCAAATCGACCTATTTAAAAAAAACTTTCATAAAAATCAGTTATTTTAATTATATAAAAATCAGGAGCAGATCCCTGTGTACCGTTAACGCCATTATTTTCATATAGAACGCTTTCATAGAGGTTTATTTATTTATTTAATAATAATAATAATAATGAATATATATATATATATATTAATCGTAAATTGTGATGTGAAATTAATCACATTAAAGGGTTAGGTATGCTCGAAAAGTGGGAAAAATAATTACTTGTAAAACTTAAAAAAAAAAAAAAAGAAAAAAAAAATAATAATAAGTAAAAAAAGACAGGTGTTAAAAAAGTTTTCAGCTGCATAATCCAGGATTCAGAATGAGTCTACTTTTTATTTATTCATGATATCCCTACTTTTATTTCTTTACCTTATTATTATTATTATCATTATTGTTTTATTTATTTATTTATTTTTATTTCAATGAAACTGTTAGAGCTAACATTTTGACAAAAAAATAATTTACATAATTTTCATCGCTAACTTATTCGTGATGGTTAACGAGAATTTAACAGATGAAATTCTCACGAAACATAACTAAATCATGAAATGACTAGTTAATGTCTTATCTGTTTAATATTAAAAATTTTGTAATTGCAAGTCAAATTACTCCAAATTTAGCGCATTTTTAAAATAATAATACATATTCCATTTTAGGAAATAGGCATTTCCAGGTGAATTAAGTTTCATTATTTTAATTATAGAGTATTTCTGCAGATGTATGTATATATATATATATATTACTTTGATATGATGTATAATTTGAAAGTGTAAATAAAATACTTTTCAACAAAATATTAGCTTTTGCGTTTTTATTAAAAAAAAAAAAAAAAAAAAGAAAAAAAAAAAAAAGAAAAAGAAAGAAAAAAAAAAAAAAGAGGAAGAAATTATATGTAACTAAATGTTAAAGACTTTCTAGCGTTATTATAAGATGGTAAAACTTTAATAGGTAATAACTAGATTTTTTTTTTTTTTTTTTTTTTTTGCTGTTGTAAGTAAAATGGGCTTATATATATATTCTTCATTTGTTCTTAAAGAACATATATAATATAAATAATAAACATTTTAACAACATTGTATCAGTCAAGAAAGTTGAAAAGTTTACTTAAAATAGGATTTACGCTATTTCGTTGTAAAAGATTTTACTATCAAGTTAATAGCTAAGAGCATACTTAAATATACTTAAAAAGAAATGAAAATATAAACACTTATTAATAGTTTTTATTCTACAAATAAGGCATACAAGAACGTCTAGAATACCAAAAAGAAATAATAGGAAGCAGACAGCAGTTTCGGTAACATTTAGCATACCGTCTTCGTCACCCATATTCCTTCTAATTCTATTGGCTGACCATCCTGAACTGAATCTGACACCTTTCTTTTAAATAAGAGCACTTCTCTAATTTATTTTTGCACTGAAGGCGGTACGCTAAATGCTACTGAAACAGCTGTCTGCTTCGTATTACTTCTTTTTGGTATTCCAGATATTTTTGTTTCTTTTGTTTTCATAATCCCACGCCAAGTCTTCCATTAATAGTCTTTTTTTCTACTTTTAAAGAAAGTTTTAAAATAAACTCTTTTATATTGTCAAAGTTATATAGTAATAATAGATTATTTTTTTAAATTATATTCTACAACATACAAAAGAACAATAACAACAATAAAAATAATAATATAAAATAAATAAATAAATAATGTTTTCTTAATTTGGTATATAAAGCAAAACAATAACAAAATATCTGCTGCCTATAAAACAGATTTTTTGAGTTACTCACAGTTACGCTCTTAAACAGTTAGTAGACTAAGAAAATTATATATATATATATAAAAGAAAGAAAGGAAATGCCTCTCGGAATATATATATATTTATATATATATATAATATTAAAAAAAAAAATAAATAACTTGAAATTTAAATGAAGAAATTAGTAATATATATATATATATATATATATATATATATATAATTACTTAATTTATAAGTTTAAAAAATAACTAGCCTTTTCCACCGATCATCTGAGTGGTGGTATCTGTATACCTAATATAATTTTCAGAAAAAAACTTAAAAAAAAAATTACTAGAAAATTTCATTTTTTTTTTAATTTTTTTTCATTAAATGAAATTTAAATAATCGATATTTCTATTACAATTTCAATTTTAGATTTTTTTCCCTCGCTACTAAGTTAAAAAATCTTAGAATTAATTTATTGTTTTATTAAGAATCATATTTCTTAATATTTCACGAAATTAAATTACCATATATATGATAGAAATTACATAGTTAATAAATATATATATATAATAAATAAATAAATAGTTAATAAATGTATGTATGATATAAATAAATAAATAAAAATAAAACAAACGTTCATTCTATTTATATTGAAGGAAAAATCTAAAAAAATATAATTTTAACTTTCAAAATTTATTTAGAATGGCATTTGAAATTGTATCTTAATATTATGATTTCAATTTAGATCGATAGAGGGCGCCACTATCAACCCTCCAAATACCAACTACGAAAGGTATCACTTAACTGGATTTAAATTCTTCCAAATATACTTAAAATATGAGTTTTTTTTTTAGCACATGTTTCAGTACAAAAGGTTTTTTTTTTTTTTTTTTCCTTTTCAATTTCTTTAGGAAAATATGCATTGTCAGTGTATTGGAATAAATTTGTGTAGCTGAAATCTCTAGCAGCCCAAAGGGTATTGCAGGATAAGCATATGAAAACTGCACCAGCGTCGAATGAAGAGTTCTTGCCTGTTATTTATTGTTCTTTAGCTGAAACATCTTTTGCACACAATTTTAGACTTCTACCCTCAACGATTAGGGAGTTATGGGGGTGGCAACCTAAAACGTTAAACTTAATTTAAGAAAAAACTATTCAAGATATCTTAACGAGGTTGAAACTATTTATAAATGTTTATGAAGTACATAATATATATTTTTTTCAGAATTTTCACTCGATTTTAAACGGTAGAAAATGATAAGTATATTTTTGATGGGCGATTTTTTATACTTTCCACCAAAGTGACACCTACCCAAAAAATACAGTTTATTTGTTTATTAGTTAGCTATTACATATAAAAATTACAGAAGGGTCAAATTGGTAGAACGCAGTGAAAAAAATAATAATCACTTAATAATAATACCAATGATATTATATTTATTTTTAAAAACTACTTAATATCAATAAATAAACAATGAAAGCAAATATAAAAATGCCCTATTAACATTTGTTATTAAAACGTAACAATTAGCAATAATAATAATAAAAAAATTATATTTATTTATTATCAGGGATCTTACATCTCGCCCTTTTTTCAAGACACTTTTAAGGATGAGAAATTTCCGTAATTTTTGCTACCTTTATTTTTACATAATAGTCTCTATCCCGTTTAATCATGTCACAATACTTCAAAAATACTGATATAAAAATTCCTATATGAAAATAGCATAGATGTCAAAATTTTATTTATTCTGGAGTTCTTTTTAGCCCCGCCTTTTTTCCATACCACTTATTTTTTAAGGATAAAATTGCCTGATTTTATGGAAGTTATATATTCCCTAAAATTTTTCTATAAATAAAGACGGGGCTAAAAGTACTCCGGAATAAATCAAAATATTGGCATCTATGAAAATAGCAGTAGAAAAAAAAAAAAAAAAGGCGGGTGTTTTCCCCATCTCCGAACCAACATTTTAATTTTAATTCGTAACATTGTTACGCAGTTACTGATAATGTTACAGAATGAATTAGAAGTCTCTCAGTTTTTAAATCTTTTTGCGCTTACTTCAATATATAAGTTGTAACAACTTTGCTAGAGAATGAACCCCTTGACATACAACACAGAATTTTATACGTCTGAAAAGTACTATTTAATTTGGCTAAAGTATATTTATAAGTTTTTCCGTTCTTTTAAATAATAATACTTTGATAAAGGTCTACCAATTCATTTATTCTACATGCATAATGTTTTATTCATTTATTTATTTATTTACGAGTGTGATTTTTATAAATCATCTACTATTGTTAAACGTAATCAGGTACAACTGACATAACATCCTTTATAAATCTTTCAAATAGCTCCGCCCATCAAAAATGACATAGTTCGTACAGTCCTTGAAACTTCTTAATTTTCTGCACCACTATTAATATTTAGCAATTTTTTATATTTAAAATGTCTTAAAATTTAAAAGGAAATCTATTCCATAAAAAAACTAGTGGTAGAATTCTTGAAAAAAGGCGTGGCCATTATGAATTATGAATGGAGAAACAGCTCTTGACAGATGCATGAAAAAAGGCGGCGCTAAAAATACCCCGGAATAAATTAAAATGTTGGCATCTATGCAATTTTCATACAGAAATCTTTATATCAGTATTTTCATAGTAATATGTCGTGATTAAACGGGATAGAGACTAGTGTATAAAAATAAAGGTAGCAAAAATTAGAAAAATTTCTCATCCGTAAAAGTGTCTTGAAAATAAAGTTTAAATGTAAGATCCCTGATAACAATTAAATAGAATATTTTTTTTTTTTTATTGCTAATTGGTACATTTTAATAACAAATGTTAAAAGAGCATTTTTATATTTGCTTGCCTTGTTTATTTATAAAATAGTTTTAAAGATAAATATTATATCATTGGTATTATTACAAGGGTGCAAGAGTTTCCGTCTCAGCACGGAAAACCTATACCAGCGTACTTTTATCAATAATTTATATCATACATGTGGTTTAATTTATTGCGATTGATAATAATAGAAGTTATTGATAACGAGTGCTGGTGTAGTCTTTTATTTTGAGAGTGAAACACTTGCACACAAGTATTATTGTTAAGTGATTATTATTTTTTTTCACTACGTTCTACCAATTTGACCCTTCTGTAATTTTTATATATAATAGCTAACTAATAAACAAATAAACTGTATTTTTTTGGTAGGTGTCACTTTAGTGGAAAGTATAAAAAATCGCCCATCAAAAATATACTTATCATTTTCTACCGTTTAAAATCGAGTGAAAATTCTGAAAAAAATATATATTATGTACTTCATAAACATTTATAAATAGTTCCAACCTAGTTAAGATATCTTGAATAGTTTTTTTTTTTTTTTTTTTAATTAAATTTAACGTTTTAGGTTGCCACCCCCATTACTCCATAATCATTGAGGGTAGAAGCCTAAAATTGTGTGCAAAAGATGTTTCAGAAAAAGAACAATAAATAGAAGGCAAGAACTCTTCATTCGACGCTGGTGCAGTTTTCATATGCTTATCCTGCAATACCCTTTACGCTTTGACCAATCCCAAACCTCTGTCAATTCGATTGGGTTCACAAATCAAATCGCATCTTTCCTCCCTATCGTATCGTTCCGACAAACTTTATTCGTAACTGGTAAACGTTAGAAAAATATTAGGATATAGGTTATAAAGCAAGGAAAAAGTGTTAGTAAAATTTATTATAAAATATTTAGGTTTTAATAATCTGTGTTTCTATCATACAATAAGAAACTAACAATCTAATACGTTATGCATTTTTCAAATCTACAAAGCTATACTAATAACAACATATTTTTTTCTCTTTAGAGCTATATTATGCAAGAAAATTGAATTCTCCTTATTTCAACATTCAAGCAAAATGATGACAAAATCATTCGAGTCTATCAAACAATACTAGAAAATTTAACGGCCCTCTTCACTTGGAAAAAATTCCGAAGTCGGCTGAAAACAGATAAAAAGTTTCCCACGTGGTTTTGACAGGAGGTGTTAACTAATTTGAGAAGATTGACTGACTCACTGACGAATCGTTGACTTTTTGGATGAATAAATCAAAAATCAGCTACCTCCTTACTTGCGGTTTCGCTCAAGCTTTGTTTTGTTTTGACTATTTCTTTCTTTTCTTATTTTTGTGTTACTTTTTTTTTTTCTTTGTCATTTTCACCTGGCATCAAACAACTTTCTACATTTATTCTTATCTATTTATATGTATTTTAATAACGTAGCCCGACCCGACGAAGTATTTTATTCTATATTCAGCCCGTTTTAGGCTTTCAGTAGTTGTATCGGCGAATTCTGTAACAATGAAATTTAAAAAAAGTAAATATTCTTTATAATTAAACTTGCAGTTTGATATAATTAATTTAACTAAAATATAACAAAGATATATAACATTATAACATTACTGAAAGGAAAAAAATCGTGTAGTTTTGAAATTTTACATACTCATAGCCGAGAGGGTCCTGAACAACATACTAAAAGTCCCCGCTCGTGGGGGGTGAGCGGGGGGCAGGGGGGGGGCATTTAAGGGGGCAATTTTCAGTTTTTATTACATATCTTAAAAGCTATCGCATTTAGAGAAAAAATGTCAATTACAAAATTAATCTACGTAAAATGTCCTACAAAAATGTATATTACATTTTGTTTATACGATCATTAGTTTAGAAGATATAGGGAGATGAAATAACACATTTTCTTGAAAAATTCTTTTTTGCGATAGTAAAATCAACTAAAGTGTGCAATTAAAAGGGTTCTTGTCAAATATTTTCTAATGTAAAAAACTAATATATACATAGGGAATATACAAGAATAATACAGCATGTTTTGTAAGTTTTAAATAATTTTAAGGCTAGTAGGCGCAAGTGGTGGTTTGAGTAAAAATCTGGATAAGTCCAGTCAAAATAGGAAAAATAGAGAAAAAAAATCGTGTAGTTTAGAAATTGAGCACAGTTATAAAAGTTAAGTGCCCTGAATAACATACTAAAAATCCCTAACCATGGGGGGAGGGGCATTTAAAGGGGGCACATTTCAGTTTTTATTACGTATCTTGAAAACTATCGCATTTAGAGAAAAAAAATCTCAAAGCTGTAAGATTTTTTTAAATGTTGATCGGTTTTGGGTCTTTGTTATCTGGATTTTTACCTAAACACCACTTGCGCCTACTAACCTTTAAATTATTTAAAACGTACAAAACATGCTGTATTATCCTTACATATTCCCTATGCATATATTTGTTTTGTACATTAGAAAATATTTTATCAGAACCCTTTTAATTCCACAATTTAGTTAACTTTACTATTGCAAAAAAAAAAAAAAAAAAAAAGAATTTTTCAAGAAAATGTTATTTCGTTCCCCTATATCTTCTAAACTATTGATCATACAAACAAAATAGAATATACAATTTTTTTTAGGAAATTTCACGTAGATTAATTTTGCAATTGAGATTTTTTTTTCTCTAAATGCGATAGTTTTCAAGATACTTAATAAAAACTGAAATATGCCCCCTTTAAATGCCCCCCTCATGGCTAGGGACTTTTAGTATGTTATTCAGGGCACTTAACTTTATAACTGTGCTCAATTTCTAAGCTACCCGATTTTTTTTTTTTTTTTTTTTTTTTTTTAATGTTGATCGGTTTTGGGTCTTCGTTATCTAAATTTTTACTCAAACCACCACTTGCGCCTGCTAGCCTTAAAATTATTTAAAACTTACAAAACATGCTATAGTATCCTTGCATATTCCCTATGTATACATTTGTTTTTTACATTAGAAAATATTTGACAAGAACCCTTTTAATTGCACACTTTAGTTGATTTTACTATTGCAAAAAAGAATTTTTCAAGAAAATGTGTTATTTCATCCCTATATCTTCTAAACTAATGATCGTACAAACAAAATGTAATATACATTTTTGTAGGAAATTTTACGTAGATTAATTTTGTAACTGACATTTTTTCTCTAAATGCGATAGTTTTTAAGATATTTAATAAAAACTGAAAATTGTCCCCCTTAAATGCCCCCCTGCCCCCCTTAAATGCCCCCTGCCCCCCGCTCACCCCCCACGGGCGGGGACTTTTAGTATGTTGTTCAGGACCCCCTCGGCTATGAGTATGCAAAATTTCAAAATTACACGATTTTTTTCTTCTATTTTTCCTATTTTGACTGGACTAATATAGAGATGGGTTATCTGCACTCTGGAGCTCGGACTACTGAAGGCAGAGCTGGACAGGGTCAGGGTGTGCGACAGGTCGTGACCTTCGGGATCGTATTTCGAAGATCACGGACAGGTGCGGTCGCACAAGTCCTCGTGCTCTGTTTTCTAAAGAAAGTGTACTTGTGTTGTTATTTATATACGTATTTCTTTATACAAGTCAAATTTTTTATAAGTAGTATAATATATAAATAGCGTTGAATTATAGTGCCTACATTTATTTAAAAATCTGGTGTGAAACCACACGTCTTCCATTACCCACTATTACACGTATTATATGCATTTTTGAAGATAATGTTTTCAGAAGACATGATATTGTCCTAATGAAATAGACACCTAAAAATTTTCCGGTAAGGGAAAATTAATACACGTGGAAAAACATAAAACAGAGTTTGCACAGCGATTTTTTTTTTTTTTTAAGAAAAAGAAAGGGGAAGAAAATTGGTAGAGTTTATTTATTTGAAACACCAAGTTTCGAGATGTAAAGCTGATCTGTCTGATCAGGATGACTATTAATTTTCCTGTGGTAACCAAGTAAAGCATGAGAAAGGATATCTAAAATGGGTTTATGTAACAATTTTCAAGAAAATCGTTAGAGCCGTTTTTGAGATACCGATTCTTACCAAAGCTTGACAAAATTAATTGTTGGCCAGAAAACAACAATTATATGTAAAAGGATATTTAAAAGAGGGTCAATATGGCAAGTTTGAAAAAAAAAATAATACAGCCGTTTTGACAGGAAGCATTTGCAGGACCTGAAATTCAGCTATTTGTACAGGACGCCTATCAATTTTCCTGAACTAACCAACTATATCCTTCGAAAGGATATCTAATAGAGTGTTTATACAGCAATTTTAAAGAAAATCGTTAGAGCTTTTTTGAGATATGGACTTATGGCCTCACTTCCGGTTTCAGATGTTCCACTTCCGATTTTCCAATTTTATTCACTATTAATTATTTGCGAGTAGTAAATTAAAAATTATCTTTATTCTTTCAATTTATAAAAAAAAAAAAAAAAAAAAAAAAAAAAAACATTTTTTACTTCCATTACCCTACTACAGTATGTAATGGAAGTATTTGTATTCGGTCTGAAAATTCGATATCGAGATTTCACCTGATTTACACGCTTTAAGGTCCTTTGAGTCCAAAAAAGTGGTTTTTGGCAATTGGTCAGTGTGTGTGTGGGGGGGGAGATCTTCTGGCTATTATGTATCGGAGACTAATAAAGATAGAACTACGAAACTTTAGAATTGAAACAAGTTTGGTGTTCAGATGAATTTTCCATATTTTGGAGAAAATTGAAAAACCGGAAGTGGGACATCGGAAACCGTAAGTGGGACCATAAGTCCGTATCTCAAAAACGGCTCGAACGATTTTCTTCAAATTTGTTACATAAACACTCTATTAGATGTCCTTTCGAATGATATAGCTGGTTAGTTCAGAAAAATTGATACGCGTTCTGTATAAATAGCTCAATTTCAGGTTTCGGATGCCGTTCCTTAAAAACCAGCTGTGCGGATTTTTTTTCAAACTCGCCATATTAACTCACTTTTAAATATGCTTTTGTATGTAATTATTGTTTTCCTGTCAATGATTGAGTTTTGGTAAAAGTTGGTTTCTCAAAAACTGCTCTATCGATTTTCTTGAAAATTGTTATATAAATCCATTTCTTTCTTGTGTATCACGTAATTATTAGAGGAAAATTAACAGCTACCCTGTTTAGTGTTGGGCGGATATTAACCAAAATCAGACTGTCCTCCTTTTCGTGGCTCTAAAGTGACAGCTTCATGGTCGTACACTTTGAATATCAATTCGATATTCGGGCATGCGTTGTGAAATGCCCTAAAATTAATCCTAATTAAAAAAGCAAACATTAATCTGAAAAATAATATGGTTATTAATAACTAAATTTACTCTCAAATAATACTAGATTCATATAATTTTAATTAATTTCTTTATTAAATATCCAAATTTTGAATACTAATTAAATTGATTATTCTATGATTTTACAATACAATATAAATGATATAACAATGATCTTTGATTTTGCATCAATGGTGCTAAAGATGAGTACTTAGAAAACATGTATCTAGAAATGCGTTTTTGCAAAATAAAATGAATGTTTACTGACCAAGTAACAAGAAAACTTCTCACCAGATTTACCAGATGATATGGCACAGTCAAGGCACAAATTTCTGTCTTAGCCTTTTAAAAGGCAATAAAACAGCTTTGTAGTCTTCAGTAAAACAGCTTTTGTATTTTTATATTCTTTTTCCTTTTAAATAATGCCCTTTTGTATCTTTATTATTTTGTTTTTAACAAAATGGCTGATTTTGCCCATCATTTAGGTAGGTCAGAAGCTTAGGTAGATCTCGGAAATTGGTGTTTCAAAAAATAACTCTACTACATATATATATACATTATATATATATATATATATTTCTAATTTTTTACCTCGCTTTATGTAAGCTTCGTTTTATATGATGTCTCTACATGTGTATAAAGTTTATCTTACCAGAAAAATGTTAGGTTTCTACTTCTTTAGGTCACTTTTATATCTTGTGATCATATTATCTCCAAAAAATGCATATAATATGTGTAATAGTTTGTAATGGAAGTCGTGTGTTTGTTTCACACCAGATATTTTATTAATATGTTTGTATAATCAATTTGAATTTTTCAAAATAGACATGGAATAAGCAAAATTTACAATATTTAATAAATGAAATATTTGTATTTTTCTAAAGGTGGATGTAAAGGTATATTTTATATCTTGAATTTCAATCCTCCACTTTTTCCCTCCATTGTTTACAACTACATTGTCATTTCCTCTCTCATAGACACATATATCTTTTAAAAATTAGTTATTAAGCATGATGAAATTAAATGATTCACGTACCTTTCATGCAATTTTTTGCTTTCCGAAAATACATACGTAAGGAAATCATTGTAATCGTGACAAAATTCTGACTTTGCGATGTTGGCGTATCTACATGTTTTGAGGTCCCATCCCTAACAGCACATCTTCTCCAAATAAAATCCTGAGGATGTCCTCTGGATGAAAAGGATATCTACAGACATCCTATGGACATCTTCAGGATGGGTTATGGAGAAGTGTGTTGTTAGGGATGAGTTAATTTTTACTATTTTCATGATGATGATGATGATGATGATGATGATGATGTATGTGTATGTATGTGAGTGATCACAATATCATCTAAATGCTTTTTTTCGAAGGGTAGGCAAAAAACCAGGGTTTTTTTTAGGAAAAAAAAAAACTTTTTAGGTTGATTTTTTTTAGAAATCGACCTATTGCAACCACTTCGTTTATCTATATATTTATCTGTCTATCTATAATGAAATTTGTCATTACGATAACTCTTGAAATAATACTCCAAATCGAACCAAATTTGCATTGCTAACTGATCTTATAAATATCTTGGATGAGTACGGTAACCAAATTGCTCTGACATTTTGTTTTCAAGTGGCGGCCACTTGAGAATTTCAAACCCACATTGTGAAAAGTGTATTTAAAGCCAGATTTTTTGTATTTTAATGTAAACATACATAACATAAGGGTTTCGATGAACTTTATTAATGAACTTTATCCGCCCTTTTTATTAAAATGGCGGGTATCTTAAGTTAAGCGGGGCCACTTGAAATCAAGATACCACTTGAAAATTTAAAATCATGATAACTTCCAAATAATACTCCAAATCGAACCAAACTTGGACAGTGAACTTATCTGATAAATAACTTGTGTGAGTTTGTTCAAGTTGCTCCGTCATTTTGTTTTCAAGCGAAGTCCACTTGAAAATTTCAAATTTAAATTGTAAAAAGCGTATTCAGAATTTGTTTCTATTTGGATGTATACATAGACCATAAAAGTGTCTCAATGAAGTTTATTAATGAACTTTATCTGCCATTTTTAATAAAGTGGTGGATATCTTAAGTTAAGCAGGGCCATTTGAAATCAGGCTACCATCACATGAAAATTTAAAATCACGATAACTTCCGAAATAATACTCCAAATCGAACCAAATTTGGACAGTTTCTTAACTTATTTTATGAAGATCTTGGATGAGTTTCTTAACCTAGTTGCAGCGACATTCTGCTTTCAAAAAATTTTCAAATTCGAATTGTAAAAAGCATATTCCGAATTTGTTTGAATTTTAATGTATACATAAACCAAAAAATGTCTCAATAAAATTTATTAATGAACTTCATCCGCTATTTTCACCAAAGTGGCAGATATCCATATTATCGTAAGGGAAAAACATAGATATAAAATACGAAAAAAAAATCTTCTGTCATCGGTAGAGTAATCAATCCGGGTCCCCACTGACTGCGACAGCGTACAAACCTGCACACAACGCGCATATTCGCCCAACGTTCCCGAGCCTCTTAATTGTTTTACACTTCCAAAAATATCCACAATCGTTTTATCAGGCTTTTAAACCTAATAATACTAAATCCCAACGTTCTATCTAATTTCTTATTTTTGCCCCTGCGCTGGTCCTTCCCGCCCCTCATAATAATTCTACACTTTCGTAAATATCCGCAATCGATATATCGAACCTTAAAACCTAATAATACTATTTTTGAACGTTTAAACTCTAATTTCTATATTTTTGCTCCTTCGCCCCCACCCCCACCCCCTCCCTCCTTCCCGTCTATCCTAATACTTTTTCTCTTCTCTTCAGGAAATGTAATCGATTTGTAGGTCCCCAAAACCAACACGTACCAATTTTGTACGGTTTAAATCTATTTCTATTGTTTTGCCCTTCGCCCTTCCCTTCCCGGCTCTCCTAAAAAGTTTACAGATTTGAAAATCGACTTGTAAGTATCAAAAACCTCTATGTACCAATTTTGAACGATATCTAACTCTATTTTTTCCCCTCCGTCACCCCCTTCCCGCCTCTCCTAATAGCTTATTTACACTTTCGAAAATATCCTCATTCGACTTGCAGGCCTCTAAAATCTATCTATACACTTTCAAAAATATCCGCAATCGTTTTCTCAGGCTTTTAACCTAATAATACTAAATTCCAACATTCTACCTAGTTTCTTTATTTTTGCCCCTGCGCTCACCCTTTCCGCCCCTCATAATAATTCTACACTTTTGTAACAATCCGCAATCGATTTATAGGGCCTTGAAACCTAATAATACTAATTTTCAACGCTCTAAATCTTATTTCTATATTTTTACCCCTCTATCCTAATAATTCTACAAATTCGAAACTATCCGCAATCGATTTGTAGTTATCAAAAACCTCTATGTACCGATTTTGAACAATCTAACTCCTTTTTTTTTTTTTTTTTTTTTTTTTTTTGTCCCTCCGCCTCCCCGCCCCCTTCCCGGCCCACCTAGGACGAATTTCTAAAATTCTAGAAATTAGTTTTATGCATTTGTGTGAGCTATATTTTAGAGCAAAAGTCTCATATATATATATATATATATATATATATATATATATATATATATACATATATAAAGGATTATTTGAAATTACGTTATGACCCCCCTCTTCCCCCCAGTGCGGCTGAATTTTTAAAATTCCAGAAATTAGTTTTTAAGTATTTGTATTAGCTATATTTCAAAGCAAAAATTTTACGGATATCTCTTTTTACTTCCATTACTCTACTACCGTAGGTAATTTGTATTCTGTATTGTATTCTGTCCAAAAATTCGATATCGAGTTTTCACCTGATTTACACGTTTTAAGTCCTCCTGTGTCCAAAAATGTAGTTTTGGGCAATTGGTCAGTGTGTATGTATATGTAGAATCTTCTGGCTATCATATCTCCAAAATTAATAAAGATAGAACTACGAAACTTCAAAGCCGGAACAAGTCTGGTGTACAGATAAAATTTACAAATTTTAGTAAAAATTTTAAAAACAGAAGTGGGCCATCGTAAAATGGAAATGGGAGCGTAAGTCCGTATCTCAAAAACAGCTCTAACGATTTACTTCAAAATTGCTATATAAACACTCTACTAGATGTTCTTTCGACAGATATAGTTGGTTAGGTTTGGAAAATTGATAGGCGTCTTGTATAAATAGCTCAATTTAAAGTCTCGCAAGTGCGTTCCTTTAAAAACGGCTGTACGGATTTTTTTCAAACTCGCCATATTGACTCGCTTTTAAATATCCTTCTGTATGTAATTATTGTTTTCCAGTCAATAATCTAGAATATCAAGTTTTGGTAAAAGTTGGTTCTCAAAAACGGCTCTAACGATTTCCTGGAAAATTGTTTCATTGATCCATTTTAAATACTCTTTCTCATAACTCGCTATGTAAACTCTATTTTATATGTCTTTATACGTGTATCAAATTTCACTTACTGGAAAATTCCAAAGAATGCATGTAATATGTGTAATTGTGGGTAATGGAAGTCGTGTAGTTGTTTCGCACAAGTTTCCCCTCCCCCCAAGATAATTTAAAGCGAATTCAAAAGGAAAAACGAGATTTCACACGTGTTTTTTGTTCCCCCCCCCCCCCCCGAGTGGTAGGGTAAAGGTGGAATTTTGTAAAATCCCGTTACAATAATGTCGGATACATATAAAAAATTTACGCGCCAAATTTAGCGACCATTAATCCCGTGGATTTCCCAAGACAAATTTAGCGCTAAAAGGGAGGGTCTCGAATTAGCTCCGTCGTAACGCCCCCCCCCCCAAAAAAAAAAAAAAAAAAAAAAAAAAAAAAATCGAAAATCTTACACACACACACACAAAAGAAAGAAAGAAAATGTTTTTGGAAATATCCTAAATAAGACAGATAGCTTTTTTTCAATACATTTGTACCATTTTAGTAGAGCTCTACTAAAAAGTCCGGGATTTCTGAAATTTCCCCCCAAAAAACGATTTCTTTCTTCCCTCCTGTCAAGAATTCCAAAATCGTACATAATGTTTTATTTATACTCAAATCTAGTTTTCTCATGCGCAATTTCTTCAGCGTGAAGTAATGTGGGGCCGAATTATGCTTACAAACTTTTTTTTTTTTTTTCTTCCTACCCCCCAGGGTGAAAGGGGGGATATTTCGATATATTCCGTTACTTTAGGGGTCGGATACATATATAAGCAATCCAAGCATGAAACTTTCTGACCCTGACCACAGCTCTCATAAATTTCTCAGGACAAATTTAGCGCTAAAAGTGGTGCCTCGAATTTGCCCTTTGTAACACATACCTATCCCCCCCCCCATAAAAATAAAAAAGAAAGGCAAATCACAAAAAAAGCGTGTTTTGAAAATGTCCTAAAGAAGACCCATGGCTGTTTTCAACATCTTTTTTCCATTTTTGTTAAATTTTTACTAAAAATCTGGAATTTGCACAATTTTCCGCCAAAAATTGATTTCCCTCTTCCCTCCCCTTAAAAATCGAAATTTCCTAAATCGCAATATTTTATTTATTCAATTACTTTAGGTGTCGGATACATACATACATCCCAGCACCGAAATTCGTGACCGCAGCTTCCATAGGTTTCTTAGGAGGAATTTAGCGCTAAAAGGGTTGTCTCGATTTTGACCCTTCGTAACCCCTTCTCACAAAAATATCGGAAATTAGGGGGGAAAAATGTGTTTTTGGAAATTTTCTAAGGAAGTCTCGTAGCTTTTTTTAACATCTTTGTTCCATTTTTTGTAGAGTTCTTTAAAAAATTCGGAAACTGCGAAATTTCTCGCCACCGGAATTTACGAACAAAATTTAAATAAAAGAAATTTTAAATTTTCAGGTAAAAAAAAGGGCCTTTCCTAATATGTTATAAACGTAAATTTTTGCTAAAAAGTTTCCGGGATGAGTTTTTGCACTTGAGAATTAAAATAAGGTGTTCCATCAGCGGGAACACTGTGACTGAAAGGGTTAATAATCTAAAATTCCTAAATTGCAGATAACGTTTTTTTTTATACTCATGACTATTGTTTATATGTGCAATTTCTTTACAGTGAAGTAATTTGGAGCGGTGTTATGCTTACAAATATGTTTTGACTTTTGTTTCCCCCATCCCGGCGAGAACTGGGGAGGGAATTTCGAAAAAGTTGGCAGATTTTAGTTGGGTAAAAGCCTAAATTTCTGCCAAGCGCCGTTGAATTCCGTCCAGCCATTCTCACGTGATACCCGGACAATAATAGCGTTACAGACATACAGACACGATGACACACACACAGACAAAATTTTCTGAAGTAATTTTCGACTTTTATGGTGTGTGGAACGTGAAGATATTGCATTTTTTTTAAAATTCTGATAAATTTACAGACAAAATTCTGATTTTATTAATATCGATACACAGCTTGATATCCAGTTACTGTAATTCTAAAAGAACGCATAGAAACAGTGTTCATGTTCAGGTACCATACTTTCAGCTGCGCTTTTATGTTAGGCGCGAAAATAAGAGAGCAAAATCTTTGAAAATAATAGTGTGATTTCGTCGTGTATAAATAATTTCATAAACATTTGACTCCCATTTCTTGCAAACTTTAAATTGTTCTAGTTTCTTCAGTTATAAAATCAACTTGCTTATGTCGTTAAAAATATTTGTTTCACTCAATTCCTAGACTTCAATATTAATACAACTTATTTTGCTCAGGAATGTAAATTAATTCTCCATACCTAAAGAGTAAATAAAATATTTAGTTTAATTTGAAGTCTTGTTTTTTTTTTTTTTTTTTTTTTTTTTTTAATAACTACGTATTTTGCGGTTCCGTGAATAATTAAACAATTTTTAACAGTTGTTCTTTGTGAGTCTGTTATCAGTGTAACTTTAAAAACTAAATGCCGGCAGGGAACTCAAGTGTTATATTTTAAAGTTCATATAAAATTCATACTTGAACAGTTTGATCAATATTGATAAGTTTCAACGAGTGATACGGGTTAAAGTTGTCAATAAATGTGATTGAAAGTTATTGTTGAACATAATTTTAAATTTAATATTAGTCGTGAATTCTATAGAAATGTAGATATTAGTTTCAAATGTGGGTTGAGAAAGGTGGTACTCTCCTCCGCCCTTCCCACAGAAAATTATTTGTCAAATTAAATAATTCGTAAAGCTAGCTTAAATTCTTTTTACTATAGAATTTTATACAGTATACTTGATATTTTATTCCTCAATCTGAATCTGTCTGTATAAAATTTAAATGTAGGGTAAGAAAAAGTCGTGTGGGTGCCACACCAGATTATATACTTTAAAATAAAATTTATTATTGAAAGTCTGTTTAATTTAGTAAAAAGTTTTATATAACTTGTTAAAAAAAATGTTTGTATATTGTCAATCGTGGCATTATCAGTAAAATATCAGATTTATGTACAAAGTATTCATATAATAATAGTATTACGCGCAAAGAAAAACTATTGAAAATAAAATGTGATCATATATTTCCTATAAATAAGTCTCTGAACGATTGTCTTCTAAATTGTTATGTTACTCACATCCGTAATACAGGTGAAATCTATAATAAAAATAAAAACTGAATAAAAAACCACAACGCCTAGACGTATCTTCACCACAGAAATGTAAACATCTTTCCATCGAAACCACGAACGAGAGGCGTAGCCGAATAAAGGGTGTGTCAAAGAGAAAAATCGGCACAAATTTGTAAAATTTTTGGACTTTCTTTGCAAATTTAATTGATTTAAAATTTTATTAAAATACAGGATTTTTTTCCGCATTGAAATAAACTCTTTGAGATTGACGCAGCTTTTTAAATTATGTTTTAAAAAATTGAAAGAGTTTTTTATAAGCCATTTAATGCATCAACCCAAATATTGCAATAAAACAGCTTTTTTAAAAAACAACTGTTATTCTTTCATAAAATCTACAAAAGCTGCGTCAGTTTACGAAATGAGAGTAATCCAATAAAAAAAACCGCGTCTCAATCAATTAATATGCCACTGTTTTAAGTGCAAAGAAAGTTTTCCATAAGATAACATTGGCTTTTAGAAAAGGAAATGCTGAGTGAAGAGGGCCCTTAAGAGATAAAAAGTGAAAAGTTATGTGCTACTGGAAACTTCCTAATTAATCTGTTAGTAAATTATGAATGTCAAAAGGAAAAAAAAATGGCGAAAGCAATTTATGATAATAAAGTTACGTATTTATATACATTCCTAAAGTTACATATTTAAAATTTTAATAAAACAAAGAAATCTTTTGGCAAAAATAATATTTAAGCTTTAAGAAATAAATCATTTTACATAAATTAAAAAGAAAAGAGAGGGAAAGTAAGAAAGAAAGAAGGAAAGAAAAGAAAGAAGAAATATATTATTTCAGATTTTAGTGTAAAAATTATGAAAGTTATGAGATAAAAAGTGAAAAGTTATATGCGACTGGAAACTTCTTAATTAATCTGTTAATAAACTATGAATATCAAAAGGAAAAAACAAAAACAAAAACAAAAAATGAAAGAAAGAAACTGGCGAAAAGCAATTTATGTTTAAAAAGTTACATATTTACATACATTACTAAAGTTACATATTTAAATTTTAATAAAACAAGTAAAATTTTAACAAAAATAATATTTAAGTTTTAACAAATGAATCATTTTACAGAAATAAGAACAAAAAAAAAAAAAAAAAAAAAAAAAAGAAAGAAAAGGAAACGAAAAGAAAGAAGAAATATATTCTTTCATATTTTAATATAAAAATAGGAAAATTTAAGCAACTAATAATTACATATATTATATTTACATTTAAAAGTATTACGATTTAAGAAGCCCGATAAGATTTTTTTTATTAAAATCTTTTGCAGATAAATTTAAAACAAAGAATTTGCGCATAAAAATCCTCTAAGAAGTATTTTCTTTGTGTATTAAACAATTATGTGTTAAATTGCACGCATTAAAATTGTAATAAAGAATAACATAACTAAAAGCATATATAAAAATTTATACACATATAGAATTTATACATTACAATATTCATAAAAAAGTAATGCAATAATTCTTATATTTTAAAAGATACTAATATCAGAAAAAACCGATAAAATGATAAATAACTTTAAATATGGCCACTGAGAAATATTTAATTATTAATATATACAATTATTTACATTTTTTTCTCAAATCCAATTCTCAGAATATTTAATTACCACCCTATAATTATTTATAAAATTACTTCACATTTTATAAATGAGCAGTAACACATTAAATGTTCATGCATCGATTTGTTTTTCGGCGTTTGAATAGCAGTCTGCGACATTCAATTTGAATAGCCTATCAATAATAAAAAAGATACGTTTACACATTTTTTTTGGTGTTGTATATTGACTTTAATATTCAATAAATATGAATAAAAGATACAAAAAATGAATATGAAATACTTATTGAAAACTAGTATGTTGTGGCCACCACAAGACTTTCTTCTATATTTTCCTATACATATTCAATCAGTAACAATATTGAAAAAAAAAAAAAAAATACGATTTTTTTTTCTAAGGTTTTTTTTTTTTTTTTTTTTTTTTGTTAAAAGTAAAAAAAAAAAAAATCGATAACTTTGTTTTAAATTATCACAGATTTATAGTTCAACCATTCGTTTTAAAGGTATTGACGAGATCTTTCGAATGATACCAATCTTCAAAATTTACAGGGAGGGAAGCGATGCCCCCCCCCATGCACAAAACTTTTTTCCTAGTTACGTACTACTATTATCAATAATTCATATTAATTTTACAATCACAAGTGTAAAATAACTCTTATTATGCACATTTATACGAATTTTTGTCCTATACTGCCATGTTAAAAATTTAGATAAAATGCTATCACAGCACCACCTGTTGACCTATTGATCCCCAAATATAATCAGCACCAGTTTATGTCGGGGACCAACTAAATACCAAGTTTGGAAATATTTCGTTAAAAAAAATAAATAAATAAATACGATTTTTTTTCTAGTTTTTTTTCGTTAAAAGTAAAAAAAAAAAAAATCGATAACTTTGTTTTAAATTATCACAGATTTATGGTTCAACCATTCGTTTTAAAGGTATTGACGAGACCTTTCGAAAGATACCCATCTTGAAACTTTGCCCCCCCCCCTCCGGGGGGGGGGGTACTTCCTCCCCCGGTGGGGGGGAACCGATGCCCCCACATGCACAAAAATTTTTTCCCAGTTAACTATTACTATTATCAACGAGACCTTTCGAAAGATACTTATCTTGAAAATTTACTTCCCCGGGGGGGGGGGGGAACCGATGCCCCCACATGCACAAAATTTTTTTCCTAGTTAACTACTACTATTATCAATAAATCATATTAATATTTCAATCACAAGCGTAAAATAACTCTCATTATGCCCATTTATACGGAATTTTGTTCTATGCTGCCATGTTAAAATTTTGCATAAAATGCGATTACAGCGCCACCTGTTGAGCTATTGATCCCCAAATCTGATGGACACCAGTTCATGTCAGGGTGCAACTAAATACCAAGTTTGGTTAAATTTCATTCATTGGTTCGTGAGATACAGCGTCCACAAAAAATGATGCAGACAGACAGACAGACACGCAGACAGACAGACAGACATTTTCTAAAAACTATTAATTCGTAATCTAGACATCCCAAAACATGTAAATCCATCAAAAAACGGAGGTCGAAAATTTTCGCGAATCCAATACTTTCTCTATATTACATATAGAATAAAGTAAAAAAGATACAAAAAATGAATATGAAATACTTATTGAACTAGTATGTTGTGGCCACCACAAGACTTTCTTCTATATTTTCCTATACATATTCAATCAGTAACAATATTAAAAAAAAAAAAAAAAGATTTTTTTTTTCTTTTTTTTTTTTTTTTTTGTGAAAATTAATACATATTCAATCACTAACAATAATTAAAAAAAAAAAAAAAAAAATCGAATTTTTTTTCTAAGTTTTTTTTTTTTTTTTGTTAAAAGTAAAAAAAATCGATAACTTTGTTTTAAATTATCACAGATTTATGGTTCAACCATTCGTTTTAAAGGTATTGACGAGATCTTTCGAATGATACCCATCTTCAAAATTTAACCCCCGGGGGGGGGGGGGGTACTTCCCCCCCAAGGGGGGAACCGATGCCCCCCCATGAACAATTTTTTTTTTCCTAGTTAACTACTACTATCATCAATAATTCAAATTAATTTTACAATCACAAATTTAAAATAACTCTCATTATGCCCATTTATACGGAATTTTGTCCTATGCTGCCATGTTAAAAATTTGCATAAAATGCGATTACAGCGCCACCTGTTGAGCTATTGATCCCCAAATCTAATGGGCACCAGTTCATGTCAGGGTGCAACTAAATACCAAGTTTGGTTAAATTTCATTCATATGTTCGTGAGATACAGCGTCCACAAAAAAATGATACAGACAGACAGACAGACACACAGACAGACATTTTCTAAAAACTATCAATTCGTGTTCAGGACATCCCAAAACGTGTAGATCCGTCAAAAAACGGAGGTCGAAAATTTTCGCGAATCCAATACTTTCTCTATATTACATATAGAAGAAAGTAAAAATAGATGGAAGTATAATAATAAACAAAAATTGATAATAGTAAAATTCCAGATTTAGCTACATCGATTTTCATTTATTTTCGAATCTTATAAGTACATCGAAGCTTTAAAATAAAATAAATATGATTTGTTTTCGACAAATGTTTACATAAAGATATTTCACGTATTTTGAAACGTAATGTGAATAAAAATAAGTTTGAAAAGTTATGTTTAAGAGTATGAATATAACATTTCATATTTTCTAAAATCTACAAATACAGAGAATTTTGAAATATACAGAAATGGTATAAAAAATGCAATAATTTTGAGGAGAATTTATAATATGTCTTTATAAGACTTTCTCAGATGAAATGTTTAAAATACAGGGTAAGTCTAAATGAATATAGCGATTACAAACGGCTATAACTATTTAATGGAAAAGAATTTATCGATAAGATTAACACAGAATGTAGACGGAACTCCAAAATTTTGTATACGTACGTTATAGATGTTCTTTTTGACTTCCCTTGTTCACACGATAGATGGATGTCCATTTCACGCCATACATTCTGAAGCGTGTCTGCAGTCACCAACGCAAGCGCATTACAAATGCGTACTTTGCGACCTTTCGATATTTATCTATAGGTTTATGTGAAAGACAGGGTGTATGTGCTTCCCATGCTCCAAACAATTGACGAACTCAAAGTACGCATTTGTAATGCGCTTGCGTCGGTGACTGAATAAATGCTTCAGAATGTATGACCTGAAACGGACTACCGCCTAGATGTTGTCCGTGTGACCAAGGGAAGTCACATAGAACTTACATAACGTATGTATGCAAAATTTTAAAGTTCCGTCTACATTCTGTGTTAATCTTATCGATAATTTCTTTTTCATTAAATAGATAGAGCCGTTTGTAATCACAATATTCATTTTGACTTACCCTGTATATAGCAATCTAAGATTTAGTGGATTAGAAAATATTCTTCATATTAAAGGACAGAGACATGAAATAAAATTACATTGTTTCGTATTTACTTAAAAACAACCAATTAAAAATTGGCTTTAACTGCAATAATAACAAACAAGAACAGAAAGTCATGCGGTATGCACTGAGTATTAACAATTTCCAACTGTACGCACTTGTTGTATCGTATAACTTTCAATGGTCTTTGCGTACATTATCATACAACGGACAGACAGAAAGACTGAAAGGCATACAGATAAAATAATTGAATTCATAATCACAGGGATGGAACACGGGCGCAGAATTCATACCACTATCAATG
Source organism: Salticus scenicus (assembly GCA_963930645.1). Classification (NCBI taxonomy): domain Eukaryota; kingdom Metazoa; phylum Arthropoda; class Arachnida; order Araneae; family Salticidae; genus Salticus; species Salticus scenicus. The sequence goes on along the minus strand of OZ005660.1, from coordinate 131,979,215 downwards.
TAAGAAAATTTTCTACTTCTTAAATCAGCGATATTATAGGTACAGAAATTTCTTCAACGGATTCCGGTATGAATTCTGCGCCCGTGTTCCATCCCTGTAATCACTCTTAAACATTGTTGGAAAGTATTAAAAATACTTAACAAAAAAGGAAATGCAGGCTTTAGATTCTAATTGCAGCCCTTAATATATCAGAATTTTTAGTATACTGTTAATCTGAAAGTTAACCGTATCATATTTTATACAAACAACTATTTTAGCATATTAAAAATAAATTTCACTTTCTTTGCAATTTTTGCAGAAAAAAAATATGTAAATGTGATTTTTAAAAAGTCTTTACTAAAAGGCAATGCATTGACATTTTTTGGTTGTCCCTGTATGCACACCAGTTTTACAGGAAATACTAATTTCATTTTAAATAGAGAACATTCCATATACTGAACTTGAATGACATGTATCATTTAAAAAAAAAATCTGAAAATATTTACGGACGCTGGGGGCGAGTAGACGAACAGATAGACAGATGGAGAGTCGGACAGACAGATGCACAAACTGAAATCATATTGACACTTAAAAATTGTTAGAAAGTCTTAAAAACACTTAATGTAAACGATAATGTCATTCCAGGAAATTTCCAATAAAAGCATTTAATGCAACTGAATACTTTTGTGTGGCACAGTAAATCTGATGTTAATCAAACCACATTTTATAGAAAGCTTTTTTTGTGCACATAAATAGCATATTTCAATTTCATTAAGATTTGTGCAAAGTAAAGTTCTTAAAATGTGGTTCATAGAAATACTTCTCATAGAGCGCAAAGCTTTGGAATACTTTCGGGTGTCCTTGTATACAAACCAGTGCTGGTATTTACTCCATTTTCTTCAAAAAACATCCGATAAAAAACTTGAACAACATATTTTAATTTCATTAAAATTTGTGCAAAGTAAAGATGTTAAAATATGATTTAAAGAAATACCTCTCATAGAACACAATGTTTTGGAATACGTCCCTGTACTCAAACCAGTAGAGATATTAACTATGTTTTGAATAGGGAACATCCGATGGTAAACGTGAACAACATATATAAGTTTCGAGAAATTCCATGAATATTTACGGGAGTTAGAATGTGGGCAGATAGACAAATCGAAGTCATTAACATTTTTCAGCCTTGCTGGAAAGTGTTAAAAATGACCTCACCAATACCCGAGCGCTTCTGCGCTCAAAGCTGTCACATGGGAATTGCTGGGTTTGATCTTTGGTCACATACATCGACCTAATTGTTCAGAGTTTTTCATGGTTTGCTCTGAAATTCGCGTTAATACAGGCTAGGATCCCTTAGAAAGATCCCCCAAGGACGGAATTCTAACATAGTCCAGGTCCTTAGTATAGGACCCGAACACTAGCACACCAATAAAAATGATCTCCGTAAAAATATCAGGTACATATAAAAAATTCTAATTCCTACATATTTATTTTCTGTTGATTACTAGGTTTATACGGATACTACATAGTTCTATTTTGCAAACATACTCGGAAAACTTACGTTAATTACATATACGTTAGTTACAAACTTGAAGGGAAAAATATTGTTATCAAACACCACAAATTACAAAACTCAAATAGCTGTTCCGGTCGAACACAGTACATTTTTTCATCAGACTGAAAAAGAAACTATGTGTTCAGCATAAAAAAGTATGTTGCGACTTTGATACAGCAATTGTGTCTATTATTTATTTTTATTTATTTATTTATTTATTTTTATTTTTATTTATTTTTATTTTTTGGCCTTTTAGCTTTATTACTCAAATTATTTAAAGTACTAATTTTAATTTTAGAAGATATTAAGTATCTGTTATTAGACTATTATTAACAATCGTTAAAAAGATGACGGACCCTCTTAAGTTCTGACCGCAGTCAGAATTGTTAAACTTATAAGAGACAATCTAGTGCACTGAGGATTAAAACTGAGAATGAGTGAATTTTGCTTTGCTCCAAAGGTACGCAATGAGCAGTTGGCGTTGGTGTGCCTTTCATCGCTGAAATTTCCGCTGATTCAGATGTGCTTTTTTTTTTTCTTTTTACTAATTAATTTTAAAAGAAAATTGATAATAATAATAGTGATTGATATTTGTGGTTAAATTGAGAATTCCTTTGAATATAGTTATCAGTGAAACAAAAATTCTATTGATATATTATATAGTGAAAGTTTGCAAAATTTCAGGAACTAGATATCATAAAATCGATTAAAAATGACAAGAGACTAAGTTTAAAGAATTAGAAAAAATAGATATTTGTACGGTCCCCCATACAAAAAGAAATTCATATTTGTAAAGTACGTCTCCTGCAATAATAATAAATATCCTCCAAAGTTTCAGCATTGTATCTTACCCTTTAAATGCATAATTTTTTATTTTTAATAAAGAACATTTGAAATCAACCAGCAAATGGGTCTAGTTAATGGGAAAACAACAACAACGACAACAACAACATAGGATTTACTTTAGAATTAGGAAGCTAATGTAGAAACGAATTTGCATATTAAAACACTTTCGCGACCGCTGACGTAGATTCGCGTCATTTGAAAATCTCCAACATCGCAAGTGGGCGTTTCTTTTGCAATTTGTGTGTGATTTATTTCTTTAGAATATACCCACTAATCATAACAATCTGTATACTATGGGTACAAATACTATGATAAGAAAGAGTATAATTATAATATATATCCATTTGTAATATAAATCTGAATACATTAAATTTTGTCCTAAAATGTGGGAGATGAGAAATGTGTGATTTTGTCCTGTCCTGTACTTGGGAGAATAACGCCCACAGGTAGGCCTTTAGTCAAAAAGACAAAAGCATGCTGTCGTAAAAGTAATAATTCAGAGCTGCCAACCTAATCCGGCAAATTGTTATTACCACCCTTTTTTCTACACCACTTAATTTTTAGAGTATTTGTTTTCGTAATTCATCGTAATTGTATTTGAAGAGAATTACTCTAAAAATTAAGTGGTGTAGGAAAAGGGGCGGTACTAACAAACTGCCGGATTAGGTTGGCAGGTCTGTTAATGTATTTTTACAAAGAAAAAAAAAAAAATAAATAAATAAATAAAAAAATAAATAAAAGCTAATTTTTTTCACAAACAATATTTTGTGTGTGTTTTTATTAATTTTTATATAAATAATCGTAATTCATAACAGCTGCCAAAATAAAATTGTACTCAGATAGCACGCAAACAATGAAAATTATCTCAGATGAAGAAATAAACTGTCAAAGATTCTAGTTGCGTTCGGAAATCATAAAATAGTTTTGGTAAAAAAAAAAAAAAAAAAAAAAAAAAAGCGAAGATTACTACATAAAGTGATATGAAATTTTAAACATACGATGCAGATCTACAACGCTATGCATTTAAGGGTGAAACAACTTCAGTCACATTTTTAAGTGACTGAAAAAGTAAAATTGATTTTCCGATTGAAAAAAAAAAAGATTGCGTTTCACGGGCTGTACACGAATAACGAGAAAAAATAATGATTACGTAAGTAAGTAAACTTATTTACATTTTTATTTACAACTAATCCGTAAATAACTATTTTTAAACATATATCTGAGATGCAATTTCGAAATTTTAAACACTACTTAACCTATTAACATTAAAAATTAGCAAAAAATAACGTATTGGCATTCTTAAACAATCAGCATAGGTGCCAACAAAACGGTATTTTATCACCACTTTTTTATGTATTTCGGAATATTATTAGTATCCGCCTTTTATTCGCATCATTTTTCTTAAAAAGTTCTTTTTTTTTTTTATTCTTTTTTTTTTTTTTTTTTTTAATCACTTCAATATTAATTTTAGTCCCATTTAATCGTAAATGTATGTTGAAAAAAATTACTCTACAAGTAAAGTGGTGTGAAAAAAATGTGGGTTTTAACAGTGCTTCTTAATAAATTAAAATGTTGGCACGCCTACATTTTCCGTAGTAGTGAAAAATGTCACTTTATTTAATCACAGAATCTGCTTCAAATTTTATTTAAAAAAAAATAAAGTAAAATATGAATTACTGTCATACAAGTAAAAAATATCGTCGAAGTTCGCAGATACAATTGAGAATCTTTAGGATACCTAATTAAAACATCGAATACAACTCCCTCTTTGGATATACCATATTTTCCGGCGCATAACGCGCATTTTTCTTAAATCAGTTATACACCGGAAATTTAAATTTACAGGAAAATCTATTTCTTAACAAGCTCTTGTTTCTTACAACTATGGCTTAACTCGTGAATTAAATTTTCTGATGATAACTCATTTAAATGACCTGCGGAAAATACGGCATTTCTTTCTTTTTTCTCTTTTTTTTTTATCCACAAAGAAACTACATTTTGCAATTCTTGAGAACTTAAGGTAAAGCTAGGAGAGATAGCGCACATAGTGGATCGACGGGTAGGAGTTGAGTGAACGCGCTGGGATCACCAATAGTGTAGTGCCGACTTGGCTGTGCATGTTGATTGCTTCAAGGTTCTAAGATAAAACGTGGTTATTTTGTCTTCTTTTCAAAAATGATTGCTTGAATTTTCATAATTCTTCCAAGGAATTTCTGTAGAATGGTAGTATTACATTATTATTATTATTATTATAATTAAACCATACTAGTTCATATATGTTACTTTTAACAGGTGGCTTCACGAATGCTGCACCATTTACAATAATAAGGTAATCTATTATGGACAGTGGTAGATTAGGTAAGTAGACAAGGAACCGTTCAAGCCGTACTTGCCAACACTCTAATTAATCTTCCGTAGTGTTGTTAGTCCCACCCCTTTTTTCCTACCAGTAAATTTCGAGAGTAATATTCTCCAAATTTAATCACGATTAAATAGGAAGGAAAATACTCTAAAAAATGTTGGAATGTAAAAAAAAGCGGGAATAACAATACTACGGAATATTAATAAGAATGTTGGCAAATATATCAAGCTGAAAAGGTACAGTACTGATTTTAAGTTAAACATGTTATCTATTAACTAAAAGCTATTTTTTACTATCAGTCTTGTTTGGTTTTTTGATTCGTATTTTTATTTTTATTTTTTTTATTTTTCACTTTTTAAAAAATTTCTTTAAAATTTATGTTTCTTGTTATTAAATTGAAATAGCCACACCTAATATTATTTACAAAAACTTCACAACAATGTCATTTAAGTGTAATTATTATTGTTAACAATTTAATTGTTGTTATAATTATGCACAGTATCCAGAGCCTGATTAAGGGGGAAGCACACATTATCTCCGCTCTCACCGGAATATTTTTACAATTATTTTTTACTTCATGTCATAGAAATTCCACGCTTTGACGAGGAAATCATTTTTATAAAAAATGAACGGTATGAAACAATCCAATTTACTCACCGTTATTAGACACCAGAATTCTTTTAAAATAATTTTTAATGAGAATTTTGTGTTTATTATAGGAGGAAAGTATTTGTTAAAAAATAACGGTGTAAGTATAAATAATGTGTGCTTCCCCCTTAATCAGGCTCTGACAGTATCTCCTATTCTATAACGTAAGATTGTGGAAAATTCGGCCTGCTAACTACGCTAGTTTATCCGTAATGGCATTAAGCCCCGCCTTTTTTTCACACCAGAATAGTTGTAGAGCAATAATCTACTTATTTAATCATGAGAACATATTGCTGAATTTTACTCTACAACTACTCTGGAGTGAAAAAAAAGGCGGGGCCTAATACCATTACGGATAAACTAGCATAGTTAGCAGGTCTAGGAAATAGCACTCTTGGTTTTATTACAGATGTTACTTTAATTTATAACGAAACAACATTATAGTTCGTACAGTCCTTGAATTTTCTTAATTTTCTGCACCACTATTATTTTTTAGCAATTTGGAATATTAAAAAAGGCCTTAAAGCTTAAAAAGAAGTATACCGTATAAAAATACTTGTGGGAGAGTACTTGAAAGAAGGCGTAGCCGTACGAACCATGAACAAATTAGTAATGAAAATGCATAGAATATGAATGGGAATGAATTAGAAATTATTCAGTAATATTTTTGCAAAAGATTATTATTTATTTATTATTATTATTATTATTATTATTATTATTTTGAAGATTGCGCAAACTTTCTTAGCATCACATTATCAACTGAAAATTTTCATATTTTTCTATAGAATTATGTGCTTTTATATCATGCTATAAATCAATGTTTAAGAAGTTAAAAGCGATCTGAAGTTTTTTGAGGCACTCTATATAAAAATCTCATAACTCTAATATCTGCGTTTTTTTTTTTTTTTTTTTTTTTTTTTTTCCGTCATTCACCAGGTAATAGAACCCCCAAAATCTATAACATACCAAAATAAATTTTCTATATCAAAAAATACGAAAGACATATAGAAAAGGAAATGAAATTTAGTAATGCTATTGAAATACAAGATTTAAAAGTATCGGTTTTCAATATCGGCTGTCATTATATGAGAAAAGAGGCTTTGAAATATTGGTGAGATATAATAGAATAAAACCTGAAAAACTTTTTTTCGTGTAATTTTATATGTTAAAAAACGGGGTAAAATATCTTGTCCAAAATCATATAACCAGTGTTAAAATGTTTTAAAAGATATTGTAATAGGAATTACTATAAATAGAATTATATAAGTTCTTTGTACTTGAATACTGTTTTTATCATTCATGTGTTTAACTATGATTGAGAAAGGCATAAATACTTTAAATTTAATTGGACTTTCCATTTATCGGCTCCGAAAGCCGAAGCTGATTTTATTCTTTGGGGAATTTTGTCCTCTTATAATTCGTACACTAAAATATATTTTTAAATTCCATTTTCCAGAAGATTCCGAATTGTTAAACAGGTTATCACTCTCTAAAAACTGATTGTCTTAATTTTGAAGATACCACGTGTAAGCTAAAAAATGCAGACTTTTCTGGCTTGAAAATTTGCATTTTAGATCTTCAAAATTAAATTAAGTAAGGGAAAAAAAAAAATAATTTTTAGAAAGCAATAACCTATTTAGGAGATGTGAATTTGTAAATGTATAAACAGAATAAAAAAAAAGTATTGGTTAATGATTTAGAATGGGACAATATTCTCCGTATAATAACAATGGCTTTGGCTTCCGGAGACGATAAGTAGAAAGTCCCCTTAAGCAAAATTCTTATTAAAAACGTTAGATTATGGTTGTACTTAACAGTCATTTATATATATATATATATATATATATATACACTAGAACTTATTTAGCAGGAACTAGTAAATTTCAAACTTTTAGGAAGATCCATGTCTGAAATGAGTTTCGAACTTTTTCCCTCGAGTGAATTTTCACGGGTTTAAAGATATCCTTTATTTACTGAATTTCCCGGCGTATAACGCACAGGTTTATTAAATGAGTTATACATCGGAAATTTAAATTTATGGCAAAAGCTATTTTTTAACAAGCTTTTGTTTCGTATAAATACAGCTTTATTTATCAATTAAATTTTCTAGTGTGTACTCAATTATTTGACCTGCACGTTATACACCGGAAAATACGGTAGATTATGTCTATGGTTAAAAATTATTTTTTGTACATTAAGAATAAATAGACCGGGAACTATTATTTATAATACATTCTAAAATACTACGAATATCCATGTCTCAACAGAAATTTGAACCTGTTTTTGATGAATGTCTTTTCACGTGTTTGAATCTGTGTTTTAAATAAATGAGTTATTAGACTTTTGAAATGTAGATTTTATACTTATGTATCCCCTTTAGCGGCACTCTTATCACCCCCTTAACCGGGCCCAAACATTTTTGAGCTAAGTATGTCTTGTGATTCATCTCTGGAAACGTCTCTTCAAGGCAAAGATTTGGATATAAATAGTTTTGTCCTGCAATGATTATTAAAAGGGATACATAAGTATAAAAGCCACATTTCCAAAGTCTAAAAACTCATGTATCTCCTTTAATAATCATCATTGGGCAAAACTATTTATATCAAATTCATTGTTTTGAAGAGACGTTTCCAGGGATGTATCACAAGACATACCTTCCTATTTGAAATTTTAAAGTTGCCCACCCTAGCGAACCCCCTAGGGCCCCCGCGCCCAAACTTTTTCACCAAAAAAGGTCCTTCTCGAACTCATTGAAAATGTGTTTCGCTATATGGGTTTCATTATATTTGTACTCTTTCTAATAAAAGCTTTTATATCCAAAGTATATTGATAGTACAAATATGAATATTGGGTATATTTTTAAGAAATAAATAGCATAGAAATTGCGAAAAAAAAACGCCCACTGGTAGAGTTACAGATTTTTAAATAACGTCCGCGGTCGCGAAATTTTAATATTCATATTTCTACAATCAATATACTATGGATGCAAATACTGTGATTAGAAAGAGTATTATAATGTATAAGCATTTGTATTGAAAATTTAAATACAAAAACTTTTTTTCTAAAATTTTGCAGCTCGGGAGAATAAAGCCTACAAGCGGATCTTGCTGTCAAAAAGACAAAAACATGCGGTCGCGAAAGTGTTAAAAATATAACCAATGTTCTCATTTGTATAGTCAAATATACTATGCATACAAATACTTTGATTAGGCAGATTATAATTATAAAGTACATCCAATCTGTAAGATAAATGTGAATACATAAAATTTTCTTCTGAAATATTTTAACTTGGGAGAATAACGCCCGCACGCAGAACTTACTGTCAAAGAGACAAAACCATGCGGTCGCGAAAGTGTTAAAAACTAAATGCAGTTTAAGGTGTCATCATTGAAACGAATACTTTGAGGGGCACATTTTAGGTGTTTTTTACTTCATCATTAAATAAAATAAATCTTTCTGTTAAAATTTTCCGGTAGTCGAAAGGAGTCTATAGTTACACGTTTTAGAAAAATGACATCTCATTTGCAGAGGAACATATTAAGGCGCGGCTCGATTTTTTAATGTCCCCTCAGAAGGGACATACGAGCGATAAGGGTTAAAATTCTTATTCCTGGCAACCAAAGTATAAAATTTGCAGCTTTAAAATTTTAAATTAAAAATGTATGAACTAAAGTACTAACAGAGCTGTAAACCTAATCCGGAGGATTGTTAGTACCGCACTTTTTTCCACACCACTTATTTTTTGGATTAATTCTCTTCAAATGTCTTCACGATCAATTAAGAAAAAAAAAAAAACTCTAAAAAAAGATTAGTGTAAAAAAGGGGCGGGTACAAAAAATCTTCCAGATTAGGTTGGCAGCTTTGTATTTACGAATAATAATATCCGAAATTTTTCTTATCAGATAGTTGCATGCATTTCGAACATTTAGCTTTTGTAAAGGATACAGCTGATTTTTCTAGTCATTTAATGCTTTAAACATGCATGCCAATATCTATTTCCTGTAGTCTCCGCCTTTATTTTTTCACACCAGACTCTTTATAGGGTATTTTTCTTATTATTTAATCGTAATTAAATTTGGAAAAAAAATACATTAAAAATAAAATCCTGTGGGAAAGGGGGCTGTACTAACAATGCTACGAAATATTAATTAGAATGTTGGCAAGTATGTTTAAATCTCTTTTTCAAAAATTTTGTTTTTCATGAATATTTAAATGTAACAATTTATTTATTTAATAATCGCGATGGTATTCCATAACTGCTAATATTTTAATTTGCTCCGGAGAAATTTTAGCCCTACTTTTATTCCAGACAACTTTATTTATAGAAAATTTTCTCCAGTACATAACTTCGATAACATAAATAAAAAATATTCTTATAAGATAATTGGTATAAAATAAAAGCAGGGCTAAGAATACTCCAGAATTAAAAAAATATATATATTGGCATCCATGATATTTATATTTTATGTAGTATATAATTTTAATTTATTATTCTCAGATGCATGTTAGCGATTTAATATAATTTATCTCAAATATAAACCTTCACATTTATTTATCATTGAAACATATACTTTTATAAATATAAATATTTAACAGATATTAGAAATCTTAATAACTTATTGTAAATCCTACCCTGTTCAATGTTCCTTCTCTATTAATTGTAGTTAATTTTGAAGTTATCTAATTTATATGCAAAATAAACAAATAAATAAATAAATATCGTAATACTTTTAATTAATTCTATCATTGTAATCACTATATGGCGTAGCATTAAAAAACTTTGTGGTAAATAATGAACTTTTTAAATGCATTGTACACGTTCATATTTTGGATATATTTAGGGGATATATTTTGCTTCTTCTTTTTCAACTCCGAATGTCTGGAGTTTTTTTTTTTTTTTTAATTAGAGAATTAGTCATATGCCATATTCTTTTAGTTTCAAAAATTTCTTCGAATGCAAACAAAGCTAAAATTTATGCAAAGTAAATGTTGCATATATGCAAAACACATATATATGCATATTTAATCAGTATATACATACACATATACATGTATATATATATATACACATAAATATACAGATGGAAACACTTTCGCTTTTTTACGTTTTGTCGAACGTCTTGAAAAATACTTAACGAGAATATTTCGAATATTTAAGAAGTTATTGTGATACTTATTGAAAAATGCAAAATAAATTCGCAAGTTCCTACTTTATAATTCCAAAGTTTTTTCTTCAAATTTCATGAAACTTTCGGAAAACATGACTACGTATGCCTAAATCATTATACTGTGGTTTAAAACCAATATATTTGATATTCAAAGGAGTTGTAGTGATTAATTTATTACTGTGCATGCGCACAATGTCGAAAAACAAAAATGGCATAATTTAATACTCAACTGTATAGAGCCTTGAAAAAAAAAATGCAGTTGAATATCTCCAAAATTCATAGAGATATCGTTGATTAAATGAACTACTTTTTAGCTGATTTCTAAAAATGTCCTTACGATAAGGGGTCTTTCATAAATGGAAATTTGTACAAAATGATAATAATAATAATAATAATATTTTTTCTTTTCAAACAATTCATGTTTTTTTTTTCCTATGTATGTAGTACATATCTTTAAAAAAAAAAAGTGAATTGCAAATATTGTATTAAGTTTAATTGTATAAACAGTCTTTCCAGATCTAACGATTTTTTATTCAATAAGCACCAGTAACATTTAATTGCAAAGTTTGGCTAAACATTTCGAAGATTAATTGTCTATTATACATATATATCAAATATCAATGTCTAAAAGTATTGGGATTATTGAATAAAAAATAAGCCAGATCTGGAAACACTGTGTATAACAAAGTTTTTTCTGATACAAATTTCCGTTTGTGAATAACGCGTTATCAAAAAGACCTTTTAAGAAAGCACCTCATCTAACCCATTACCCGCTGGTGTTGCGTTCACGCAACACAAGAAATAACTGCATTTAACAGTAAACTAAAAAATATATTTTATATTAAGTATTGTTGTTAAATAATGGAAGGATAGATGTTTATTTTATTACAAAAAAATTTGATCTGAAAAATTATTTTATATTTAAACGTAAACTGAAGCACTAATCAATCCAAAACTTTTGAAAATCATCATATTTGAATAAGTTTACATAACTTGTAAAAAAGAAAAAAAAAATTTTTTCACAATAAAATAATTACTTTTGAAATCATTTATAGTATTTGCTGTTTTATACTCCCGCAAGGAAATTTCCATAAACATTTTTTTTTTTTTTTTTTGTCTTCATTATATACTCTTATTCCACAGACCTTGTACAAATATAACACCCTGTATTTAGTAAGATAAGACTAATTTTAATAATTATTTTAAATTATTGTTATATATGATCAAAATAATGAATATCACTGTTTTCATTTAGAAAAAAATCATTAGTTCTAGTTTTGGCGGTTAATGGGTTAAAACAAATATATTTAATATTCAAAGATATATGGACAGTTGTAGTAAATAATTTATTACTGCGCATGAGCGTACAGTAGTAAAAAATTTTGACGTAGTTTAATACTCAACTGTATAAAGCACCTTATTAAAAAAAAAAAAAAAAAAAACAGCTGAATACTTTAAAAACTTATAGAGATATCGATGATTAACCCTTAACCGCCAAAACTAGAACTAATGATTTTTTTTCTAAATTCAAACAGTAATACTCATTATTTTGATTATATATATCAATAATTTAAAATAAAATTATTAAAATTAGTCTTATCTTACTAAATCGAGGGCGTTGTATTTGTACAACTTCAGTGGAACAAGAGTATATAATGAAGACAAATAAATGTTTACGGAAATTTCCTTGCGGGAGTATAAAACAGCAAATACTACAGATGACTTCAAAAGTAATTATTTTATTGTATTTTTTTTTTTTTTTTTTTTACAAGTTGTGTAAACTTATTCAAATACGATGATTTTCAAAAGTTTTGGATTCATTAGTGCTTCAAGTTTGAAATATATTTTTAATTATAAAACTATTTTTCAGATCAAAATTTTTTTATAATAAAATAAACATCTATCCTTTCCTTACTTAAAAACAATAGTTAATATAAAATATCTTTTTTAGCTTACTGTCAAACGCAATTACATCTGCATGGGATAAATGGGGAAGCGAAAAATGCGTTAATAACAAATTTATAAAATAACAAGCACCAGTAATTTTAAGCGGATAGTTATTTATATTTATTTAAGGATACTGCAAGTACGCTGCAGAAAAGCCAAATGGGTGGTATATCTCGATAAAGCAGCATCAATGCTGTTTATCAACAAATATATATATATACAAGAAAAAAATAATTAGTTCAGATATTGAAAGTCTGAATTTAAGTACATCGATTTTATATATTATCTGTCATTGTTCGAGAATGACTTTTTTCAAATTGTGATAAATATTACATAGAGATTTAGAAAAGCTTCGCTTCATGGACTATAGACTAAATTGAAAGAAAAAAAGAATACATGAAATGAAATATTTATTGCAAAACATACATTGAAATATATTTTAATAGTCAAAATATTTAGGTATAGGTGCCAACAGTATTTTTTGCTCCGCCTTTATTTCGTAACACTTTATTTATTGAAAAAAAAAAAATCTCCAATACATAACTTCGATAAAATAATAAATAATTCCTCTTAAAAAATAAGTGGTAAAAATTAAAGGAGGGGCTAAAAATACTCCGGAATATAATAAAATGTTAGCATCTGTGTAATTAGCTAACAGAAATAACAAAAATTCTGATTTATCCTTAAAATTAAGATATATATATAAGATTTTTTTCACATTTTCTGTACATATAATTTTAAAGCATCTAATGTATCACAATGAATTCTCGTTTTAAGAGATATACACAGATTATCTAATTTTGCGTTATTAATGAGAGTCTGAGGTCATAAATTCAATATTTACGCGACAGAATGAAATATACTGCGTGTATAATATGTACACATACACAGTAGTACCAAATTAAGTTTCGTTTTCAAATTAATCATATTATTTTACAGGAAAATAAAAATTATACACGAGAGGAATTCCAAAATGATATATAAAGATAATATTGAGAATAGATTTTTCAGAGTAAAATATAGGCATTAATATTATTAATAATAATAACAATAAACTTGGCGAATAAGCTATATGCATTAAGCAAGGTTTGCTCTAGGTTTAAAACTTGCGACCCACAGAGCTGCCAACCTAATCCGGAAAATTTTAAGCCCCGCCCCTTTTTCTACACTACGTAATTTTGTATTTGTTTTCTTCATTCATCGTAAATATATTTGAAAAGAATTACTCTAAAAATTAAGTGGTATATGAAAAGGGGCGGTACTAGCAATTTGCCGGATTTGGTTGGCAGCTCCGGACCCATTTTTGTAAAAAAAAAAATAAAGAAAGGAGGAAATTTTTAAAACAATTTACTTTAAATGTTTCTCTATAAATTTTAATACCCAGTTGATAGTGTTATCTGTTTAATAAGGCTATCAGTTAACCAAGTATAGACGCTTATAGAAAGTAATATTGAAGACATGAAAAATTGCTTATAAAAAGATAATTTTTATAAGAAAGAGTGTTTGTAAAAAGGTCGATTTATGAGTTTTTGAAAAATTCAGAGGTGATATTGTTTTCAATGGATGATGCAAGTGTACTACATAATTTTCAATGTAATAACGTTATATCACACACACACACACATGCACACACACTCACAAAAATAGTTAATTAAGTTTATCTTTTCAATCGGTTACTTTTCTTTTTTGTTCTTTTTTCAGATAAATTTCCGCGGGTCAAGTACTACAATAAGAAGAATACATGGTTTTTTGCATGTCTACAACTAGAGCATTCAAAAGTCTGGGAAAGGATATATATATAAATGTTTCAGTTTGAAACATCTGCAGTACAATTATGTAAATAAAGTGTTTGATTGAGACAGCCAGCTATTGTTCTTGTCACATTGTTAAAATTAAGAAAAGTACGTAGAAAAAGAAGAAAATGTGCTTGTGATAAAGTTGTTTTTATAATTTTTGTATCAAACTATATAAGAAACAGCGATAATGTATTTTTTAGCGGTACAGCCAACAACAGCAGTCAACCTTTTTAAAAAATACTTAAAATAGCATTTTTACATGCCTGATACTGAATTAAATCCTAGATGAAATTTTAAAGTTAATTAATATTATATATATATATATATATATATATATATATACATAGATAGATAGATAGATAGATAGATAGATAGATAGATAGATGCATAGACAGATATTAGTACATATATCTGCATTTCTAAAGATTATACTTCACTATCTTTTTGTTCAATTCGTACGTATATTCTTCTTTGGTTAAATGTTTTGAAAAGAAATTTCAAAACTTTTCACACTCCAATTAAAATAGCTTAATAATAAAATTTTCCGATTAATCTTTTGAAACTTCTAAACGATTTAATTAATACAAATTCAAAACTATACTTTGCAGCATCGAGTATTCTTGAATCATCAAGTATTTTTAACATAAAGTAGAAATTTGTGAGTGTAAACATTAAAGCGTCTATTATTTTCTACAACAACGATAATTATAATATTATCGTTTTTGTAGAAATAAATTTAACACTTTCGCGGCCGCTGACGTACATTCACGTCATTTGAAAATATCTAACTCCACCAGTAGGCGTTTCTTTTGCAATTTGTATGTTATTTATTTCTTAAAAACATACCTAATATTCATATATGTACTATCAATATACTATGGTTATAAAACCTTTGATTAGAAAAGGTATAATTATAAATTATATCCATTTGCATACTTGCCAAACATCTCATTATGAACCGTGCAATTTTTAGTACCCGCCTTTTTTCCACATCACTATTTTTTTAGAGTAATTTTAGCCTTATTCAATCGTAACAACATTTGGAGGGAATAACTCTAAAAATATAGTGGTGTGAGAAAAGGGGCGTTTTTTTAGGGGTCGTTAACAATTGTACGGTTATTATTGAGATGGGTGGCAAGTATGTAGTTGTAATAAAAATGCCAATGCAGAAAATTCTGCTCTGAAATATTGTAACTGGGGCGAGTAACGCCCACAGGCTAAAAGACAAAAAGCTTACCGTGAAAAAGACAAAAACATGCGGTCACGAAAGTATTATCATGTAAGATCTTGATAAGCTTTATAATTTTTGTTTCCTGCATTATTCTTATGCATACATGCCAACCATCTCATTAATAACCGTGCAACTGTTTACGCCCCTTGAAAAAACGCCCCTTTTTTCACATCACTCCATTTTTAGAAGAATTCCCTGCAAATGTTGTTAAGATTAAATAGAATAAAATGACTCAAAAAATGACTAGTGGAAAAAAAAAAAAGCGGGTATTAAATATTTTACGGTTCATGGATCATCAACCATCGGTCACGATGGTTGGCAAGTATGCCTATGCAGAAAGTTCTAAACCAGTATAAAGACACTGAAAAAAAAAAGAAAACTTATTTTTTCTCAAAAACTATATTAAAAATATTCAATATTTAAGATTACGAATTTTAGTTTCAGATTAATAGATAAAGAATAATGACAAAAATGGATCATTAAAAGTGATACTTTTTAATTTATCTTATTTCCAAAGGAAAAATTAATTTAACAGTCTTTTATTTGATATATATATATATGTTTTAAAAAAAATTTTGTATATCTACTTTAAAAGAAGTTCCTTAACAAATAAGTACTTGTATGCTTAAAAACATGTATAGTGCGACCACGTTTCCTACGTCTAGCAGTGAGGCCGAGTCCAAAAGTTTAGAGGATGCAAAATTGGCGGATAGATAGTTATTTGGCAAAAATCCAGTTATTGGGTGTTCCCTTATCACTTGTTTCTCTCAGTCACCCCTATTTTAACACTGGACTCGTTCAATCCGCATTTGCGCAGAGGCTTCCATGGTCGCAAGAAATGTGGTTAAAGATTACCCTTTGTTGCCTCTAACGCTCTAAAGCGCTCTAAACAGTGTTGACAATTTTAGGGAATTATTTATTTAGCTATTACCAATAATTTTAAATGAGACATTTTATGTGGACGAATAACCTATTATCGTTAAAATTTAATGGTGGTTATTGAATAAAAAGTGTCTGTCTGTCTGTGTGTTTGTCGCGCGATAACGGCCGCAAAAATCCCGTTATTGGCTTGAAATTTGGTACACATGTTCATGATCGCCACGAAATTACCTGTATAGTTTTAGGTGTGCATTCCATTTGTAGTTCGAGTACAGGAATACGCCAAAGTTTTTCTTATCATTATGGCATATGAGAAGAATTTGTATGTACCGCGATAGCGGCCGCAAAAATCACACAATTTACTTGTAATTTGGTACACATGTTTATGAAACACATAGAATTAGCTGTATAGTTTTACGTGTGCATTCCATTTGTAGTTCGTGTACAGGGACACGTCATAGTTTTTTTTTATCATTACGGCCTATGGGAAGAATTTGTGTGTACCGCGAGAGCGGTCGCAAAAATTACACAATTCACTGGCAACTTGGTACACATGTTCATGATCTCAACAGAAATAGCTGTACAGTGTTAGGTGTGTATTCCATTTGTTGTTCGTGTACAGGGGCATGACAAAGTGTTTCTTATCATTATGGCCTATGGGAAGAATTGTATGTACCGGAATAGCGACCGCACAAATCCATCGATTGACTTGAAAATTGGCACACAAGTTCACGATTTGCATAGAAATAGCTGTATATTTTTTTATGGCTATATTGTACAGTCGGGGAAAAAAAAAACGCAGCACTTGATGGTATTTCGTTAGTAATTCACGCAGAAAAATTTAATAGACACCATTCAACAGGAAATGAAATGCACTTTCTGAAAATGTCGTCGAATTTTGAATTAGGGGTCATCTACATATTAAAATGAGCGCCAACTTTGATTTTTTCAATAGCAATACCCAATTTTGATTTCATATTCGAATTTCTGAGAGTCTGGCAGTGCGGAAAAGTATACTGTTTGTATACTTTATCTTTAGTATTCATAGAGTTATGATCAAAAATGTGTTAGGGGGCTATCTCTAAATATAGAAAAATAAAATTAAGATCCTACAAAAACTAGATAAAATTATGCTGTTTCACACCGGAAATATTTCAAGAAAAAAAGAGTTATAAAAAGAAATAAAAATATTAACACCTTTGCAGTATCTTAATTATCATGAATTTAGTATTTTGGATCTGTGTATACTTTAGTACTTTTTTTATATAATTTTAGGTATATTTAAGTACATTACACTTATGATTGGTCAGACAATACTTTTTATAAAAGTGCAATATTTTTCAATTAAAAAGTATTTATCATGGATATACTGATCACCAATAAAGCTTAAATTTTCTTTCGTACGTAATATACAAACTGAAATAATATAGCTATATATATATATATATATATATATACAACAACGCATAAACGAAATCTTTTCGGATAAATTATTGTAAGGTTTCATAAAGTAAATATTAAACAATTTTAATAGCACTTACCAGTTTTGGGTCAGTTGAACTCTTTGGAACTGTGCGATTTGTTTTATAATTTCTATGAAAATATAATTTCTTAATTAACGCTTTCGCGACTGCTGACGTAGATTCACATCATTTGAAAATCTGTAACAATGCCAGTGGGCGTTTCTTTCGTAATTTGTGTGTTACTTATTTCTGAAGCATGTACCCAGTGTTCATATTTTTGCAATAAAATATACTATGGATAGAAATATATTAATTAGAAAGAATATAGTTATAATATATATTCATCTGTAATATAATTGTGGTACAGAAAATTAGTTTCAAATATTTTATTTTGAGAGTATTTCAAACAGTAAACCCCGCCTATTTGTTAATTTTTTTCTCCTAGTGTTCGTTTAAAGGATTCTAAATTTATCACCAGTAATCGATGAACTAAATACCACTTGTGTATATTTTTGTCAATGTAAAATAAGGGATTTAACACGAATATTCAACGTCACATTCACTTTTCGTTTCTGTATTGTTTTGTTTGGAAGAACGATAAAAGGCGGGGCTTTAGAAAACAGGAATTCTTGATACTAACACAAATGTCTAAAAATCAACATTTTTGTTTCATTTCTTTGCATTTGACATTGTTGTTATATCATTTGACCCTTAAATAAAAAATAAAAATATTTTGTTCAATTTTCTCAGTTATTTTTTTAAGATTTGCTTCGTTATCTCATTCAAAATTTTTTAAGAGACGGCCCCCTAAACCACTCCAAAAGAAAGATTTATTTATATCTCGAAAACTAATAACTGGAATGAGCTGCAAATTTGCACACCTGTATTTTTCAGCATTAGGATTCATTTTATGTAAAAATTAATATAGGTCATAATTCATAATTTTTATGAATATGAATTTATTAATATTTTTCAAAATTAAAAATATTTTTCAGAATCAAAAGTAATGATGGATTATGTTTGGGTTTCTTCACTGTATCTCGTAAAAAAAGAATTATATCGATCAAGTTATTTTTTGTGAAGATATTAATAAAAGTTTGAAATATGAATTTAACATTAGCACCTTCAAACTTTGAACGCTTATAACTCTGTGAAAAAATAAGCAAAATATACAACCAATATACTTTTTCGCATTGTCGCGATCCCAGGAATTCAAATATAAAATAAAAATGGGGCATTACCATTGAAAAAATCAAAGTTGGTGCGCGTTTTAATATGTAGACGATCCCCAATTCAAAATTTCCGTTCATTTTCTGAATCTACTCTCAATTCCCCGTCGAATGATACCTATTACATTTTTGTGCATTGATTAGCAACGGAGTTACATCGAGTGCTGCGTTTTTTTTTTCCCCGACTGTACATAAACTGTGTACAGGGAAACGACAAAATTCTTAACATTACGGTGTGTGGGGTGAATTTCGTTTAAACGCATTTTAACATTTCTTTGCAATCAACAAAATGAAATTAGCGTACGTGAGTAAGATGCTTAAATTTATGCTGTTTGAAGAAAAAGTGTGCTCTTAGGTTTTCTAATTAATGTACCGGACCTTACAAAAGTTTTCTGAGAATGTCACGTAATCATCCAAACTATGTTAAATTTGGAACAATTATTAATGAAAGACACAGTTTAAGTTGAATAGTTTTTACTGGTGTATACAATGGTTTTGGTTCGTTTACAAGGACACAGAAAAGAATTTCGCGACATTAGAGCCTATGGACAATTTTCTATTTGAGCGGATGTTAATGTGTTTATGCTCCATTGAAAAGAATGGAATTAGCATACATTGTAAAGATGCTTAAAAGCATGTTTACTCTTAAAAAAGGTATATATAGTCTAAATAATTTATTTATGGGACCACACAAAATAATTCCGATGACGTACTGTAATCATCCAAATGATGTCAAATTAGTCTGAAAAAATAATAAGTTATAATTAATTAAGTGCATTCTTATTAATGCCGTATATAATAATCATAGCTACTTTTCCGGGATACATAAAAGAATTTCGTACTATTACATTGTATAGTCGGTATTTCTTAAAAGTGTATTTTAACATGGTTACACACCCATTAAATATAATGGAATTTTACTGGAATTGCAAAAGCATGTTTTTCGGAGGAAAAGTATGAGAATAGAATTGATAATTAGTTTACAGAATTACGCAAAATTACTTCGATATGCTATGTAATCATTTGCATGAAATTTGATACAGATATTTATGAATTTCATGGAAATAATACAAGACTGCCAGTTATTAAGAGCACATATGATATACCGATAGGTATCGAAAGAGAGATACAGTGGGGGGGGGGGGGGGGGGGGTCAGCAGCCCCGCTCAGGAGCGCATGTGTTTATGTAGCAAGTCAATCGAATCAATATTTACATTATATAATAAGGAATAAATAAAAATGACCTATTGAATACAGTATGATGCAAATAGAACGTTAAGGCTCCTGAGCTGCAGATCCCCTAGTTTCTAAAATATTTTTCTTCAAAATATTACTACGATAAAAGTAAAAAAAAATTCTCTTAACATTTCCGCGACCGCTGACGTACATTTATGACATTTTCAAATCTGTAACTCCGCCAGTGGACGTTTCTTTGAAATTCGTATGTTGCTGTATTTCTTAAGAATATTCCCTAAATTCATATTGTACTATCAAAATACTATGGATACAAATTCTTTCATTAAATAATATAATCATTATGAATATTTATATATAACATAAATATAGAAAGGGAAAACCTTGTTCTGAAATCATATCGGTTGAAATAGACACGCCCACAGGCAGAACATATCTTAAAAAAGACAAAAACATGCGGCCGCCAAATACTCCGGAAAAAATTAAAATATAGGCAATTCTGGTTTTACTAACTTATTACTAATTAACAGTGAACTTCATCATTTATATCTGGCAAGCTGTGTGGTTTTCAGAGTTCGGTGGATTTCAGGTAGGCGGATTTCTGACGCTCTCCTGTATATACATACTTGCCAACATACTAATTAACAGGATTTCCACGGCCCGATTTTTTTCAAGGACTCTTGCACCAGTGTTATCTAAAAATAAATTTCGTCTTTAATGTACACTGTACATTCGAGAATAAATTTATCTTAAACTTTTTCTGGTGGAAGAGTCCTTGAAAAAAGTCGTGGCCGTAGGAACCCTGATTAATATTCACTAGTTTTGCTAGCCCCGCCTTTTTTTCACACCTGTATCTTTTTAGAGTATTTTTCTTCTTATTTAATCGTAATTGCACATGGA
Organism: Salticus scenicus; assembly: GCA_963930645.1. Classification (NCBI taxonomy): domain Eukaryota; kingdom Metazoa; phylum Arthropoda; class Arachnida; order Araneae; family Salticidae; genus Salticus; species Salticus scenicus. The sequence continues at coordinate 131,958,018 of OZ005660.1, read as the reverse complement.
GAACATTACTCTAAAAATTTACTGCTGTGAAAAAAAGGTCGAGACTAGCATCACTACGGAATATTACTTAGGATGTTGGCAAGTATGTATATGTATTACTAACGATTATTTTTCAATCAAAATACAGGGGTATTAATCCGTGTCCTTTTTTCAGGACACTCTCAGAAGTAACAATTTCTGCCTATTTTGTCATCACTAATTCCATCAGAAATATTTCTGGTATATTTATAGTAACGTGCCATGATTATACAGTGTAGAGATTATTTTATAAAATTAATGGTTGCAATAGATTTGAAATTTTTTCAATCATGACAGTGTCCTAAAAAAAAGGGCAGAGAGTACGACCCCTGAAAATATTAACGAATGTATATCCATACTTGCTAACATACTAATTAATATTCCGTAGTATTGTTAGCCCTGCCTTCTTTTTCACACCAGTATCTTTTTAGAGTATTTTTCTTACTATTTAATCGTAATTGCATTTTGGGAATATTACTCTAAAAATTTACTGATGTGAAAAATGGGCGGGACTAACAACACTACGAAATATTAATTAGGATGTTAGCAAGCATGATATATCTTAACAATTTAAAATCATTGCATAAATAAACTCACAATTATTATTTATGTATTATAGTATAAGGTACCAAAATTTATCACAGGTAACCAAAATACTCCAATTTAAGATTGTTGCAAAACTGTTAAAATGGGTAAATGTCTTCGGAAAAATTGACTATAAATAGTATGATGCTCATTCCAACATATTATAACAGAAAAAGACATACATACATGTAAAATTGTTCGTGTTTTTGCTTATGTTGTATGAAAGATAAAGTTCAATTTAAATTTCATGTGCATACAGATGAGAAAGTATTCAGAATTTTCGGCACGACTAATGTAATTTAGAAATATTTTTTGTATTTTTACATTAATTTATTCTGATTAATATGAAAGATAATATTCTTGAAAAATAGTGGTGGAAGATTTCTGTCTTCCAACGGCACTATTTCACCTCTGGATGCATAAAAAACATCAAAATGATAGATATATAATCAGGTTATATTTCAGAACTTGATATATGGAAATTATTTTAATTCTCTTCTTGAAGGAAGTGATCCCCATAACTTCAAAGTACTACGCGTTGCTCATATGCACTAATATAATATGCGTTTTTATAATATTCAATGCTCAAGGTTTGTAATCTCCGCCTTTTTCCGAGATCAAATTCAATGCAGAGAAATTTTCGTCTTCATTGCTACGAGTATATATACATATATATTTATATGTAATTACAATAATATCTTTCTTATTTAATCACGACACATTGCTATAAAAATAGCATAAGTTATCTGCATAAAGTTAGTGGCAGCCGAAAAACGAAAATTTTTCAACCCTGTGAGTGATCTCTGGAAAGAGCGGGGCATACGAACCCTTCTTCCATCCTTAGGCAGATGAAGATGCGTGGCTTTTGTCACAGGTGCTTCCATCAACAGTACCCGAAGAATGCTAAAATATTATGTGATAAAGTATGGTTTTAATATTGTGGTGACAATATAATAAAGTGTGCGTCAAATTTTAGGAACGCTGCTAGGCCTGCTTACTTTTTTTGCCTGAGAAATGATAATGTATTATTTCGCGCTCAGCAATCGTTAACGAGCTTTTTGCATTTTAAATTGTTCAATCAAAGTTTTTTTTTTTTCTTTTTTTACTTATTGCAAAACAAAATGAGTTATATTAACAAAATCAATTACATAACTCCAGGGCCTGATTACCCAAAAGGCTCAGGAAGCACAAGCTTCCCCTCTAAAATTTAAGAGGGGGCCCCAAAATGACTAAAAACAGGTTCTTGAATTTTCTGTTTCACATTTTCACTCTCAGATTTAATTTTTTCTGAGAAAGGTCACCTAAAGTAAGGTAAAGTACTCAATATTTCGGGAAACATCTGTTATTTAGCCTCAAAAATCTGAATGTTCTTAATTAATAATTTATACGATTTTAGTGTTGTGTGTAGAAACCACCCAGTATATGAATTTAAAAAAAAAATAAAAAAAATTTCGAAATGAAAGGGAGACCCAGAAATGATACTGAGCTTCTCCTAGCTTCAAAGCTTAATCGGGCCCTGCATAACGCCTCTCACATGTGTTCGTTGTTCAATTTACCATCCTAAAATTACTATTAAGTGTTTTATAAAATATGTGTTTAAAATTCCATCTTAATTTTTTATGTTTAAATAAAAATTTTGTAATTCATTTAAATTGTTTTAATTCGACATTTAATTACGCAATAATTAATGATTAAATGAGTTGGCCCTTTTGTAAAATTGACGGTCGACAACGTGTAATTAACAAAAGGGCATGAAGATGTTACAAAACGGCATAATTCTTTAAATAACGAAATACAAAATTGCTTTCATTTTCTTTATAACTTTGAATTATACTGATAACAAACTAACCAACACACACTTCAACTGATTCCAACAAACTATGCAAAATGAACATTTAGGCTCAAGAAACCGAGACATACACAAGTATATCAAAAATTATATCTTGAGTATGCGATTCTGAAATATAACATTCTTTCCCATAAATTTGCTGCCAAATTTAAAAATAAGTTTTACACCCTAATTTTTACTAAACGTATTTTGTTCTAATGATTTTTACGTGGCCAATATATGCAGTGGATCCCTGCCTCAATTTGTATGCTATCGTTCTAGATAATCTGCAGTTTAAAAATTGCAGATTGGAATAGTGAATACGTAGATGTGAACTAGGTAAATTTGGTGATTTTAATTCTTTCGGCAATTCCACGACATTTAAAGTTATCTCCAAAGCAATTCATATTCTGACCTGCAAATATTTCTTATTAATTCCATAGTACTGTTTCATTCTTACATTTGATTTTTCTTCGCAATAGATTTTTGTTGAGTAATTCAGGATTGCTATAGACCAACCTTTTCCCTTATTTTTTTAACCAATATAATATACTATTTAATTATTTTTGTAATCTGTAATCGTACAAACTTCTACTAAATATTCCGAAAGAAAAATGCTGATGGAAGAATCAGAGAAAAAACACTATTGATTACATCATTTCCTCCTTAGAATACATATCTAGATTTTATGGTGATATACAAGTCTTAATGTCAAAAAACAAAATATAATTGCCGTCAACATCTGAAATTTCCAATACCGTCATAATTACAATCGATTTTCTTTTCTCGGATTTTTTTTTTTTTTCAGGATACTTTCAGGGATGAAAGAGATTTGTCTTTTTTGCCACTTTTAATTTAATGCAGATATCTTTGTATAGTAAGTTTTATAGTAAGTCGTACTTTTATAGTAATGAGTCGTGATTAAATGGGATAGATAATATCATTATATAAAGATAGTGGTAATAATAAAGAAGAAAATATCTCATTTCTGAGTGTGTCCTGGAGAAATGGCGGAGAGCATGACCCCTGATATCAGTCACACAGTTCAAAAATACTTAAACTTTTTCTTGGAACTTTTTCGACTGCATTCATTGAACTTCAAGTGTTTTTAAAAGATGCTCTGTGTCAATATATAGCTTATTCACTACACAATATCTATACAATTAATTTATCTTCAAATCATTATATGCTTCCATTTATATTTTGATTAAAAAATGAACACTTAGTCGAATAAATATAGGTATAATCATCTTCAATTCTCATAAAATATCTCAAACCAGTTTAGGAAAACAATTTATGTTTTCATATACATATGTACTTTAATTGTTGACATGGAGTCTGTCCAGAGCCTGATTAAGGGGAAAGCACACATTATTAAAACTTACACCGTTATTTTTTAACAAATACTTTCCTCCTATAATAAACACAAAATTCTCATTAAAAATTATTTTAAAAGAATTCTGGTGTCTAATAACGGTGAGTAAATTGGATTGTATCACACCTTTCATTTTTTGTAAAAAATATTTCCTCGTCAAAGTGTGGAATTTCTATGACATGAAGTAAAAAATAATTATAAAAATATTCCGGTGAGAGCGGAGATAATGTGTGTTTCCCCCTTAATCAGGCTCTGAGTCTATCAACACAATTTAGTTTGTCTTTTCATGTATTTCTGTTTTCATTGCTTTATGATAAACAATACATTTATTACGAGAGTTTTATACGCAAACGTTAAGCTCTTCCTATTTGTAATTACAATAATTTTCTTTTAATAACGATTATTTGAATATTGTCAAAAGTGAATAAAAAGCTAAGGAGAGAGACGATGGGCGGTGCCTTTATTTCGAAAAATATGAAATTCAATAATCAAATGGAAATAAAAATTTGAATTTCTATTGGATAACGAACTAACTACGCAGCGAAAACGGTTCAATTTAAGCTTGTTCGGAAACTGTTAAAATGGGTAGTAAGTTTCCTCGGGTGTAATCGACTGTATTTAGAATGATGTTTGCGGTATTGCCCTTTTCAGATAATTAAACAATTGGGGATAGAAAAAATTAGGTTTTACATTATCCTGATGCTCCAGCATTTGTGTTTAATTGTAATTTAAAGTAAACTTACTTAATCTTAGGTAGATATGAAGAAAAGAAACAATGAAAGAAAGAAAAGAATGAATAAAAAAGTGCATAATTATGGTTTTCATACTTTCATTCTTTCTATAGTAACTTATTAAAAGTTAAAAATATGGCAGGATTCATGTTGTGATTTGTGGTCCCCAAGAATTCTTTTGTCAAAATATGTTACAAAAGTTGCTATAGACCATATATATATACATAGCTGCCAAGTTTTTTAATTTATTCCGGAATGTTGTTAGCCCCGCTCTTTTTTCACACCGTAATCTTTGTAGAAAAATTTTCTTCAATATATAATTACAATTAAATATGAATAAAATTACTCTAAAAAGATTACGCTGTAAAAAAGGGGCGGGACTAACAACATTCCAGAATAAATTAAAAAACTTAGCAGCTATGTATACATATATAATTTTTCCATTTTGTCTGAGTTTCCTATTACGGTTTATTATGTATCAAACAAAGTGGAACACAATTTTTAAAGAAACTAGTGTGAAGTTGTCAATTTTTTAGTGACAAACAACAGATAAATTTAAATATTTTAATTTAGATTGCATAATCATTTGAGTGAATATTAATGGTATTAGAAAGTTAATTATTTAAATTTTACTGTGCGTTTCTTTAAATTGTTCATTTGAATATATTCACTATGGAAAAAATGTATTCATATATATCGGATGCGAATACTTTTTTCACATCTGATAATACTTTTTTCACATCTGATAATACTTTTTTCACGTAATTTTTTTCTCAAATCATTCACATATTTTAATTATAATATTTTTTCATATCCATAGAAATTCGTAATGTTAACAGATTGGCCGATATCATTATGAATTTCCATAACTTTCAAGCATATACTATTTAAAAAAAAAAAACGCTCTATACAACTGGGTATTGAACTATGTCATTTTTTTTTTTTCTGTTTTCACACATGCGCAGTAAAACGTAGCTTCCTACATCCATCCATATCTCCCTGAATATAAAATGTTTTCATTTATAGTAAAATAATTTAAACGTATGTTGGGTTTTTCTGAAAGTTTTGTGAAATTTGGATAAAATCTTTTAGCACTGCTAAGTAAAAACGCTTATATATATATATATATATATTTACTTACTAATAAAATATTTATAATTCATTAAATAAGCCTGATACCTTGCAAAACTCTACACATGAATAAAATAAATAAAATGCAATTACATTAAAAATTTGCAGATGAATGAATACTTCCAGATACAGAGTAGTAGCAAATATTTATCATATTATATTTATATGCGTATAGTTGGCATATATAGCACTATTTATATAGTTAAATAAATAATGAAATAAAAAAAAATAATAATAATAATAACTGCAATTAAAATAATTGTTTTATTTAACAATATTTTTCTTAAATAGTTAAAATTTCTATTGAATGTTTTAAATAAAATCCGTATCTACGACTTTTAAAAGTGAAACAAGCCAACATAATATTATTTATTTATTTATTTATTTATTTTTTAATGAAATGGAACGGGATACATCGAAATAGATTAAATATTAATAATAGGGGAAACTAGGAAGTCTTGACCCAGTTTTTGGTTTTTAATATTTTATATTTTTTGTATAACAGTTAGAGCTAAATAAAAAAATATGAGCAAATAGTTTGTTGTTTTGTACATACGGTGGCTAAAAATGGTAGCTTAGTTCTTACTAGAAATTTTGTAGAAGATTTTAATGAATAAAAAAAATATACTTATTGTTTTCTTTAATTTTTCTCATACTTTGTACTTTTCAGATTAAGAGCTTTTTTTTTTTTTTTTTTTTTTTTCTGTCAATATTATTTCTTCTTCTTCTTCTTCTTTCTGTTTCATTCTTTCTTCTTTCTCTTCTATTTGGTGTGACTGTAACTAATATATTCTTAGCATTCTCCTTTTCAGTTATTCATTATGTAACAATTCATTGGGCTCAATGAAGGGATCGTTACTCTCCGTCCTTTTTTCAGTACACTCTCATAAATGACAATTTTTTAATTGTAATTCTACTACTATTTTTATAAAGTAATTTCTACCCTGTGTAATCACCGCACATTATTATAAATGTATCAGATGTATTTCTGCATGAAATTAGTGGTGACACAGCTGGCGGAAATTTCCTATCTCTGAGAAGGTACTGAAAAAAGAGCGGAGAGTACGACCCTGGCTCAATGATTAAAAATATTTTAGTTATTTCTTAAATGAGAACAATGGCCTTCTCGCAATTTTTTACTTATTTCTTTAAAGAAAAAAAAGATTAGGCCTAAATTACGATATTTTAGTTTTTTTACGAGATAAAAATCCCTTAAATCAGACAATGAACATTGAATTAACACTTTCATTAAATTTGAAACTTCGCCAGTGGTTGTTTCTTTCACAACTTGTATATTATTTATTTTTTACGGATATACCTAATATTCATATTTGTATAATCAATATACTATGGATATAACTTTTTTTTTTTTGTTGGAAAGAATATAATTATAATGTATATCCATTTGGAATATAAATGTGAATAGAGAAAATTTTATCCTGAAATATTGTAACTCGGGAGAATAACACCCACAGACCGGCTTTGCTGTCAAAAATACAAAAGCATGCGGTCTCGAAAGTGTTAATCACTGGGTCAAATCTCCCCAGTTTGCTTGGGTCAAGTCTCCTTAAGTTACGTTGTTTTGTTAATCGTATTTTTTTTAGCAAATTGCATTATAGTTGTATGGTACTACTTAATACCAAAATGTAGCTAAGACAGTGACGGAAACAGCTATACTTTTGAAATTGACTTGTCTCTAAACTGGATGTTCAAATTCAACAAAGTCCAAAATCTTCAAAATTTACTTGAAAGATACAGTATCAATCAACACTAAATTGCTTGAAAACCACTGATAATAATTCTACAATGGTTGTTCACTGCAAAATGTTGTTGTATGATTAATCAATCAGTATAATTGCTAAAATTTTCCTAAATTTTCCGCTAAATAGGAAAAACCCTCATGTGTAAAGTCTCCCTACGTGTTAAACCTGCATAGTTTCCCCTATTATTAAAAGTTTAAATTTATATATTTAAGAACAGAAAAGAATAGAATTTTGCTACAATTTAAATGTTTTATATTTAGGAAAGTGTGTCTCTAAACACGTTCAGCGCCATGTCAGCCTTTCTAGATTCTACACATTTTGTCACATATCTCTAAGTACTGAAGGAATCATCTTGAAACTTTAGGAGTGTTCAGAACATGTTATACTTCAATTATTTCAGTGAAAGTTTTCTCGAAAGTAAAAGCAGTACCAAAAAATAATTAAAACGTTGCGCGCTCTGTCAGCCATAGGAGGCTGACGGTGTCAAATATAATATAAAGCCGCGTCAACCATCGGTGGCGGATATAAAATAGGATATAAAATTAAAAATTTCACATTCAATAATTGAACACTTATTTAAACTTTGCTTAATTTTTATTTATTATAGGAGGAATCATTATGTAATTTTAATGGATTTTAAGAATTTGCGTGGCGTCCAACGTGTTAAATTGCTGAAAATAAGATAGTATATGATTAAAGTCATATGAAAAATGGAATAAAAAAATAAAGAACAAATAATCTGTTATAATTTGTTATAAATTTTATTAAATTTAAAAAGTTATATTTCATTTGTTATAAATTTTAATGAGAATGATTTTAATTTATGGCTGCAACAGGCGGCTCTTTTTTTTTATTAACACACTTTTATTAGCTTCACCTGTATGTATGTTTGTTTGTATGTTTGTAACCGCTCTGGGAACAAACAAAAATCTATATTGTAAAAAAAAGCATTTCCCTACGTGAACGATGTAGCCGTGAGGTAAAACACCGCGCTACGAACCTAATGGTCTAGTGTTCGAGCCCAGTCAAGGGAGATTTTTTAAAAATGGTTTTTGTTTAATTCTAAATTATTTTAATTAAAGATTTAAATGTATGTAAATATTATGGTGTGTTACTCATACGATTTTCTCTTACCCTGCATTTTAATACTAAAATAGATATTTTGTGCTTTTTAGTTCACATTTCTATAAAAGTGTGTTCTTTAATTTTTTAAAACACACTTTTTTTTTTTTTTTTTTTTTTATACACACTTGACATTGTGAGTTTTTTTTTGTTTTCGTCCCATGCTATTTCTATGGGGGTTTTAGCTTCCTCCCCCCCTTTCTCTACATTCTAAAGTGCGGTGGCCTAGGCGGTTTCGCCTAGTATAGAATTTTTAAAAAAATATCGCCTGCGGTAGTCCTGTAATTTGTCTTAGGGTTAGACCAATGTATCTGTTCCTAGCACCATATAAATCAAGAGGGTTAATACCAATGCGAACCTTGTAGGTTATTTGATAAAAAAAAAAAAAAAAAAAAAAAAAAATGGCATCTAGAGGTTGAGATGTGACCTGTTAAATGCATTAGAAGATATTTGAAAGGGGTTATAGAGAGAAAAGTGAGGTTTGTACGTAAAATAATCATTTTTCTCATCATTTAGATAGCAAAGAGGTTATTGCGACTAATATGTATTATTCAAACAGACATATGCTTGAAGTTGATAGTGATCTTATGTTTTATGTATGTTGATGTTTTGTAATTATACCCTGTAATGTTAATTTTCTCTAATTCTATTTCTTTGGCAAACTGGAAAAAATTTTATGAATTTTGGCTAAAAAAAATAAATATTAGAAATTTTTATTTTATGTTATGAGTGAAAGTTGTTACAAAAATAAGTTAATTCCTCATACAATTTCATGGTGGCCAAATACTGTAAAGCTTAAATCAAATAATTACGCTTTTGGATTAACGGAAAAATTTGATAGATATTTTATTATGTACTTCTTTAATTGTTTTTACAGATTAAGTAAAACACAATTTTCTGTTAAAACTTTTCGATAACAAAGAAAAAAAAAAAAGAAAAAGAAAAAGAAAGGAAGTGAAACTTTGTCAATTATTGTTAATTTGGCAACTACTTACTTGCCAACATACTCATTAATATACCTTAGTATTAAAGATCCGAATAAATTACTACGTCTGGAACGCCAAAGAAAAATATTGGAAATGCATACAGCTGTTTCGGTAGCCTAAAGCGTACCGTCTTCAGTGCAAAAAGGATTCTGAATCAGGAGAAGTGCTTGTATATATAGGAATGGGGCCGGATTTAGTTCAACTGATAGGATTACGGTAAAGGTGGGGAGAGTAGCCAATAGGAATTTAGTAATGTGTAGCTGTGTAAGCAGTTGAAAAATTAAGAAAATGTGGACTAAATATAAAATTTCCAACAGTCAGACAAATATCGAATAGCGAAATCACAATTTACAAGGTTTTTAAATTTTTATAAATATGAAAAGCTTCAAAGAAATCGAGTTCATGAATGGATTTAAGTCTGCAAATTAGTTTAGCTGAATTAAATTTAAAATTATAATTTTCCTCCCAGTAATGTTTAGAAATAGCCGATTTATTGTTTTCTTGTTTGCAGACGTAATTCATAAGTTCTTTTAGACGAAATTTAAGACTGCGTTTAGATTGGCCAATATATGATAAACCACACGGACAGAAAATACTATAAATACCCCAAGAATTATGCATATCAATGGGATCTTTTAACTAAGAAAAGGTGAGTTTATTGGAAGGCGAAAATATTATTTTAAAATCATATTGTTTGAGAATTTTAGCTATGGTTTGACTGGATTTAGGAAAATAGGGTAAGACAATACTGATATTAGAAGAGACTGATTTAGTAGACGAAATACGAGGGAGTTGTAATTTTTGGATAGCGTTGTCTATAATGGAAGGGTCATAATCTCTGTCAATTGCAATGGCTTTCAGGTATTTAATTTCAGATTTTAATAAAATAGGATTTGAACAAATATTAAGTGCACGGTTTACAAAAGTGTAGAAACCCAAGTAGCACCAGAACGTTCTCTGAACGTCAAATAACGGTTGCAATAGTTCAAACACCGTGTTTCGTGTCACAAAAACGTTCTACTCGACGTTCAAAAATAGTATTATTTGGAACGTTCTAAAAAGGTGTGTTTTGTACCATTCATAATACGTGCAATTTAAGTTTTTTGAAAAACGTTAAATAGTTCACCGTCATAACACGTTCTGTTTCAGTGAACTATAATGAATATTATAAAGCGATTCATTTCCACTTATAATGTATAAAATATTTTGAAAAAAAAAAAAAAAAAAAAAAAAAAAAACTTGAATTTCTTGATACGTTTAAAAATAATATTAGTTGGAAAATAAAAGAGATGAGGTGGACTGGTTTTTAACATAATTTTAAATTTTGTTTATCTGATATTTGCAATAAAATTTCTGTTTTATATTCTTGAACGATGTAAAACTATTTTTCAGATAAGTTTTGAGTTGTATTATTTTTTTGTTTCATAAAATGTTAACATTAAATATAATATTAATATAAAAATTTATAATTGAATAATATTGTTTAAAAAGTCTCGCAAGTGCATAAAAACGGCTCTGTGGATTTTCTTCTGACTCGTCATTCTAACTTCCATCTAGACGTCCATTTGTATGTGATTTTAGGTTTAGGATAACGCGGTTAATTTACCAAATTTAGGTAAAACCGTAAGCGAGTATAAAATTCTATCTCAATGACGGCTCTAATGATTTTCTTCAAATTTGCAACATTTCCCAATTTTTACATGTATTTTCGTTCATAATTTCTAGTTACTACTGGAAAATTGTTAGGCATCAGGATTAGGTAGGTCAGAAATTGGTGTTTAAAAAATAGTTTTATCGATTTCTTTAAATTCGATATATAAACTTTCTTTTGTGTGTTTTTAACGCCGTATGTATAGCTGCCAATTTGTACTTTTTTTTTTTGACCGGAAATATTTTATAGGAATTTTTCATACATTTCCTATAAAGTTTTAATGATTAAATAAGGTGAAAATTTTTACTCAGAGAAAATGGTGTAAAAAAAAAAAAAAAGAGAGAGAGAGAGAGAGAGAGAGAGAGAGAGAGAGAGAGAGAGAGAGAGAGAGAGAGAGAGAGAGAAACGAGAAGTTGTCAGATATACGTATATATTAGATTGTTCTTAAGTCTTAAGTTAGGACAATTTGTTCAAAAATTGTTAGATGTTTAATGCATATCAATTTTATGTCTCTTGACCACACTATATCCAAAAGCAGTATATAATGTGTGTAGATGTGGGCAATTGAAGTCGGCTTGTTGTTACACAATAGATTTATTATTATTATTATTTAAATTATTTAAAAAAAAAATGACACTAAGATTTTTTTTTCACTACATTATTTTTGTTCATAAAAATCAGAAAAAATAGTTTGATGTAATTATATACATATATTATATATTTGATTCTGAAATATTTTGTGATTTAAAAGTTGTTCAAGCATCGAGATACTTACATGTTAAATATTATATATGTATCTACAAATTAATTATTCATTATTTTTTTTACATTTACTATTGTTTTAAATGTACATAAAAACCTTAATATATATACTTTATATATATATAACGGTTTAATTTTTGAATGTATAAATCCTTGCTTTTAAAAAGAAGCTTGAGTTGAATAAATATAATACTATTTGCATTATCAGCAGCCACAAACATCTGCGTATGCTATGCGGATAGCAGTGGTTTATAGCTTAGGCGTGTGTTTCGCTCTTTGTGGCGATTTTCTCCTTTGTTTTTACAGAAAATAATATAAAAGAATTAAAGCCCCCCCCCCCTTTTTTTATTATAACTGTTTATTTGGATGCCTATTTAAAAAACGCATAGGATCATGCAAATGCACATCGACAATTTTCCAATGAATCCACATATTTCTCTTTAAAGGAATTATTACTGTTAATCTTGCTATTTTCATTTATTTAATCAGAAATATGTATATTAAATTCGCTATGATTACTGTAGCATAAATACGCTGAAATTTAATTAATTAAAATGCCTCTTTTTAGACCAATGTTTATTCGAATTATTTTTTATTTTTTTCACAAATTAGTTGTATGAGGTGCAAGATTTTTTGTAAGAAATATTTTATACTTTAGCTATAGAACCTGAATGATACATATTGATTTCAAAGATTATTTAAATTATTTATGGAAATGTGAACGTAGGCAGACGAACAAAGATTATTAATTAATCTTAACTTTATTTGAAATTTTGAAAAATGCATAACTCAACTGAAAATGCATTTCTAGCGTTTTCCATTACACCTCTTTGTGGCCAAATATGCAAATCGTTGCTAACAGTAGCATAATCTATAGAGAAAATGCTTTTGTGAATCTAAATAATATATGTTTATTCCGTTTGTTTTTGAGCTGATTCAAAATATTATAATGCGCTTTAAAGAAATAATCGTCATAGACTGTAATGTATCCGAATTCTTTTTGCAAATCCTTGTATTAAAAAGAAAAAAAAACTGTGCTTTCATACTATTTTCAATAAAGAACATGACATAGGGAGCTAAATAACAGTGTCATAGCTAACACAAAATCACATTCAAGGTATTCTAAAAATACTCAAGAAAGACAGACAGACAAACCCAAATCATAAATATTGTTCAACTTTCTTGGGAGAGCTAACATATTTGAATAATGCTTAATTTCTGATAATTTTTGTTTTAAAATTAAAACTCATATTTTAAATCTTATACCGATCAAATACTAATTATTAAATTTAATAATTAAAAAATTAAAGACACATATGGATGAATAATTAAATATATGTATTATGTATATTTATTGATGTTTTATGTCCCACTTTTTTCTTACAGAAATTTTTTGTATACTCTGGAATAAACTAGAGGGAAAATTACTATCCAAAAATAAATATATTAAAATCTCCGCAGTAGGATCTCTCATATATGTGTGTGTGTGTGTATTTATCTATTCATAAGACTTTTTTTAAGAACATTTTCCGGCAAATTTTAAAATATTATATGATATCGGTTTGTCTATTTTTCGACCCCCCCCCCTTTTTCTTTCTTTACGGGGGGGGGGGGGGAGGTTAATTTTAAGAATGTTTTTATGATACTCTGAAACATATATGTATATATATATTTTTTTTTTCAAGTTCATTATAGTTTTCTCTTAATTGTAAATTATATAAATAAAGCTATTGTTTTATGTACGGGATGTCTGAAAAGGACTCTGGCATATCATGGACTATGACATATACTTCTGCAAAGAAACATTTGTTTTATTTTTATGCTGCATAAAACATCAGAAAATACTCATATACTATTCATATGCACAAAAACATGTTTTGTATAAAATGTGGCATGATCAACATAAGGTTCACGTTGCGAGAGAAAAATATTAAGATACATTGGGAGATATACGTGAAAACTTCTTAAAGAGCATTTTTAGTTCTTTTATGCATTTTTAACATTATAACAAATTCAAAATGCGTTTATGATTTTGGTTCCATTGTGTATCTATCTTTCCGTTCTCTAATTCAGTTAATTATTTTAGAACATCTCTGATATATTATTCAGCTTTACTGTGGTGCATTCTTTATTAAAAAAAAAAGTAGTTTTCGTTTTCTTACAGGATCTCAGAAAATAATGCCGACATATTAGAGTCTATGGGATCTTTTTTTCTTTAAAACATATTTGAAAAGTTGTATAATCTTCACATCACAGCAAAATTAGCATGCATTATTTAGATGCAAAATACTGTGTTTCCTGTAGAATATGATCAGTATTAATAAAAGGTTTATAGGGATCCGAAATCATTTTCATGCCCTATATAAGTCGAACTCACGCAAAGTAAATTTTCAGTGTGTGAAATTCTTTTCGCCTTTTGTCTTCTTTTTTATACTTTTTCTTTCTTTTTTTTAAGTATAGTAATATAGGACGTATGCAAATTTTAAACGATATACAAAGACAAACACAATAATAATTAAAAAAAAATCTATTTTATGCTTTCATTTTTAGAAAATATAAAATAAAATAAATGATCTAAAACTAGAATTTGTGGGATTTCTTCCTTCTTAATTAAAACGATATACAGAATTGATGTGTCATTACTGAGGTAAATTTCACTTGAGATTAATATAAAGGTAAAAATTACTTGAAAAGTGTTTTATAATTTATACGAATTGCAACATTTTTAAAATTAATAAAACATGCGTAATTGCTGTAATATTTGAATAATATATATATATATATGTGTGTGTGTGTGTGTGTGTGTATGTATATATATATATATATATATATATATATAAATTGTTTTCAAATTACATAATACAATAGTTTATGTTTCATACCTTTTAAGCAGTTTCTTCAATTAAAGAGAAAAAACAAAACAAAGAGTAATAAATATAAAATTTTATTGAATTTCTTTTTTTTTTTTTTTCATTGTGATTGTAATTTTTCTATGCAATTTTTATTCCATTTTATTTTGATCAGGGCCCGTTTAAGACTGAAAAGCGAGGTAAGAGAGGTA
The DNA here is from genome assembly GCA_963930645.1 of Salticus scenicus. Classification (NCBI taxonomy): domain Eukaryota; kingdom Metazoa; phylum Arthropoda; class Arachnida; order Araneae; family Salticidae; genus Salticus; species Salticus scenicus. The sequence continues at coordinate 131,943,005 of OZ005660.1, read as the reverse complement.
TCATTCAGGGGGTCCCCCTAGTCCTATACAAATCATCTATTCTTTGTTATATGTACAGATTTTTATGCAAGCTTAAATTATGTGACTATTCACCATAACATTTTTAAAGGAAAAAAAAAAGAAGAAGAAGAAGCATAAGTTAATATCTAGTCTAATTTTTATGCAAATGATGTCAGAACTGTAATTATTTAACATATAATGCTAATTTTATATTAATTTGACACGGTGCAGAAAGGAAATGGCATTCGAATACACACAAATCTCATGTAATTACACAATACCTAATAATATAGTAGATACTTTGTCAGTGAAAAATAAATACAAAGCACCCTGATAACAAAATGGTAGTGGATGCTGCAGATAATTTTAGACAATATCAAACATTAAGTACTTAAATTTTATTCAAATCAAAACTTCTTTTCATTTCAAACTATAATTATGGACTTTATATTTAGAAAACATAAAATGCATTAATATGAATGCAAAATAAATAAATAAATAGAAAATGATATGTCATTTAAAATACTTTTTTATAAACAAACACAAGACTGCCTAGTGAGTTTCGTAGTTTAGATAAAAGTTTCGTATAAAAAATAAAAAATAAAAAAAATCTTGGACAAAAAATTATTTAAAAAAATATTTTTAAAAGTGAGATTTTGGGGGACCCCTTTGTAAATTCTTGAGTAAGCCCAAGCTTCACGGACCTATTCGGTAAACAGGCCCTGGTTTTGATGATTAGTTTTTTTTTTTTTTTTTTTTTTTTTTTTTTTTTTACTAAAATAACAATGCAATTTATTTGAAGTAACATAGGCATTCTGAAACAAGGATTTACTATTTTAGCTACGATCGAATTTCAAAATTTTACTTTAAAAACCTTATAAAAATAATAATAATACATAGAATAAAAATAAAATAGTTTCTTTTTAATAATAGAATTAAAATAATAATCGTATGTTTTACAGAATCTCGCCAACCGTTCAGTTTTCGTATGGTTGCCAGCCGGATGTATTTTCAAAAATCAAAACAAGTGCAAAGCGCAAAGACAGTAGTCGTAATAAGTCATTTAATGATACCATCTGCTTAATTTCATGCTTTATTCAGTTAAGATTTGCTGCTAGACGAAGTAAATCTACAGATAAAAGATAAGTTTAATTTCATTTTACATATTACAATTTTAGCTATTTTAAGGGTTACAAATTTTATAAATATGTGCATCGAAATATAACAATATTATGTGAGCTTAAACTTCTCCGAAATTATTTAAGTTTTTAAAAGTAAATTCAAAATATTTTTATTATTATTATTTTTGAAATTTTTTAAAATGTTCCATTTTAATTTGTTTTTTGCTGGTTTCATATTACTATTGTTTAACGATATATTTTAGTAGAATGATTAGTTAATTTCTTATAAATATTTTTATGTTTGAGAGCTGAAGTTTAAGTTTTAGCATTCAAGCTTAAAAGTGTTTTTAAAACATTAACAAATTATTGAATCCACACCCAAAGAAAAGCACTGCGCTTTAAAATAATCTGCGCTTTATTTTTTTTTCTCATATATATTTAGAATTTATTGTTACATTGCAGTAATATAAAATCAGGTGAAAATAATAAAAATTAGTTAGAAAGAGATTTTTAAAAAATTTTCAAAAAAAAAAAAAAAAAAAAAAAAAAAAAAAATGAAATTTGTTATTTTTAAATTTAAGTAGTTTTGGAGAAAACTTTATTTATATTGTTGTATATCAATGCATATGTATGGAAAACTTTTAAACTCTAAATAAATTATTTAAATACAGTTTTGCATTCTATATGCTTTGAAATATAATATCATTAAGTTTATTAAAATTTCTCAAAATCTATTTAAATTTACAATAATAATAAAATTTTTAGTTTTAAATTTTTGAAAATATTTTAGATGTTCCTCTTAATTTTGTTTTATTTTTCCATCGATTATGTATTATTATAGTTTGGAAATAGAGTATAAATATTTCTAGGTATTAATTTGTGTATACATTCATAAGTTAATGTTTTAAAAATATTTTCATTTTTAAATGAAAAAACTTTCCAACAAACTTCAGTATATAAATAAAAAATCTTTAAAATTTTAACTTATCAATGAATCTAAAAATTAATACACAGACTAGATTCTATGGCTAAACTAAAATAATGTACAATCGGTGGAAAAATAAAACTTTTATTAGGAAAACAGTAAAAATATTTTTTTAAAAATTAAATTAAAAATTTTTGTTATTATTGTAAATTTAAATAGATTTCGAGAAATTTTAATATACATAATAATATTATATTTTAATGCATTTATGTAAAATTGTATAATACTAAAACAGTAATTTACTAAAATTACTCACAGAATGATGCATTTGGAGTCACAATGATTAAAACAAGCAAAATAATTCAAGAGTTTAGTTGTGCATAGCAGATGAAGAATAATGATACAAACAACAACAGGGATATAAACTACTTTTTTTATTAATTCAAATAATGTTTCAGAAATTTTAACATACTTACTATTCCTTTAATTTCAACGTATATGCATGAAAAATTCCATATTCTATGACAGTAATTCCCAAAAAGTGTCATAACATCTCTACATCCCTTAAAAAATTCCTTAAATTTTTGCATTTAAAAAAAAAAAAAAATTCTTTTTTCCTAATCTGAAGATAATGACGTTATAGTATTGATTACAAAACTTTGAATAAACACCATAAAATTCAAGAAAATGCAACTGTTACAAACAAAGCGGCAACACATTCAATGTACTCAACGTGCTTGTTTGCAGCTTTCATGCCTACATTGTTCGCCTGAAGAAGGGTTGTTTCTTCTTTTGACACGAAACAATTGTTGCGAGTTCTTGCATTTTATGGTGTTTATTCAAAGTTTTGTAATTAATACTATATCTTCATTTTCTTCAGATTAGGGGAAATAAATATATATTTTTTTTAAATGCAAAAATATAAAATATATTTTAAGGGATATAGCGACGTTATGACACTTTTTGGGAATTACTGTCATAGAATATGGAATTTTTCATGCATATACGTTGAAATTAAAGGAATAGTAAGTATGTTAAAATTTCTGAAACATTATTTGAATTGAAAAAAAAAAAGTAGTGGGGTGCTTTTTTATAATGACGTCACATTTTTTTTTTTTTTTTTTTTTTTTTTTTTTTTAATTGCACTATTTTAGAACGTTTACAGTGCGTTTTCTAGAACGTTCTGAAAATGTGTATAACGTTTTGAAAACGTTCTAAAAACGTTTAGAACGTTCTGAGACCGTATACATAGAACGTTCTCTGAACGCTTCTATAACACCAATGGTGATAGCTACACGTTCATTGAACGTTCCCTGAACCGTACTATTGTACGTCTTCAAGATGGACAAATAGACGTCTATAACACGTTCAAAGGGAACGTTCTTAGAACGTGTTTGCAGAACAATATTTGAACGTTCAGAGAACGTTTCGGTGCTGCTTGGGAAGCAGCCATTTTTTGGTTAGGTGTATGACATGAACGCGCATGGGGAGGAAGGGAGACAGCAAAATTTTTTCGATGGACCGTGTTTGAAAATCCATTTACAGTGCGAGAGACGAGGGTATCAAGAAATGGAAGGGAGCCATTATTTTCAATTTCATATGTAAATTGGATATTACTGTCAATTGAATTTAAAGTTTCTAAGACATGGTCAATATTGTGATGAGATATGTCGATAAGCGTGAAGGTGTCGTCAACGTAACGGGTCCAAAAAGGAAAAGCTATTTTCTTAAAAAGCTTGCTTTCGAAATAGTGCATGTAAATATCTGCGAGAATTGGGGAGAGAGGGGAACCCATGGCTAAACCTTCAGACTGACGATAGAATTTATTTTAAAAAGAGAATGTGGTTTGTGATAAACAAATGCGGGTAAGAGAGATTAATTCATGTATTTCAAAAGATGTGAAATGAAACTCTTTTAATCTATTTTCCAGACAGCAGAGGGCGCCACTTATTGGAACATTAGTGAAAAGAGATTTTACATCAAAAGAAACCGTAGTGAGATTAGTGTGAGGGCAGTTTTGAATGTTTTTTGCAAATTTTCTTGCACTGTAGTGCAAGAGACTCCGCATCATCCCTAAATTCATTCAACTGAAATGCAATATTTCTGGTTCCAGTTTTGTTAACAAAGCAGTACTCAGGTCTCATTTTAATATTTTCCGTGCAGTTATTAAGGAAACTCGTACCTCCATCGCCAAAATTGAAAAAGATTTTTTCTCTCTCCACTTAAAGTTAGCTTTTGAACGTCCTAATTTTATGTTGATCGATCACAATTCCTGGATTCATTGTGACAACCGCTCTCGTAAACACTCAATTAAATTGCAGGATAAATTCACCAGGCTTCATAATTCACAGAGTCCTATTCATTCGAACGACTTTCCTGTTGTCAATAAAAATGCAATCGTTAATCTTTCCAATGCTGAAATTACCAATAATCAATATTCTGTTCTCAAACTCACTTCAAATTTTGCCATTTCTAAACCTCCTTTTTTCCTCAGTTAATTGCACCGGTTGAAAAACTTTCAAAAATTCTCGACTGACTGACCAACACAAAGAAATTCGTCATTTAATCCTTAGTAATGCCAATTTCAATTTTAAAAATTTTAAATCAAATCTCAGCCCTGCAGAAAAAAACGCCTTGAAGGAATTAAAATCTAATGAAAATATCATCATTTCTAAAGCTAATAAAGGTGGCCAGATTGTTATTTTGGATAAAAAACAATACATTGAAAGTGTTACCGAACTAATTAATGATGGCCCATATATTCCTCTGTCCCGTGAACCCTCTACTCAAGAGTTAAACAAAATTAAATCTGCTATAAAATCTTGCCCCTTGTTATTGGACTCGACTAAATCTGATCATATCCCTTCTATTGCTAATTGTGCCAAATTTTATGCTTTACCGAAAGTTCACAAACCCAATATTCCATTTCGTCCCATAGTCTCTAATATCGGTACTGCTTCCTATAATTTAGCTAAATTTCTCACCACAATTTTTGCTCCCCTTCTTGCTGCTAATAGTTATACTGTTAAGAATTCCATTAAATTTGCAAAAAACATTCAAAACTGCCCTCACACTAATCTCACTATGGTTTCTTTTGATGTAAAATCTTTTTTCACTAATGTTCCAATAATTGGCGCCCTCTACTGTCTCGACAATAGATCAAAAGAGTTTCATTTCACATCTTTTGAAATACATGAGTTAATCTCTCTTACCCGCATTTGTTTATCGCAAACCACATTTTCTTTTCAAAATAAATTCTATCGTCAGTCTGAAGGTTTAGCCATGGGTTCCCCTCTCTCGCCAATTCTCGCCGATATTTACATGCACTATTTCGAAAGCAAGCTTTTAAAGAAAATATCTTTTCGTATTTGGACCCGTTACGTTGACGACACCTTCACGCTTATCGACATATCTCATCACAGTATTGACCATGTCTTAGAAACTTTAAATTCAATTGACAATAATATCCAATTTACATATGAAATTGAAAATAATGGCTCCCTTTCATTTCTTGATACCATCGTCTCTCGCACTGAAAATGGATTTTCATCCATCGTCCATCAAAAAAATTTTGCTGTCTCCCTTCCTCCCCATGTGCGTTCATGTTACCCACCTAACCAAAAAATGGCTGCTTTCTACACTTTAGTAAACCGTGCACTTAATATTTGTTCAAATCCTATTTTATTAAAATCTGAAATTAAATACCTGAAAGCCATTGCAATTGACAGAGATTATGACCCTTCCATTATAGACAAAGCTATCCAAAAATTACAACGCCCTCGTATTTCGACAACTAAATCAGTCTATTCTAATATCAGTATTGTCTTACCCTATTTTCCTAAATCCAGTCAAACCATAGCTAAAATTTTCAAGCAATATGATTTTAAAATAATATTTTCGCCTTCCAATAAACTCACGTTTTCTCAGTTTAAAGATCCTATTGATATGCATAATTCTTGGGGGTATTTATAGTATTTCCTGTCAGTGTGGTATATCATATATTGGCCAAACTAAACGCAGTCTTAAATTTCGTCTAAAAGAACATATGAATTACGTCCGCAAACAAGAAATCAATAAATCGGCTATTTCTAAACATTGCTGGGAGGAAAATAATAATTTTAAATTTAATTCAGCTAAAATAATTTGCAGACCTAAATCCATTCATGAACTCGATTTCTATGAAGTTTGTCATATTTATGAAAATTTTAAAAACCTTGTAAATTGTGATTTCGCTATTCCCTATTTGTCTGACTGTTGGAAATTTTATATCCAGTCCACATTTTCTTAATTTTTCTACTGTTTACACAGCTAACTTTTCTAAATTTCTATTGGCCACTCTCCTACCTTTCCCGTAATCCTATTGGTTGAACTAAATCCGGCCCCTCTCCTATATATACGAGCACTTATCCTGATTCATAATCCTTTTTGCACTGAAGACGGTACGCTTTAGGCTACCGAAACAGCTGTATGCCTTTCCAATATTTTTCTTTGGCGTTTTTGAAGTTGTAGTTTATTCGGGTCTTAATATTCCAACGCCAAGTCTCCTGTTATTATACTTTAGTATTGTTTGACTTGCCTTTTTTTTTTTTTTTTTTTTTTTTTACACCAGCAATTTTTCAAAGTAATATTTTCCAAGTGTAATTACGATTAAATTTGAAGAAAGATTTTCTCTAAAAGTATTGGTGTGAAATAAAGTATAAGGCTAAAAACACTATGGAATATTAATTAGGATGCCGGCATTTATGCATCTATTTGATTGTCCCTCAATTGATTTAACTTTCGACATTAAAAAGAATTGCTCCTTGCTTTATCTTGACATTTGTGTGTCAAAATACAGCGATCGGTTCTGATCCACTGATTCACCAAAATCTTTCTCGGTCTCTCTTCCGTTGCATGCTTTTTTATATCGACTCCCTGTAAAGAAAGTCTGATTTTTAAAATTATATTTTTCGTGGTGTGTATATTTGCACGGATACTTGTAGTCTCTCGAAAGACATAAATTATTTAAAATTTCTTGATCCTTTTCGAGGATATAATTCCTCTATCAAGCTCTATATGAATTAAAACTTCTTAAACGTTGTGTTTCCAAAATGATTGATCACACTCTCAATACTGTAATTCCATCTTTTTAGTCTTTCCTTTTTTTTTAAAAAAAATCTATAACACTTTAATGGCGTGTATTTAAAGTCATTTCCAAACCAGTGAACAAAATCAAATTATCTTCTCTCAAAGATCCCAATTCTATTGAATATAGACCTTCCGTTTATTTCAACCCTTGTAGTTTCTGCAATTTATGTTTTTTGGTTAAAATGGGATGTGTTCAGCTTTCCAGATGACGTACTATCAGCGTTCCCAACTTTTATAATTTATTCACGAGCATTTTTTACCCCGCCCTCTTTTCGCACCAGAAATTTTGCAGTTTATTTCTCTTTACTATGTGACAACGATTAAATAAGAAAATATATATATATATTTTTTAATTTCCGCTATGAAAAATAGGCGGGGCTAAAAATGCTCGTGAATAAATTATAAAAGTTGGGAACTGGGAATGTGTTTGAAATACTGAATAAATGACCATCGACAAAATGTTATTAATGAAAGATCTCAAAATTCTCTATTGCTTCCCACTGCTGATCTCATGGTTATCGTTTTAACTTTAATAATGTAGACTAATGTTAATTATTCAATGCTTTAATAATTTAGATTTAATTACTTTTTTAAACCAGTTAACAAAATCAAATTATTTTCTATTAAATATTCAAATTCTAGTAAAAATAGATCCTTCGTTTATTCCCTCCCTTATACTTCATGCAATTTAAATTTTATTGGTGACACTGAGATGTACTTGAAATACTGAATAAATGAGCACCGACTTAATGTACGTAATGAAGAGATCTCAAAGTCTTCTATTGCTTCCCACTGCCGATTTCATGGTCATTGTTTTGACTTTTCTAAACTTAATATCATTTCTTCTTGATCGCCACTTTTCATTTGGATTTTCATGAGGCCTTTTGCAAATTAAAAAATTCGAAATTAAGAATCTTGTCAAGAATTTATTACGTTTTGTTTTGTGTTGTTTTTCTCTCTTTTCTTTTTAAAATTTTTGTTAAACTAGCATTTATATTGACGCTCGGTTTTATTTTTTTTTTTTTCATGAAGGAAATCATATTTGTGCGTTTCCCAATATTTGTGTTCTCCACATTATTTCCAGATCACTTTCAAGGATGATTGTTACATATATTTTTATACAAAAATATGTATCCCATTTATTTACTACGCAGTACTATAAAAATATCACAAAGACTTCCATATAAAAGTTATGGTGGAAGGAAAGGTGCAGAGCTGTCAACCTAATCCAGCAAATTGTTTGTACCGCCTCTTTTTCTACACCACTTAATTTTTAGAGTATTTGTGTTCTTAATTCATCGTAAATATATTTGAAGAGAATCACTCTAAAAATTAAGTGGTGTAGAAAAAGGGGCGGTACTAACAATTTGCCGGATTAGGTTGGCAGCTCTGAAGGTGAAATTTTCTCTTACCTGTGAGTATCCTGGAAAAATAGCAGAGAGTACAGACACTCGTTGCCGCTTTTTTCACAGCACTAATACCTACTTATTTGCATGCTTGACAAAGGTTGGTGTGTTATGTCGACCCGAAGCAACTGTTAGCGAATTTTATATATTACATTTTTTTTAATGTATTCTGTACTGCCAGACATACGTGTTTTACCATAATAAAAATAATATTAAGTGTTTTATAAAATATATGTTTAAAGTTTCATCTTAGTTCTTTATGTTTAATTAAATTTTATGACTCTCATTTAAACTTTTTTACATACTTGCCAAGCATCTCATTATGAATCCTTACACTTTTAGTACCCGCCTATTTTACACACCAGTCTATTTTTAGAGTAATTTTATTCTTATTTAATCACAACTACTTGGAGTAATTTACTCTAAAATTAAAGTGGTGTACAAAAAAGGGCGTGTTTTAAAGGGGTATAACAATGTTACGATTATTAATGAGGTGATTGGTAAGTATGCTGTTTTAATTAAACATTTAATTACGCAATAACAGCCGTTGATAAGAGATAATTTCTTTGAAAAGCTGACTGTCAACAACATTTAAATGAGAAATGAGTTATGTCAGAAAGACCACGGGTCATATTTTCCATAGTTTTTTAAAGACATTATAAAAGATAACTTCTGCCTTTTTGCAACCACTAATTTCATGCAGAAATACCTCTTAATATATTTACAGAATGTCAATATCTCAATTCATTCCGGTGTATTTTTAGTCTTGCCTTTTTTCATACAACTTATTTTTTAAGGATATCTTTTTTCTTATTTGATCTATATTAAATGCTTGTCGACCATGTCATTAACCCTTTCATTCCCAATTTTTTCCCTACATAAAACAATAAATCTTATATTTAGTCATAAATTTATCTCAAAAGTAATATATATAAATATTTTTGTTTAAATGGGAGTAATAGCATGAGTACGAATTAATATAGCTAACAAAGCAATTGAGAGGTGTTTATTTCTGTTTAATATAACCACTGATGCCATTTAAAATCATAACTTTTCAATAAATAACATTATCAAAATTTTGGAAGAAATACATATCCGCGATTGTAATGAAATGCTCGCCCTCTGGTGGGCTACGGTGAAATTACAATAAACATGGTTTAATTCGAATTCCATATAGCCGCCATTGCTAGCCGATGTTTAGTTTCACATATATTTATTGAATAAAAATGAATAAATACGGTAAAAAAGATAACACATACTTTTGTGTGCCACAGTGTAAATCCAAAGCATCAAGAAATCCAGAATTGAGCTTCCATTTATTTCCAAATGACGAATTTAAAATTTCAGTTGCTTCGGCTAATGGAAGTAAAGAATTAATCAGATGATTTGAAATTAATATTTGTTCAACTTCAGTTAAAAATCTACTTCCGATCGAACTTTGAATAAACTGAAGTATTTTTTCCAAAAGCAATCAATTTTCCATAATGTAATGGCGGATAAATTATAGTACGAATATTAAGTAGAATAACAAGAACACTATTGGAACACACGTGGCTAATGTTTACTAACAACTGCAGTGTTCACAAAGCGCCGTCTATCGATCATTACAAACGCGGATTGCAATTAATTAAAATACAAATTATAAACATTAAAAAATAAAATAAAAAATATTTCAATCAGATAATTTACTTAAATTACCCAAAACAGGAAACTGATTCTGATATTTTTATCAGAACAGAGTAAAATATACTTTCATTTATCAACAAGGATAGTGAAATCATCTAAAATATATTATTTTCGGTAGGAAAATGTATATAGATTTTAAAATTGTTCATTTTGATTCAGCGGGAGTGTTAGATGGTAAGAAAGAAAATCTGAAATGTTATTATTCTAATTGGCATCACGGAGAACGAAATGGTTAATAAGAATAAAATTATTAACTCCCCTTTTTCCACCCCACTTTATTTCTTCAAATGTTGTTACGATTAAATGCGAATAAAACTGCTCTGAAAAATGACTGGTGTTAAAATAGACGGCTACTAAAAATTTTACACTTCATAATGACATATTTGGCAAGTATGAGTTATATATTGAATATATATATATATATATATATATATATATATATAAAGTGGTGCACCACTTTATCTATAGAATATCTTTCTCCAATATACAACATCAAGAAAATAAGAAAAAGAAAGAAGTTTTTAAATAAAAATGATATGAAATAAAGGTGGGGCTAATAGTACTCCGTATGAATTTAAAATACGCATTGGCATCGATGACACTTTTAGTAATGTGTCATGATTATTCAGCACAGAGTTTATTGCATGAAAATAGTGATAACAATGATTTTTTTTTTTTTTTTTTTTTTTTTTTTTAAATTCCTGACAGTGCCTTAAAAAAAGGGCGGAGGTTATGATCATTGCGATTACACAATTCTTCGGAAAACGGAATACTAAACTGACATCAATTAACCTCAGGGCCTGATTAAGGGGGAAGCTCGCTCATACCGGAATATTTTTACAATAATCTTTTACTTCATGTTATAGAAATTCCACGCTTTGACGAGGAAATATTTTTTATAAAAAATGAACGGTGTAAAACAATCCAATTTACTCACCGTTATTAGACACCAGAATTCTTTTAAAATAATTTTTAATGATAATTTTCTGTTTATTATAGGAGGAAAGTATTTGTTAAAAAATAACGGTGTAAGTATAAATAATGTGTCAGGAGCGAGCTTCCCCCTTAATCAGGCCCTGATTAACCTTATTCTTCTAACATTTAAGTTTATGTTATACTGATAACAGACTAACCAACACACCCTCAGGCTAACTCTGATAAACTCTTCGAAATAAATAGTTGTGTTCAGGAAACCCAGTCATATGCAATTAATGCAAAAATTATACTTTGAATATGCTATTCTAAAGTATAACATTCGGGCGGAAACTTTGGTCCCCATAAATCGGTCGGAGAATTTTAAAATAAGTTTTACACCGTGCTTTTTATTAAATTTGTTTTATTTGAGTGATTTTTGTACAGTTTTAACACGTTGGTATTCTCTCCATCGTATTAGAAGTCTCAAGAAAATTTGCTTTTGTTTAGCAGATTGATTTTTCTAAAAATTAAAATTAGAGCTTATACCGACAACAGGCGTCAATTAAATATAAAGTTTTAATTCATCGAAGAAAGCAAATTCTTGAAATTTAAATTTAAATGAATGCTATGTACAGTCACCCAAAAAAAAAACGCCACCCCCCCACCTAATTTTGCCGTAAATTATCGTAGAAACATGCGACTGGTACCAATCAGTTTGTAATAACGTCTAGTTTATAATGTTATAGTTAGATTTTACTTAGGGGGTCGTCTACATATTAAAACTGACATCAACTTCATTTTTTTCAATGGTAACCCCCATTTTTTATAATTTATTTGAATTCTTTGGATCAAATCATCACGGAAAATGGTATAGTTTATATATCTCGCTCAATTTTTCATAGAGTTATAAGCTGTCAAAGTTTGGGGGTGCTAATGTTAAATGAATGTGACAAACATTAAATCATATCTTCCGAAATAATTATGATATTTAAATTCTGTTTTTTTTATTCGTTAGAATGAAGTAACCCAAACATATTCCATGCAAATTTTTGCTAAAAAAACATTTTTTGAATTATGAAAATTATTAATAAATTCATATTTGAAAAAAATATGAATTATGACCTATGTTAATTTTTGCACGAATAGAACGGGCATCATCAAAAACATGGGTTTCCAAATTTACAGCTCGTTCCTAACATTATTTTTTGAGTTACAGTGATATTTCCCTTTTTATTCCTGTTAGGGGGCCGTCACTTGTTATAATCTGTATCCTCTATAAGTAAATGCTTGTATATAATTTGACGGAAAACTATTTTAATTTACCTTTATGTTATTTTTATTGTTTCCTAAGCAATATTTCGATGTTTATTATACAAATTGGCATATTTTTGTAAAGTTATCACAATGTAGGCGAGGGATTGTGAAAGAATTTCAAAAGAAAAGAAGCCCCGCCTCTGATTCGCTGAAACACTATTTAAAAAAAAAAGACAAATTTGCATATTCCTATTTGACCCTATATGTGACGCTGGTATGCATAAATCACAATGGTATTTACTACATCGATTATTGAAGACAAAACTTAAATGATTTAATTACAAATATGCAAAATTATTTTGCTTTATATTATAAAGTTTTAGAAAATTTGTGAAAAGGCGTGGCTATTTACATTAAGCCTTGATATGGAAGCTATGTTGCTGTTTTTCGATGCTGCGAAATTTACAAAATATATTTCTGTTAATATACTATACAGATAGAAGAATAATTATATAATATCAACAAATCTTCTTTAATCAATATGTTTATATACATTACTGTATGGAAATGTTTATATATGAATATTGTATTTATTTTTAATGAGAGATATAAACACAAAATACTAAAAAAAAAGAAGAAAATGTGTTATAAATTTTTATAAATCAAGCAAAATATATATGCATACTTGCCAACCTAACCCGTAACATTGTTAGTTCCCGCCCCTGTGTGTACACAATTTAATTTTTAGAGTAATTAACTTCAAATACATTTACGATTAACTCATTGAGCGCCACGCGAATTCTTATGGAAATCCCATTCAGGCCGCACGTGCTGCTTAGAAGCGTGTTATGTTTATCGAGTTTCAATAAACCCCATTAGGCCTTAACGATATAATCCTATAAAAATCCTATTAAAAAAAAAAAAAAACATGAAGTAAATTTTAAATAAATTGTCAGTAATTACTTAAAACTATGTAAGTTCTGTAGTTTTATATCATATTTTACACTGCCGGCTGACTTAGCCTAAATGGAAAGATCAGTGTCAGCCACCGATGGCTGACACAGCTCTAAAAAGACTGATGTGAAAAATATGTACGGAAAGGGGCGGGACCAGTAATCTTCCGGGATAGGTTAACAAGAATGTATATACATAGAGCAATGCCTGAAAATGTTCTTTATTTTTCATGAACCAGATGAATGGTATTTTTTTTTCTGAATACTCTACGTATTAAATATAATGCTGCTTTAAATACCCTTTAAATGAAAAGTTTTATTACATAAAGTAATTTTCTGGCACTCTACAGCTCCCAAATGACACACAATACAAAACCCCGCCTTTTTCCAGTGTTTAAAGGGTATTAACGTTTAATATGCTTTATATTCGTTTTGATCTTTCCTTCTCCTCCTTATCTTCTTTTTTCCTTAAAAAAAAAAAGAGTTATGTAGCATTTTGACCTTTTCAAGTGAAGATTTAGATTAAGGGTAGTCAGCCTTTCACACCCACCGTCCACTTCGGTATCTGTGTTAAAGTGTAGAATTTTAGAACATCCCATTAAGTAGTTGGATTTATTATTTTACATATTAATTTGTTACACATTATGAAATATAAAAGCAAACGAATATCGTGGAGATTTATGTAAAAGTTTTTAATAATGTCATGAAAAAAAAAAAAATAATAATAATTAATTAAAAAAATAAATAAATAAAAATAAAAAAATCTGTTTTAATATTTTAAAAAAGTCAATTAAAGAAAATGAAAGTACTGCAGTATCAGAGCAAACTCCCATTGTCACTGTAAAACGGCCGTGGGAACCAGGTTGAGTGCCGCCGTTTCAGACAATTATACGGCAGCTTGAGTTAAAATAATTTTGAATTTTCAAACAAATTTAAAACCACTCATCTTTTTTTTTTTTTTTTTTTTCTTTTGATAGATATTTTAATATCTATTCATACTATTTAATTTTCTTCGTATGAAGTGAACTATCTGATGTTTAATCAATAGAAACCAATAAAAATCTTTTAATTCATAAACTAACTCAGAAAGTTCTGTGACTTAGTCATTTTTTTTATTTCATAATTAACATTTCTGAAATTTTTTTCCGGTGTGAAACTTAATAAATAATGCATACTGGGTGGTAGATCGTGATTTATATTTTCTAAATGTATAGACGGACCCCTAATACATTTTCACTTGTAACTCTATTTAAAATTGATTTAAAGTACATAAATAGGTATGTTTTTCGAACCGCCTTGATCTCAGAAATCTGAATATGAAGTCAAAAATAGGGGTTGCCATTGAAGAAAATGAAGTTAATGCCAGTTTTAATATGTAGACGACCCTTTAGGCAAAATTTAACTATACTGTTATAAACTAGACGTTATTACAAATCGATCGGTACCAGTCAAATGTTTCTACGATAATTTACGGCGAAATTAGGTGGGGGGGGGGTGGCGTTTTTTTTTGGGGTGACTGTACAGTCACAAAAAAAAAAAAAAAAAAAAAAAAAAATCCACCCCCACCTAATATCGCCGTAAATTATCGTAGAAACATGCCGCTGGTACCTATCGATCTGTAATAACGTCTAGTTTTTAATGGTGCAGTCAGATTTTGCTTAAGGGGTCATCTACATATTAAAACAGGCATAAACTTCATTTTTTTTTCAATGACGATCCCTATTTTTGACCTCATATTCAGATTTCTGAGATCAAGGCGGTTCGGAAAACCTACCTATTTATACACTTTTAATCAATTCTAAACAGAGTTACACGTGAAAATGTATTAGGGGACTGTCTTTACATAAAAAAAAATTATTGTGATCTACCACCCAATTTACATTATTTATTAAATTTCATTCCGGAAAGAAAGTTCAGAAATGTTAGTTATATAATAAAAAACGATTCAGATTTTCTGTGAATTTTTCTGCAGAACTTTCTGTATTAGCTTATGAATTAAAAGATTTTTATTGGTTTAAATATATTAAACAACGATCGTTAAATACAACACTTCATATAAAGAAAATTAAATAGCTTGAATCATATGAACCCTACAATGTTGAATTACAAAAATCTAGATACCAAGGTAAAAGAACAATAGTAATAATGATAATAATATTAATAGCGGTTTAAAAAAAAGGGGTTTAATATTTAAGAAAAAGAATTATCTACTTCTTTAAAGCAAAACTGTTTTATTTATAACACAAAAATTTAAGTTAAAATATATATATAATAAAGTATATATATAAAAGCAATGAAAATCTACTAACTAACAATTATTATCTACTTCTTGTTGGGTATATTTTTATGTTATACAATAAGCCTCGCATGAAAGTGTTACTATAAAGATTTACATTTAATTTTAGGCGTACAAACCAACAATAGATAATATACAAAAATATAGATAACAAGATTTAAACTAAAATCTGAGAATGGATATTTAACATTTTCGCGACCACTGACGTAGTTTCACGTCATTTTGAAATCTGTAACTCCTTCAGTGGGCGTTTCTTTCACAATTTGTGTGTTCCAAAATTTCTTAAGAATATTCCTTATATTCATATATACATAAACAAAATAGTATGAATACAAATACTTTCCCTAGAAAGAGTATAATTATATGTATATCCATATGAAAAGAAATATGGATTATTCATTATCTGCATCTGCCATAGTATAATTTTAATTTGTGTTTTCGACGGCGATGAGAAATTTTTGTACTAATGAAAAAGCAGGTAGGCTTCTAATGTTCGGTACTGCTAATGGGAACAGTAGAGCAGAGCTACGACTGTATCAGAAACCATTTCCAAACAGGCTCATGCCGAATCACAAAATGTTTGAGCGGTTGCATCGGAACCTTTGTGAAAATGGTACATTTCGCACAAGAACTGGAGCAAGAACTGCTTGACATCCAGACAGGGAAGAACTCATTCTAAACATTGTGAATAAAACACCCATCACATGTACAGAAGATGTTGCATGTCGTGTACAGGGCCTGATTAAGGGGGAAGCTCGCTCTTGAGACATTATTTATACTTACACCGTTATTTTTTAACAAATACTTTCCTCCTATAATAAACAGAAAATTTTCATTAAAAATTATTTTAAAAGAATTCTGGTGTCTAATAACGGTGAGTAAATTGGATTGTTTTACACCGTTTATTTTTTATAAAAAATATTTCCTCGTCAAAGCGTGGAATTTCTATAACATGAAGTAAAAAATAATTGTAAAAATATTCCGGTATGAGCGAGCTTCCCCCTTAATCAGGCCCTGGTCGTGTACATGCGAGTCAGTCCACTGTTTGGAGACTCTTACATGAAGAACAACTACACCCATTCCATATTCAGAAAGTCCATGCATTACAAGTAAGCCCTTTGCGCGTAGAATTCTGCCAATGGTACGCGTTGCAGCAGGATTTTCGAACTTTCGTTCTGTTTTCAGATGAGACTATTTTTACACAGGAAGGTCAATGTGTACAGTACTCATCTGTGGGCTACAGAAAATCCACACGATATACGCTCGCGTTCATTCGAAAACAGTTTCTCTGTTAACACTTTCGCTACCGCTAACGTAGATTCACGTCATTTGAAAATCTCTAACTCCACCAATGGGCGTTTCTTTCGCAATTTGTATATTATTTACATTTCTTAAAAATATACCTAATATTCATATTTGTACTGTCAATATGATACGGCTATGAATGCTTTGATTAGAAAGAGTATAATTACAATGTATATCCTTTTGTAATACAGATGTGAATAAGTAAAATTTGTTCTGAAATATTGTAACCGAGGATAATAACGCGCACAGGCGGACCTTACTATCAAAAAGACAAAAACATGCGGTCGCAAAAATGGTAATGTTTTAGGCAGGTATTGTGAACGATTACCTCATAGGCGCATATATTTTACTTGTGCCTCTCAGTGACTAACATTATGTTATTTTTCTAAAAAAGGTTTGGCAAGATTTGCTGCAATGTTCTCCACCTGTCGTCAGGGCCTGATTAAGACCGGGGCACACACTATTTATATTTACACCAATATTTTTTAACAAATACTTTCCTCTTGTAATAAACAGAAAATTCTCATTAAAAATTATTTTTAAAGTATTCTGGTGTCTAATAACGAGGAGTAAATTCGATTGTTTTGCACCGTACAATTTTTATAAAAATAGTTTCCTAGTCAAAGCGTGGAATTTCTGTGATATGAAGTAAAAGATAATTGTAAAAAATATTCCGGTGAGAGAGTGCCCCGACCTTAATCAGGCTCTGGCTGCCGTGCGCAACAAATGTGATTTTAGCATGATGCTGCTCTAGCACATTGCGATATGGAAGTGCGCAATTACCTAGATGCTAATTTTGCAGGGCGATGGATTGGACGGTCGGGCCAGTCCGGAGGACAACCCCGATCTCCACATTTATCGAGCATCGATTTCTTCTTATGGAGGCATCTGAAGGTCATCATTTATGAGACGTCTGTTGATTGAAAAGAAGACCGTGTTCTCAACTGTCCATTGTGGCTGCACAAGTGCGCAAAACACCTGGTATTTTTGAAACTGTTTTCCAGTCTACACTTCGACGTTATCAAGCATGCATTGCGTCTGGTGGTAGCAATTTTGAACATTTATTATAAATATTTAAAGAAGCATTTTGATTTTAATATTTGTTTTTATACGTTTTTACTTTCGTTTTTTGCACAATGTTTTTATTTATTTATTTAATTTTTTGTGTTATTCAAAACTTGCATGCATAAAACTTTCATTTTGTAATGATTAATTTAAAATAACTTAAGTTACTTAATTAAGAATTAAATTAAAATTACAATGGCTTACTTTAAAAAAGATTTTTTTTTTTTTTTAAATTTATAATTAGATAATAATCAGTAAATAAAATTAGGTATGTTAGAATAACATGTGAGTAATTTGCTTACAGATGCCTTTATAAAAATTAACCTTTTTTAATTTTTTTAAGTAATCATTCTCAACAAAATCTGTATCGGGAAGCTTTGCATGTATTTACATCTTTTTTCTTAATCTGAAAAAAAAGCTTACATTACAATATGAAATTAATTTTAAAAATATATTTATAAAATAATCTGCACCAACATAATTAAGCAGCTAATTTTTTATGTACTACTGAGAACGTAATAACTATCCGTTAAGTTTCACGTAATGGTAGTTTTGATGTAACTTTTTTTAATTTACGTAAACAGAAGATAGTGTTAGCAGGGCCTGATTAAGGGGGAAGCTCGCTCTTGAGACATTATTTATACTTACACCGTTATTTTTTAACAAATACTTTCCTCCTATAATAAACAGAAAATTTTCATTAAAAATTATTTTAAAAGAATTCTGGTGTCTAATAACGGTGAGTAAATTGGATTGTTTTACACCGTTTATTTTTTATAAAAAATATTTCCTCGTCAAAGCGTGGAATTTCTATAACATGAAGTAAAAAATAATTGTAAAAATATTCCGGTATGAGCGAGCTTCCCCCTTAATCAGGCCCTGAGTGTTAGTAGCTAAATTTGGTCGAGATACTGGTTTATCATCAATTTTTAATCGTTTTTGTGTAGTCTTCGAAGCATTATGAAAATTTTAGTGTTTTATTATGCATTCACCACTATCATCAAAAGTAGATATTTCTTGAATGTTCTAATGTTAAAATATTTTATAAATAATTATAATTTTAAAAGAGTTATGCAGTTTTACGATATGAGCTTAAATTATTAGAAACATTGACAGACCAGCTTATGTTGATTTGAAAAAATCGGTTTATTTATTTTTTAGAATCTGTGACATTATTATGATGAAGATCTAATTAATAATAAAAATAGTTTTTACTCGTTTCGTGTTTATTTAATGTTATGGAATATAAAAATAAGGATGGATGGTTGGGTTTTGCTGCGCAGATGGGCAATTGGCGATGGTCTGGGACACACCCCTAGAGGTGGTCCGGAGACATGCCATCACAATTTTGATCCTCCACGGAAAAAATGGCTCGCCCGCTTCGGTGACCCACAGAGGTATAATTTTTTATGGGAACATGGAGGACATTGAGACCACGACATATTTTACGTGCACCAGCCACCATTAGTGTACACGACGGTCTTTAGCCGGCTCGAGTACCGAACCCGCAATCTTCCAATTACGAGGCCGGCGCTCTACCGACTGGGCTACAGCAGCCCTATAAAAATAAGGAAAAATCTCAATGTATGCATGTATTTATTTATTTATTTATTTAATAAATATCATTTATATAAGGCACTGAAAAAATTATATGGTCAATTAAATAGGTAGTTAAATTAGGAATTATGCACATATTTTGGAAACCATAGAAACAAAATTCCAACGTATGCAAATGATTTGTTAATTATAATATACTTTATTTAAAATCTAATTTAAATTAATCCAACTAATTACCATATTAAATATTAATCTCATTTGCTGATGGAAAAAAGTAGAATGCCGTCGAATTTTTCGGATGGATATGCAAATTTTCTGCGGTCTGAGACAGCACGAAATATAAAAGGCAACCAATTAATCCATTTAGAGTTACTTTAGTCTTTCTCTGTGCTATTGGCAACGATGCTGAGGCAGAAACAATGGTCCGATGTTGAACGCGGTAAAATCCTTGGAAATATAACGAGAGGAATGAGTGGTGCAGCTATTTTCAGGTCTATCGGTTTGTCTAAAATGGTAATCTATACATGTATTAATCTTTCAAAGTATGGTAAATGCAAGCGCCCATGGGGACCTGTACTTTCAAGGCACCAAATATCGACAGTTTTTTGATGGACGTGCGATAAAAAATAGTATTATTTTGAAATAGTTCGTGCTTTAAGCTTACCATTAACCAGCCGAACTATCTGCAGTGTTTTAAATTCCAACCCGAGGGCACAGTTCATAAAATTACAACCCCGACAACACTTGACAAAAAAGCATAAATTAGCTTCGAATTTCCTTTAAAAAAAATGTTTCCTTTTGGAATAAATGGAAAGATATAAATTTTTAGGTGAGAAATAATTAAATTTCGATGCGCCAGACGGCTTAAGAAAATGGTATCGTGATATTAAAAAAATAAACAAATCTAACTTTTCCAAGTTACCAATTATGGTAATTTATATTAAAATGAATGCAGAAACTATCAAGATATGTTGGGCAATGGTTTGCTTCCAATACCACTTTAATTACATCAAAAGATTGGACAATTCAACCAGGATGATGTCAGTATCTATGCTGCTCTGCTCATTCAACAAAATTTGGTTTGAAACGAATGAGGTCCGTCTGCTTGTTTGACCGTTCTGCAGTCCGGATTTAAACCTACTAGAAAATATATGGAGCGTACTTACGCAATCTGTTAATAAGGATTTATGACAATACCGATGGAAAAGGAACTCATCAATGCGACTAGAATGCATCAAACATCATCTCGACTTGATTCAACGATGACTGACCGACTGATAGATGTCGTTGACAAAAAAAAAAGTGGGGGGGGAGGGGGGGTCCTAGGATATTGACTTTACATTTCCCTTCATAATTCCTCGACCTTATATTTATTTCCAAGATGAATTGCCATCAGATTTCTAAATTTTCCTTTAATTATTTCATTATATATTACATATTTTCAAACGTTTCCGTTTTTAATTCCATTTTTAAGAAAGAGTGATATTAAATTTTTCGTCTTTAACATGTTGTACACTTTTCTTGTTAATATATTTTGTGACCTTATACTTAATTTTTTCCAGGGCCTTTGTACATAAAATAAATTTCGAATTTATTTTTTCAATAGTTTTCATTCAATATAAATTATTAAAATAAATGAAATAATATGTATTAAAAACTTAATCTTAATAGAGTTCGATATCGGTATTCAAGCAGAAGAGATATAAGAACTAAAAAAAAAAAAAAAAAAAAAAAAGCTGCCGTTCCATGACATCCCAAAGGTGTTCTAACGGATTGAGATCCGGTGAGTTAAGCGGCCAGGACATTAACTGGAATTCAGCAGTCTGTTCTTCGAAACACTCCAATACAATTCGATCCTTGTCACACGGAGCGTTGTCCTGTTGGCACATTCCATTTCCAGTTGGGAAGACAGGCGCCATGTAAAGGAGTAACTCGTCCGCAATGATGTTCAGATATTTCGTAGCGTTCATGATCTGCTCTACCACAACCACGGGTCTCAGAGACGTCCCCCGAGGCATAATACCAAAACCACCGACCAGTGTATGACCTGCTATACACTGAGGGAGCAAACGTTCGCCTGGAAGACAGCGTATCCTGACACGGCCAAAGGCGTGATAAATGACAAACCGTGATTCATCTGACCAGGCAACTCTTTTCCACTGATCCATGGTCCAGTCACGATGTTTCCGGACCAGCGTAGGCGTAGTTGGCGATGATGCTTGGTCAGCAAAGGCACATGAGTGGGACGTCTGCTGTGTATCCCAATATCCAACAGTGTTCGCTGAACAGTGTGCTCCTATACAATTCTACTTGATCCTGCATTGTATTGGGCTGTCAGCTGAGCAACTGTCTGTCTCCGGTTTTGATTCAAAAAGCGGGACAATATCCGACGACCTTTTTCCTTGATAACGTGTGAACATCCAAAACCATGTCGTCTACTGCTGGTTTCACCGTCATTCATTCACTTTGCATAAGTACTAACAACTGTAGATCCTGAACAACCCACGAGTCGTGCAGTTTCGGAAATGCTTGTTCCGAGTTTTAGAGCCATTACAATCTGCCCTGTATGAAAATCGCTTAGATCCACAGCGTTTCTCATCACACATAAAAGTAAGCAAAAGAATGATATTTCAGACTCTTCAGCAGCAGTTAAATGCAACTCCCACCTGATCACGTACCTTCTACGTCATCCAGGCGAGTTTATTGCAAAATGTAGGGGTGGTCATAATGTTTTGACTCTTGGGTATATATATATATATATAATATAAATATTAAAAAGTAGTATGACTGTTTTTGTAATTATGAATGCAGGGGTGTTTACGTTTTGCCAGCAATTACGAATTGAATTTTTAGTTATAGTTAATTGCTAAACTTTACTAGAAGACTATCAGTAATAGAACTGTTAAAAAATTCGGGTAGTAATTTCTGTGTGACACAAACAAACCTGTTAATGAAGCATTTTATCTTAGTACTAAGCATTGTTTACCGATTTAAATCTTAGGAAAGTATTAAACTAAATATTATCGATAATAATCCATTGCGAGAGAACTGAATAATATTACAAGTAGATAACAATGAAAATTGCAATTTTAAAACCTTTTTTTTTTTTTTTTTTTTAATTAGTTGCTCAATTCTTCGTCAAATATAATGCTAGAAACACGGGTGCAAACATATTTTAACATTTCACAACATGCTTGCAATTTCTAATACATTCATTTAAACATTTTTTTCTTCAAAGATACATTTTAATATAAAGATGCTTTCTTTTATACAGTTCGCTGCTTCTAAAGATAAAAGTTAAAAAGAGCTTTCCGTATTTTCCAGTGTGTAACGCACAGGTAAAAAAAAATGAGTTACACGCCAGAAAATTTTATTTACAAATAAGGTTATATTTGTAAGAAACAAAAGATTGTTAAAAAATAGCTTTTTCTACACATTTAAATTTCCGGTGTATAATTCATTGAACAAACCGGTGCATTATACGCCGGGATATGCTGTACATGGAATGTATAGCTGCCAAGCTAATTCTCTGTAGTGATTGTTAATTAATTTTTAATTAAATTTTAGTTATTAGTATTAAATTTTAGTTATTAGTTATTTAGAGAATTATTTAATTAATTTTTAGAGTAAATCTCTCGAAATGCATTTACGATGAAATATGTCGAAAAGTACTATTAAAAAAAGGCTTCAAGTAAAGTGACTGGTAGGAAAGCTGATCTTATGCTGATGGAAAAAAAAAGCAGGTGTATGAAATGACAGGGAAGTGTCCCTGTGTATAGGAAAGAAATTGTAGAGTGATCAACACAATTAATTACATGGAATGTGTGGAATTAATCAAAAGGGAACTGAGTAAAGGTAGTTAAGGAGAAATGTAGAAGAAATTAAAGATTTGTGGACTGAATGTAAAATTTCTAGCTATCGGACGACTTAAATACAGAGAAATTATAATTAACAATATTTTTAAGAATTTCATAAAGGCTTCAAAGAAATCGACTTCGTGTGTAGATTTAAGCTTGCAAATTATTCTACATATTCTAATGCCATAACATGTGAGTAATTTGCTTACAGATGCCTTTATAAAAAGTAACCTTTTTTAATTTTTTTAAGTAATCATTCTCAACAAAATTTGAATTGGGAAGCTTTACGTGTATTCACATCTTGTTTCTTAATCTGAAAAGAAAAAAAAAAAAAAAAAGCTTATATTAAAATATGAAATTAATTTAAAATAAATATTTATAAAATAACTTGCACCAACATTATTAAGCAACTAATTTTTTATGTATTACTGACAACGCCGTAACGATTGGTTTTGTTCCAATAACGATAAATTTAATCAGGCAAGAACAGCGTACTTGCTGTTTGATAAGACGAAGAAAAGAATGTAACGAAAACCGATTACTTACATTATTTTATAGAACTTTTTTTATTTGCATGAACAGAAGATAGAGTTAGTAGCTAAATTTGGTCGAGATACTGGTATATCATCAGTTTTTAATCGTTTTTGTAAAGTCTTCGCAGCATTTTGAAAATTTTAGAGCTTTATTATGCATTCACCACTATCTTCAAAAGTAGATTTTTCTTGAATGTTCTAATGTTAAAATATTTTATAAATAATTATAATTTTGAAAGAGTTATGCAGTCTTACGACACGAGCTTAAAATATTAGAAACATTGAGAGACCAGCTTATGTTGACATGAAAAAATCGGTTCATTTATTTTTTAGAATCTGTGACATTATTAGGAAAGATCTAATAATAAAAATAGTTTTTATTCGTTTCGTGTTTATGTAATGTTATGGAATATAAAATAAGGAAAAATCTCAATGTATGTATTTATTTATTTATTTATTTTTAATAAATATCATTTATATAAGGGACTGAAAAAATTATACGGTCGATTAAATAGGTAGTTAAATTAGGATTTATGCAGATTTTTCGGATAACATAGCAACAAAAATCCAACGTATGCAAATGATTTGTTAATTATAATATACTTTATTTAAAATCTAATTTAAATTAATCCAACTAATTACCATATTAAATATTAATCTCATTTGCTGATGGAAAAAGGTGGAATGCCGTCCAATTTTTCGGAGGGATATGCAAATTTTCTGCGGTCTGAGACAGCAAGAAATATAAAAGGCAACCAAACAATCCATTTAGAGTTACTTTAGTCTTTCTCTGCTATTGGCCACGATGCTGAGGCAGAAACAATGGTCCGATATTGTACACGGTAAAATTCTTGGAAGGAAAGCTAGAGGAATGAGTGGTGCAGTTATTTTCAAGTCTATCGGTTAGTCTAAAATGGTAATCGGTACATGTATTAATCTTTCAATGTATGGTAAATGCAAGCGCCCATGGGGTCCTGCACTTTCAAAGCACCAAAAATCGACAGTTTTTTTATGGACGTGCGATAAAAAATAGTCTTCTATTTAAAGTGTTCGTGCTTTAAGCTTACCATTAACCAGACGAACTATCCGCAGTGTTTTAAATTCCAACCCGAGGGCACAGTTCATAAAATTACAACCTCGACAACACTTGAGACAGAAGTATAAATTAGCTCGCTTGGAATTTCGTTAAAAAAATGTTTCCTTTTGGGATAAATGGAAGGATCTAATTTTTTCGATGAGAAATAATTAAATTTTGATGCGTCAGACGGCTTAAAAAAATGCTGGCATGATATTAAAAAATTTAAAGCCTAACTTTTCCAAGTTACCAATTATGGTAATTTATATAAAAATGAATGCAGAAACTATCAAGATATGTTGGACAATAGTTTGCTTCCAATACCACTCTAATTGCACCAAGAGATTGGACATTTCAACTAGGATGATGCCAGCATCTGCTTGTTTGACCGTTCTGCCGTCCGGATTTAAACCCACTAAAAAATATATGGAGCGTACTTAAGCAATTTGTTAATAACGATTTATGACAATATCGATGCAAAAGGAACTCATCAATGCGGCTAGAATGCATCAAATATCATCTCGACTTGATTCAACGATGACTGATGGACTGATAAATGTTGTTGCCAAAAAAAAAAAAAAAAAAAAAAAGGAGGGGGGGGGGAGAATTTCTAGGGTATTGACTTTATATTTCCATTCACAATTCCTCGCCCATATAATTATTTCCAAGATGAACTGTCACAGATTTCTAAATTGTCCTTTAATTCTTTTATTATATATTACATATTTTCATATGTTTCTGTTTTTAATTCCATTTTTAAGAAAGAGTGATACTAAATTTTTCGTGTTTAACTATGTCGTAAACTTTGCTTGTTAATATATTTTGCGATCTTATACTTACTTTTTTCCAGGGTCTTAGTACGTAAAATAAATTTCGAATTTATGTTTTCAATGGTTTTCATTCAATATAAATTATTAAAGTAAATGCAATAATATTGATTAAAAACTTAAACTAAATAGAGTTAGATATAAGAATTCAAGCAGAAGAGATATAAGAACTAAAAAAAATCATGGTAGGGGCTCAAGCATTTCCATTTGAAAATTATTCAAAAAAAAAAAAAAAAAAAAAAATAGATGCGCATAAATATTTTTTTTTTTATGTACTTCTTTTGCTTGTTATTTTGCAATAACAAATGTAATTAGCTTGAGCCCTCTGAGCCCTGTTCTTTCTTATCTAACGTCCTTATAATGAAATGCAGTGATGTTACTTTATGTTATTAACTGGCAGGAAAAAAAAAAGGGGGGCTAGTATATCAAAATATACTTTTTTTTTTTTTTTTAGAGAGACCAGACGTTCCCCATGAAGATCAGATGGATCTTTTAAATAAATAAGAATTTTATTGTGATTTATTTTTCCTAAAAATATTTTGACGGTAGAATCTCTGAAAACTTTAGTCAAGGCTCGCTCTAGAGAATAACTGATAGTAAGTCTTTAGATTTCACCGATTATTTCTATATATACGCTCAAGAGCCAAAACATTATGACTAATTTCTTTTAATTAAATAAGAACGAAAAGGAAGTTGTTGCAAAATTTTGTCGTCAAACTAGTTTATCCTTAACGCTGTTTATTGACTCAAATAAAATAGTAGGTTGCTGTCTCCATCCAGAAATCTAGTTGTAGAGTATATGATTGATGATTTACACACAAACTTTCGTATTTTGGTCTTTTTTTTTTTTTTTTTTTTTTTTTTCAATCTTGTAGATCTGTCACAGTCGATGAAGAAAAAGTGCACTTAAGACGTTGTATATTATACGAGTTCCTAAAAGGGAATAACGTGATAAAGGCGACAAAAAACTTGTGTGACGTGTTTGGAGAGGACGCAGTAACAGCTCGAATGGGCCAAAGATGGTTTGCGAAATGTCGTATGGTTGATTTTAAACCCTTCACTTGCTACCCCGAGATAACTCGCGGGAATTCAACCTTCCACACACAAAGCGGTCAGTGAAGTGGTTAATTTGAAAGATAAACCCAGATCAGGAAGACCATCAGGTGTCAATGACGAAGTGCTACAGTATGATCAGGACAAATCCTACGTTAACTTCCACAGAAATGGGCTTCAAGTTGGAATTTATCAGACTACTACTTTCGATCAAATTAAAAGGCTTGGTTTCGTGTCCAAATTCTCTGTTTGGGTGTCACACAATGGCAAAACTCTCCTTTACACCTAATATTTTAACATCCCAAAAATGTCTATGCTTTTAAATTCCTTCAGTTAATTTTTTTCCTGTTAAATGATCCATTTAACATAAACATGCAGTTTTTTTAGAGACGTCATACTGAAAGGTAACTGGAAATTTTACAAAAAAAAGTTGAAATTATTTGTTCTCTCCATTTTATATGGCATGAAGGAAACACGTTCGATTTTAGCATAGCAATCAACTGCTTGTTGAAGTAATTTCTGTCTGAAAGTCCTCACAAATTTAGAGGTCATACATAGCGCGTCCAACTTTTATCTCATCAGTGTCTTTTAACAATAAACGTTGGTATGATTATTCTTTGAAATGAAGCGAAATGTTGCGACAAAAGAAAGAAAAAGAGTTACTATAATTAAATAGCGGTATGAAAAAAGCGAGACACCATGACCCCTAAAAATTGAGATTTTCATTAAAAGTTCGCGAAATATCTGCTGATTCTGGTAAAGACTTAAAGGAGACAAGTTACGTTTCAGTATATTAAAAACTGATAAATGATTGTGCAGTTAATATAGACTGGAACAGCCAGTGAATTTTTTTAGGGACATATACACTAAATCATATTTTGGTTAATATTCTTCGTTTTTCTAATAATATTGTTTGCAAATTCTGTTAATGATTTAAGAAAATGCTTTTGAGTTTTAATAGGTTTCTATGGAATATTTAAGATGGACGATATATTTTTTAAAAGTAATTTTTAATGCCTAATCGCCAAATACTTAAAAACTTTTATTCATTATAATCTTATATTTAATATCAAAATTAAATAAAAATTTCGATAAATATTGAAATTTGGATTTTTTTTTTCCTTTGGAAATCATTTTAGAGAAATAAAGTTTTATTTAACATCGCACTAAAGTTACGCAATGAACAATAGCAGCGTCGGTTACCTCAAGCTGCTGAGGTGCACAATGCAGTCAATATGAAATTATATTTCAGGATTTTTATTCTTTATAATCTTACATCTTACACTAAAACATGAGTACAAAATATTCCAAAAACTTTCAAATTTGCTCTTTAAAAATAAATAAATAAATAAATAAATAATTGTAAGTATACTTTATTTAACATTTTTATCGCCAAATTGAAAAGTGGAATTTCGTACCAAAAAAAAAAAAAAAAGTAAATAAAATAAAATAAAAATCCCTTCCCTTGTGCCCAATATAAATTATATTGAGCACAAGGGCAGGGATTTTTATTTTATTTTATTTATAATTATATTTAATATTATATATAATATTTTATTTATATTAATTAATAATAAATTTATTATTAATTAATAATATTTATAATAAATATTATGCGCCGTTACGCTGTGATCGCTGTACTATTCCTCTTAGAAACTTGATAGTGGCGTGCACTCGATAACGTGTGATCGGCCGTTTGATGACAACTCGAATCGCGTTATTGGCAATTAACATGTTAACATAGCATTAAAGTTACGCAATGAGCAATAGCACCGTAATCTACCCCAAGCTGCTTATGTGCAAAACATTAAATACAAACAGTGGAAAAAGTCAGAAATTACTTTTGAGAGAATTTGTCTTCGTACTGAATCTGCATCGTAGGTAATTTACGACGGTCTGGGAGTATGAGTTAGAGAAACCTTAAAGTGTAATAGCATGGTTCACAGTGTGCCTAAAATATTACTGTAAATTTCATTATATTTCCACCACTATCGTCAATAGAAATTGTTCCTTAAATCTTTTTGAATGCTTCAATGGTACAATATCTTGTAAAAAACCATTGTTTTAAAGTAGTGATAACACGATAGTAAAATGAGAGTAAAGTTTTAAAAAACTGTTGAAGGCGTGATTTATTACTCAAAGTAGGAATGCTTTTGAACAGTATCCTCTTTTTATTAAATAATTAGACCTGCTAACTATGCTAGTTTATCCTTAATGGTATTAGGTCCCGCCTTATTTTCATATGAGAATAGATGTAGAGTAATATTCAGCAATGTGTTCTCATGATTAAATAAGAAGATTATTGCTCTACAACTACTCTGGTGTGAAAAAAAAAAGGCGGGGCTTAATACCATTACGGATAAACTAGCATAGTTAGCAGATCTAAATAATAAATATCCTTTCTCAGATTTTTGTTTAAATCTTGTTATCTATAATTTTGCATATTGTATACTGTACGTTTATCCACCTCAAATTAAATGTAATACTTTATAGAAACGCATTCATGAGGGGCTTACTGTACAAAATAAAAATATACTCATCAGATACAGATAAATTATTTTTTCTTGAATATTAAACCTTTTTTTTTCTGTTGTTATTTTTCATTATTACTATTATTATTTTATCTTGCTATTGACATTTTTCTAACTGAATATTGTAGTGTCCATGTGACACAAGTTATTTAAATTTTAACGTATTAATTTAGATAAGAAACAACTCCTTTCTTTTTAAAATTAAAATATTTAAAAGTTTTTAATTCATAAACTATATTAAATAATTTAAGAAAAAAATAATGTTTCTTCTAACTAACTGTAGTTTAAATTTGGTTTTTAGGTCAAGAACGCCGCATTTATTTAAATTTCTTTATTCATGAATTCCGAAAATTTTTTATTGTTATTATATACACATTTAATCAACTGAAAAACTTTAAATACGTATGCAATTTTAAACATTTCTATTTTTCAAATAAAATTTAAACTCGAATTCGATTTCTTATATGAAAATCACAATTTATGTGAAATTTAATTTTGTTTATCATAATTGTTTAATACATTTCAAGTTTTATTTTTTTTTTTCTTCATAGCTGCCAACTAATTTTTTTTTTTTTTTGCTCGAGAAATGTTTAATAAGTTTTTTAGCAGTTTTCTCTCAATAAACATCGCGAATTTTTTTGCAAACCAATGGTTGTATCAACCCTGTGGCGCAGGGTAATTCGGATCATTTAAATTATACTGCCACCGGAATTTACGAACAAAATTAATATAAAAGAAATTTCAAATTTTCAGGTTGACAAAAATGTGTGCTATGTTATAAGCATAAATGTTAGCTAAAAAATTCCGGGATGAGTTTTTGCACTTGAGAATTACAATTAGGTGTTCCATCTGCGGGAACAATGCGACTGAAAGGGTTAAAAAACCGTTCAAGTTGGCACCTATGTTCATTATTATTATTATTACTTTTTCAAACATTTTCTTTTTCGTTATGCATGATGATTTTGTATTTGTTTGATAAGTGTTTTCTTTTCTTGAGAGAAACGTGTGTAAAAAAATAAGATAATGCATTTCCAGTGTAATAAATTTAGAAAGGTATTTTCCACATATTTATATAATATATATAATAAAGATGGATCCCATCTTACGAAGTTAAAAATAACATAAAGAAATTTTTGATATTCGATTACAGTTAAGGGGCAGTTTAACGTTCCTGACCCGTAAATGGATTATATCGAAAACTGAAAATATTTTGTAATTTGTAGACACAGATGTCAAATTCCCACTTTTAACACTTAATTATGCGATGTCGATAAGTTGTTATTAAATGCTATTACACCATTGATAGAAATATACTCAGAGAGGTTGGAAACTTCTATACGCGGTGATCCCCCAGCTGATAGAAATTACGCCATTGATAGAAATATCCTCCAAGAGGTTGGAAACTTCCATACAAGTCGATCCCCCAGCTGATAGAAATTACGCCATTCATAGAAATATCCTCAAAGAGGTTGGAAACTTCCATGCAAGTTGATCTCCCAGTTGATAGAAATCACGTCATTGATAGAAATATCCTCAAAGAGGTTGGAAACTTCCTTACAAGTTGATCCTCTAGCTGAAATTTTGAGTTGATTCCACATCTCAAAATTTCAGCTGAAAAGAGTTTTTTATTGAAAGCAAAACGGCTGAATATCAGCATGAAATCACAGTGATATCATAGTATTATAATACAAAATATTTGTGCTATTTGGGGACTACGACGGATGAGAAAAGGAGCTTAAAAAATTATGTGTTTACAGTATTAGGATTCGGAATGGTTATTTTTTTAATTTTTAAATCCGTTTTGGAGCTCACCTAAACAAAAAAACGCCAATTTGGGAAAAAAAAAATAATAATGAATAAATAAATAATAAAATCCAATAAAATCCAATAAAACTATATGCCAGTTCAAAGATATTTTTAAAATAATTCAAGGATGAACCAGAAAAGAAAAATAAAAAAAAGAAAGGAACATTTCGTTTGTTCAGTGGTTGCCCGGAACAAATTTGAAATAATCGCGATAGATAAGAGAAAAGAATTCTCCTAAAATCAGTGCTTCCAGATTTTCAGACTTTTTTTATTCAACATCAAACACTAAATTTTAAACGCAACGGCTGCCAAATGACTTCGAAAAATTGTTTATTGTACATATGGAATGTCAAATTACATTATTATTGGTGATTATTGAATAAAATAGTACCAAAAT
Organism: Salticus scenicus; assembly: GCA_963930645.1. Taxonomy (NCBI): domain Eukaryota; kingdom Metazoa; phylum Arthropoda; class Arachnida; order Araneae; family Salticidae; genus Salticus; species Salticus scenicus. Next base: position 131,911,316 of record OZ005660.1, on the reverse strand, counting down.
CTGGCAACACTGGCTACAATAGACACGAGAACGCAGTTGTTCAATTCATAGCTGCCAAGATTTCTAATTTATTCCGGAATGTTGTTAGCCCCGCCCTTTTTTCTCAACGAATCTTTTTTGAGTAATATTTTTCATGTTTAATCGTAGTTAAATAATGAAGAAAAATTTATCTAGAAATATTACGGTGTGAAAAACGAGCTGGGCTAGCATCATTCCGGAATAAATTAAAAAACTTGGCAGGTATGTCAATATATGTCTGTCGTAATCTAAATTGAAACTTCGCCTGTCCATACTTGGAAATGAAAATTGAAAAATTGCTTTTTTTTTCTTTTTAAATAAGGAAATGAAATATGTTACTTTAAACAACAACTGGCAAAATAAAGGGATTTATGTTAATTAAAGACGTTTCAAAAAGGGAAAGTTTATTTCCTGCAAATAAATAATTTTTATATCAAATATTTCCTGTCTGCAACCCGTAGAATATTTTAAAGGAATATCTTTTCTAAATACTGAAATTCAAAACTTGCATGCATAAGACATTAATTTTGTAAGGTTCAATTTAGAATAATTTAAGTTACTTAATTGAAAATTAATTAAAATTAAATTTATTTTCTTTAAAATGGTTTTTTGATTTATATAGGTAATTAGGTATTTAGTAACTTGAAGAAAAATCAGGTATGTTTAAATAATATGTGAGTAATTTGCTTGCAGATACCTTTATAAAAATTACCTTTTTTTTTTTTTTTTAATAATCACTCTCAACAAAATTTGAAAAGGGATGCTTTACGTGTATTCACATCTTTTTTTCTGAATCTACAAAAAAAAAAAAAAAAAAAAAAAATACTAAGCTTATATTATAATATGAAATTCATTTAAAAAAGGTATTTATAAAATAATTGGCACCAGCATTATTAAGCAGCTAATTTTTTACGTACTACTAAGAACGATGGATGCAGCAGAAAGTGTTTTTTTAGTAATTTTTGTCATGAAAAAACAGTGATATTGCTGTTTGATAAGACGAAGACAAAACTGTTTAGAAAACTGATTTTTCAAACCGTATTTCAAGTAACTTTTTTTTTTTTTTTTTTTTTTTTTAAGTCAATGCAGTAAAGAGTGTTAGTAGCTAAAGGTGGTCCAGATATTGGTTTATCACTAACTTTTAATCGATATATTGCGGCCTTCGTAGCATTACTAAAATTTTAGTGTTTTATTATGCATTGACCATTATTTTCAAAAGTAAATTTTTCTTGAATATTCTAATGTTAAAACAATTTGTAAATAATTATAAGTTTAAAAGTTTGATGCAATCTAATGAAATAAGCTTAAATTATTAGAAACGTTTCAACGTTCTTGACTTGAAAAAAGATCGGTTTTTTTTTTTTTTTTTTTTTTAGAATCTGTGACATTATTTAAATGAAAATATAAAAATAGCTTTTACTCTTTTTGTGTTTATGTAATGTTGTGAAATATAAAAGTAAGGAGAAAATCCAATGTATTTCTAATAATAATTATAATAATTTTTTTTTAAATAAATATCGTTTAAATAAACGTAAAATAAATTATAAATTTATGCTTTAATTGATTAACACTCAATATAAATTATTAAAAGAACAATTGATTAAAATTTTCAAACTTAATAGTATTAGATTTCAGAATTCAAGGAGCAGAGACATAAGTATCATAGCCTGCTAAACTAGATGCCTTTAGCGTAACTCGGAAACTTGGTAACAGTTGAAACTGTGGACAGCGCCACCTGGTAGAGATTGAGCGACTTTTATATTCAAATGTCCCCAATAATTTTAAGAAGAGATATATATAATCGACGTTTCTTCGTTTCTTTTCGCCTTTTATGTATGTCATATACCAATTTTAAAAATTTTGGGTGGCTGTTGAATACAAATTTCAAGTAATATGTACCAGGCGGCGCTGTCTACGGCTTCAACTGTTGCAAAGTTTCCGAGCTTCGCGACAGGCATCTAGTTTAGAAGGCTATGTAAGAACTAAAAAAAAAAAAAAAAAAAAAATCATAGTAAGAGCTCAAAATTTTCTTCTGCAAGTCATTCAAAATTATTTTCAGAAAATCAATAATTGAATAATAATTAATAATTACTCATTAATAATATAAATTAAAAAAAGAAAGATAAGCATAAATATTTTTAAAAAGTTACTTCTTTTACTTGTCATTTTGGTGTATTAAATGTAATAAACTTGAGCCCCTTGAGCCTTTCTATTTCCTACGCTTTTATCATGAAATACAATGATGTTACTTATATTAAAATAGACATTTTTTTTTCTTTTTAATAGAGACAAGACATTTCTCAGGAAGATTTTATGGATCATTTAGATAAAATATATATTATGACTTATTTTTTTCCAAAAATATTTTGCTGATAGAATCTCTCAAAAGTTTAGTCAACCCTTTAAGGGGCGGTGATGCCACTACAGCATCACCTAATTTTTAATTTTTAAATGCAAAAACTCATCCAGGAATTTTTTTAGCAAAATTTTATTATTATAACATCGCAGATAATGGTGTCAATTATTTTTATTTTAAATTTATTCGTGAATTCCGGTGGCAGTGTAATTTAAATGATCCCAACTACACTTTACTCCCGATTATCCGTGAGCGGATTATCCGTGCAGCCCAAAAATTTAAATTTTCTCGTTTTTTCCTGTTCTCATTCAGGGGCGAAAACCCCTTGTTATAGGAAAGTCTAAAAATTCTAGATCTTTCGGGAAAAATTTTGAAAACAAAATACCTGTTTATTATTATTCTCAATCATCATCTTGGATGAATACCGACTTGTGTAAAAGGTGGTTTCATAAGAAATTTGTGCCACAAGTAAGCGAGAGGCTACGAAAAAAAGGTCTACCGAAAAAAGCAGTTCTTTTAATTGACAATCCATGCCATCCGGATGATATTTCGTCATGTGATGGAGATATTTTTGTAAAGTTCTTTCCTCCAAATGTAACTTCACTCATCCAGCCAATGGACCAAGGAGTTATCTCAACAATGAAGCGCATCTACAGAAGAAATCTTTTGAGACTGCTATTGAAAGAACATGAAAATTTCGTTAAATTTTGGAAAAAGCTCACGATCTTTGATGCAGTGCAGCTTATTGCTGAAGCTTGGGATGAAATTCAAAACTCGACGTTGCTTCATGCTTGGAAAAATTTGATGCCTGGGGTCATACATGCAGATGATTCTGCAAACAAAAACAAAGTACAAGCTTCTGAAATTGTTGAAATTATTTCTGATGTTGATGGATTTCAAAATATTGATGAAGAAAATCTAGAAGATTGGATGAACGAAGATAAAAACGAAAAAGGCTATAAAATTTTTCAGATCAAGGAATAGTGGATGCAGTTTCAGGCGAGCAAAGCGAAGGCGAAGAACGGGAACATAGTGAAGATGAACATGATGCAACAAGTGTGAGTCACGAAACAGCATTGCAGTGCATAGATCAACTGTTAGACTACATGGGTCATCAAAATAATTTCGAGTTCAATGATGTCATATCTTTGCGCAACGTTCGCAAAATTATAAGGAAAAATGCCACGTTGGTTCGCAGACAAGCAAATATAACAGACTTCTTCCAGAAGAACAACTGACAGTTTTAAAGTTATGCCAAATTTTATTACATATTTCATTACTAATACTTAATGTATTACTTTTTGTATTAGTAGAGTATCGTAATTAAACCCGAAGTATTTTATATACCACCGTGTACTTTACTTATAGCCTCCAAATATACACACTTTTCTGCGTGTTTGGTCATTTTCGGATTATCCGTGTTTTTCGATTATCCGTGTACACCCGTGCATTAATTAGCACGGATAATCGGGAGTACAGTGTACCTTGCGCCGCAAAGGGTTAAAGCTGACTCAAGAGAATATCTCTCAACAATTACTTAGATTTCCCTGATTAATTTTATTTTATTTTCCTTATTGTAAAACGTAAATATTAAAAGTAGTACGGCAGTTTTTATTAATAATGAATGAAGCATTTCATCTTAGCATTAAGCGTTATTTACCGAGTTAAGATTTAAGAAAGTATTAAACTAAAAATTATCTATAAAAATTCATTGCGAGAGGACTGTATAATATTACAAGTAGACATCATTGCACATTGCAACTTTAAAACTATTTTTTTTATTAGTTACACAGTTCATCGTCAAATATAATTCTAGAAATACGGATCGAAACATCTTTTTACATTTGAAAGATTCTTACTATTTTTAATTCGTCCAATTAAACATTTTCCAGTTCAAAAATACATTTTAACACAACTATGCGTTCTTTTACATGATCCACTGCTTCTTAAGTTAAAGGTAAGAAGTACTTGTATGGAATGCATAGCTGCAAACTTAATTCAGTACCAGCCCCTATTTAAATATCATTTAATTCTGAGACAGGTTCTCTGCAAATGCATTTACGATGAAATAAAAAGAAAAGTAATCTAAAAAAATACTAACCCGTTAGTAGTCGCTAATTGGTCGATTTGCCGCACATCTTTTAGTTTTGCAAGGTTTTTTTATTCAATAGACACCAAAAATTTTTAGAAGTAGCATTTATATGTATAAAACGCACATAAAATCGAAGAAACGCCGGTCACATCACTTCTTAAAATTATTGGTGAGAGTTAAATAAAAAGTGTGCTATTTTTAATAGGTGGCGCTGTCTATAGCGACTGCTAACATGCTTATGGTGAAAAAAAAAAAAAAAGGCGGGTACTAACTATACTCAGGATTATTTATTAGGATGTTGGCAACTATGGAAATGTTTGAAAAGAAAAAAAAAAACTTTTGTGCTCTCTATTTATTTATTTATTTTATTTTGTTTATTTATTTGCATTTATTTATTTGTTTATTGGCATGTTAAGAGATTGTTGCTTGAATTTAACTTCACTATCTCTCTAAGTGTTGAAGCAACATTTTTCTGAAAATCGGTACAAACTCATGGGTGACCCTAGTTTTTTCATACTATTTACTATTTGCAATGAAGATTGCATTGATTAATCGCTGAAATGGTGTTATCGAATTACTAAAAAAAAAAAAAAATGTTTAAATAATTAGTGGTGTAAAACATGAAAGACCTTATTAGTGCTTGTAATTAATAATTTGTGCAAACACTTGGCCAAAAGATATTTCAGATACTTGATAGGAGGAAAAAAATAACAGGTGTAGTCATGTGTATCCATATGCAGAGGAATAGAACCAGAGTAGTACTATACCATCAGCAGTGTCTATAGCAACACTTTCGCGACCGCATGTTTTTGTCTTTTGACAGTAAAGCCAGTCTGTGGGCGTTATTATTCCAAGTTATAATATTTCAGGACAAAATTTTCTCTATTCACATTTATATTACAAATAGATATACATTATAATTATACTCTTTCTAATCAAAGTATTTGCATCCATAGTATATTGATTGTACAAATATGAATATTGGGTATATTCTTAAGAAATTAATAACATACAAATTGCGAAAGAAACGCCCACTGGTGGAGTTTTATATTTTCAATATTTCTACGTCAGCGGTCGCGAAAGTGTTAAATAATAAGAGTCTACCAAAGCGGTTACATCAGTTTCTGCTGCTATAATGACAGGTAATAAAGTTATTAGTGACTTTGAACGTAGTTTTGTAATCAGTGCACAAAAGGGGAGTGGTGGCATTTTCGAAGTACCCAAACTGAAACTCCCATTGCATTATCGCTTATGACCATTTTACAGCTGTACCGTGGATATAGATCATCGTTAAAACATCATATCTCTGTCATCGCTGAGGCCGGAAATAGGTAAGAACCGGAAGTGAGGCCGGAAATAGGCAAGGGCGACTCATGCGATTCATTAACCCCTTCCGCTCCAGGCTAGCTGTAGTGTAAATATGGGAAATACCAGATTATAATTTTGAAATAATGCAATACATAACGAAGTAACAATGTGCATTTTGTTGTGAAGTCCCTTTTCAGTTCAGGCAGTTGCTCAGGACGTGCATCGGCAAAAGGATCCGACGTAAATTTCCAGTCACTTGCTGTAAGTGGTTCATCACCACTGTCATCGCTTTCGCCGTCTTCACTTGTTGTAAAGTCGTCATTGGAATCTTCAAGTTCGTCATAATGTGGGATATAATCACTAACCGAATCACTAGAATCAGACATTATTCACAGTTTCAAACACCGGCAAAACACACAAAATCAAGGAGCGAAAATTACACACAACCGCAGCCGCGAAAAATCACGAAACAACTGGCGTAGCCAAAACTAATAGGTCACCGAGACTACTAACGCCATCTAGTTGTCAGTAATGAAAATACAATTTCGAAGTACCATATGACAAATAAAATAACTCTCTCTGATACCACTACAACGTTGGGTTTATTGTATCGTATTCTTTATTTGGACGTATGCACGTACGTCCATGGTATTAATGGCCATTAACACTAGGACGTACGCACGTACGTCCCTGGAGTGGAAGGGGTTAAACGCGAGTGACATGCAACCATTCTCCACATTGCAGTACATTTCAGTGCTAGGTAGTATTACTAGATCTGACGGATTTTTTATTCGCTAATCACAAATAATTTTAGAAAGTTATATTTTATATGCTCAATAAACGACTAATGTTCGTTGTAATTAGGAAAACGTTACAATTAAATATTATTGGCGATTATTGAATAAAAATCTGCCAAATCTGCCAACACTGGTGCTAGGGCATCAACAAGTGTTAGAGTGTATACTATTTAACGAACTATTGTTGACAAGGGTTTTCGATGTGAAAGGCCCGCTCATGTACCTTTGTTGACTGCAAGACACAAGGCTCTACGCTTCGTCTGGACCAAGCCAATACAACCACCGGACTGTTAATAACTGGAAACTCGTTGCGTATTCTCAAATATCCCGCTCCCAGTTTTATAGGTCGGATGTACTTCTACGGTTATGAAGGCAGCTTCGTAAATTCATGGAACTTACATATCAACAGGAGATTGTTCAAGGTGATAGATGATCTGTCACACTTTGAGGCGTTTGCAGATTTATTGTTATGGGACATGTTATACGTCTACTTATTATTCTGACGTCTAAAAAGTGAGAAATACGTAAGCATTCTGACCGATCACCTTCATCCATTGATGTCTATTATTTATTCCGACGACATGGACAATTCCATCCGGACAATACAACACTCAAAACGTCGAGAGTTGCTACTGAGTGGCTCCAGAAAACCTCTTCTGAATTTAGACATATCCACTGTCCACCTAAATTTCAAGTCATGAACTATATTGAGTATATCTAGGATGCATTGCAACGGTCTGTTCTGAAGAGAACCCCGTCGCATTCTTATGAATTTGTGAATTCTCTTTAAGTTTTATGGTGTGATCTACCTACAAGACAATTTTAAAAATTAGTCACGCACCGTTGTCTTGTTTCACTATTACCTTTTCACTAGCTACCAACATTACATGATATTAGTCACGTGTATCTGTATTTGGACACATGAACAGTTATTTGACCTATAAAACTGACTTGGACAGTGTATCTAAAATGATTGAAATAAAGTTTTCAAATGCAATTTTTTAAATAAGAATATTTTTTTTTTTTTAATCGCAAAAAAATATTTATTTTTAACTGACAATCAATTGTTTTGAGATAACAATAAATAAATGAATAAATAATAGAAATATATATATATATATATATATATATAAATCTTACATTTTTTGTTATTCAGAGTTTTTATTTTTTCTTTGTCTTATAAATGTAAGCGAAGTAGATATTTTTCAAACCTGAAAGTGAGCATTTCGAATAATTTTGAATCGGTCATTCCTCCGGCGAACCAAGTATACACGATTGGATAGCGTTTATTATTTAGAAACAGTAACAGAAGCGGAAATATACTTGCGTGTAATTGGTATTAAATTTCCCATAGAATTATCCAGCTTTGTATATATGATTTTTTTTTTCTGTTAGAATGTTGACAGGTATCTGATAACTCTCACTTAGAAATTCGAAATGATGATGGAAGTGTTCGATGTTAAAATAAAGATAAGAACGCTAAACAAAGTACACGACAGCTAAATGATTCTTTTAGTAGTCTCTGTGTGAACGCAATCGTGGATAAATGTGACATAAGCAATGTTTTGTTGAGAACGCTTGAAATTTTATTATTCTTGTGGCATGTGTGTAGTGAAAGAATTTTATTCTGAGCGTTTATATATTTGTACCTCAGAAAATACTAAAAATAAACCTATTTTGAAAGAAGCTATGATTTTGAAAGAATTTCTGTAAAATCTAAAAGACGTTTGTAGTTTTCTGGCAATCCCTCAATGAAAGAAACGACTGATCGGTAATTCTCTTTAATTTAATGTGATGAGAGATGACTCCGCTTCTTTGACTATTGCGCAGATTTGCTATTCGTATGGTATTTTGAATGGGAAAGTAAATACTTTGATTGTGAGTTCAAAGCAACGGTATAACAATTCAGAAATCCTAAGACAGGTTAAACAATTTCACTTCAAAATGGTTAAAACTACTTTCAAGAAAATCAATTAAAAATTATATGTTATGTCATATATTTAATCATTATTAAATAATATTAAATGCAAAAATTGAAATATAAGTGAATAAAAGTGGGATTTCCATTGAGATATGAGTATTTGTAATTTTACTTTTTTTACTACGCATACCCATACGATACAAAAATTTTTATCTCATAGGAAGAAGACCAGATATATTATGTAACGTACGTTTAAAGCTAATTTAATTATAGCAACATTTTAATAAATTATCTTCAAAAGAATGAGATAGAGTTTTGAAATTTTCCTGAGATGAAATTTCATGAACTGTTTTGCACGTGCCTCGCACGTGATTTTGAGATACGATTATTTTACCCCCTTTGCTAACATTCTCTTTGAGAAAAATTCCTCGTAAAATAAGAAATTGTAATAAATAAATAAACTTCTATGAGAGTTGCAGGCCGTTTTTGCAAAATGATTGAAATAATTGCATCTCTAAAGTAAAGATGTAGCTTGAGGAAAACCTTCAATGAAATCTTAACTATGCAAAATATATAAAATTATGCCCATTATTTTGTGGATAATTAGTTAAGGTTAACATTATTTAAAAGAAATTTCGATATATGTTGACCAATATATGCATCTTTATAGAGCCGCAGTTATCCGAGCCCCGATTAACGGAGTTCTTGGTTGACACTTTCGTTACCGCTGAAGAAGATTCACGTCATTTGAAAATCTCTAACTCCACCAGTGGGCGTTTCTTTCGCAATTTATACGTTATTTATTTTTAAAAAATATTCCCAATATTCATATTTGTACTATCAGTATACTATGTATATGTTTTTATTAGAAAGAGTATAACTATAATGTATATTCATTTGTTATATAAAGATGAATGCGGAAAATTTTGTTTTGAAATATTGTAACCGGGAAGAATAACGCCCACAGGCGGACCTTACTGCAAAAAAGACCAGAAACATGCGGCAGCGAAAGTGCTAAACAGATAACTCCGAAATCGTCACGCCCCACAGGAGTCATGGCTTTTGAAAAATGGAGTAAATAACTTTGCCAAATTTTCCATAAATTATTATATTTCATAATTTATATATGTATATAATTATATATGTATATGTATGTATATAATTATATATGTATATTATATATGTATATATGTTTATAATTTATATATTTTATTGCACTTTTAACTGACTACATTTAAACATGTAACATACATTTTACTTCATTGACTACGTGCTTATTCATTTTAAACTTTGCCATATTTCTCTTTTGATTTACGACGATGTCTGTGTTATACGGGTTTTCGATAATCCGAGTAACTTTCTGTCCATATCAAAGCGGATAAGCACTACTGTAATTATAATTTTCTCTCATGTTCAGTAAAAGTATATTTTTACAGAAAATACTTCTCAAAAATTACTAGTTCCTGCATTTTATATTTAACAATAATTTTCTCACATAATTTTCTGCATATTAAAAAAATAAATAAATAAATAAATAAATAAATAAATAATAAAAAATAAAAAAAAATAAATAAAAAAAAGAGGGTGTGAGGAAAAGAAAAATGTTACCTTAACTTACTCAATTAAAAAATTATAAGTTGGTGATAAGTATAAATACGACGGTGGTTAATGTAACTAAAAGTTGAAAAACGAACTAATGTACGAAATACTTCAACCAGAAGTAGTTAAGAAAATGTATAATTTTAGGTTCAAAAGCATGAAGCACAGCGTTTGTTACGTTTACAAACGCTTCTGAAAGTTTTATATCGAAAAATAACAAAAATAATTATACAAAATATTTCCACAGTAAGTAGCTAAAACAAAGTGTAATTGTCGATTCGAAAGAATGCAACTGTTACTTTTTAAACTTCAATTAAAATATTTTTTTAGAGAGGTTAAAAAAATACAAGTTTTTTTTGCAAAAAAAAAAAAAAAAAAAAAAAAAACAACAGTTATATAATTATTTGGAAGAAAGTGTAGAGTATGAAAAAGGAAAACGAACTGAAATGAAATATACTTACTAATACCGATCTCTATTTATAGTTAGATAAATGTTCTTCAGATTATCATGCATTTAAATAAATAATATATTAAATTAAATCAAATCAATATCAAAAATATCAAATAATATATTATATTAAATTAAATCAAATAAATTTGTATATATATATATATATATATATATATACAAATGAAAGTTTAGTTCAATATGTTTCCTTTTCTTTTATTCCATTTAACTAAAATTTATTGAAATTTATTTAGATTGTTTTATAGCCACATTCAATTCTGAAAGAATATCTCGTGTGATGATGACGCCTCTCTATAAATCTAATGGCTAACAATATGTTAATAAAAATGAGTAATATTACCAGGACGTAAAAGATATTTATAATCGAATTTATATTTCTAAACTGCTTTCAAATTTTATTTTTATTATCTATTTAAAAATTATGTTGATAACAGATTCTCAAATACATACTGAACTAATCTCTTAAAAATGAACTTTTATATTTAATTAAATCAGATAGCAGTACTAAAGCAAAAATTCAATTTCGGACGTTCAATCCTAACTATGGGGCATTTTTCTTTCACCATATGATCATAAAAAGAAAGAAAAATAAATTTTATACCGTAAATTTAATTGTACTTATCATGTATCAATTGTTTTCGGAAAGCCATTTTCTGACTGTGTTAGTTATATAAGCTTCTGCATCAAGAAAATCTGCACTTTTTCATTTGCAGATCGTTGTTCTTCAGTCATGTTTGACGTTGGTTTGCGGGGTTTAAGACCGATTTATTGCACAAGCATACCTAAAACTATCTCAGTAACACTTTCGCGACCGATGACGTAGATTCACGTCATTTCAAAATCTGAAACTCCTCCAGTGGGCGTTTTTTTTTTTTTTTTTTTGCAATCTGTACGTCACTTATTTTATTAAAATATACACAATATTTGTACAACCAATATACTATGGATATAAATACTTTGATTAGAAAGAGTACAATTATAACGTACATTCATTTGTAATATAAATCTGAGTATAGAAAATTATGCACTGAAGTATTGTAATTTTGGAGAATAACGCCCACAGGAGGACCTTACTGTTAAAAAGACAAAAACATGCGGTCGCGAAATTGTTAATAGTCGTAAAAATGTTAACACCCTTTTTTCACATCACTTTATTTTTAAAGTAATTCTTTCCAGATGTTGTCAAGATTAAATATAAATAGAATTACTCTAAAATATGATTGTTGCGAAAAAAAAAAAAAGAAGTCGGATACTAAATATGTTATGCTTTATAATTAAATGGTTGGCAAGTATGCCTGAGAGGTAGTGCTCTCCGTCAGGGGGCCTAGCACTTAAGAAGAAGAGTGCAAATAGGTTGGATTACATACATCATGAAAAAGTTCGAATTCATGATTTCGAAATTAATTCATGAAATTAATTCATGATTTCGAAATTAATTCATTCGTTTAATTCATGATTTCGAAAAATCTATACAGTATTTGTAGAGCTTGGCAGTGAAATCATAAGATTATTTTGACAGTCTTTTTTTTTTTAATTATTATTATTAAACCTTTTTTTTTTTTTTTTTTTTCACGGTTTTGCTTACAGTTAGAACTTGAATCAAAAAACTCTATTAAATCTTGTAGAAAATTGGCAAAATACTTCACATAATATTCTGAAACATAAAATGCACAAGTGTAATTTCCACTGAGATATGAATATCTGCATTTATTTATTTATTTTATTACTACACATACTCAAAATAAAAAAATTAATCTTAATAAAGATAAATCTATATAAATAAAGAGAAGTGTCTGTGTGTGTATCTGCGCTCTGGTGCTCACACTACTAATCGCAGAGCCTCCAAATTTGGCATATAGGTACCTGGGACCCTGCAGGTGTGCACCTCATCGAGATTTTTTCGAATTTCGAATTTGAATTTTTTAAACTAATGTTTTTTCGATTTTAAATATTGGCTTTAATGCTTCATTTTTCACAGATTTATTCTTTTGCTTCAATCGTCTGCGTATCTTAGCAACGGCTATTACGCAACTTATTTTTATTTAATACATTCATTTGAAGGCGAATTTTTCTTTTTTTTTTTTTTTTTTTAATTTGTTATATTTATTGAAAATAAAATCGTAATGCAGTAGAAAAAATTAAGTATAATAAGTTTTAAATTTAAAAACGTATTTATAACAGTTATGTTTAATTTTTTGTAGTAGAACAACTTCTTATTTTTCATTTTTTAATTAATTCCTTTAAAAGAAAAAACTTTTATTTATTAATTTTTTCTTATTCACAGTATTTATCGAAAAAATGGTAGTATATACGTAGTAAAAAGAATTAAATCGATTAAAATTTATTTGTTTATATATATATTAATCTATTTTTTATTTTATTTTATTACATTGGTCGGAATCAAATCGTAATATAGTGTAAATACCATGGGCTATAAAATACATGGTTCAAAACTAAAATATTTAATAGATGCTGAGATACAGTCATCATTTAAAATAGTAGCAGATCCCCCCTGTCGTCGATAAATATCCAGATTGAAGTGTCCCGAAAAGATCTTTCTGCAGGCATGGGAAACCTAGACCTGATGCAGTGCGGGCGGGAAAAGAGCTGCCGTAGACAGCGGGTACCCGAAGCGAGGTTTCGAGCAATTTCAGTTACTTTTTTTTTTGTAGTTTTTGTCTATAATGTGGTGTAAAAAAAATAAATATTAATTCAATTCTTTCGAAAATTCATTTAAATATAGTGACCAGCGAAGCGGGCGTAGCCTGCTAGTAAATAAATAAATAAATGATAAGCATAAAATATTAATTTTGTGTCTCTAATTATATAGTATGCGTATTGTTTGTTTGTATTGAAAATTACTATTATTATTATTATTATTATTATTATTATTATTATTATTACTTCTGTTCGTCCAGTGAGTAATTATTTTCGTACCATTTTAAACTGATGCATACCAGTGAGTTATATAGTTTTTCCCAACAATTTAAACTTGAATTTCTATATTATTTTACTAATAATCTGTATAATATAATTTCAATTTAAAATTAAACTGATTATATATATATATATATATATATAGTTTGGAAGATGAACGAGGAAAGAATATTTCACTATGGAAGAAATAAATTAAGAAAGGGATAACTTGTCATCTGACAGCGAAGGTGATTTCGAATTTCTGAAATTGATAATAATAAGTATCCATCATTCAGTAAAGAAAATATTGTTCAATATTCAGTTTCTAAGCGTAGAAGACAGAGCTGTCTTTTACAAAATGATTACAATGTGAAAAGACAGGGAGTCCCTGTATCATACATTCTTTCAACCTGCGTCAGGCAGAATACCACTGAGCATGTTCCCACTTCAAACGAAAATCGCACTCGTTGCAAAGGGCCAAATTGCAAATTCTAAACATTTATTGGATATGAAAAGTGCGCTGTAGCATTATTTTTAAATAAGGAGAGAAACTGCTTTAAAATTTTCCACGCAACATAAATTTCTCAATAAATGTACCTGTAAAAATGCTGGATAAGTCCATTTATTTAAATTTATATCAAAATTTTATTTTTTATAAAGTTTAAACATCATTAATTAGTATTAAATTTCAATAAAATTTAAATTAAAATCAGTATCTTTTGAAAACAATAAATAATTAATTACTTTATGCCAATATTTTTAGTTCCCCATCATACTATAGGTATGGGGAGCTTAGGTAATCGTGAAAAATTTCGACCTCGGTTTTTTGACTTTTTTATACGTTTTCAGGTGTGGGGAATCCGAAAATGACGAAATTTGTATGGTATCTGTCTGTAGGGTGTCTGTTAGTGTGTTAGTCCGTTAGTTTGATAGTCTGTTTGCATGATATCTCACGAACAAATGATCGCAGAGAGGACAGATCAGTTTTAAAATATTACTTTCGATTCTGGCAAGAACCCTATTCATTTGGAACATTCGAATTAAAAAACTTCGCAAGTTATTAGAAATTTACGATTTTCTTAACATGGGAGAATAGGACAAAATGTCACTTAAATGTGCATTAAATGGAAACTCTTTACTGTAAAAATGTCAGACCAGTTTTAAAATATCAGTTTTAATGCCGGAATGATCATCAGTAACTCTAAATATGCTACTTTGAAAAATTCGCAAGTTATTGGAAATTTACGAATTTCTTAACCTGTCAGAATAGAGCAAAATTTCACATAAACATCAATCTTGAGGGATATTTTCATCGTAAAGATGTCAAACCACTTTCGAAATATTATTTAGGATACTGGCATGAATATCATAGACTATGATTTTTCCAATTTAAAAATTTCATAAGTTATTTGGAATTTACGATTTATTTAACATGTCAAAATAAGGCAAAATTGAGCATAAACTTCCATTTTGAAGATCATAAATACATTAGACAATTCAAAATTACATTTATGATATTTGTTTGAACATAATTGAATACACAAATTTTAATTGGAAAATTTCGTAAATTAGTCGTAATTTACAATTTTATCAACATAGCGAAATTGTAAATTTTTCATATCAATATGAATTTTGAGGATTATTGCATTGGAAATAGTAGCATGAAAACTAAACAACGGAATCGACCCTGATAAAATAAATTAATAGATTAGTATAAGATAAATATATCAAAGTGAACGGTGGATAGCCTATTAGGCGGGGATTTCATTCTGTCACTGTATCAAGCTTTGGTGAAATTCATTTCTTTTAACATGATTATAATATGTCTCGCACTAGAAATTTATGAGAACATAAATATGATGGGGAACTGAGCAGAGTCCACCTATGCCAACTAGTTTAAGTTTGTTATTGTAAATAATTTTTTAACGTAGTTTACATTTTAGTGTTAAATGCATGATGATGCATATATGCATCAAATCTAAAAATTGAAGAAATAATCAATAAAAAATGTTAAATATTTCTTTAAAATATTTTTCCATGTCTATTTAAGTCATGACAATGAAGAAAAAATTGTTTGGTAAAAATATAAAAAAAATCATGCATTTAAGGGTTAAGAAAATGCATTGCTGAAAAGAAAAAAAAAAAAAAAAAAAAGGCCTAGCAATAATGAAACAAATTTTTATGACAACATCAGTGCCGACAATTTAGATGCTTCGAATATTTAAGCTTCCAAAGAAATTTTTCCATCAAAACCGTAAAATTTAAATTTACAAAGTGTAATTTTTGCTTCTAATTTATAAAAATCTAGTACTAGAAGCAGAAGTAGGAAACCTTCTTCAAAATCCTATTCAATCCATTTTCTATATTTAGAAATAAGAATGAAACAGAGGAATAGAAAAGAACATTATATTGCTCTCTTTTATAATTGTACAGTATAGTTTTAGCTCAGATTTTCAACTCGACGGATTCTTAAAACTATCCTTTATAGATAGAACTATTCTATTATTTAGGCCCAGAGTTCCAACTTTTATAATTTATTCACGAGTATTTTTAGCCCCGCCTTCTTTTCACACCACAAATTTTGTAGATTATCTCTTTTTAATATGTGACAACGATTAAATAAAAAGAAAATCATTTTTCAAAAATTCCGGTATGAAAAAGAGGCGGGGCTAAAAATGTTCGTGAGTAAATTATAAAAGTTGGAAACTCTGGTTAGGTGTACATCTGAGTTTAACCAGAGTTGGCAGCATTTTAATTTCTTCCGGAGTATACCTCAACCCTGCTTTTATTTCATTCCACTTTTTTAAGAGTAAAATTTCGTTGTATTATCATTTATTTTCTTTTGA
Source organism: Salticus scenicus (assembly GCA_963930645.1). NCBI lineage: Eukaryota > Metazoa > Arthropoda > Arachnida > Araneae > Salticidae > Salticus > Salticus scenicus. Next base: position 131,894,994 of record OZ005660.1, on the reverse strand, counting down.
AAATTAGCTTATAAATGAAAAGATGTGAAACAAAGGGGGGACTAAAATTACTCAGGAATAAAGTAAAATATTGCCAGCTTTGGGTTAGGATTTTATAGAAAGAGTTCAGAAAAAGGAATCCTCATACAAAATGATTTTACCACAGAGAAAAGAATGTTATCTACGACGTTATACAATAAATGATATTTTCAAGCAAAATTGTCATGCATGACTTTGACAATCCGAAACGTTTTCATACGAATCGGGGTGCATTGGTTCTTTTGTTTTTAATTGTGCTCTATTATCTATACAAGTTGAAAGCAAGTAGTAAAATAATAATAATAATAATAGAATAAAATAAAAAGGTAACGAACAACAATTGTTAATGTTATCTTAAATATTAAATTTTACTTGCCTGTTATAAAATCACTAAATTACACTGCGCTAAAAAAAAAAAAAAGGAAAAGAAAAGAAAAGAAAAAGAAAATCGAACACTGACACCATTTCTGCTGATTCTTATGTAAAATGACCTCCTCAATCCGAAAACGACCCAAATTTTGCCTCATCACTCACCGTTTTTTCGGGACGTCATCTCTTCCCCCAATTTTTATCACACTTCGGTAATTTTATGGCTAAGAATTTGATTTAGAGAATGGGAAAGAATTATTCTAACACTTAAAAACAAAAAGAAGATTATTATTTATTATATATAATAATAATTGTAAAAATAATGTGTAAGTGATAATAATAATTGTTTAATAAAATCTAATAAATGTATCTTGCAATTTGAGTGGCAAATTCCCCCCAATTTTTTCCCTTGGTGCAAATGTTCAAGCTTTAGAATCTTTTACTGCTTTACGCCTTCAGAAGATACTTAACAGTAAAAATGCTTCTTTTCTCAAATCAAATTTATAGCCATAAATTTACCGAAAAGTGGTAAAAATAGAGGTGAATCCCCAAAACACAATGAATCATGTAGCAATATGGCCGTCATATTCAGATTCAGGAAGTCATTTTACATAAGAATTAGCATACTTGCCAACATGCTAATTAATATTTCGTAGTATTGTTAGCCCCGCCTTCTTTTTCACACCAATATCTTTTTAGAGTATATTTCTTTTTATTTAATCGTAATTGTATTTGGAGACTATTACTCTAAAAATTTATCGATGTGAGAAAAAGGGCAGGACTAAAAACACTACGGAAAATTAATTAGGATGTTGACAAGTATGGAATTAGCCAAAATGATTGTAGGGGCCAATTTTCATCCCTAACAGTGTTATTAGAAAAAAGAAGTGCAAAAACACAACGAGAGTTACAAATTATATACAGTTCCTGCCGCTTATTAAAATCAGATTCGTTCTGATCTGAAGTGTTTTTATTAAGCCACTAATTTTTGTACCCGGCTAACGTTCCTGCTCTTAAGGGAAAGGTATCACTTTCCTGAATTTGTAAAGAAACTTCAAAATGTGACGAATAATGGAATTAGTAAACAGTATTAATTATTTTTTGATAGTTAACACTACTCTGCAGTTAAAAAATATATAAATAAATAGCAATGTTAAAAAAAAAAAAAAAAAAAAAAAAGTATGGAAAAATAATGTTTTTCGCTGCTGAGGTGGTGATATCTGGTGAGTTTATTAACCGGTGATGCTGATTTTATGAAGCGGCGACTTTAAAAGTAGTTTGCATTGATATGATTCCAATCCTAGCAATTTAATCAGACTAAACGGCTGATTGTATTAACCAGTGAATTTATTAAGCGGCAGTTACTGTATTTTTTTATTTTAAAATATGAAAATGGTCCGACTGAAACATTTTTGGCAGTCAGAGAAAACGTAAGAGATTAAGAGACATTAAACCAGTGAAATATTAATAAAATGTAAGGATTAGCTTTTAATTTTTATTTATTTATTTATTTATTTATCTATTGTTAGTTGATTCATAATTCACCAATACAGCTAATACATGACACAATTTCCTTAAATCTCTGTTAAAAAATTACCTGGATCGTAGCATATCAGTGGCGATATAAAATGTTTTCCTTTTTATTTCAAAAGCAGCGACAAATGAAAAGATGATTTTTGAGATATTACTAGGTAACGATCTATATGGTTTTATACACGCAATTCTTAAAGCAATGTATCAGAATGTAGTTTGATCAAATTAATATATTTTTCTACCACAATGATAATGCAAAAGTACATTCATTGAAAAGAGACTTTCTAAAAGTAGACTCTTAATGTATTATAATACTCCAAAATTTTACTTTATGCATGTGATTAAAATTTCATAGCTGCCAATATTTTAATTTATCCCGGAGTACTATTAGCCCCGACTTTATTTCGCACCATTTTATTTATAGAAATATTTTCTTCAATATATAGATTCGATAAAATAAGAAAAATTTACTTTTAAAAAATAAGTGATACGAAATAGAGGCGGGGCTAAAATTACTCCGGAATAAATTAAAACTTTGGCAGCTATGGATTAAACAGCAGTGATGAAGCTTTAATACCTAAAAACTTTTTGATGAAGTAGTAATACCCTAAAGAAGGCGTAACGGTTTCAGAAGATATAACTGGCCAAAGGTAAAGAGCTAAAAACATATTAAAAATATGGCTAGCTGAATATACTATTAGCATACTTTGCAACATTGTAATTATTAAACTTTAGCATTATTAATATCAACATTCTTTTCTAAACCGATTTATTTTTAGAATAAATTTCTCGAAATATAATCATAGCTGCCAAGTCTTTTAATTTATTCCGGAATGTTCTTAGCCCTGCCCCTTTTTCACACCCTAATCTTTGTAGAAAAATTTTCTTTAATATATAATTACGATTAAATAATACAGGGATGGAACACGGGCGCAGAATTCATACCGGAATCCGTTTAAGAAATTTCTCTACCTATAATATCGTTGATTTAAGAAGTAGAAAGTTTCCTTACATTGAGAGTGGTATGAATTCTGCGCCCGTGTTCCATCCCGGATCATAAGAAAATTACTCTAAAATTATTAGGGTGTGAAAAAGGGGCGGGACTAAAAACATTCCGGAATAAATTAAAAAACTTGGCAGCTATGTATAATTATAATTTAACAGGAAAAAATAATCTTAAAAAAAAAAAAAAAAAAAAAAAAGACGCGTAAAAAAATAAATAATAAAAAATATTTTTTACACCGTAAATAAAATTGAAATTAGTTTGTAAAGGCTTTACTCATGTTGTAAAAGTTGCATTTGCCTCAAATCAATTCTGAAAGATCTACATTAATATAATGCCAGATTGAGATTAACAAAAGCAATTTTTTCGGTTGTATTGAAGATGTTGTAATGGAGGATATGGAGTTGCATCTAGAGTCCTAATCGAATCGATCAAACTTGACACTTGAGATGGAAATAATCGAATTATTTTACAATCGACTATAGATGACTTACGCGTAGCATAAGCTCTTTTTAATTAGTTTCGTTTTCTTTTTGACTACCATATTGCTCCCTCTTTATACATTCGTTTTCCATTCATCGCTATGAAATCATAAGTTCTAACCTTTAATAATTAATATTTATTTAACTCTTTCGGTTGATTTTTCTTTCTTTCTTTTTAATTGAACTATAATAGTTACTTAGATTTTCTCCCGCCCTCTCTATCTCTTTGTACGTATATATATGTGTGTGTATCTATGTATAACTGAATCAATTGAAACACAAATTTGACAGTGTACTTACCACAGAAATAGCTGAAGTGATTTTGTTAGTTATTTGATCAACTATCAAATTAAAAATTAGTGACCAATTGAAAATTTATTTATTTATTTTTAAACTGTTTAAGTGGCAACCTCACATTTACTTCAAGGTACAAATTTAAATTTTATGTGATTTCTTAATTTTTTAAGTTGTGCTTTTAACACACAGACAGATCGAAAATTAAAAATATAGACTTTGATATTCAAAAGGGCACAAGACACGACAAAAAAAAAAAAAAAAAAAAAAAAAAAACAGAGTACGCTTATTTAATCTTGTGTAGTGCAAAATATAGATGTCAAAATGTAAGTAGTAGAAATTTCACCCATAGACTTGATATATTTGAAATTTGAATTATCTTTGATGTTTCTGTACATGAAAGATTTGTCTGAATACAACGATAAGTTTAGTGTACCATCCCTGTTATTTTTCTTGGGTTATGCTGATAATAAGCACACATACCAACTGCAAAATACTTGGTTTTGGAATCATGGACCCTTAAAACATGTAAATATAACACAAACTCAAATTCGAAAATATGACCGCAAAACAATACTTTCACTACCATGCATGGGTAAGAGAGAGCTAAAATATTGACCATTAACGTAATTAGCATAAAACTAAAAATTTAGTTTTATGCTAATTACATTAATAGTATTTGTTAGTGCATATAGTAAATTCCAAATTTTATTTAGTTTTCTCCCTGACATTTTTTGTTTTGTTTTGTTTTTGTTTTTCTGGCGTGTGTGTGCATGTTTGTATGTGTGTGTGTGTTCGTCTTCTATCAAATTAAATTGAAATTAGTGTAACTATGTTTTTATTTACGTATTCGAATTAAACCAAATTTTTTATTTGAAAAAAATTGAACCCTGAAATATTACATATAACCTTGAAAAGTTCTTATATGAACGTCAATATGATGACAAAATATTAATACTTTTTTCTTTTTTTTTTCCCCAATTAAAAGAACAAAATTTTTGTTATTTTATTAACATAGAGGTTTATGGAATGAAACATAGATGCATCGAAATAACACATATTTTGATAAATAACGATTCACAAATTACGCATAATGAGTTAAAAACAAGAAACCAATAAATAACCACTCTGAATTACAGCCGAACCGCCAAATGAATGATTCATTCGTTATAAGCAAGAAATAAATCGCTGCCAATAATCGGAATATAGAACGAGCAAGTAAACTTTTGTCTTTAAAACTACTCGAAATAAAATAATGGACACAATCACTTGCTTTCACTAATAAGGGATATAATATCACTGGATATAAATTAATCGAGTTAATAATTCGGGCACGCACGTAAAGGATATAAAATTATTCTTAAGAATATAATCGATAAAATCACTCGCGCACGCGCGTAAAAGGTATGACTGTAATCGAGACAAAACATAATTGGAATAATATAAACGAATGTAATAAACGGAATGACTGACCGAATGATTTTCCCCAGATGTTTTCACATAATCGAGTTAATCGAATAATTACAAATGACGAGTTAATCGATTATTTCAATCGAATGATGGCATATCTGCATTTGACCCGCTCCCGACCCGCGAAATAATTTTCGACCCGGAACCCGCAGTTAAGTAATGCTAAATTTATGGTATAAAAAAAGTGAATTAAAATTCATTAAAAAAAAAAAAATAATAATATTAATAATAAAATAAATAAATAAATACTGTTATAATATTAAATAAATCTTTCAAACAATTAAATATTAAATAAAAAATAAAAAATATATATACTAGTATATAATTACGTTAAAATTAGTACATAATTAAAACTAGAAATTACTAGCTTAATTATAAACAAATTTTAGGTTTTACTATTACAAAATATTACATGTAATAAAACTCACATTCAAAAAATATGCTATTCTATCCTATATTTTGAAATTACATAGAAAAAGTTAAAGAAGGAGACAAATCTACATTGGAAGACAAATAATTTTCTCTTAATAAGTTTTATACGTTAATTATATTTTTAATATTTCCACAATTGTAATAAAACTCATATCATAAGTCATATTGCTTTAAATTGCTGTAGGGAAAGAGAATGTGCAATTAAAAGGTTTAATACTCTTTTTTTTCCTTTTAATTAACAGAGAAGAGTGCCGCTCACCGCTCTAGGAGCAGTGTCGAGCGATTCCAGCTATGCTAGGCCCTTCTTCCGGAGTTTATTTAAACTCTAAAAAAAAAAAAAAAAAATACAAAGGCCACTAAAGACAGGTCTCCCACGCGACAAGGAGCGGCATGCTCTATGCTGGTAGATAAAGTGCCAATTGGCTTAAAGATATTTGGTAGCAAGGTATTGTTGAGAGTTCATGAGAAAAAATTGGTGCTCGGAAAGTCTTTATAAATTTTTGTGCTGTGAAAGTCTTTATAAAACCCTTCTCGAGAATGGGCAACGTTGCGGTTACTTTAAGCAGAAAAACTAAGGGTTATATGTGCCGGGCTGTGCCCCACGCGACATGTGGCACCATAATAACTATTAAGCTGGGGACAATTAACTGGGAGGTTCTTTTATGTTGATTTTGAGAAACAAGACAATAGGCTGAAGTTGTTGATGGCGATATTTTATGTTGTGTTGAAATGTCCCACAGCACAAGATTGATGAAAAGATGATTTTGTGAAGGTTAGGTGACATATAGAGCAAGCAGATGTGAGATTAATCTGTGAGATTAGTCATATTCATTTCTTATGAATATGACAATGTTGCCCATTCTCGAGAAGGGTTTCATAAAGACTTTCACAGCACAAAAATTTATAAAGACTTTCCGAGCACCAATTTTTTCTCATTAACTCTCAACAATACCTTGCTACCAAATATTTTTAAGCCACTTGTCACTTTATCTACATACAAAAAGTACTTCGATAAAATTATTTTGTGGGTAGACCCGCGGGTTAAACCACGGGTCAAAAATTAACGAAAACTCGACTCCCGCCCAATCCACAAAGCGGGTAACACGCAGTTATCCGTGAGTACCCTAACCGAGGCAAGAATTTTGTTCCAGTATATTCATTTTTAAATTAGAATGGAATGCTTCATACAATACGTTAAAGCAAGAACTATTACCCTACTTATTCATCACAATGAAGCTAAAGGCATTAACGTCATTGATTAATGGCATGGTTATCTGGTGCTTGCGGTGAAGAGACACTTTGACTGAATCTGCGCCTGCTCAAATAAAATTTATTACACGAGAGATGCGCCATATTTTAAATTGAAGTAGATTTGAAGCTTTAACGAATTTGTATTTTTAATCACAATGTAAAAATTCATAAATTTTTAAAATATTCATATTTCCCTTTTTTTTCCCCGCAGTCTCAGATATGTAACGTGTATTGCTCTTAATTTTTAGAAAGTGTTTTGGATTATTTTTACAATTTATATAATTACTGAAATCTGAATTTCTTGACTTTTCCATTCATAATGGATCAAGAAAAAATCTAATGAATTTTTGATTTGATTGCTTTCATTTATTATGTTAGAAAATAATAGTATATATATTATACTTATTCAATTATTTTATTTATATATATATATATATATATATATATTACTAGAGTCTGTTACAAAAGTAAGATAAGATGTTATTTAAGAAATAAATAAAAATTTCTTAAAAATCAAAATCATTCTATTCCAGTACAAAAAGTTGAGAGTAAAATGAAACAATTAACTCAAATGGAATTAATTTAAAAAAATTTAAAACATAAATAAAACAAAAAATTTGAAAAATAACTGTTACAATATTAAAAGAGTACACGTACGGCGAATTTGTTATTATTATTATTATTATTATTATTATTATTTTAAACATTCTTGAATACTGTCCCATTTATCATACTTGCCAACATACTAATTCATATTCCGTAGTATTGTTACTCCGCCTTCTTTTTCACACCAGTACCTTTTAGGAATATTTTTCTTCTTATTTAATCGTAATTGCATTTGAACAATAGCACTCTAAAAATTTACTGGTGTGAAAAAAAGGGCTGGTCTAACAGCACTACGGATATTAATTAGGCTGTTGGCAAGTATGCATTTAACAGTAATGGTTACTTCTAAATGATATGTTAACGATATTGTTTGTTATTTTCATGTACTTGACCAAGGCGTTTAGATTAGGACTTTGACTTGGCCAAGGTATATAGTATCTGTTTTTTCTCTTTTAATACTTTCACTACCGCGTGCTTTTCTCTTTTTGACAGTATGGTCCGCCTATGGGCGTTATTTTCCCAAGTTACGATATTTCAGAGCATAATTTTCTGTATTCACATATATAGGGTAAGTCCGGGAGAGATGGACCATGTTTTTTCTTCGTTCTCTAAAAGCTGTACATTTACATATATTTTACTTTTCATTGTATATACATATAGTGTATGATGTTTCTTATAAAAATACTAATGTAGAAGGTAATGTCTTTAAAGGAATTCCTGTTATGATTTTTTAAAAATTTTGCTATGCGGTCCTTCTCACCCGTACTACTTCGGGTGAGATGGACCATTTGAATGGGAGAGATGGACAACAGTAAAATAATGAAATAATTGCACATGTATTATATTTATAAGTGTTTATTTTCATTACATGATAATCAAATTAACTTACTTACAAGTAAATTACTTAATGTTAAGTTTACATGTTATTTGACTTTTATTATGTGTCAAACTTAAGTTGTTAAAGTTATTTCTTGAATTCTTATTGAATCCAAACACTATATGAAAATGTCTTTATACACTATGAGTTAAAATTGTTTTGCAGTCACTATTTCTTGCTATTTAATTTCTTCCCACAATAATCGCATGTCACTTTAAACCGTGAACGTCCTACGTGAAGCTAACGCAAACAAGATACATACTGTATCCAATCTACTTTTTGTTTTGTCTCATTGTAATATTCACCGCATCTCACACAGTCGTTTTCGTTCCAATCCTCTACATAGTCATCTTCGTCATCACTTGTTTCTGTATTGTTTATATTCATATCAGAGTATGATGAAGACGAATATTGAACCTTTTTTACTACTTTCTTTTTCTTCGTTTGCTTTGGTTTCTTGATTTTCGCAAAATCCTTTTTTAAACCGTTTTTTCGGCTTTTCGTCTCTTATTTTTTCCTTCTCAAGTTTTTCTTCTTTCTTCTTCTTTACATTTAAAATATTTTCTGGAGAACTTAAAATGGTGGCAACATTTTCGGATTTTCCTTTTAGTGGCTTTTCTTTGTTCACATTTGGTAAGGGAGATATTTGTTCCAGAAGTTTTGTAGGCGTGAAACTTTCAGAAGTGTTTTTCTTACATGTGCATGGAACAGCAGGAACTTCTAAAGTTCAGGACCTAAACTTCTAGACTTCAGGAACAATATTTTTTACTGCAGAACGAGATTCGGTCAACTGAGTTTCCCCATTGTCTACTGCAGGTGTTTGTTCTAAATCAACACTAATTTGAGTTTCAACATTGTCTTCTGATAAATAAGCATAATGTGGTATTACATCACGGTTAAAAGGGATTTTTCCACATGCACGAAAACCACTGATGTCCTTTTCAGTATTTGCCAATTTTAAGCAAGCAGAATTAAGTAAGTTATCAAATTGAAGCCTGTTTATTTTTCTGGAAGGATTATTCTTCAGAAAATTATTGCAAGCAGCATAGTAATGTGTCTTTAGTGACTTAAAAAAAGAACGGTCAAGAGGCTGCAGCCAGTGAGTGGTATGAGGTGGCAGACTCAATAGAATTATATCGTTTTCCTCAGCATATTCTAACATTTCAAGACTGCTATTATGTGATGCGTGACCGTCAAGAATAAGCAATACTTCGCCTATCGGTTTCCTAGGAGTGAAATGATTTTTTAACCAATCCAAAAATATATCAGAATTTACGTAAGCAGACTGTGGCGACATTTTAATTTGTGCTCCAGGCAGCATTTTATCTAAAAACTCATGTTTCATGTTTTTTCCTTTGAAAATACAATAAGGAGGAAAAAATGTTCCCTCGCCATTACAGCATGCTAAAAGTGAAATAGTTTCTCTTTTTTCTCTAGGTATAATTGATGCCACATTTTTAGACCCTTTAATGGCCATTACTTCGCCGGGCATATTATTTAACTGTAAACCAGTTTCATCCATATTAAAAATAGAAAGGGTCTTTTCAAAAAGATCATATTCCTTAAGTACACCTTCGAGCAATTTAAAATAGTTATACACAGCTTTTTCGTTCATTCCTTTTGTTCGAGCGACCGATACTCCTTTTACTTTTCTTATTGAGAGCTTTTGGTTTCGAGCAAGGAATAACTGTAACCAGTTATAGCCAGCCTTTTTAGCTTCTTTATTAAAAGTATGAGGTATCTTAAGTTTTTTCGCTTATTCATAAGCCGTATACCTCACAGAATCTCTAGAAGGTGAAAAACCCAGATTCTGTAGTCTTTGTACGTGTAAAACAATTTTGTTTTCATTGTCACACCCCAGTACCGACGACGGTTCTAAAGCACCCTTGGTAAAGTTATGAGTTTTAATTCTTCTCATAAAGTAGTTTTAGGAACGCTGAAAGTTTTTGCCGCTTCATTCACACCCATATTCTTTTCTTCGACGGCTTTAACAGCATTTTTGAAATTAGCTTCAGTTCGTTCCCCGCGTGTGGACGAACCTTTCCTACTATAGGTAGTTGGCATATTCTGAAAACAGAAAAATACTATCCTTTAGTATTTAAAATTCAGTTCTTTAAAAATCAATATTTTAAAAATTCAAGGTTATCATTATTATCATTTACAATCATTTACTATCATTACTCTTATCATTTACTACTTAAGTTAGATTAATTTAGGATTGAGGAATGGAGACCACATATTCCTCACATAACCTGGAATCTCAACGCGCCCATTCTACTCCTCCCCACCGATCCTCTATGTGCGCAATCTCACCAAGATTTACTATAGAATTTTAAGGGTTGCAAGATGTAATTTTTTATGTGGATTAACCCTTTGCCGTTCAGTGTTCCACTACAGGGAACACCTAACTTCGCTAACTTCTCCAACCGTTAATTTCAATTGCAAATGCATAAAAATAGGTTTATTTTTTACTTTGAACTTTCCTTTTCATCCATAGATGACACCACTACACAAGGCAATCCATGATATTTAGCTGGGACACGTTATTTTAAGTCCTCGTATTTACAAGAAATTTTGTATATATATATATATATATATATATATGTATATATATTTACGATACAAAAAAGATTTCTGTGTTATATCGTTGGCTGTACTCTAAATTATTTATTCTATATTATTTTTAATTTTTTATAAAGGAAACATACGAGGAATCGTGGAATAAAATAAGGTGTTCCATCTCCTGGAACACTGCTACACTAGCGCTTTTCATTTTAAGCAACCGAAAACAATGATGAGAGAAGACAGCTGTGTTTACGTGCTCTGTTTTCCTCTGTTTAAAGGGAATGGCGTCAAGCTATCGGATGTTGCGAGAGAGGGTTCTTTAATTACTTAAAAAAAAAAAAAAAAAAAAAACGCACAAAACTAGTTTTATGTGCAAAACCTGCAATGTTGGTTTGTGCTTCTACCAAAAGAGTGTGACGTTCTTCCAAAAATTTCATGAAGCTAAAAAATAGACTAATTACAAATATTTTTGCGCATAGGACTTGTAATATGTATACTAACTGTAAATATCAAAATTATTTCGCAAAAAATCATGTAACCAAGATTTGTTTTTGGAGGGGGAGGGGGGAATGGGGTGTAGAGTAGGGTGCATCCCTCCCGGGATGCACCATGGGTCATGCTAAATCTACTACACAGGTAAAATACAGTGTTTTTTAATTCATATGCATTATGCAAAATCTTCTACTCATTTACGCGCTTCACTGCGATGCTCTTAGACGCACTTTTCAGAGCTCTAGTGGCGCAGTGTTCCCGCTGATGGAACACCCACAGATTCAAAACGGTAAGTACTAACTTTACAAAATTAAACCTGTGTACTCCTTTAGACTTAAGTAGATAGCCTACAACTTTATTTGTTGAAATTCCAACTTTAAAGGGTAGTGCGCTGTAAAGGATTAACCCCCTCCTTCTCGCTCCCGTGGTATTCACGGGCAGTGACCACGCCCCAAGTGTATTTTTCCTTTAATATTTTAGGGTACATGAAAGCGCCAGCCAGTATCAAACTATGTATCATGTATTTGAAAATATATACAGAATAAATATATATATTATTAATATATTTATTTCTAATTTTTTTATTTTTTTTATTAGACAAAAATGTGGATTTTATGAGCGTGTCTTTGAAAAATATGCGACAGTTAAGGCATTAAAAAAATTTAAAGAGGGAATTGCGTTTCATGCTTTAAATAAATATCCTAAAGACTCTCAATCGTATTTGCCAACTTTGTCGATTTTTCGATTTGTAAGAACTGCACGACAGTAATTCTTCATATTTACATTTATTTATTTATTTATTTGAAGCAGTTTCTGTGATTAAATAAGGTGACATTTTCCGCTCAGAAAATGTAGACATGCCAACATTTTAATTTATTCCGTAGCACTGTTTGCACCCACATTATTTTCATTCCACTTTACTGGAGAGTAATTTCTTCCAACATATAATTACGATTAAATCAGAGGAAAAATAATAATGTGATTTAAATAATAATAATAATAATAATAAAATAAAATAAATAAAAATATAAATAAAAATAAAATAAAAGGCAGATACTGACAATATTCCGGAATAAATAAAAATGTTGGCATGTTTAAAGTGGTGATAAAGTATCGTACATATTATCACCTATGCTGAATACTCAAGACTGCTAACAGGTTATTTCTTGCAAATTTTTCATGTTAATAGGTTAGGAAGCATTTTAAATTTCAAAATTGCAACTTAGATGTATATTTTAAAAAAGTTATTTACGGAATTATAATATAATTAAAAAACACTTTTAAAAAAACGTCTAAAATACTTTTATTTAAAAGGTTAAAATATTCCAAAGCTTTTCGCTATAACAAATTAAGGCACCATCAGGGATTTAGTTATACACATCATAGAGCAGTTTTATATACATTTTTTGTACCGTATGGTCAACAGTTAAGTCCTTGCAAAAAGCAAAGTAAACTGGAAGCTACACTTTAAAGCTGGAACTATTGTAGTATGAGGAGGTGCTACGTTTAGAAGCTTAAATTATTGTAGGATGAGGAGGTGCTACAATTAGAGGCTTGAATTATTGTAGGATGAGAAGGTACTGCACGTAGAGGCCTGAACTATTGTAGGATGAGGAGGTGCTACATTTAGAGGCGGGAACAATTGTAGGGTGAGGGGTGCTACATTTAGATGCTGGAACTATTGTAGGATAAGGTGGTGCTGTACTTAGAGGCTGGAACTATTGCAGGATGAGGATGTGCTACGATTAGAAACTGGAACCATTGTAGGATGAGGAGATGTTATACTTAGAGGCTGGAACTATTGTCGGATGAAGAGGTGCTAAACTTAGAGACTGGAACTATTGTAGGATGAGGAGATGTTTACTTAGAGGCTGTAACTATTGTAGGATGAGGAGGTGCTACACTTAGAGGCTAGAACTGCTGTAGAATTGAAGAACTGTCAGTCAAGAAATTGTAGAATCACCAGAGTGCAAATGCAGGAACTGAATTTATTACAGGTGTTTAAAGAGTCACATGATGCTGTTGAAAGAGTAAAACTATACGGAACTAGAAAACACAAACTGTTAGTTATTTTATAATATAGTGCCAAATTATTGGCAAAATTGCAGCATCTTTTGAATTTATTGAATTTTTATGTTTAATTATTAATAGCTTCACAAAAATACAGTTCTTGGATCGCAGGAGGGGCTGCAATAATTTTGACGTTATCCCACATAGGAGTAGCATTAGGGTTATCATAAATAAAATCAACCAAAGTAGAACTCTTTCCTTCCTTAAAATTCCGCATATGTTCTTGTATTCGTTTGGTTAAAGTTCTCTTACTTTCTCCAATGTAACAGAAAAGTTCTTTGTTATTTTTGATGGGTATGTATTTTATAGACACCTCCAGTGGGTCCATTTTGGTCACGATCACAAAGAGTTAATTGTTTGATAGTTGGGGGGAACTGAATGGGATTAATGTATTACATTTATGTTGAATATAATGTTTAAAACTATAGAATTCTTTACAGTAGGGGAGACTATAGGTATAATGCAATTTAAGAGTTGAATTCAAAGTGTGATTAATAGGAGTAATTGACATGCTATTTTTTATTCTATTAACAATTTTTATAATGTTAGATTTACTATAATCTGCAGCATTAGCAATGTGAATAATTTTGTTAATTTGTTGTTCTTCATTAAATTCAAAATTAGTATAATTTGTTGCACGGGTAGTATAGGAATTAAAAAAAAAAAAATTGGCCTCTAGCTATAACATCTCCTCATCCTACAATGGTTCCAGTTTCTAAGTGTAGCACCTCCTTATCCTGCAATAGTTCCAGCCTCTAAGTGCAACACCTCCTCATCCTACAGTAGTTCCAGACTCTAAATGAAGCAACTCCACATCCTACAATTGTTCCGGCCCTTTTTGTTACTAATGCAGTTAAAACTAGTTTCTATTTGCTTTTTATTACATAAATAAGAAAACAATGTAAATAATTCATAAATTTCTTGTCATACTCATTTTAAATGAAGAAAAACTTTTAATGTACTAAATCTTAAAGATTTCTATGTATTTTAAACATTTTATTTGAAAAAGCTTTATAAAAACAGATTATAAATTCTACTCAAAATTATTGCAGTTTTCATGTTAATATACTCAATAATTCTCTTTATTTGCTGATTTTAGAAAAATTCAAGTGTTTATATATATATATATATATATATATATATATATATATATATAGTCATATTCATATTTTTAAACATAACATTTCAAACTTATATTCACTCACTATTACGATCCAAAATACGAGAAATATGTTTATGCAAACATTCGTGGGAAACAAATCATATTCATTTTATTGAAAAACTGTGATGTGTTCATGAGATTCGAGAATAAAAGAAAATCGATGCAGCTAAACCCAGGATTTTACTATTATCATTTTTTGTGTATTATTATAACACTATCTATTTTTCAATAAGTATTTATTATTCTTTTTCTTTTTTTTTTTCATATCTTTTTCTTTAATCTTTTACTGATATTTATTGAATATAAAAGTCAATATACATTATTTATAACAAAAAATTTAAAAACCTACCTTTGTACTATCGAGAGGATATTGAAATTAAATATCGATAACTGCTATTTAAACGCCGAAAATTAAATTGATGCATGAACATTTAATGTGTTTCTATTCCTTCATAAAATGTGAATTATTTCTATAAATAATTGTACGATGGTAATTAACCTAATCAACGTCTACTAAACGGGTAAAATTTAAATGTAGTTTACACCGCATGTTTTTTAAAAACGTCCCAAAACAATAGTTATTACAGTTTGAAATTAAAAAAAGTGTCTATAGATTTCAAGATAAACCTCGTGACTATTACATGTCACTTTCATATTATAAAAACAAGCTGACAACATATATATATCTACACTCTATAAAAAAAAAAAAAAAAAAAAAGACGCACCAAGAAGAAGTGGGGATAAACATTGGTAGATGGTGTGGAATGAGTGGTCCGAATGGGACAAAAATTGACAGATGGGATGTACATGCGGAGAAAAGCACTTGATTACAGTTTCAGAAAATTTGAGTGACTTAAGGAAGAGAAAGGGCCTCACAAAGTAAATAAGTCAATAATGAGTTGGTCCATTTCTGGCCCTTATGTACGCAGTTATTCGGCTAGGTATTTATTGATAGAGTTGGCAGATGTGCTTCTGTGAAGTATCGTGCCAAATTCTGTCCAAT
Organism: Salticus scenicus; assembly: GCA_963930645.1. Taxonomy (NCBI): domain Eukaryota; kingdom Metazoa; phylum Arthropoda; class Arachnida; order Araneae; family Salticidae; genus Salticus; species Salticus scenicus. The sequence continues at coordinate 131,879,367 of OZ005660.1, read as the reverse complement.
TGTTGCGTTTGACTGGTAAAATCCTTAGCTGGTTGTAGAACCATTTTTACGATGCTCCAAACGTCCTCTGTGGAAGAGAGATCCGGGGACTGAGCTCAACCCCACTGAGCCGCCTTTTAAGGGTATATGAAGTCACTGAAGTACCAGTTGCACGCAGGACCGAAGACAATGATGAATTGATGTTCGATTCCATCAAAACCTGTATGTATGTCAATTTGTGTCCAGTTTGCATTATTCCTTCTTGGTGCGTCACTTTTTTGTTATAAAGTACATATATATATATATACACTGAAGTGACAAAAGTCATGGGAAAGCAATATGCAAATATACAGATGGCAGTAGCATCGCGTAGAACAGGTATAAATGCGCAGTGCTTTCGCAGGGCTTTCATTTGTGTTCAAGTTATTCATGTGAAGAGGTTTTGACGTGATTATGACCGCACGACGGGAATTAACAGACTTTGAACGCGGAATGTTAGTTGGAGCTAGACGCATGGGTCATGCCATTTCGGATATCGTTAGGGAATTCAACATTCCCAGGTCCACTGTGTCAAGAGTGTGCCGAGAGTATCTAATTTCAGGCATAACATCCCACCATGGACAGCGCAGTGGTCGACCGCCTGCACTTAACGACCGAGACCGGCGACGTCTGCGAAGAGTTGTAAATGCTAACAGACAAACAACACTGCGTCAAATAACCGCAGAAATCAATGTGGGACGTACGAGGGACGTGTCCGGTAGGACTGTGCGGTGAAATTTGTCTTCCTTGGGCTATGCCAGCAGAAGACCGACTCGAGTGCCTTTACTGACAGCACGACATCGCTTTCAGCGACTCTCGTGGGCACGTGAGCATATCGGTTGGTCCCTAGATGAATGGAAAACCGTGGCCTGGTCCGATGAGTCACGATTTCAGTTGGTAAGAGCTGATGGTAGGGTTCGAGTGTGGCGCAGACCCGACGAAGCCATGGACCCAAATTGTCAACAAGGCACTGTTCAAGCTGGTGGTGGCAGCATAATGGTGTGGGCTGTTTTTACATGGCATGGACTTGGTCCTCTGGTGCGATTGAACCGAACATTGACTGGAAATGGTTATGTTCAGCTACTTGGAGATCACTTGCAGCCATTCATGGACTTCATGTACCCAAACAACGATGGGATTTTTATGGATGACAATGCACCATGTCACCGGGCCACAACTGTTCGCGATTGGTTTGAAGAACATTCTGGACAATTCCAGCGAATGATCTGGCCACCTAGATCGCCCGACATGAATCCCATCGAGCATTTATGGGACATCATCGAGAGGTGTGTTCGTGCCCAAAATCCTGCACCATCAACACTTTCACAATTATGGACGTCTATAGAGACAGCATGGCTCAATATTCCTGCAGAAGACTTCCAACGACTTGTTGAGTCCATGCCACGTCGAGTTGCTGCACTTCGCCGGGCGAAAGGAGGACCGACACGATATTAAGAGGTTTCCCATGACTTTTGTCACTTCAGTGTATATATATATATATATATATATAAATTTATATTTAATTATTAGTGTATTAAGGGAAAGACTACTGCTTAGTGCACAGAAAAATATGTATCAGTCGTTCATAGGGTTAAATATTCTGAGAATTGGATTTGAGGAAAAAGAAAAAATGTAAATGACCGTATACATTAATAAATAAATAGTCCTCATTGGTCATATTTAAAGAAAGTTATTATTGATTATTTTATCGATTTTTTTCTTATATAATTATCTTTTAAAATGTAATATTTGTTAAAATTACTTATTTTTCTGTGATCATATAAAGTGTAAATTATATATGTTTTGATATTTTTATACATATTTTTAGTTATATTACTCTTTACTATATTTTTCACGCATAAAATTAAAAATAATAATAATAATAATAATTGTTTATTACACAAATAAAGTATTTTTCAGAGTTTCGGCTTTTTACTCAGACACATTAGCAAAAATAGGATTTCCATTTGTTTTCTCTACCACTATATCCATAAAAAAATTCTTATTACTTTCTTCTATCTTCAATAGAAGAAAGTATTGGATTCGTAAAAATTTTCGATTTCGGATTTTTGATGGATTTACACGTTTTGAGAGCTGTAGAACACGATTTTACCATTTTTTGAAAATGTCTGTCTGTCTGTCTGTCTGTCTGTGTGTGTGTGTGTGACAAAATTTTGTGGCAACTGTATCTCTGGAACTACTGCACAGAATTTCATACAAATTGGTACGTAATTGCACCTTGACATAAATTAGTGCCTATCAACTTTTGGTAAAAATCGTCTTACAGGTTGCGTTGCCATCCCGCTTTTTCTAAATTTTTAACAGGGTGATATAGAGCAAAAATTTTCAAGATGGGTATCTTTCGAAAGGTCTCGTCAGTACCTTTTAAACGAATGATTGAACTATAAATCTGTGATAATTTAAAACAAAGTTATCGATTTTTTTTACTTTTTACGAGAAAAAACTTTTTTTTTTTTTCTCTCCCCTTAATTTTATCAAACTCCCACGGTTTCCGTGTTCTGACAAACTTAAACTAATTTTTGCTTTTTTCCCCTAATTTTGTCAAAGTCCTATGGTTTTCGTGTCTTGACGAACTTTAACATATTTTTGCATTTTTCGCCTAATTTTGTGAAAGCCCCACGGTGTCCGTGTTTTGACAAACTTTAACAAATTTTCACATTTTACCCAAAATTTTGTCAAAGTCCCACTTTTTTTTTTTTTCTTTTTTTTCTCTCCTCTTAATTCTATCAAACTCCCACGGTTTCCGTGTTTTGACAAACTTAGAATAGTTTTCACATTTTACCCAAAATTTCGTCAAAGTCCCACTTTTTTTTTATTTTATTATTATTGTTACTGAGTGAATTTGTATAGGAAAATATAGAAGAAAGTCTCGTGGTGGCCACAACATACTAGTCGTAATTTAACATTACTTTTTGTTAATAAACAAAATAGGGTTCATAGAAAATAATAATTGTAGCAAAACCTCATTGTTACAATGACGTTATAAAATAAATTACGTTTAATTTATACAAATTATTATTATTATTATTATTATTATTATTATTATTATTATTAACTAGTCCGACATTTTTTTTTTCTGTATTTCTATTCTTATGGAAAATCAATTTTAAATGTTAGTTATGCCATATTTGATATCTTAGGAAAAAAATAATAGTAATAATATTTTTTCTAAAATGTATTAAATAATACAAACCTTTAATTTTACATTAAATTTTATTTCTCTATATTATTCCTTGAAAAATTGTTGAATATATTACAGCTTGATTATGTTTTATTTTGTAAAAGACACAAAATTACCTCAACACTTACAACGTAATAATTATATTTATAATACTAATAAATTACATTACAAACATTTAATAAATTACTTAACAAATATATTTGTATTACTAAATAAAAAAATTAATTATACATATATTTTAAATAATCTTTTTTAAAATTTTTTATGTTTGGAGCTAATTGTTTTAATAATCTTACTTAAACGCATTTTTGAATTGTAGAACTTCTAATAAAACAAATAACATTTGCAATAATTTGACAATAAGTTAAAATATAATTTTTCTTCGTCTTTTCAAGTACCAGAAAGTACTTCAGTATAAATCCAAACCAAGCCTGTTATTTTGAATAAACCTCCGTTTTATTGTATGAAAACTATTTTAATGTATTCAAAAGATCCTTCATCTAAATTTCAATATTCTAATGTAAGATTTGAAATAATATTTAAATGGCATTCGGACAACATGTATCATTAATATTAAATGCCAATTTTTGAATTCAGATACAATATTTGAAGCTATGTAAATTTTGTTTCTTACTACGGAATTTAATTTAAATATCTGATACAAATTATTAAAATATATTCTAAACAAAAAGAATCATGTCTGAGTTAAATTAAAATATAATTCGATTTCTTTATTTTAGCTTTTAAAATCTGAGAATATCAAATTATTTGCCTCCCCAACCTTTTTTTTTTTTTTTTACTTTTTTCTATATGTATGTATATATAGAGAAAGTATTGGATTCGTGAAAATTTTCGAACTCCAGTTTTCGATGGATTTAAGAGTTTTGGATGTCCTGAACACGATTTGACTGTTTTTAGAAAATGTCTGTTTGTCTGTGTGTGTGTGTGCGTGTATCACAAATTTTGTGAACGCTGTATCTCACAAACCAATGAACGAAATTTAACAAAATTTGGTATTTAGTTGGACCCTAACATATACTGGTGCTGATTAAAATTGGGAATCATTCTATCAATAGGCGGCACTGTGATCGCATTTTTTCTAAATTTTTAACATGGCAGTATAGGACAAAATTTCGTATAAATGTACATAATGAAGGTTATTTTAATCGTGTGATTGTAAAATTAATATCAATTATTGATAATAGTAGTACTTAAATAGGAAAAAAAATGTTGTGCATGTGGGGGCATCGCTTCTTCTCCTGGGGGGCAGGGGGGAGTAAATTTTCAATATGGGTGTCTTTCGAAAGATCTCGTCAATACCTTTAAAACGAATGGTTGAACTATAGATCTGTTATAATTTAAAACAAAGTTTTCGATTATTATTTTTTATTTTATTTTATTTTTTTTTTTTGGTACGTTTAACGAAAAAAAATTAAAAAAAAAAAAAAAAAAAAAAAAAAAAAGTCGCATTTCCTCTGATAATTGCAAAAAAGTGACTTTCTTTCGGCATTTAGTGATATATTTCTGTCAGATAAAAGTCGTCTGCATTTATAATGGAAAATAATTTGATAATTTAATAAACAATTTGTATTGAATAAATTTTGTGTAAAGTTATATAGAAGAAAGTCATGTGGTGGCCACATCATACTATTATTATTATTATTATTATTATTATTATTATTAAGATGAAGAAATAAATGTGTTTCTGTTTCCGAGCAAAACTGTTGATGTTATCCAGAATTTCAAAATTAGTTTAAATTCATAATCAATGTGTATGTAATAAAAATCATGCATTACGTTCAATAATATTCTCATATTATTTTACAAGACAAAATTGTGCTTGTTTCCGGAAGACAGCCAATGGCATTTAAGGAATAAAAAATTTCTTTTCTGAAATAAAAAATCTCATTTTTAAAACTATTAAAAATACGTATTTTTTTTCCAAATACATAAAAATATTTAAGTCATTTAATTAGGAATTTTAAACTTTCCCACAACAAAACAGTTAGAGTTGCCAACATTTTAACTTATTCTTTAATTTATTATATGATGTTACATAAAGGCTGTGATATTCAGGAATATCAGAATATGATCAATTCCACTTTTTGCTGAGACATATTAGCAGAAATGAAATAGGATTTCCTTTTGTTTCCTCTGCCACTATTTCCACACAAAAAATTGTACCGAATTTAACTTTATCTTTCGTTATTAAACAGAATATAGTTCATAGAAAAAAAAATGTAGCAAAAGTGTAGAAATTTCATTCTTACAATAATAAAGTTGTAAAAAAAATTGCATGTTATTTATGTAAAATATTATTATTATTATTATTACTATTAACCAGTCTGACATTTTCTTTAATTTTTAGTGCTATTCTTATAGAATATCAATTTTAAATTTTAGCAATGTGTTATCTGATATCTTAGACATATATATATATATATATATATATATATATGTGTGTGTGTGTGTGTGTGTGTGTGTGTATTAAATTCAATCCTTTTATATTAAACTGATTTTATTTCTTTATAAATTAATTTTATTGTTATAACTCCGTTTTATATTAAATTAAATTTTATTTCTTTATCTTACTCTTTGAAAAAATGATGAATATATTGCTGCTTGATTATATTTTATTATGTAAAGAACATAAAATTATCGCAACATTTAAATGTCAATAATTGTATTTATTGCAATAATATATTGCGTTGTATATATTAAGTAATTTACTTTCTAAATATATTTATTAATACATAAAACCCTGATTATTCATATATTTTAAGCAGTCCATTTTAATATGATATATATAGTATATTTTATTTTTACGATCTTAATTAAAGTCATTTTGAATAGTACCACTTCACTTCTAGTGAAATAATAACATTTTCAATCATTTGAAAATAAATTAAATAATTTCTTAGCATATTCTGAAATACCAGAAAGTATTTCAATATAAATCCAAACCAAAGTTGTAATTTTAATAAATGTCCGTTTTATTCTATGAATACCATTTTAATACATTCAACAGATCCTTCATCTAAATTTAAAATTTCTAGTGTAAGATTTCAGATAATATTTAAATGTCAATTGGATAGCATGTATCATAATCATCAAATACTTTTTTTAAAATTAAGATAGAACATTTGAGGCTATATAAATTTTGTTTCTTATTATGAAATCTAAAATTATATATCTGATATAAAATTTGAAAATATATTCTAAACAAGGAGCATTATTTCAGAGTTAAAATAGAAATAATCCCATTCCTTTATTTTAGCCGTTAAAGTCTGACTGTTTAATTTTTTTTAATTTTTATTAAAATCACACAATAAACTGTGGAAGAAAATCATATTGAAATTTTATTTTTCCGACTGAGTGAAAATAATGCCTGGACCGGGAGTGGAAACCCGGATCTTTGACTTACAAGGTCAAGGCTCTACCAATTGAGCTATCCAGGCTGACAACCGGTCATCATTACTAACTCAGCAAACCTTTAGGCAGAAACATCTCTGGTCTATCATGTAGATAGCTCGACAGAAATAAGCCGCAAGAAATGGAAAACACCATTAGATAATGTATTTGTAATGCATTTGTAAGTCAAAGATCCGGGGTTCGACTCCCGGTTCAGGCATTATTTTCACTCAGTCGGAAAAATAAAATTTCAATATGATTTTCTTCCACAGTTGATTGTGTGATTTTAATAAAAATTGTATTTCTTTCTCCATTATCTAATGGTGTTTTCCCTTTCCTGCGGCTTATTTCTGTCGAGCTACAGTGGTGGCCAAAAGTGTGAATATTTTTTGAAAGTTTCAGGTTTTTGAACTTTGTGTTCTTGTAGAATATAATAATTTTCATTTAAATACAAATGTATATATATCAAATTGAAAGTAATTTAATGTAAAATTTAATAACAAAAACAGAATTAAAATATCTGAATTACAAAAAAAGTTATGCTCATTTTAGTAGAACAAGCAAACAGAAATCGTTTTGAATAATGACGTGTTTTGTAATAAAAGCGTACTGGCCAATCACAAACACTGTTCTGAGGACCAATCAAATGTCTGTAACTAATGTTTAGGTTATTTGGATGGTAAAAGAGTTATTGTTGTGGAAATATTTTGCGGAATGACGCATACTAGTAGAATTAAATAGAGTATTGCTGTTTTTGAATATTTTAGTCCTTTTTTTTTAATTAAACTAATTTTAAACAACGTCACCAACAAGAAGAACTGATTGGACATCTACAAAAAGAAGCCCAATTGTCATATTGAGAGAAAATGGCCTCTCTTATGCTGAAATTGCAAGACAAGTTGGTGGTTCAGTGACTTGTTCTGGTGTACGAAAGTTCTGTTTATGTTATGAAAAATCGAAATCAGTGGAAAATAAAGCCAAATCAGGCCGAAAAAAATGCACAAGTGCAACTGCCGATAGAAAAATTAAACGGCTATGCCTTCAAGATAGAAAATTTTCATCAGATGCCATTAGATGTGAAATGAATGCAGCGGTTATTGCAGTGAGTTCAAGAACAATAAGAAGGTTATCAGGATTTCGACTACAAGCTAGAATTCCACGGGAAAAATCATATTTAAATCAAAAGCAACGCGAAAAACGAGTTAAGTGGGCAAAAGAATACATTAAATGGTCAGAAAATCAATGGAAGCAAGTAATCTGGAGCGATGAGAGTAAAATATCGCTCTTTGGTAGTGATGGTAGAAAATACGTGAGACGTAGAGTAGGTGAAGCACTTCATCCTGATTGCATTGAAGCAACTACAAAAAACCCAACAAATGTCATGATTTGGGCATGTATGTCTGCAGATGGTGTGGGTCGAATTCAAGTGATTGATGGCATCCTGAATACCAAAAAATACATCGAAACTGTCCTGGAACCTAAATTGATACCTTCCATCAGGGATCTCTTCCCCAACAAAGCACCATTTATCTTTCACCAGGATTTAGCTCCATGCCACACAGCAGAAGTATGCAAAGCATGGTTTCAAAATAAAGGCATAGATATATTACCATGGCCAGGAAACAGCCCTGATTTCAATCCAATTGAAAATTTGTGGCGACGTTTGAAAATTCTTGTACGAAAGAAACGTCCATCCAATAAAAGACAACTTATTGAATCTATAATTGATTCTTGGCACCATGTGATTACGAAAGATGAACTATAAACACTCGTTTATCTGAAGAAAAGACGTTGTGAAGCTGTCTTAAAAAAATAAGGGTTATCCTACTAAGTATTGATTGTGTTAGCATCACTTAAAAAAATGCAAATCTAAGATAGATCTTTCTATTTTGCATAACATATTTTGAATTACAGATATTGTAATACTGTTTTTGTTATTAAATTCTACAATAAATTACCTTCAATTTGATATATAAACATTTGTATTTAAGTGAAAATTAATATATTCTACAAGTACACAATGTTGAAAAACATGAAACTTTCAAAAGATGTCCACAGTTTTGGCCACCACTGTATCTACATGATAGACCAGAGATGTTTCTGCCTAAAGGTTTTCTGAGTGAGTAATGTTGACCGGTTGTCGACCTGGATAGCTCAATTGGTAGAGCCTTGACCTTGTAAGTCAAACATCTGGGGTTCGACTCCCGGTCCAGGCATTATTTTCACTCAGTCGGAAAAATAAAATTTCAATAAAATTATTTACTTTGTTTTATTATTATCATTTATGATACCTGCCTATATTTCGAAAAGATTTTTTTTAAATATTTGAAAAAGTGCCTACTTATGTGCATTATATTATAAACTATAGCTGAAAATTCGGAATAACATGTAAAAATATGCATATTTTTAAATATTTTGATTTTTAGGCTCAAAACATACAAAAAATGTGCTATAAAAGTAGCACTTTTGCAAAACATCAAAACTCAAATTTAAATAAAGATATTCTTATTCTGTAAATTGTATTATCATTAATGAAACTTTCTTAGGTACCGTAGAATTTTCATAATCATAACTAAGTTATTAAAAAAATTATAGAAGTTAACGTTTTTACCACCAAAAAATCAAGAAAATATCTGACAATTCACAACTTGTATAAACTAAAAAATGAAAAAATAATTAATTGTAATCATATCAGTGGCATGTTACCTAAATAAACTCCTTTAGAGTATTCTTCCAAAGTTTCATTACGTTAAAATTATAACTATTGGAGTTATGACGTTTTTCGATAAAGCAAAATGATAATTTCACTTTGAGCTGAAGTAGAAAACATAATTAAAAACCAGATTTTATTTATTAAATTAAAAATAAATTAAATAGCTTTCACAGCTTTTTTAAATTTTTTTATTTATTTAATTCATTTTATATGAAGCAACAAATTTTGACGCTTACATTAAGTAAAACATTATTAGTAAACAAACAGTTACGATCACTTCTTTCCGGTTTAAAAACTTTGCGAACGACTAGTATAGTGAGCCTGTAACTCAAGTTCTAAGCAAGATAGAAACACGATTCAAACTGATTTAGAAAGTTAAATGGTCAGGCTTTAATATTAATCAAAAATAGAAAAATCATTTTTTTGACCTTAAATTGGATTCTAAAGAAAGGCAGGTACCTAAAGTTGAACAAATAAATGAATTTTTTTCCCATATGCATTGTTGATGCGACCGAGTATTTGAAAATTCGTTTAACCCTTTAACCCCTTAACACGCGCTGTCCTCGCTGCGAGGATGCAAAATTTAAGATCCAGCGGCCAAAATTCATCCCGGAAAGTTTTTAGCAAAAATTCACTTTTATAACATATCAGAAAAGGCCGGTTTTTTAAACCCTAAAATTTAAAACTTCTTTTAGTTTAATTTAGTTCATGAATTCCGGTGGCAGTATAATTTAAATGTTTCCAATTGTCTTGCGTCGCAAAGGGTTAACTACGGCGGATTTCAATAAGCGATTTGATATACCTACCATGTATTTCAACGGTCGTCAACAGACGATTAATACTATTTTCAGATCCACCTATTATCCCAATAAAATCAGCAAGCACCGCCCTTAGACATTGTTCTAAAACACTATATTTAAAAAATATTATATATAATTTTTGTGGTTTGATATATATTGGTTAATGATAGAAAATTGTAGAAGCTGTGAAATATTCTCGCGCATGTCTGTCACATTTCCATGGAATTAGTAAAAGATTAAATATTGTAGGCGTGATAAATTATCTTATTACGTCTTTCCCATTCGAAAACTGCTGAAGCTAGACGATTTTTTATTTTCACGTTCTAGTTGTGTATAGTTTTACCCGCATTTAAAGCCGCATATTTACCGCAGTTAAAGAATTAAATATGCGGCTGCAGTTACCGTCTGCAATTATTCAAATTATAAAATCAAATATTATCGTTTGCACTTGAAGAAATATTATTATTGTTTTTATCATTGTTTAGTGGCAACGAGAATAATACGCTTGGTTTTTTAGAATGTAAATAAATGTTTTTTGTGTGTTTCGTTATGTCCTGATGTGCTTATTTATTTTACATATAAAGTTTATAATAACTAATATGACATCCGACATTTGGTGAGTTCGAATGGTGGACGAATATGCAACTTTCTTTTTATAATATTTATACAACAAGAACAACAACAACAACAAAAAAAAAAAAAGATGTTTTCTTCTTATTATTCAAGAGGTATCTTTTTTCGAATATTTCTTCTTCGAATGCAACATATAAGAGGTAAGCTACGTGTTTCAATTCTCTAGGTTTGCTTGGATTACACTATTAAATTACTCTATTATTATTAATTTCCCTCTAAACTGAAATTAATAATTTTAATTATAACTTCACCACCTTGAAATTTAATTTATTTTGTTTATATTTGATTAATGTGCCGAATGAAGAAATTCCAATTCCTGATGTTCAGGTTGCTAAATTAGGGTGTTAAATTACCTACCTCCTTTATGAAAAAATAATATCAAATTGTGGTTTGTGCAAGTAGAGTGCAATTTCCAGTTATCAGGCTGACGCCCCAAAATATAATAATATTGTAGCAGCAATCGATCCGGAAACGCTTTACGCTGTTTCGGACATATTATTAAATCCACCGAACACAGATAAATATGAAACGCTAAATACATGATTGATTCAGGAATTTTCGAATTCTGAGTATCGACAAATACGAAAATTATTATCAAAACTCCAAATAAGAGATGAAAAACCATCCCATCTCTTACGAAAAATGCGTGAATTACCTGGACAATCTCTATCAGACGAATTTTTAAAACCTTTGTGGTTTCAGCGGCTTCTGGCTGATATTCAATGTATACTTTCTGTTAGTTCCAAATCTTGCAGACAAAATCGCTGAAGTGCGAACCAATCCATTGGTTAATAGTGTCTGTGCTGTAAGCTCCGTCGCCACTTTAAATCAAGTCCGTGCAAAATCACTAGATCCTTGAGACACATCACTAACCGAAATATCTGCTCTCCGCGCAGAAATTAAATGCGCTCAGTCAGAAAGTGGAGAGTTTATCACTATATCGTTCGAGAGATCGTCCATGGAAACGATAGTATAAGTCACCACACAGACGCTACACATCACCAGCCGGTACAAAATTTGGTCCGGATTATATTTCTATCATGAGAAGTTCGTTAAAAAAGCCCGTAAATGCCGTGACCCATGTAATTTTTCTAATGAGAACCAGGAAAACTAAAATCGGCTGTCGATTTTAATATTTTGGCGACTGAAACCTCGATAGCCCATAAATCATGTCACCTGTTTGTTTATGATAAAAGATCTCACTTAAAGTTTTTAGTTGATTCTGGCTACGACATATCTTGCATTCCACTTCCAAAAACATTTAAAAATTTGCGCCCAGATTCATTAGAGATATTCGCAGCTAATAATAAAAAAATTCACACTTATGGTACAAAATTATTAAATTTCGACATAGGTTTAAGGCGTAGTTTTAATTAGAAATTCATTGTAACATCCGTTCCTATGCCAATTTTATTGGAGCAGATTTTTTGAAAAATTTTGATATTTCGATTGATTTGAATCATCGCAGATTAATAGACAGCATAACTAAACTCACCCACGTCGGAACTTCGGCGAAATTAATTGACTATTGTTCCGTTAAACTTATCTCCGGAGATTAAATTTATCATAAAATTTTGGCTGAATTTCCAAACGTAACAAAAAATTTCTCATAAGCTTACACCTGTTAAACATAACACTGTATCTTATATAGAAGCAACTGTCCCTCCCGTACATAGTAAACCCAGACGTTTAAACCCTAAACTTTATAATTCAGTAAAAAAAGAATTTCAATTTATGATGGAACAAGGTATATGCAGACCTTCAAAATCCCCTTGGTTGTCTCATTTGCACGTTGTGCCAAAAGGTTCACGTAGCATTTCTCGATTATCGCCAACTGAATGCCCGCACGATACCAGACCGGTACCCTATACCCAGGGCCTGATTAAGGGGGAAGCTCGCTCTTCACACATTATTTATACTTACACCGTTATCTTTTAGCAAATACTTTCCTCCTATAATAAACAGAAAATTTTCATTAAAAATTATTTTAAAAGAATTCTGGTGTCTAATAACGGTGAGTAAATTGGATTGTTTTACACCGTTCATTTTTTATAAAAAATATTTCCTCGTCAAAGCGTGGAATTTCTATGATATGAAGTAAAAAATAATTGTAAAAATATCCCGGTATGAGCGAGCTTCCCCCTTAATCAGGCCCTGCCTATACCGCACATACAAGATTTTACCAATTCTCTTTATGGCTGCAAACTTTCTTCAAAACTTGACATTGTTCGAGGCTATTTTCACGCACCAGTCTATTCAGACAACACCTCCTGTAATAATGCCTCCGAGCTGAGCTCTACGTCATGGAAGATCGGCCGATTTTATCCAATCAGCACTTCCTATGATACATGTTGGATCGTGGGGATAGGATGAAATCGGCCGATCTTCCATGACGTAGAACTCAGCTCGGAGGCATAATTACATGTGGTGTTGATTCAGAGCACATTCCAAAAACAGCGGTTTGTAATCCATTTGGTCTTTTTAAATTCCCTTACTTAAACTTCGGTTTGTGCGGAGTAGCTCAAACTTTTCAAAGATTTATGAACTAAATTTTAGGAGAATTTACATTTTGTTTTACATATTTGGACGATATATTAATATACAGCAAAAGCGAAAAGTAGCACAAAACCCATGTACGTGCAGTATTCCATAAAATAGATCAATATGGGTTAACATTAAACGCTTCTAAATGTGTTTTTGGAGTAGCAGAAATTTCCTTTTTAGGCCACCTTATTTCAGAAAATCGGACAAAACCCCTACCTGATAAAGTAGAACCAATATTAAAATATCCCTTACCTCAAACTGCGATTCAATGTCGAGACAAAGGACACTACACCGAGGTTTATTGAAAAAAAAAATACAAAGTTTCGCCAAGCTTGTATCCCAAGACCGACAAAGGGCGAGAGAGGTTAAAATAATAATTGAAAGAAAAATTCTTGGTATGAATTAATTCTGGTTGATAAAGTTCATTTAGAGTTCATGAGGTAAACAGCTGAAACATATTAAGATAAGTGCTGTGGTGCAATCACCTGTTGCCGGGCATGGGCTCCTCGCAACAAGGGGCAACAGGTTACTGATCATTGAATCCATTTCTACAGCAGAGCATGTGCATGATACTCTTGTATAAGTTGCTCTTGAGGAGGTCTAGGTTCCTGTCTGAGCCAGTAGGCAATGTTATTGATAACAACATTAATCAGTGGCATTTGATATATCCATTAATAGGGAGAAAATCTTATTGAGTTTGTTAATTAAATTTGGTCCAGTTAAAATGTTGTCCAGCCAGTTTACTGGTCTGGGGGAGGGATTTCTGATATGGTGGGCAGAAGTGAGGACACAGTTAAAGTAATAATGCAATGCATTTCTTTCCTCGCCACAGGGGCACAAGGGTGAGCGTCGGCGATAAAATCTGCGGAGGTAGCTTGGGAATGGGCCATGGCCCGTTAGGAAGACTGTTATAGGAGGAGTAAGTTTCCAGTCATTGGTTCTGGATATGGGCTATACCTTTTTCTGAGACGTCCCACAGAGATTGCCATTTTTGAAACAGTTGAAGTTTTAATTTTTGTTTCACGAATGAGGGGCAGGGGCGGGCAAGGAATATTGTATAAGGCTATTTTCAGTGGCATTTTTTGCCATTTCATTTCCGACGACACTCCTGTGGGCAGAAACGTGTGCCAGGGTTACGTTAGATTTTAAGTTGTACAGTTTAGTTTAATTTCAAGTATGATTGGATGCCTACTCCTGTGGCGGGCAATGGCCTGCAGGCCTGAGAGACTGTAGATGTTAATGAAGGAATGTAAGTGGAGGTTTTCCTCTATACCTCTTCGGTAGCCTTTAGAATTCCAAAAAGTTCTGTCTGGAATACAGAATTTACGTCTTCGAGCCTGCAAGACTACTGGTGAATAGATTCATTGTTGGTGAGCACGCAGAATGCGGCCGCAACACCATGATCAGTTTTGGAGCCATTTGTGTAAATTGCCATAGGAGCAGAGGAAGAATAGCTATTAATGCTGCAATTAATTAATTATGGTGCAGCATCCTTTGCTGGATGGATTTCCCTCGTTTTGAAAAAGGTTTAAATCGGAATGTTTGGGAAAAGGAAGCTTGCTAAGTCTGAGTTGTCGAGTTGAAGGATATTCGTTTTTTGAAAATTGTATTGAAGTTGCAAGTCTGTATGCGGGATTCTCGTGATGACGGGCAATGCGTCAGATGAGATATTCTTGCAGCCTCTGGACATCTTCAAGAGGAGGACATCTGCCTCTGTACGGAGTTAAACTTAGTCTTGGCAGCCATCGTCATCTATTACTTCAATTTTACATATCTCATAAAACACTTTTATGTATGGGTAAAACTCTAAAAATGTTTATAATATAATAAATTAATGTAGCCGGTAGATTTTTTTAGCTATTTGATGTTATTATAATTATGTCAAGTAAATACTTGTTGGACATAAGATTTACTGTTGGTGCAGAAATAATCTGGTAACTGCTATCCGTTTACATGTATCCGTTTACTAAGTTTGAGTTATCGAGTTGAAGGATATTAGTTTTTTGAAAATTGTATTGTAGTTGCAAGTCTGCATGCGGGATTCCCGTGATGACGGTCAATGCGTCAGTTGAAATTGTTTTGTAGCCTCTGGACATCTGCAAGAGGAGATTTCGCAATTGGAGGGGCTTTATCACAATTAGTTGAAAACGAATTACAACCCCTTGATTTTTTTTCCAGGAAATTATCTCAGGCGGAACGAAACTATACTGCAAATGACAGGGAATTACTTGCCGCATATGCTGCTATCAAACAATTTTGTCATATGCTTGAAGCAAGATGTTTTAACTTATTTACGGTCACTTATTTACCGATGCTTTCCAGCAACCCCCAGAGAAACGTTTGCCAAGACAAATGAACTAGTTAGATTTCATATTGCAATTTACAAATGATATCCGCCACATAAAAGGGTCCGAAAATGTAACAGCGGACATGCTTTCTAGGATTGCTGCTATAACAATGCCAAATCCTATTGATTATGAGGAAATTTCGAAGGTACAAATTAACGACCCCGAATTAAAAACTTTAATAAATAATCCATAGAGTTTAAACTTAAAGAAAATTTATTTTACCAGGGCAAGAAACTCTCCTTTACTGTTATTTATAACAGGTAATGCAAGACCATATATTCCTTAACCCTTTCGTAATTTTTATTTTTCGAATTTCATAATCTATCACATCCTGGTATTAGATGCACTACTAAATTAATCAAATCCCGATTTATCTGTCCCTCTATTAATAAAGATTGTAATAACTGGTTGAGACAATGTATTCAATATGAAAAGACTAAAGTCAGCCGGCATACTAAAACCCCAATAGTTTTTTTTTTTTTTTTTTTTTTTTTGACTAAACTATGAGATTTGATCATATGCACCTCGACTATGATGGACCACTGCCACCTTCTCGAAGAAATTTTTACTGTCTCACAATGATTGACAGAATTAATCTATGGCCTGAAACAATCCCTATTCCAGATATCAGTGCACAAACAATTGCAGAAAAGTTTTACATTCATTGGATTACAAGGTTTGGTTGTCCATCCAGCATCAACACCAATCAGGGACGGCAATTCGAAAGTCCTTTGTTCCAGTCATTGTCCCAATTTTCGGGGATCAAACGGATTCGTTCCTCACCTTATCATACTGAAGCAAATGGAATGATTGAGGAATTACATCGTCCAATGAAATCTGCTCTAAAAGCCTATAATACAGATCAGGGGGCTGTACGCTTGCCAATATTTTTACTAGGGTTCCGTGCTGCTTATAAAGAGGACATAAAGTCAACTACAGCAGAATTGGTTTATGGAACTAGTCTTCGATTACCTGGAGAAATTTTTGACTCCACGCCAACAGATACTTTTCCTCAGCAATTCGTAGAGGAACTTAGAAATCATTTCCGCAATATCCGACCAGTACCAGCTTCAAGTCACAGAAATAAATCCATCTTTATACACCCACACCTAAAAGACTGTTCCCGTGTGTTCTTAAGCAATGATGGTGTAAAAATCCACTTCAAAATCCTTGCGATTGACCTTTCAATGTGTTAAAAAAGAAAAAAGAGACCAAAAAAGCTTTGTAATTGATATTAATAGACGGAAATGCAAAGGGTCATTAGATATACTTAAGCCTGCTTTTCTTCCAACCATCAATGTTGAAGACACTACTACTGAAAAATCTGACACTAAGACTCCTGTTGTTACCCGCTCAGGACGAACCGTTCATTTTCCGAAACGTTTTCTCACGTGAAATGTGAAAAACTGCGGGGGGAGTATGCGGCTGCAGTTATCTTCTGCAATTATTCGAATTATAAAATCGAATATTATCGTTTGCATTTGAAGAAATATTATTATTTTTTTTATCATTCTTTAGTGTCAACAAGAATATTACGCTTGGTTTTGTAGAATGTAAATAAATGTTTTTTGTGTGTTTTGTTATGTCATGATGTGCTTATTTATTTTACATATAAAGTTTATTATAACTAATATGACATCCGACAAATACATAAACAACGTGTATCTAATAAAAAAACTTGCATCAGTTTCGATATTCTCCTCACAATATTGTACAAGAATAAATTGTACTTGTACCTAAAAAAAAAAAAAAAAAAAAACATTGACAATTAATTGTTTAAACTTCCGTTTCCTCGAATAAAAATTTGAATTTTTAAAACAATTAAAGATATATAAAAAAAATTCCAAATATTTTCCCAGGCTGACACAAAATTACAAGGGCAAACTATATGAGGAGATACAGCACATCATAAGAATAAACATTTGCATAGGAATCCATGTCCACAATTGTCATCTCAATACTTTAAGAAATGGTTGTATTATGGTATATTTTAACGGTTGTGGGCGTGTATTTTAAATTTTGACTATTTAACAAACACTGTTTTAATGCAAATTGCACATAAAAAGATACAGATTATAACAGTAGAATTTAAAATCTATGTAGTTAAAGCACTTAACGCATTAATACGAATATTGCGTTTTTTTTTTTTTTTTTTTTTTTTTTTTGAAATAATGTATTGTACAAAATTTTAAAATTTACAACACAGAAAGAGTTATAAATAACCAAAAAACAAGGCTATACATGAACACCCGATAATAAACATACATAGAGGTAAGTGTTAAAATCCAGCAGAATGTATCTCCTTAAAGTTTCTTTTAAAATAATGTATTGCCTTAATGCTCCTTAAAGGTTTAATATGATGTTTGCTGTCATTGGTGGCAATGTATTCCTTAGTGCTTCATTCGTTATTTACCTCAACATAATGCTTAATGTTGTAGTTATATGTTTATACCGCCCACATGTATTAAAAAAATTCCCTAAGCACCTACTTTTTAAAGGATTAAGATGGCGTTTGCGAACAAGGGCTCCCGTGCAATTTTGAATCTTTATAATGTGCTTTATCTACTCTTAAAGTCTCTCGCTGTAATTCTGTGATACTCTTGCACCCGAACAGCGTTACACCCAAACGTAAGTACTATATTAAATCCTACAATCTGCAAATAATACTGCAGATTTTCTTGACATGAACTCATCAATAATGAAGACTCGGATTATGAAAAACATTATGTAATTAAAATACAGTCAAACAAAAAAATATTAATTTATTTACGGTGTAGAAGGATTAATTTAAATTTAGGTTATAAAATACAGAGTGGCCCTAATCAAAGTGACGGTGCTCACAGTGCTCTCTTAAAATGTGTGACTGAATTTGCTTACTCAAAAATGAACGAAATATGTTTAGCCATAATTTGAGAAGAATTTCTAGGAAAAAATCAAATTTGAGTAAAATCGGCTTTTTCTGATGAAACATCTTTTCAGTCAAAATGATCGTTAAAATGTCAGGTCATTTTTGAACGAATTTCGATCACTTTTCATCTGATTCAAAAGAATTGTATAACGATGGCGCCATCTGTCAATCACACAAAATGATACAGGATTTTTTTTTTTTTTTTTTTTTTTAAATTTAGATATATACAATTAATAAATTTATCTATTGTTTAAAAAATATGCTGATGACTTTCGATGATTAACAAAGTAAACTACCAAAGTTAATTTTTTTAAATAAATATAATAAATGTTTTATATACAACAGACAAAAAATAGTAGAGTTATCAAATCACGAGTGTTAGTCATAAAAAAACTAAAAATGAGAAGTGAATGTATTTTTAAAAACTGGTTCTTTAAGAAATATATGAAATATAAAGAAAAAAAGAACAATGTATTTATAAAATGTAGAAATTCAGGAAAGGGAAGAGGACCTGCGTTCGATTCCAGCGGAAGGTAACTGATATTTTTTCCATCATCAAACTGGTTCACTCAAATTTAGCCCGATTTCTCCCAAAAATAACGTGTTTCAGTTGGCTCAAATCTGAACCGCTTATATCGGCACAATGATATGAGATGATTTCTCTCAACGTGAGAAGATCTCTTTCAATATATCAATTGAGTAAAAAACGGCTCAATTTGAGAGAATTTTTCCTTTCCATTTTTAGAGAGTAGTCTCTAACGCAATTTAATTGCAGTATATCACT
The DNA here is from genome assembly GCA_963930645.1 of Salticus scenicus. NCBI lineage: Eukaryota > Metazoa > Arthropoda > Arachnida > Araneae > Salticidae > Salticus > Salticus scenicus. Next base: position 131,860,006 of record OZ005660.1, on the reverse strand, counting down.
AAACATTGTAGGAAGATTAAAAAAGATGAAGGACGAATAATTCCGAAAAATAATAAGAAAAAAATGAAATAAAGAAAAATCCAAAACTGAAAGATTCACATAGTCCCCTTGTGGTAAATTTTAGAAAAAAAAAAAATCATTATTATTATTGTTATTTGTTTGGGGAATCTTTCATCCCCATTTCGTTTAATCTTACACATTTTGATGCCATTGCAATTCGATCGCACTAAAGAACTGCCAGTATAATTACGACAATCCTGTATATTCTTTTTATTATATATATATATATATATATATATATATTCCCTCTTACCCATGAGTTAGAGAAAGTATTGTTTTTGTGTCAAATTTTCAAATTTGAGTTTTTGTTATATTTACACGTTTTGAGGTCCCCTGAGTCCAAAAATCATGTTTTTAGAAAATTGAACTGTGAGTGCGTTTGTGTCTGTGTCTCTCTCTGTTATCAGGGTATCTAAAAAAAATTATAGCAGAAAGTCCAAACTTTGTATTCTAAATGTGTATGTTATAGGAATGCTATATTAAACTTTTCGTTGACATCAAAAAAATTGTTGGCGTACAGGGATACCCAATAAAATTCAAATACATTACGTCTACGGGTAAAATTGCAGGAAAGTAGAATTTAACATCTATAGACTGCAATGAACTAAATGAAACAAATATACATATTACGTATAGGTAAAAACATGTTTCATGCAGAATAAGGTATATAAATCATTCACTGTTCGATTACAGGGCTACACAAAAGAACTAGATTATAGTACGACAATACTTGAAATTGATGAAAGCACGTTTCAGTTTGTGCCAAATGTTCTTCATATACGATTATATTTATGTCCACCATGTGATGTGTACATAACTTTCAGAAGATATACAGGGCTGCAAATATTTAAGGCATGGCATTCTTTTTTTGTTTGTTTCTTTGTTGAAGTGCTTTACTGTAATATTTGTCAATACCCAAGAGAGCCGCTCAAACTAAAGTTAATTCATCATAGCCAAATGCTAAATAATGTATATATATATATATATATATATATATATATATATATATATATTAAGTTGAATTGTTACAGCTTTTTATTTTTTTTTTTAATTTACACGTTTTAAGGCTTCCTGAATACAATAGTAGTTTTAATTGTATGAAGATTAGTTACTGATAGTATAACTTTGAGTACGCCTGCAAGAAATTTGGAATGCTATTCCTCAATCATACATTCAAAGTTTGTTTGACTCTATGCCACGTCGTATAACAGTACTTGTCGCAGTGCATGGTGGCCACACCAAGTATTGATTTCGGACTTTTAATACTGTTTTTTCTTTTTTTTTTCAAATTTAATCATTTATTTGTACGGTTACAAGTCGTTTGTGCATTAAATTTCATTTGATTCTCAGGATTCCTTCACAGTGTTGCATTTTCTACAAACATGAGTTTATATATATATATATATATATACAGGGTGGGCATAATTAAACTGCAAGTGTTCAGGGGGTGTTGGAGAGAAAACTACTAGGAATATTCCAGTGGAATTTGGTATCTACACGTTTCAGAATATGCGCAAATCAAATATGAAAAAATATATCCATTTTCACCCGATAGATGGCGCTATACCGTATTTCAACGCTCACCGGTGGCATATACTACTTCCAAAACCAATAGACAGAGCATAATGACATTCTAAGAGGCAGATAAACAATATAAAACATCACTTACAGTTTATTAAAATTTATGGATTGTTTAATTTGTGATCTTAATTTACGTTAATTTTTGATTCCAGGATACTGTAAAAATTTAATTACTGAAGCGAATTGTATGGAATTTTGATAAACTGTAAGTGATGTTTTATACTGTTTATATGACTCTTAGAATGTCATTATGCTCTCTCTATCGGTTTTGAAGGCTGTATATGCCACCGGTGAGTGATGAAATACGGTACAGCGCCATCTATAGGGTGAAAATGGCGATTTTTTAACGTGTAGATACCAAATTTCACTGGAATATTCTCACTAGTTTTCTCTCCAGCACCCCTTGAACACTTGCAGTTTAATTATGACCACCCTGTATATTGTGGGAAATGAAGATTTAGGCAGAGAATTTCAACGAATGTGTCGAAGGTGAAGAAAATTTGGCGGGATGTAATTCCACTGTTGACTGAATTTTTCGTTTTTTGGTGTGCTGAAATCAAAAATGAAGTCAGTTTTTCTCCATCACGTATAGATTTTTGCCAATGCAGGGTGCCTACCTATGTAATTTCTTCCATTGCTTTTCCAACAATATAATTGTATGTTAAGTTTTATAGTATGTCTTCATGATTAATTAATTTGTTGTAATAGCACAGCACTAGTGCGATGTAAAAACATACCAACCAACCTATTGTTATGAGGGTATGCCTAAGAAATTCAGCCGGTAAGCACCCTGTATTGGAAAAAATCTATACGTGATAGTGAAAAATGGGCTGCATTTGCGGTTTCAGTACATCGAAAAACACAAAGTTCAGCTAGAATCATCAAATCAAATTTTCTCAACTTCAGTTTTGTAGGCCTATGTTATGCAAAGTGCAGTGCAAGTGATGCCAGTAGCTGCTTAGCAAAATATATAGAAAATAAATATTCAACAAAATGAGCGAAATTAGTTCGAAGAAAATATATTACAGTATCAAACAAAATTGTATAGTATAATATAATTTTATCTGCTAAAGAAAGGAAGATTATTTACGGTTCATGTAACTGCTCTTTTACAGTTGAAATATTAATTATTAATTTAAACTACACTAATAAGTGTTCGAGTCCATTAAAAAAATGAGAAAGCTGCTCATCAAACTGATACAATGTACGAGTATTATTTTCCACTTAATTTTGTACTTGTAATTCTTTGAATTGTATTTTCATATTTTCATTGTATTTTTTATTGAAGTAAAATAAATAAACGAAATGTGAGGTGCATATATAGGTATGAAGGAACCAAGTGCCATAAATAATATTTTTTTTAAACAATGCCAGTTAGTTTAAACGATGCCAAAAGATAAATACGATTTGTTTAAACCTCGTTTAATTTACGAATAACTTCAAATCGCGAAATGTATCTCTGAGATACAGCGCGCCCGATAGTGTAATGCAGTCGAACCTCGTTAACATGAACCTCAAGGGGATTAAAAATTTTGTTGATGTTGTCAGTAGTTCATGCTATCAGTAACTCAGAAACTAATCTTCATATTGACGAGGATTGTGGAAGCGGTCCATGTTAAAAATAATTCACGTTAGCGTGTTCACGTTAACGAGGTTTGCCTGTATTTTGAAACACGCCCAAAGGAGTGTAATAAAGTCTTTCACATATCTGAAAAGTAACAATGGTTTTTAATACCTCTTACAGAGTGCAAAAATTTTCATCCTATTTAGTCAGAAAAATATTAAGAGAAACCATAATTATTTTTGTAAAAGTTACAGGCAGACATCCCAACTTTTATAATCTATTCACGAGTATTTTTAGCCCGCCTCTTTTTCAAACCGGAAATTTTGAAAATGATTTTCTTCTTATTTAATCGTTCTCATACATTAAAGAGAAATAATCTACAAAATTTCTGGTTTGAAAAGAAGGCGGGGCTAAAAATGCTTGTGAAAAAAGTATAAAAGTTGGGAACTCTGGTTACAGGTATACGTAAATTGTAGTAGTTGTCAACTGCGATACAAAATTATTAAGTAAATGGGCATGCTATTATTTTAGTAAAGCAAGCTGTAGATTTTTTTTTTTTTTTTTTTTTTTAGTTTAATTATTTCAAACTGTTATTCTAAGTGTTATAAAAATGCTTAATGATACACAGGTTAAAAAAAAAAAAAAAAAGAATCTAAATGACCTAATTTATTTCTTTTACTGCTCGACAATTATTCGTAGATTAAACTACATTGAACAGATAAAATTTTATTAAAGAGTAAGAGAATCACTTTTCGATAATATTATTTTCATTTAGTTGTTTTTTAAAGTAATTTATATCATTCTAGAAAACAAATTATGTTATCTGTGCTAGTTTTTTGCGAATAGCAACATTATTAATGATGTTTAAAAATGTTTCCACATTTTATTGACATTGAAAAGCAATAACTAAAGTAAAATGTTTGGCCGTAATTACCTTCAACGGAATCTTTGATTAAGGGTCAAATATCCTTTAAAATTAGGAAAAGAATAGGTTTGAACAAACAAATCTCTAACTCTACCAGTGGGGTTTCTTTCGCAATATGTATGTTATTTATTTCTTAAAAACATACTCATTATTCATGTTTGTACTATCAATATGTTATGGATATAAATGCTTCGATTAGAAAGAGTGTAACTATAATGTATATCCATTTGTAATATAAATTTGAATATGGAAAATGTTGTTCTGAAATATTGTAACTGGGGATAATAACGCCCACAGGCAGACCTTAGTGTAAAAAACACAAAAACATGCAGTCGCGAAAGTGTTAATAAGAAAGCACCACAGAACTGACGTTTTAAAGTATTACGTAAAAAAATTCAAATTATACCATTAAATGTAGTAATCTCGCAACAGTTGTTTCGATTCGAAAGAGCACACGACCCTTCGTCAGGCGAACAAAGTAAGCACGAGTACTGTAGTCAAAGCGGCAACGTAATGTTGCCGCTTGCATTTACTTTTCTTTTCTGTAATGTTTTGTTTTGAGGAACGGTGAAAGGCGGGGCTTCTTTAGAAAACAAGAATTCTTGATGCTAATATTGTCTAAAAATCTTTATTTTTCTTTAATTTGTATGTGTTTGACGTTCTTGTTGTATAATTTGACCGTAAATAATAAATAAAAATATTTTGTTTAATTTTCTCTGTTAATTTTAAAGATTTTGTTCGATATCGCATGTAAAACTTTTAAAGAGATGGCATCCTAAGCCTTTCCAAAAGAAAGATTTATTTATATCTCGAAAATTACTTACTGGAATGAGCTGCAATTTTGTGCTTCCACATATTTGAGCATTAGGATTCAGTTTATGTAAAAAGTCATAATTCATAATTTTTATGAATATAAATTATTAATATTTTTTATAATTAAAAACATTTTTCAGAATCAAAAGTTATTGTGGATTATGTTTGGATTTCTTCACTGTGTCTCCTTTAAAACTATATATATGTATCACGTTTTTTTTTTTTTTTTGCGAAGATATTAATAGAAGTTTGAAATTGTCATTTAACATTAGCACATTCAAACTTTGATCGCTTTTAACTCTATGAAAAAGCAAATAAAATTACAACCAATATACTTTTTCGCGTTGTCGCGATCTCAGAAATTCAAATATAAAATAAAATATGGCACTACCAGTGAAAAAAAAAGTTGATGCGCATTTTAACACTTTCGCGACCGCTGACGTAGATTCACGTCATTTGAAAATCTGTAACTCCACCAGTGGGCGTTTCTTTTGCAATTTGTATGTCATTTATTTCTTAAAAATATGCACAATATTCATAATTGTACAACCAATATACTATGGATATAAATAGTTGGAAATGTAATATGGAGATATAATTATAATATGGAGAATAATTATAATGTATATCCATTTGTAATATGAATATAAATATAAAAAAATTTGTTTTGAAGTACTGTAACTTGGGCGAACAACGCCCGCAGGCGGACCTTATTGTCAAAAAGACGAAAACATGCGGTCACGGAAACGTTAATATGTAGACGACCCCCCCAATTCAAAACTTGACGTCATTTTCTGAAAAAACTCACAATTCCTCGTCGAATGAGGCCTATTAATTTTTTGTATATAGACTAGCAACGAACTTACTTCGATTGTTGCGTGTTTTTTTTTTTTCCTCTCACTGTACGTGGAAAGAAAAACAAATTACTACAGTTCCAGAAAATTTGGATGATTTAATCAAGAGAAATGGCCTGACAAAGAGAACAAGTCAATAACGCATTGGTTCACTTCTGACTCCTATGTAAGCAGTTAATTGGGTTGGCATCAATTGATAGAGTTGACAAATGTGCTCTTGCGAGATATCATGCCAATTGGTGCGTTAAATTGGCAAAATCCTGAGCTAGTTTTAGGACCCTTTTCATTATGCTCCAAACGTCCTCGGTGGGAGAGAGATCCAGCGAATTTACTGGACAAAATAATGTTAGACAAGCAGGAAAACAAGCAGTAGAAACTATCTCTTTGCACGGGCGTGCATTATCACGCTGAAATAAACGAGCAGGAGTGTGTGATATGAAGGGAAACGCAACGGAACGTACTATGTCCTCGCGTGCCGCTGTGCTGTCAAGATGACAACCAAAGAGGTCCTGCTATGAAATGAAATGACATTACAGACCATCTTTCCTGGTTGTTGGGTCGTATAGCTGGCGACAGTCAGGTTGGAATCCCCCATTTCTTGGGGGGCGTCTCCGTACGTGTCTTTGCTGGTCATCGGGGCTCAAATCGGAATGAGACTCATCACTGAAGACAATTCTACTCATTCAATGAAATTTCAGTTCGAACGATCCTGACGTTCTGCCCTCTCTCTCTGCCAACCGCTTCCTTCCTAACGCTGTGTTCGGCCATAGTTCATCTATTCCTGTCAATATAATCAGATAGTTGCACCACTCCTATCCAGTTGTCAAACAATTCACAGATTAGACCAACCGGCTTCTTTGAGCCGAATTACACACTTCTCTCAAATGCTGACATCCAGAGCCTGATTAAGGGGGAAGCACATATTATTTATACTTACACCGTTATTTTTTAACAAATACTTTCCTGCTATAATAAACAGAAAATTCTCATTAAAAATTATTCTAAAAGAATTCTGGTGTCTAATAACGGTGAGTAAATTGGATTGTTTTACACCGTTCATTTTTTATAAAAAATATTTCCTCGTCAAAGCGTGGAATTTCTATGACATGAAGTAAAACATAATTGTAAAAATATTCCGGTGAGAGCGGAGATAATGTGTGCTTCCCCCTTAATCAGGCTGACATCTACGCATATTGTTTGCGCATCTATATGCGAGGCATAATTGCTCGCTATCTGAGAAGATGGAACAAAATTCTTTAAGAATTTATGACCTGGAATCAATACTTCTTTTTAATATTCTATCTATTGCGCTGTTAAGATGCGCTGTAGCGTCGCATGCTCATTCGATGGTAGCCAAACTTTAAAATTTTGCATATTCCTCCGAAACCTGTATGCATATCAATTTGTGGCCAGTTTGCTTTACTCCTTCTTCGTGCGTCTTTTTTTTTTTTTTTTTTTTTTTTTTTTTGTCATAGACTGTAAATGTTTATTTTCTAAAAGTTGCTTGTTATTAAACAATTGAACGTTTAGTTTTTCTTACAGGATGATTAAAAAAGAAATCAGCGATTAAAATAGCAGCATTTAGAAAGTTTTAGAAAAAAGTTAAATTATCCATATTTAAAAAAAAAAAAAAAAAAAAAAAAAAAAAAGCACTCTTACAATCTGAAACAAACGACCTTTCAAATGCTCCAGACATATTTTGCATACCTTAATCAGACTTAAAAAAAAAAAAAAAACTTCGTTAATTAAGGCGATAGAAATTTCTAACCAGGATAAACCTTTTTTTTTTTTTTAATTTTTCGGCAAGTATATGTATTATTTGGAAAGTTGGAGGCCCCCTTATTTACAAAAAAAAATGCGGTCGCAGACAAAAAAAAAAAAAAAAAAAAAAAAAATCAGACAGCGGCAGCTGTAATTTCATATATATATATATATATATATATATATATATATATATATATATTTAAGAGAGAGGGGGGAGATAATAAAAGAAAACATAACAATAAAATTCCATTTAAAAATTTTTGAATTGAATGAGCTACAAATTTACAGGAGTCGTACCCTCCGCCTTTCTTTTAAGACACTTACAAAGATTTAAAAAAAAAAAAAAAAAAATCTGCGTTTTTTCCACCACTAAACTCATGCTGAAATATTTCTGAATATATTTCCAGTAATGTGTCATGTTTATGCATATTAGAGATTATTGTATAATTATAGTGGTAGCAACAAATTTAAAATATTTCTTTTCTCAAAGCGTCCTGAAAAAAGCGCGGAGAGTACGACCCCTGAATTTATAAAAAATTAAAAAGGAAAAAAATAACAATAATAATTACAGAAAAAAATATATTTAAAACATTTATTAATTTTAAAAGATAATATTTGTCCGATACTGAAAAAGAGCAAGGTCTTTAGTCGATCTAATAAATCGTTATATTTTTTCAAAAGATGTGAAAAAAAGGGCCTCGGCCTCTTATAAGACATATTGACCGATGAGAAATTTCCGCCATTTTCATTACAGCTATTAAAAAACATAAAGTAATAGTATTTTAATAGTAATGCATTGTGATTAAAGAGGATAGAGATTTTTGCATAAAAAGTATAATAAATAACTTCTGAAAAAATACTCCAAATTGAACCAAATTTGGACAGCGATATTATCATATAATTATCTTGAATGTTTTCACTGGGCAACTTGTCCCGACATCTTGTTTCTAAGTTCCAGCCACTTGAAATCACACTGCCACTTGAAAATATGCCATCACGATAACTTTTAAAATACTCTACTGATTCAAATAAGAGTTGGAGAGTAAACTTATGGTTCAAATATCTAGGATAATTTCACTTGTTGACATGATCCCCAATTTTATTTCTAAGTGGCGGCCACTTGAAAATTTGTTATTATGGTAACTTTAGTAATACAGAATCAATTCGCATCAAATTTGGGTAGTGGATTTATCATTCAAATATCTCATATAAGTTTGCTGGGCATCTCACTCCACTTTTTTTTACAAGTGGTGCCACCCGAAAATTTCTTATGACGATAATTTTTGAAATACTGATTTAATTTAAATTAGAACGGGACAATGTACTTAACGTACAAATATACTGGATGATCTCGATGGGCAAGTTGTTTTGCTATTTTGTTTCCAAGTCGCAGCCACTTAGACTGTCACTTGAAAATTTACCATAAGAATAACTTTTGAAACACGGCACTGATTTAAACCACAGTTGGACAGTGAACCTATGCTTCAAATATCTTGGATGTGTTTGCTTGGCAGTTCGTTCCACTGTATTGTTTCCAAGTGGCGGCCACTTGAAAATTTGTTATCACGGCAACTTTAGAAATACTTAATCAATTCAAATCAAAGTGGAAAAATGGATTTATCATTCAAACAACAAAAATTTAGAAAATTCACGTAACTCGGGAACCAATCACGTTATTGCGTCCAACTTTGGTATATCTATAAAAAGTATTTTATCGCCAAAAGTCGCCTAAAAAGTCGCAATAGGGGAAAAGTCGCCAAGTTTGGCGCCAAACCCATTATCTGCGTTACTGGATCTTTTTAATGCGTTTTTAAGAAAAAATTAGGCTATTTTAATGCTAAAACAAACTAGAAATGCAGAAAACTAACATTTTAGCAGCTTACTAAGCCTCTTTGAAAGAATTTCTACAAAAAAAAAATATTTTCAAATTTGCAACGATATCTTAGATGAGAAACTTTCTCTGCCACTTTGGTCGAAGTGGCAGCCACTTAATTTTTCAACACGATGACTTTTGAGATTTTGAATTAATTCGAACTATATATGTACAGTAGACTTATCTCACAAATACATTTCATATATATGTCAACTTAACCCAGAATTTTGTTTCCAAGCGCCGGCCACTTGAAAATTTTAAATTCACATAAAAATGTATTTATGAACCGATTTGCTTAAAACTCCATATGTGCATAGCCCACATCAATATTTCTACCAAGTGCATTAATAATTTGTAGCCGCCATTTTGAAACAAAATGACGGCTACTTGATAAGGAAAAAGAAATCAACCTACCCTTCCGAAAAAGCCGGAAGGACTTGTTTAAAGGTTTGTTTTTAGATCGGTAGCAACAAATGCTGTTGTCTCGAATGATCCATTTTTATGTTTCCTTTATTATTTTATCGCTGTATACAATTGGTCCATTAGTAGCATCTACATAGAACAGTGAACATTCTTCACAATGCGGCATTTATGTTTCTACGAAGTTAGAGTTTCCTTTGGAAATTTGGTATAATTTTGATAACTATCATCCTTGGTGGCTTTTGGATTTGGCGATCAAAACTTAATACAAGCTTAATACACGCAAGATGTATATTTTCATAATATATATTGTACGAAGTATTGTTTCATATTATTGATTATTCTCTTAATATACCTTATCAAAATACTCATGCTATCCCAAAGAAATTAAATATGTTTGCCAGATAATTTTGCGATTTTTTTCACCAAGGACGTTAGATACCAGCATGTTCGCCAACTTTTGCTGCTCGTGAAATCTTATTGGTTTTCTTGAACAAAGTAGTTTTCGGCTGCGTTTTGCAGGTGATAATATGAGATGTGCATTTTGAATAGGATTTTACTTTTGTATTGAAAAAAGGCATCAATTTTTATTTAATTTTGCGCCGACTTCAAAAGTTATGATTAATTGTAGTGTTATAGGTTGTTTGGCGAACAAAATTATTTTATACTTTTAGGCGCAATTTACAGTTTCATTTCATGCTTTTTTTTTTTTTTTTTAAGTAGATAGTAGTTCCTTTTTGGAGTCGGTTCTATTTTTTTTACAAAAAGATTTTATTTTTCTCTTTTCAGTGAAAACTTATTCATATAGCAGAATATCAGAAGACGTTCGACGGCAGTTTCACAAATCACAACTTCCAAGAAAAGTGAAATAACTCAAAAAATGCTTATGTCACTAAAAAATACATGAAATGCACCCAATGTGAACAAAAAAATTACATTTACATCTAGAAAGTTATCCACTCGAGAGACAGTTGTGCCAATTTTATTCTAGTCAAGTTATTTTTAAGTTGATTTTTCTGAAATGCAGCATTTTTAAGTTGTGTCACTTTTCTTGCCTTTATCGGATATGAGCAAAAAACTACCTATTGAATGAACATACGTTAAATTAAAAAGTCTTTAGAAATGTAAAGAACAGATATGCTGTATTCGTAACCAAAAAATTCTGTTAGGCATATATATTGAACTTTACAGTGAATACGTGTCACCCGCTGTGCTGGAAATTGCGCAGCGTAAAGTTCAAACAAAGAGCAAAATATGCATTGCAGCTGACGGACAAAAGTTTCAACATCGATACTTACTTACTGCTTTTACCAGTGTAGCTGCATGCAATCAGCAATTAGACTGAGAACAGACATTTGTGAGTATCCTGTAATTTGTTTATATCTTAATGAAATCATAATGAAACCTATTTCAGGCCAAGATCATTACGACAAGAAAAAAAGTATTAAAATTAAATCATCTCTTACGAAGTTATAAGGTAACAAATTTCATCATCAACAACAACAATGAGAAACATGGTTTGTATTGAGAACCTATTCCTTTATGAAGTCGGTTTAAAACGTCTATGCGCTAATCGATGTGACCGCTTACAATAACAATACTTTGAATTTTACATAGCATAAATGTCAACCGCTACGCTACAACATGTGTAATTTCGTTCAAGTGTGCACAAAATAGGAAATTGTGAGCAAAGAAATGCACGTTTAAAGCGTTCTGTTTTTAGCATTAATGTCTAAACTATCTTTTCGTACTTAATCGATGATGCTCTGCAATTTTATAATTCACTTTTTCCCCCTGTCTTGAACCATTTCCGAGAAAGGAACGCTAGCATGAATGTCTATACTATATTTTTGTACTAAATCGATCCTACTCTTGAACTTAGTGATTCACATTTTCCCCACTGTCTTGAACCGTTTCCGAGATAGGAACGCTAGCATGAATGTCTAAACTATCTTTTTGTACTAAATCGATCATACTCTTTAACTTTGTAATTCACTTTTTTCACTAGAAACGTTTTTGAGATAGGAGCACAAACTCCGCTATTTTCTACCAGGTGGCGCAGCAAGCGGTTTAACATTGTGCTGCATGGCCACTTTGCTATACTTACATACCATTTTATCACTATAGCTGCAGCCGTTTAGCAGTGAAAAGAGTTGGGACTGATTTTTTTGGGCACCTTGTATTTTCTTTGGATCGTAAAGATACTGCAATGGGACCTATTTCAGACCAAGACCTTTTCAACAAATCAAAAAGTACCAAAATCGGAGCATCCGTTCAAAAGTTATGAGCTAACAAACATAAAAAAAACATACGGTTTGAATTGAGAACCTTCCTTCTTTTTTGAAGTCGGTTAAAAACCAGGTAATTTCTTATCCGTAAAAGTGTCCTAATAAAAAAAAAAAAAAAAAGGCTCATACCTCGATGTATTTATCATCTTAATATCATATATATATATAACATATATAATTTATATTATCGATACATATGTGCCAGTGGTTTTTATTGCATCATTATTTTCATTGACTGTAAATCCATATATTCATAACTAAAATCTGAGAAGTCTTTTTTTTTTTTTTTTTTTTTTTTTTTTTTTTTAAATGCCACTATTTTTTCCATAAAAATTTACGTGATATTTAGTGAAGGTAATTCCTGAAACGGTCATTAATATTTTCTATTAAAAAACTAGTATTAAAAAAAAAAAAAAAAAAACGGCAGTTTCTGTTGTGCAACAATGTGTTATTAGTGCAGCTTGCGTATTTTTTGCAAAAAAAAAAAAAAAAAAAAAAAAATAAATAAAATAAAATAAATAAATAAATAAATAAATAAATAAATAAATAAAAAATAAAACAAAAATCCATACAGGAGATCGGTGGATTGCTATACGAACCAAAAGAAAAATCGAAGGATATAAAAAATGACTTTTGTATGCAAATGTTTCATCCTTTTAATAGCATAGAACAGTTTCTGTTTATGATAACAAATATTTAAGGTGTAAAATTAAATGGAATATAAACAAATATTCTATAGTTAATAAACAAACGTACATAGTAAGAAACAGTAAACACATGATGCAATTAATTCAGTGTGTGTGAGTGAGATGCCGGATTTTGCTACTTTATTATTAAAAGACCTAATAAATTTAAGAAGTAATATTTGATATACATATAACTAACAATAAATTGTCGAAATTAGCCAATCGTTGCATTTAAAATGTAATGGTGGATATTAAATAAAAACGTCTAAGAAACTAACAACATTAAATCAATTCTGCAACCATTTTGTTGCATACAGTGAGTCTTTAAAAAAGGAAAGACTAATATACAAAATATTTCAAGAAGTAGTAACTAAGAGAATGTATAAATATGGAATCAAAATAATGCAGTGAAGGACCTGTTACTTTTGCTAGTGCTTCTAATAGGTTTAAGTAGAATGATTCAACTTTTAGGCTTAGGGAGCATTAAAATACGTTAAAAAAAAAAAAAAAAAAAAAAAAGTGATTAATCTGTTAACAAATATATATATATATATATATATATATATATACAATATAGACTATGACAAAGCAAAACAAACTAAAAAGACATATAATTACTCAGCCAGATTAGTGCTCACGTATGTAACTACTATTCAGTTTATTATATAAAAATTATAAAAGTTATACAGGGATGGAACACGGGCGCAGAATTCATACCACTATCAATGTAAGAAAATTTTCTACTTCTTAAATCAACGATATTATAGGTATAGAAATTTCTTAAACAGATTCTGGTGTGAATTCTGCGCCCGTGTTCCATCCCTGGTTATATGAAAATGCTAATACAAAAATTGAATAGTAAATCTGTATCATAATTCTTTGAAAAATGGAATTTGTGCTTTTAAACTGCTTTCAGTATTCTCTTCTTCTTTTTAACTTCTATGTTTAAATTATGATGACAACACATTTAGAAAAATGAACTCAAACAACTTCTGCAAAAACATTTTTACGTTCGGAAAACCCAAACACGTATAAATATTATGCATCGATGCCAACTCGTTCAGTTTCTTAACACTATTTCGTTGTTAAAAAAAAAAAAAAAAAATAATAATAATAATAAGTTTAATCTCAGAAAACTTCTGAAAAATGCATTAAATTTCCTATTAAAAATTTTCTGTAAAAAAAAAAAATAATAATAATAATAATAATAATAATAAAATAAAAATAAAAATAAATAAATAAATAAAAAGACATGTTAGCAGCTATGATTATTGCAAAAAATTCCGTTTTTACATTCGACCCCTCTAAAATAAGGTTTTTTTCACTTTACAGGGCGATTACAGATCTGCCTTTTCCCCCTGATTCTCGTACCAGATTAATTATTCGATAATTTTTACTTAATTAATGGCGCAAAGGTACTATTAAAAATGGAGAAAGAAAAATATTGGTGGAAGAATCAGTGAAAAAATGTGGTTTGTGAACAGAGAACCCAACTTTTATAATTTATGCCCGAGCATTTTTAGCCCCGCCTTTTTTTCATACCAAAAATTTTGAAAAATGATTTTCTTCTTATTTAATCGTTGTCACATATTAAAGCGAAATAATCTACAAAATTTCTGGTGCGAGAAGAAGGCGGGGCTAAAAATGCTCCTGAATAAATTATAAAAATTAGGAACTCCAGAGCTGCCAACCTAATCAGGCAAATTGTTAACGCCTAGTGAAAAACGCCCCTTTTTCTACACCACTTAATTTTTAGAGTATTTGTTTTCTTCATTCATCGTAAATATATTTGAAGAGAATTACTCTAAAAATTAAGTGGTGTAGAAAAAGGGGCGGTACTAACAATTTGCCGGATCTGGTTGGCAGCTCTGGAAATCAGTCTGTGGCTACCCTGCTATAATGATAGCAGACTTATAAAAAAAACTTCACACCGTAAATTTTATTACACTTATTTTATGTTTATACTTTTTGTAAACTATTTGTTCGTTTCAATATTGCTGTATTTTCTTCTTATATAACGTGAAAATCTGCTGTTTTAGGTTGCAGATCGTTGCTTATAAAGTAAGTGTGATTGTGACATGCTGAAAGTTTTATTATTTTATTTTATGTATACGTTAACGATTAATCTCTTACGAGAAAATAAATTTTCCATGACTAAACTAGAATAAATACAATATAACAAATGTTGTAGAATGTTCGAAAGGATTTTTTAAACGCAGTTTTAATAAAAGTAATTTTGTAGTTTTGTAGTTTATATATACATATATGTAGTGTATCATTTTGCCTCAATTTTATTTGAGTTGTTTACACCTGCAATTTAGGAACTGCGGTGATTGTATAAAACAGACTTGAATCCTTAAAAAAAAAAAAAAAAAAAAAAAAACTTCCTAAAGTGTCAATTTTTTAGTGATAAATAGCGGATGAATTAAAAAACAGAAATACAGGTATTGAATAACATAAAGTAAAACTTCTGAGTGAGTTGATATACGTCTTTTACAAATCTATACTTTAAAGTGTTACATAAAAGTACCTTTGAAGTGCCCTCTCAGTGTTTAAGAAAAATCGACATATATTTGGAAAAAAGAATGATAAACGTTAAACATATAGAAATTGACATGCATTTTTCTGCTAAAATTAATTGTGTTAAATATTGTTTTAAAACAGAACATATATTTAATTTTTAAATCAAAACTATCACCACTATTTTTAAAAAGGAATTCATCACTTATATTCTGGAAGATTAAATCAACTACACATACTTTAAAATTTTTTCATATATATATATATATATATATATATAAATTAACAGTGTTCCCACGGTTCGATTTTTTTCAATAAATTTCTCTTAAGATTATTCTGGTGGAAGAGTCCTTGATAAAAGACGTGCCCGTGGGAACTCTGATATATATATATATATATATATATATATTGAAATACACATATTTGAAGAAACCAAAGTTTATTAATTAATATGCATATATATATATATATATTAATTTTCCCATAATTTTAGAAGCTTCAGGTTTCCAATTTCAGATAACACAGGCCTACAAAATTGAGGTTGACAAAATTTGTTTTGATGATTTTAGCTGAACTTTATGTTTTTTGACGTGCTCAAACCGAAAATGCAGCCCATTTTTCTCTATCACGTAGAGATTTTTGCCAATACAGGGTGCTTACAGACGCAATTTCTTACATACACCGTCGTAACAATAGGTTGGTTGGTTGCTTAGTATGGTTTTACGTCGCACTAGTGTTGTGCTATTAGAACGATAGGTATCCATGATTAATGAATCATGAAAACATACTATAAAACTTACCATATAATTATATTGGTGGAAGAGTAATGGAAGAAATTACATTGGTGGGCACCCTGTATTAGCAAAAATGTATACGTGATAAAGAAGAACTGACTTCATTTTCGGTTTTAGCACACCACAAAACATAATGATCAGTCAAAATTATAAAATTAAAATTTTACATGTCGACCTATGTAATTAATGTCCGATCATTAATGCAAATCAGTGTTTACTTTTACAAAATCGAATATTGTTAAAGAAATAAATACCGTAAAGCTGTCGTGTATACGGATGCATTTTACTACTACTGAACGCAAGGGAGCGTTTATTCCGTATTTTAAAAACAAACGGAATTCGCCTGAATGTGCAGAGAGGTGCCTTTTCTCACATATCAATGATCTTCTTATATAGCTCTTTGGCCTCTATCCTGATTATCCCGAATTCTTCCCAGAAGAAGGACAGACAAGTTTGGGAAACTTGAGAGAAAATCAAATTTGATAATTCTAATGATAATTTTACAGAGGCAGTTCTCGAGAACAACGGCAGAGCTACGAAATTCTGAAGTCATATGGAAACCGCTACGGCAGACATTTTGCATTTCTACGGAATATGCTGGTAGGTACATGGGAAATTTGGGACTTACTGCGTGAGATCCTGCGGAAGAATGTTTGCTATATGTATTATTCAGGAAGGGAACATTTGTTTTATCCTCCGCTATTCTTTATTTCAATTTTTCATTCCGGTTATATTTGTAATCAAAAGGCAATATATATATATATATATATATATATATATATAAATTGTTATTATTTCTTTTATACGTTGCTTTTTATTTATCGTTCTAAAAAGGAAATATATTTATTTACTGCCTAATGATAATTTTCCACATAGCTGTCAAACACTGAGAATTATTTACATCATTTTTTCTCATGAATAAATTTCACCTTATTGAATCATAGAAAAAAAATGTCAAGCAGCGCCTTTTTCCCCATTCCCCATTTTTTTTTTTTTTTTTTTTTTTTTTTTTTTTTAAGAATATTATATACTTATTTTATCGTAGCATAGTTGCCAACATTTTAATTTATTCCGAGGAACTTGTAGCCTTTATTTAGCAACACGTTCTTTATAGATTTTTTTTCTCCAATATATAACTGCGATAAGATATGTAACAAATACTCTTAAAACAAATATGGTAGGAAATAAATGCAGAGCAAAAAATGCTCCAGAATAAATCAAAATATTGGCAACTCTGTCATATTTCTGTATTACAGAAAATTATTTTTTAAATTAAGTGATGTGAAAGAAAGGCGGGGCTAAAAGTGCTCTGGAATGAATTAAGGATCTTGGCAACTCTGTTTATATGATATGTGTCCTGTAAATAAATACATTGGAAAACTTTAAAGGAAGATAGGGCACATCATATGGATTCTGAATTACGCAGGAACATATGATCCCTAGTGTTATCTCAGCCTTTAAGATCGGGTGATTTTGCTTATATTTCACAGATGTGGACATAATTTTTAAAAGCTGAATTTTAACAAGCAATATTTTCCTGCAAATGATTGCATAAAAAGATATAAATTTTAATAATGCTGTTTGTAATCAATATGTTTGAAATGCTGATTGTACTAATATTTTCATATAATTTTGTGAAATGATTGGTCGTAAAAGATTTTAAAATTAATAAAGAATGCGGAGTTACAAAAACATAACGGAAGGATACTGCAAAGAAACAGTCGATAACGAACCTACATGGCGGCAAGTCTTTAGAAACATCAGAATACGTCCGTTCCTTAAAGGGTTAAAATGACATTTGCATTTATGGGCCGGAATATATTTGCCAGCCTCGCACCGTTCCTAAAAACTTTACTCGCGTTTTATAATATTGTCAGAACTATCGTGAAAAAGAAATTTTCTTGGAAGTCCTGATCATAAATGATATGATAAAATTGATTATTTTGAGATAAAGAAGAAATATTGTAAATTTAAGCTTTTTTTTTTTTTGGGGGGGGGGGCTTTTTGAAACTTGTTTTTGTCATTCCTTCAAATGTTAATTTTAACCATTGTAAACTTGTGTCTCTATGTATGGTCTAAATAGAAACAAAAGATTTAGAGGGAAGGTGGCGCGTATCAAAAGACTGACAATTACATAACCACCCATTACCAGTAAATCTCTATAAAGTAGCAGAATATGTACAGGAAGTGAAACACAGAAGACACATATTAGCACAACCCTTTAATGCACATAAATACATTTTCTATAAATCGATGACTCTTCTAAAATATTACAGAAGAGGTTGAAGTATTATAGTTGCCAACTTAGCCCCTTTTGGCTACCGGAAAACATTAATAGAAATATTTATTTTATTTAATCAACGGACTGTAACGATTTTCCCTGATCAGTGCTGCCAGATTTGAGGGAAATTTTTATTCAACATCCACCGTCAAATTTTACTTGCAATGGTTACCTAATTACATAGACGATTTCTGTAAAAGTTGTTTCCAAACAATTAGCAAACCGTTTCAATTAAAATTTAGTGGTGGCTGTTAAATAAAAATTTCCCTCAATCTGGCAGCACTGTCCCTGATTAAGTAAAATAAAATTTCTTATAAACATTTTCCGGTAACCAAAAGGTGCTAAGTTGAACTATAGGTCCAAGTTTAAAGAGTTTCATGCGATGTATTGCATCATGGAATGGCAGACTCGCTCAAATACTTTCTGTTTTGTTAGGATATCCGCAGCAGCGCAGATAATTCTTGTAATCAGCCAGATATGCCAATTTATTACGAATTGTCCGTAATCTTAATACCGGATTTTTTTTAATGTATTCTTTTCTATAAATTGTCTGCAATTTAAAAGGACAAGTTTTACTTTTTATTTATTGTGATATGAAATTGATTTTTCGTTACTAGTATTTTAGCATCTCTGAATCGCATCCATTTTCGACTCTACTGGTGCCCTTCTCCAAAAGAAATCTATGCTACTTACATATATGCCCACATTCTAATTAATATATTCCGTGGTATTAAATTATTTTACAAAAATTGTGGTGTTCAAAAAGTCAGGATACGTAATAAATAAAGGTGGTTGTTATGTTGGCTGCTAATAGACAAATTGGATATTTATTTTTCGGAAATAAATAGTTTTAATATTAATGTTACTAGATAATTTCGATATATGCTTGTATTGTTTATTGATTTATATATATATATATATATATATATAAATATTTTCTCATAGGCAGTAGTCGTGCTTCTCACCCTTCGATCTGGGAACTTTCGAGGAGAGATTTTCCTTTTTCTTTGTTACCATTATTTCTACACAGAAATATTTATCGTATTTTTATAGTTATGCGTCATAAATAAATAATATAGAGATTAATAATTTAGAGAAACTTCTTACCTTTGAAAATTTCCAGAAAACAGGCATAGAAGTACAGTCCCAGCATAAGTATTATAAAATTTTAATATCTATATAACTATATATAGGTATGTTTGTGTATGTATGTATATATATATATATATATATATATATATATCTTATATACTCGTGTATAAGGCCACTTCTTTTGGATGAAAATTTGGTCTCGAAATGGGGAAATGTGCTTGTATGCGAGTCAAGCATTTTCCAAAATTAAAAATTTCAAGATTTATAAGTTTAAATATTTTTCAAACTTTGTACATTTGCATAATTAATAAATTGAATACTTTCAATTTAGTTTAAGCAAAAATATTTATAATAATATGAAATAATAAAATTAAATGAGATTTACCACATTTAGTTACTTGCTGATTTTTTACAGATATTTAAATGCTCTTTATAACATTATCGTCCATATCATTCTCGCTGTACGTACATATTTCATGATGTTCGGTTGCAGTGTTAACTTCGTCGCAGTGTTGCCAGATTTAGCAACCTTTATTAATGCCTATCAATAAGTTTCAGAAGTGACATTTCATATAGTAATAGACGAATTAAGTTGATGATGGAGAATCCTCTATTATTTATATCAAATATCGGTTCCCAAAATTATTTGTGACTACAGAAGAAAAATGTTGCAAAGTTTGACATTACGGCTTCGTCACTGTATACCAAAAAATCATTATCTTTATATTCGTCATCCTTAGAAGCAGATTTATCTGTATAGTCCAATTGTTATATGAGCCTGAAATGTAATCTTATTATGTAAACTAATGCACGTTTAAGGTACAAATTTTTGATAACAATACACTGGTGCAAGTGCTCCTTCATGAGACGGAAACTCTTGCGCCCCTGACTGCAAATTTACTGTCAGCAAATAGCAACATTTAATATCTAAATACACCTATTAATAAAACTTATGAAACACTGCACGAGTATATGATATGTGTGAATATGAATTTTATAATTGTATTGAAATCTCAAGTATTAAATCTTCATTAAACAGAAATATAAATATTGTAATTCTATATTCCTAATTAAATACATTTAAGAGTTAAAGAAAATAAATCAAATTACTTTTAAATTTAATTCATTAGCAGTTTAAAATTTATTTTAATAACTTAGTATTACATTCTGAACTTGAAAAAAAAAAATAAATAAATAAAAATACATACCTCGAAATATTTTATCTAAATTTAGAGTCTATGTATTCCATATTAACTATTCACGTTGTCTGAATGCCATTTTAATATTATTTGAAGTTTTACACTAGATATTAGAATTTTAAATGTAGGATTATATGAATCTATTAAAATAGTGTTTATACAATAAAACGGAGGTTTATAGAAATTACAGACTTGATTTGGATATATAATAAAGTGCTTTCTGGTACTTCAGAAAGAACACATGTTTTAAATTACTGTAACTGGTATACATTTTACTAAAAGTTTAAAATTTCGAGAATACTTATATTTTACATTTCTAAACTTCTAATTTAATTAAATACGTTACAATTAACAAAAAGTATTTTTGATATTTGCATAATGATTCATATATGTGGTGCCACAAATATATTCAGTTTATATATTAAGAAATGAATATATATATATTGTATTAATTGTATTAATGCTGTAAATAGAAATTTTTAAACTTTTATTAAGAGTTGCAACATTTTTTGTTCATTACATAATAAAAATGTAAGTAATTGTTACCTCTCTCTCTGTCTCTCTCTCTCTCTCTCTCTCTCTCTCTCTCTATATATATATATATATATATATATATATATATATATATGTATGTATGTAACAAAACTGTCGTATATTTAATATTTAACAGCAAGAAAAGCAATATTTTTGAAAATAAATCATAAATAAGAGTGGGATTTCTTTTAAGAAACAGGCAGGCTCGAATAATATTTTGTTGTTGATGTTGTTGATGTTGAAATTTTCAGGATAAGATTTTTATGTAATACTATTAGACACGTCATTTTTTATTTTTGAAAAAAGAAATTATAGGAATTTGAGAGGTCAAATTTAATTTCTGTACCATAACCGAACCAAAGTAATGACAATTAGTTTGTGTCTACTATTTTTACACTATCTATTTGGTCCTAAATATTTATGGTTTTCGCTTGATAAAAAAGTCAAAGATCATTCAAAACTCTACGAGAAAGGCTTTTCTGGGAAAATATGACCCTCAAAATCCTTTTGCGTTGAAAGTCAACCACAAAAGTATGTTGTATATAACTTAATACAGTGTATCGACAATAGAAATCTTTTCCTTGATTCTTCCACCAGTATTTATTCTTTCTTTCTTCAATTAAATCTACTTATTTATTATGAGTTGAATAAATACAATTCATTCACCTTTTTTTTTATTTTTGTTTTGTTTTATTTATTTTTTATTTTTTGCAATTTTTTATTTATTTATTTATTTATTTTTGTACAATGTTAAGAAATATTAAAATAAAAGTAATCGAAGTTTTAACATTTAACACAAAACGCGTATTCAGCAGAAAATTGAGCCGTCTTACATAAAAGCTGACAAACAGGGATCGTAAAATACGGTCACCTTGTCACCATTGGCGACTAATATATTTTAACTGGCCACTATTTTTTCAACTTTCAGGTATGAAACACGGGCGCAGAACTCATACTGGTATTCTGGTATTTCTTTAAGAAATGTCTGCACATATAATATCGTCGATTTAAGAAGTAGAAATTTTTGTTTCATTGATAGGTATGAGTTCTGCGCCTGTTTTCCATCCCTGTACCATAGAATTTTAATTTCTATATTCTAGTAAATTAAAAAAAAAAAAAAAAAAAGTGAAGGATATTTTTTACTGGCAACCAGTTTTTTTTTTTTTTTTTTTTTCAAATGCCTAGAGTTCTGTTGATGAAGTTACCAAACTAATTTTGTTTATATTTTACTTAACGCTTCTTTCCTGGCTAATTTCAAACCTGGTCATTCTTGACATAAACAATGAAGGATTTTTAATGTCACAAAAAATTTTTCTCAACAACTTATATCTGACTCTTTTTAGATATTTTTCATTAATATAAATCTTTTTTTTTTTTTAGGCCATTCTTTCTTTAGTGTAAATTTATACTTATTTAATCGTGACAGCATTTAGTGATAATTACTCTAAAAATAAAGTGGTGTGGAAAAAGGGGCGTGTTCTGAAAAAACTTCCGATTCATAAATAAAATGTTGGCAGGTATGTATACGTGATGTATATATTACTTATTTTGAAAGCTTTGGAAGTTGGTGTTATGTGCATAATACTTATTTTCGAATGAATACATTCAAATAAATAGCAAAAAGCTTGAAATAAAATTAAATGAAAGTCATTTTTAACATCATATTTGTGTGAATTTATATTTTATATCCAAACACAATTAAATGTAAAAAGAGAAAAAAAAATATTGTGTACGTACTGAACATGCTGACACAAAAATTTGCTTAAAATTTAACTTAATCATTACAATCGTTTTTCAAAATTTTGTATTTAGTGCACTAACGTTTATCTGTAGAATTTTTATTGCGTCTTGATTTGAAAAAGTTTGAGATCCACTGTTGTATGGTTTTAGTGGGAGGAAAAAAAGTCTGTCATATGTGTTATCAGTTATAGCAGAGATCGAAGTCTCCGCTTTAACTCTTGTAACTTTCAGTTACAAAAAATTTTCACCGTTTTTGCCACCACTATTATTATACAGAAATCATTACCGTAAATTTATAGTAAGAATGTGTCCTAATGATACCTGATAGACATTATTGTATAAAAATAGAGGTAGGAAATCAGATGAAAATTTCTGATCCCTAGAAATAATCTAAAAAAATGGGCGGAGACATCGAGCTCTGACTATTACACAGTTGCACACTTTAATAATTTATTGCAGAGTATTGTCAGTACCTCCTATTTTTCTTTCCAGTAATTTTGAAGAACGGTTTGTTTCTGATTTCATCATTGTCATTTACTGATGAGAAATATTGAACAAAAATTTTGGGGCGAAAATAAGGCGTGTTTCAACATTGCTCCGGAATAAATTTTAAAAATTTGGCGTTTCTGGAATTCACTATTTTGTTTACTGCTTTTTGATAGTAATCTTCATTAATCGTTTGTATTTCATATCTTCGAAAGAAGAAAACAAAAATTGCTTTACATAAAAAAGTGCTTTTCAGAATAGTGAAATTACGAGTGAAACAATAATTAATGGGTATTTGGCCGGGACTTTTGCTAACGGGCAAAAACCTAGTGTGCTGCTTTTTTTTTTTTTTTTTTTTTTTTTTTTTACGGTGAGAATCAATGGCTAGAATTTAAGTAGGGAAATCAACAAATTAATTTTCCCACGGACTATAGGAAGAAAGAAAGTATATCGAAAATTCAGCGTGAAAAATCCTTGTACAATGTCTATCCACTTGGCTGTGCTAAGAATGGAGCCCTTTTTAACATCACGTCCGTAACATCGTGCAGGGATGGAACACGGGAGCAGAATTCATACCACTATCAATGTAGCAAAATTTTCTAGTTTTTAAATCAACGATATTATAGGTAGAAAAATTTCTTCAACAGTTTCCGGTATGAATTCTGCGCCCGTGTTCCATCCCTGCATCGTGAAGTATAAACCCTATAGTTTAATGGTATTATATGCTGTAGAAATTAAGCAGGTATGCCATTAATTTTAATTTATTATTATTATTTTCCCTCTTTTCTTTTCTATACCACTTTTTTAGCAGTAATTTTCTTTTTATTTCATTGTAATTACATATTGGAGAAAATTCCAAAAATTATTCTACAAAAAACGATGAGTAAAAAATGTGTTTAAAAATATTGCTCCAATATAAATTAGAAATATTTAAATATCTCGAATTAAGGCCATTTGTCCACTAAAGTGATATAGTTCTAACTAATATTTATGCTAATTTAAGAGAAGAAAAAAAATGTTAGTTTAGCGTGAAACAGTGAACGGCTAGGATGGCAGCTGAGATTGAAGTCAACACAACCCGCACACCAGCTTAAAGAAAAAGATTTTTCAGCTACTAGCTTAGCCTCGTATCAGTTGAAAACCGAATTAAATCTGCTTTTTGTTACATAGTTTTCATCTTTAAGAATCAAGTTACTTCTAATTTTTTTTTTTTTTTTTTTTTTTTTTTTTTTTTTTACAGTATTCGAAACCGAAATACAACAGTGAACATATTTTGATATTAAAATTTCGTCAAAACCCACGAAAATAAACATCATTAAAATGAAGAGAAATCAATGAATGAAGAGAAATCAATGAAATAAATGAATGAATGAAATCAATTGTATGAATATGGTAACTCTGCATCCTTATCCGTAGAATTATCATAATCTACACATAAGAAGAGTTTACAGAAAAGCTGAGAAAAACCCTGTAACTTTCAACAATAAATATTATTTTTTATAACATATATATGTCAGACAGCACCTCTGAACTGATGTTTCAAAGTAATAAGTACAACAATTTGAATAAATACCATAAAAGGCCAGAACTCGTAACAATTTCTTTGGGTCAAAAGAAAACACTACCCTTCATCAGGCGAACAAAGTAGGCACAAGTGCTGCAAACAAAGTGGCAAAGGGCGCTACCGCTATTAAAACATTACTTTGTTGGGTTAAAGTTTAAAATGACTAATAAATTAACTTAGATATTTTTTATGTATTGAAAATCTTTTACTTAGTATCATACAGATTCAATTAAAAACGCTCTTCTTTTACGATAAAAGAGAAATTTTAAACCTTAACCTTTATCGCCCGTATGTCCCTTCTGAGGGGACATTAAAAAATCGAACCACGCCTTAAAGTGTTCCTCTGCAAATGAAATGTATTTTTCTAAAACGTGTAACTCTAGGCTACCTTTCGGCTACTGGAAAATTTTAACAGAAAGATTTCTTTTATTTAATGATGAAGTAAAATAAAACAAATTGTTACAATTTTTTGATAGCCAAAAGGTAGTAAGTTGGAAACTATACTTGTGACGTTTTAAAAGAACGCCAAAAGGCGTGTCTTACGGAAAATAATACGCAAAGGGTGAAATGCCGATGGCTGTATTTAAGCACAACTATGTCTTGTTTAATATTCTGAGAAGAATATATAAACTAATGCATGTTTTTTATTAGATTTACATTGATTATGTGTTTAAATCAATTTTACAACCCTGGATAGAATTAATACAGCTGATGAGAAACAAAAATACATTTATTTGTTTAACTTTTTTTAAAAAACCATTATTATTATTATTATTATTATTCTAATTTCAGATATTAAGCGCTAAAAAAAAGAAATTGGTATATTTTAATTTAACTTAAAAATAATACTCATAGTTTAAAATATATTTTAATAGTTTGTATCAAATAATTAAAATACATTTCTTAATAAGAAACAAAATTTACATAGCTACAAATTTTCTATTTGAATATAAAAGTGGTATTAAATATTAATGATGAATGTTGTCCAAATGTCATTTAAATATTTTTTGAAATCATACATTAGAAAGTTCACATTTAGATGAAGAATCTCTTGAATATATTTAAGTAGTATTCATACAATAAAGCGGAGTTTTATTCAAAATCACAGACTTGGTTTGGTTTTATAATGAAATGCTTCTTGTACTTCAGAAGATGGGGAGAAATCATATTTAAATTTGTTCTAAAATTATGGTAAATGTTATTTATTTTATCAAAATTTCTAATATTCAAAAATAATTATAATTATGCTTATCAAAACAAATTGCACTAAATATATCATATTTGAAAAGAACTATAAAATATATGTATATTCAACGTTTTATGTAGTAATACAAATATATTTAGTTAGTAAATTAATAAATTTATACAACATAGAATATTATTGCTGTAAGTTTATATTTATTGCTGTAAGTATATATAAACTTTATATTTATTACGTAATAAACAGAATACAATCAAACAGAAATAGATTTAACACGTTTCCAAAAATTAAAACAAATAAATAAAATGTATTTTAATGTAAAGTGAAAATTTTTTGTTTCATATATTTTAGAAAAATTATGTGATTATTTTTTTCTGAAATTAATATATCGCATCCCGAAACTTCAATGTTTATTTTTACGTACGAAAAGCTGTAAAAATTAATGAAAATATTAGGTAGGTTAATAATTATACTAATAATAAAGTTTTTTGAATAATTTATTTACCAATTATTTTATAACGTCATTACTGTAAGAGGGAGATTTTCTACACTTTCGCTACAATTATTTAATTTCTGTTAACACTTTCGCAACTGCTTGTTTCTGATTTATTTTCACATTAAGGCCACCTGTGGGTGTTATTCTTCCCTGTTACAATATTTAGGAATAAAGTTTTTCGTATTCACATTCATATTACAAACGGATATACATTATAGTTATACTCTTTCTAATCAAAACAGTTATATACATAGCATATTGATAGTACAAATATGAATATTGGGTATATTTTTAAGAAATAAACAACACACAAATTGCAAAAGAAACACCCACTGGTGGAGTTAGAGATTTTCAAATGACGTGAATCAGCGATTCAGATTATTCTGTTTAATAAAAAAGTAATTTAAAAATACGATAAATTTTCCACAGGGGTGCAAGAGTTTCCGTCTCACGACGAAACACGTACACCAGTATATTTTTATCAATAATTCGTACAACATTGTGCAGTAATTATTGCGATTGAGTATCACAGAAATTATTAATAAAGAGCACTGGTGACAATTTTTTTTTTTTTTGAGACTGAAACTTTTGCACTTCTGAGTTTCCTAAAATAGTGGAAGAGTAATCAAACGGAAATATTTTTCTTCTGCTATTAGGCAGAGTTCCCAACTTTTATAATTTATTCACGAGCATTTTTAGCCCCGCCTCTTTTTCACACTGGAAATTTTG
Organism: Salticus scenicus; assembly: GCA_963930645.1. Lineage (NCBI taxonomy): Eukaryota > Metazoa > Arthropoda > Arachnida > Araneae > Salticidae > Salticus > Salticus scenicus. Next base: position 131,832,542 of record OZ005660.1, on the reverse strand, counting down.
AAAAACCGAAAATGATTATCTTCTCATTTAATCGTTTTCACATATTAAAGAGAAATAATCTACAAAGTTTCTGGTGTGAAAAGAAGGCGGGACTAAAAATGCTTGTGAATAAATTATAAAAAATGGGAACTCTGCTATTAGGTCTTAGCGAAAAGTCGAATTCATCAAATTACGATAATCCTGCGTATTACACCTTTGATAGATTTTGTAATTAAGATGTAAATAAATATTTTTGTGTAATAAACAATAGCCCACAATATAATACATCGCAAGCGTGGCAATTTTTCTAGTGCTTATGTTAGTTTTATTTAATAGCAGAAATTATGGTTTTGTATAAACCAAATATTTTCCTAAAGGAATGATAAAATCAAAAATTAAAAAGACTTGAAAGCTCTGAGGAGTTAAACTTACTATCCATGCTGCAACCTCCACTTTAATTTAATGAAGTCTTCTTCACAGAACCTTTCTATAGTTGAATTGTTGTACCGAATGCTATAACAATTAAAAGCCTAATAAAAGTAATCAATAACTAGCGTGTTGCAGGATATGAATGAAACAGTGTGTTTTTAAGGTTTGCACTTGACAGCAATGTAATATTACTGGTAGGACCAATAAAATAATGCATTTTTTTTTCTTTATCTTTATGTGTAAAATGCCCATCTAGCATTCATTTGACTCTAGCATTCATGAGGTAAGTGCGAGATATAATCATTTTCTGCGTTCCAATAAAACTGTTACATTATTTTTCTATAAATGCATTTCACATAAATAAGGTCAAACAAATTTTGGTGGCATTACTACACCCAGACTATCATCCCGATGATTGATATCTGTGTGAAAAACACATGACATTCACATCAAATTGCTATTCCATATGAGAAGCACTCGTTTTTGGATGTCCGATGGAGAATAGTGAATGAACGTCGAAACGTCAAGGACGGCAAGGAAACAAACTGATGGGAGGAGGAATTAGCACAATTATACGACTTGATCCAGGAACACCTCCGGTACTTACAAATATACAGAAGAAATATACATACTGCAAAAGAAAAAAAAAAGACGAATATGTTATATGCATGCTTGCCAACGTACTAATTAGTATTCCATAGTTTTGTTAGCCCTGCCTTTTTTTCTTTTTCTTTTTTTTTTTTTCACACCGGTATCTTTTTAGAGTATTTTTCTTCTTATTTAATCGTAATTACACTTGAAGAAAATTACTCTAAAAATTTACTGGTGTGAAAAAAAAAAAAAAAAAAAAAAAAAAAAAAAAAAAAAGGGGGGGGGGGTCGGGACTAGCAACACTACGGAATATTAATTAGGATGTTGACAAGTATGTATATGCGCAATATTAATGTCCATGGCAGGTACTTCATTCCACACACCATAAAAACTCAATAACATCACAAACTATTTTTTTTTCTATGTCATTTTTTAGCGTTCGTTGCATAAAAAATAGTATTGAGGGTATTGAAAAAGCATTTGCTAATGTTTCAAAAATTGAACGGTATATAGTTTCAATATAATGCGCTGGAAAACTTGAAACGACATTTTTCTTCCATATTTAAAATAAAAATCACTTCCTTTTATCATATTAATATATTTTATTTTTGAAAAATGAAAGACAAGAGTTTTGTCATATAATGGGTTACAAACGTTAAGCCTTTAAAATATTACATTTTGGTATGTAGCTTTTAAACATTCAAATGCTTAGCTTACACAGCTGCCAAATGTTATGGTTTCTGAATGCCAGACATTTTTTGTTATAAATATATATTTTTAACTTATAAATCATAAAAAAACTACTAGAAAAGTTCATAAAATATTTCTTTAAAATGTACAGAAGACATCCGCACGAAGCGGCGGCACGGTACTCAGATGAATATTACAATTTTATTTTTTAACGCCACTAAATTGTTAGAAGATCAATCTATTTGTACAGTTGCACTTGTTTTAATTTTTGTAAAAAGCAGTTGCTTTGATATAAAATTAGTGCTGACAAAAACGAAAATTATGGTATTCATCTAGTAATCTTGCCTCCTCGTTGTATGGGAGTCTACTGTATTGGTATTTAAAAATCATAATATATGACAATTATGCATATATAACATATTCTCTAACTAGAGGGTAATTAATTCAAGGGAATATCTTAATTAAACTTTAATGCAGCATATTTGCTATCTGGAAACTAGGGTAGGTGTTCCAGTGATTGACATGCTCCAGTAATTGACATCTATTCCGAAATAATTAATAAATAAGAAGAATAATAAAATCATATATTTTACATATAAGAATTTTAACATTTTATGTCAAACACTGGAGCATAGGGTACTAATAACTGCTAAAAAGAATAACTTGCAGCGTCAATCACGGGAACATAGGGTGCCAATTACTAATAAAAGAAAAAACTGGCAGTGTCAATTACTGGAACATTGAGTGGGTGTTAAATAAAAATTCATAAAAAAAAAATAATTGTTATAAAATGTATATATTTTAACCCTTAACGCTCGGCATATTTTCCTATTTTGAACAGTAAGCCACGCCTTTTGGCCTTCACTTAAAACATCACACGTATAGTTTCCAACTTACTACCTTTTGGCTACCGAAAAAATGTAATAATTTGTTTTATTTTACTTCATCATTAAATAAAATAAATCTTTCTGTTAAAATTTTCCGGTAGCCGAAAGGTAGCCTATAGTTACACGTTTTGGAAAAATATAGCATATATGTTTAGCATGTATGTGGTTCTGAATGTCTTTCATGCCATCTGTATTAACTAAAGATTTCTAAAAATATTTTCTTATGACTAGAACATTAAATTTCAATCACTGGTGCACTTACCCTATATCTGAAGCAAGATATAAAAATTTCTTGAGTTTTAACAACATTTTTAAACATACTAAAATTTTAAATGCGGGAAAATAAAATTTACGATTACTATTATAAAACAGAAATATATATTTTAAATTACAGCGCTCCGCCCCCTGCTTCCTTTGTTCCAAAATCCCGCAGGCAGAAGTCGTACTCTCCGTCCTTTTTTCAGGGCACTCTCAAAGATGAAAACTGCCTTTTTTGCCACCACTAATTTTATGCGAAAATATTTATGGTATTTTTAAGGTAATGTGTCAGGATTAAATAGTGTAAAGTTTATCGTATAAAAATACTGGTAGCAATAGAAGCGAAAATTTCTCATCGCTGAGATTGTACTGAAAAAGAGCGGATATTACGACCTCTGCCCGCAGGACCTTTGCCAACCACTCGTCCCTATAATCAAATTCTTGCTCCATTTTAAAACAAGTCCAAGGCCCAACATGAAAGGGAGGAATATTTACAATGTGCATTATGATTAGGTATAATTATTATTTAATTACGTTTAATAAGAATATACTCCAATTCAGAAGAGTCTAAGGACCGAGAGATATGAAGGGGGAGAAAATTTATAATGTGGAATATGAATTGGTATAATTAATATTTAATTATGTTTATTAAGGATTTAGTAAGGGTAGAATTTACTTTGCCATTGGTACATAACAGTTGCAGAGTTGCAAACTTTTATAATTTATTCAGGAGCAATTTTAGCCCCGCCTTCTTTTCGCACCAGAAATTTTATAGAATATTTCTCTTTAGTACATACTTGCCAACATCTTAATTAATATTCCGTAGTCTTCTTAGTCCCGCCCTTTTTCCCACACCAATAACTATTTAGAGTAATATTCTCCAAATGCAATTACGATTAAGTAAGAGGAAAAATAATCTAAAAAGATGCCGGTGTGAAAAAGAAGACGGAGCCAACAATACTGCGGAATATTAATTAGGATGTTGGCAAGTATGCTTTAGTACATAACAATGGTTAAGTAAGAGGAAAATCTTTCTTTAAAATTTCCGGTGTAAGAAAAGGGCGGGACTAACAATGCTCCGGAATAAATTTTAAAAGTTGGCAACTCTGCAATTGTAAAAGAAATCATGATACTGAAAATAAATAAATGAATGAATAAATAAATTCAAATAAATAAAAATAACAAAAATAAGAATGAGAATAAAACGTAAATAACTAAGAATAAATAAATAAATAAACAGTTTTCGTCTTGCATTTTTTTTTCTATGTGAAATTAAAAAAAAAAGTTTTTGTAGCATTTTTTTGTGATTAAACATGATAAAATGTTTTGCAAAGAATTACTTGTGTTAAAAACAGTACAATTTGGTACCTATGTAAATTAAATAAACAGTGTTTTTTTTTTTTTTTTTTTTTTTTTAAATATATATATGTAAATAGTGATATAAAAATGAATTACAACGTCTACAACATTCTACAAATTTCTTTCTTGAATGTAAACGGCCACATGTAGCGTCTGCCATGTAGTGAGATTAGTGATGTATATGCCATGTATTTTCGACAGTAAAACAAACAATTATTATAAAATTTTCTGTTTGGAGTCTTCCATGAAAATCCAGGGACTTGGCAAACATTAATTTGTAAATGTGTTTGAAATAATATTTTTGGTAAAATTTTTTATAAATTATTATTTAAATTTCTTTTCTGTGAACTTAGGCAGTAGTAATCCCACAGAAATAATTAAAGATAGCTTTATTTTTGTAACATCTAATACAATAACCAGACTAATATAATAAAATTTAATAATGACTTAATATAATAAATAACATTTAATATAATAACGAATATATAACCAGACTTAACGTTGAACAGAAATGTAAAATAAAAGTGTGAGCAACATTGAAGATTGTTTTGTAAAAAAATATTAACTAAGCAAACTGCACTTTCTGTAGCGTTATGTGTACCGCAATTAGTACATCATCATCATCATCATATGAAGTTCAGGAGTGCCTACGTTGGTCAAGACAATCGTTTACTTTTACCTGAATTTGAAAAAGCATGATTCGGTGTTACAGGATCAAGCAAATTCGGTTTTCTTGAGTCCTATATGTGACAGAAGAGCGAGTTCCGAGAAGTTACCAATAGGAATTTAAGGAACTGGTTACATAATGTTAGTCAATGGGAGATTGGATTAGAGAAAGCTATGTTAGATAGTAGGTGAAAATCAAGAATTTGTGGATTTCATGTAAGGTTTCCAAGAATAAGTGAAAGAGGATACAACAAAATTGCAATTAATAGGATTTTTATGATTTTTTAAATATGTAAATTTCTTGAAACTGGAGTTTATACAAATGTTTAGGCTGAATGATTATTTTAGCTGAATTAAAAATTAAAAGATCTTAGCTGAATTAAAGATAAAAACATTCGCTTTCGTATATACATATTGGAGCAAAAATCCGTTTTATCATCCTGCACTGATGATTAAAATTGTTGGTAGAATAACTGTACTTTTAACATTAATTCAATTAAAATAATCCGCACTAAATATTTACATGAACTCGACCTTTTAGAATCTTTCCATATATGTATGTATATATATATATATAAATGAATAATAATAATAAATAAATAAAAATATTATTAACCCTTTCACGACATCATATTTTGGTATTTCTTATGGAAAATTCCGCATGTAGGCATTATTTTTCAAGCTACATTATTTTAGAGCTAGATTCTATATAGTGCAAATAAATACGCATTATAACTAAACTCTTTCCAATTAAAGAATTTGTATCCATAGTGTTTTGATTGTATAATAATAATTTTTTGGAAAATTCTTAAGAAATACACAGTTGCTAACATTTATTTTATTCAAGAGCATTTTTACTCTGCCTTTATTTCTCACCACTTTATTTTGAGAATATTTTTCTCCAATAAATAACTACGATAAAATGAATTAAAAAAAAAAAAAAGTACTATTCAAAAAAATGATGTGGAATAAAGTTAGGGTTAAAAATGCTCCGGAATAAATTAAAATGTTGGCAAATCAAGAAATATAGTAACATACAAATTGTTAATTAAATGTCCTCTAGCGGAGTTACAGGTTTTTCAAATGATGTAAATTAACGTCAGGTATTGTAAAAAAGGTTACTTGCAGTCATAGTTGCCAACTTAGCACCTTTCGGCTAATGGAAAAATTTAATAGAAATATTTATTTTATTTAAACAAGTAACAGTAACGATTTTCACTGATAATGTAAAAAAAAATATATATATATATATATATATATACACTCATGTCCAGAATTATCTTTACATATCCAAAACTAATGATATTGAATGAAATATCCAATCAATGCGATCCATTTTTGCAGAAAATGTGGGAAAAACAAGCCTAATTAGCATTATCCAATCAAAAGTAATCAAACGATTCTGTGATATGCAAATCTAGGCTTACGTCATCCGACGCTGAATCAAGCGCTTTGCGCAAAGTGAATAACTTAGTGCATCTCTGCGATATAACGTTTGATTTCAGTGTGTAAGGACTCAAATCGTTTTGCTATGGCTTCGAAGAATCTATGAAGTGGCGACTCATCGGCCGTTTAAAAGCATAGCAGCCTATCACAAAAGTAGCCATATGTCTGAATATTTCAAGACAGACAGTCTTTACATTATGGAAACAGTTTCGAAACGATGGAACTGTTGTGAGAAGGCCTGGAGAAGGTCGTAAACGAATGACAACTGCTTCTGAAGATTGATATTTGGCACTAACTGCCCATCGTAACAGAAAATCTATTTTTCGCCAGTTAATTTCAGAGATTGTAGCGGCCACTGGAACTGCTGTATCATAGCAAACGATATACAGAAGCCTTAATGAAAGAGGCCTTTATGCCAGAAAGCCAGGGGTATGTATTTCACTGTCTTCACAACAGAGAAGGAATCGCTTTAATTGGTCCAAAGAACACCAGAAGTGGAGTCAACACCAATGGTACCATGTTCTGTTTATTGATGAGTCGAGGTTTAGTTTTGCAGGTGATTCTAAACGTGTTTACATATGATGGAGTAAGGAACACGAAATTATCCCTCAAACATAATGGAACATAACCGTTTTGGTAGTACAGGTGTGATGGTATAGGGGAAATAAAGATCAAGCCCCTACACGTTTTCGACAGTAGATCTGTGACCGGCGAGAGGTATCGGGATGAGGTCCTAGAGCCTTATGTCAGACTTTTCAGAGGGGCATATTGATCTGACTTTTTATTTATGGACAATAATGCTCGTCCACATCGAGGAAAGCTCGTTAACGAATTCCTTTAAAGTGAAGGCATTGAACGAATACCGTGGCCAGCAAAGTCTCCTGATCTTAATCCAATAGAGAACTTATGGGACTACCTTGGAAGAGCAATTGCACGTAGTTATCCTCCTCCTAGAAATGTAAATGCTCTGAAGACGGCATTATTTGAAGAGTGGAGCTTAATTCCTCAAACTGTGGTTAACAACGTTATTGCCAGCATGAAAACACGTTGTGATATGTGTACAAGTCAGGGGAGATCATATTCCATATTAAATTCGTAAGACTTAATTCTGTTATGAGTTATTTCTTTTTTCTGACCTATCTTTGTCACCTTTTATTACCATTTTTAATGTTTCATGCTACAATTTAATATTATATGCAATGCCATTATTTTTCTTCCTTTGTTATTTATGTGTCATAGTGTTATATAACATTCCAAAAAAAAAAAAAAAAAAAAAAAATCACAAGATCATAGTTCACAGTTTCTGAGAAATCAGTGAATTTATGCATGTAAAGATTATTTTGGACATGAGTGTATATATATACATATATATATACATACTTGCCAATCATCTCATTAATAACCGTACAATTGTTAGCGCCCACTGAAAAAACGACCCTTTTCTCACACCACTATATTTTTACAGTAATTCTCTCCAATTGTTGTTACGATTAAATAAGACTAAAATTACTCTAAAAAATTATTGGTGTGAAAAAAAAAAGGCAGGTACTAAAAATTGTACGATTCATAATGAGATGGTTGGCAAGTATGTACAGTCGGGGAAAAAAAATCGCAGCACTCGCTGTAATTTCATTATTAGTCGACGCAGAAAAATTTAATAGACACCATTCAACAGGAAATTAAATGCACTTTTTGAAAATGCTATCAGATTTTGAATTAGGGGGGATCTACATATAGAAATGAGCGCTAACTTTGATTTTTTCAACAGCAACACCAAATTTTGACTTCATATTCGAATTTCTGAGAGTCTGGCAGTGCGGAAAAGTATACTGTTTGTATACTTTAGCTTCAGTATTTATAGAGCTATAATCAAAAATGTGTTACGGGGTTATCTCTAAATGTAGAAAAATAAAATTAAGATCCTACAAGAAACAGATAAAATGTTAATGTTTTACACCTGAAGGTTTCTTCTCCAGTTTCTTAATTATCCTAAATTCAGTTTCTTAGATTTGTATTTTCTTCAGTACTTTTTAAAATAATTTTAGGTCTATTTAAATACATTACACTTGCGATTTAGCCACACTGTACTCTTTGAAAAAAGCGCAATATTTTTCAAGTAAAAGTGTCTATTATGACTGCTGTAATCACCAATAAAGCTTGAATTTTCTTTCGTAGGTGTAACATAAAATATAAATTGAAAAAAATATATATATATACATATATATATATATATATAACAACGCATAAAATAAATCTTTTCGAATAAATTATTGTAAGGGTTCATGAAGTAAATATTAAACAATTTTAATCGCAATTACCAGTTTTGGGTCAGTTGAACTCTTTGGAACTGTACGATTCGTTTTATAATTTCTATGAAAATATAATTTCTTAATTAACCCTTTCGCGACTGCTGACGTAGATTCACGTCATTTGAAAAACTGTAACTCTCTTAGTGGGCGTTCCTTTCGTAATTTGTGTGTTGCTTATTTCTTAAGTGTGTAACCAGTGTTCATATTTTTGCAATAAAATATACTCTGGATAGAAATATATTGATTAGAAAGAATATAATTATACTGTATATCCATTTGTAATATAATTCTGAATACAGAAATTTTTTTCTGAAATACTTTATTTTAAGAGAATCCCTTAGGCGGATTTTATTGTCAAAATTACAAAATCCTGCGGTCGCAAAAAGTGTTAAAAAATATTTATAAAATTAAAAGTATATTTAAAATATATATAAAGTTAAAATATATTATTAAAATTCTAAAGACTAAAGTATCCTTAAAATAATAATCCTCTCCCCTACAAAATAAATCAAGCAATAAAAATAAAGCAATATATGAAGCAAATGATTAAGCTTTTAACTTAAGAAACGATTTTACAAGTCTGTCTTGCATTCCAATTCCATTTTTTTTTTTTTTTTTTTTTTAATTGACAATTTTTACATTTACCAATTTTTCTATTTAAAACAGTAAACCCCGCCTATTTAGTTATTTTTTTTTCTTCTAGTGTTCGTTTAAAAGATTCAAAATTTATCTCCAGTAATCGATGAAGTAAATACCACTTATGCATATTTTTGTCAACATAAAATAAGGGGTTTAACACGAATACTCAATGTCACATTTACTTTTCTTTTTTTTCTGTATTGTTTTGTTTTGAAGAACGATGAAGGCGGGGTTTGTCTTCTTTAGAAAACAGGAATTCTTGATGCTAACACTGATGTCTAAAAATCATCATTTAATGTTATTTCTTTGCGTTTTACGTTGTTGTTATATAATTTGACCCGTAAATAAAATATAAACATATTTTGTTTAATTTTCCTTGTTGTTTTTTTAAGATTTGATTCGTTTTATCATCTTAAACTTTATAAGAGACGGCTCCCTAAACCACTCCAAAAAAAAGATTTATTTATATCTCGAAAACTAATAATTGGAATGAGCTTCAAATTTGCACACCCATATTTTTTAGCATTAGGATTCGTTTTATGTAAAAGTTAATATAGGTCATAATGCATAATTTTTATGAATATGAATTTATTAATATTTTTCAAAATTAAAAATATTTTTCAGAATCAAAAGTAATGATGGATTATGTTTGGGTTTCTTCACCGTATCTCGTAAAAAAAGAATTATATCGATCAAATTATTTTTTGTGAACATGTTAATAAAAGTTAAAATATGAATTTAACATTAGCATCTTCAAACTTTTAACGCTTATAACTCCATGAAAAATTAAGTAAAATGTACAACCAATATACTTTTTAGCGTTGTCGTGATCCCAGGAATTCAAATATAAATTAAAAATGGGGCATTACCATTGAAAAAATCAAAGTTGGTGCGCGTTTTAATATGTAGACGACCCCCAATTCAAAATTTCAGTTCATTTTCTGAAACTACTCAAAATTCCCCGTCGAATGATACCTATTACATTTTTCTACATCTATTAGCAACGAAGTTACGTCGAGTGCTGCGTTTTTTTTTTTTTTTTTTTTTTTTTTTTTTCCCGACTGTATATATATATATATATATATATTAGGGTGGTTCGAAAAAATCGATTTTTTTTATTTCGGAATCGCGTTACCTCTCAAAAGTTGTAGTTTGGTATCCTCAGTTGTGGAAAAATAACAAAAAAATTCTAAGTTGACATCTTCAGTTCGCGCATGAGGCTGGAAGTTTGAAAAAATATGTTAAAATTTGAAATTTTCAAAAAATAATAAAATTAGTTTTTTTGTCATTTTTTATAATGCAACAGCCATAAATTGTCAGTATATAGCATAGTTTGAACCTAAAAAAATATTTTATAGCTTTTACATTATATCTTTAGTTCGTGCATTAGCCTTAAATTGGGCTAAAATCTTCTAAAAATTGAAATTTACGTGTTAAATATACAATAATACATACATGGCATATTTACGTTTCAAAAGTATTTTAAAAATTCTAAATGTGTTGAATATAACCTTTCATTACAGTATTATACGAACAAGTATAGTTACACACACACATTTATATGTATATAATAACATTGCATGTCCTAGCTAATTACAGAATGATATATAGATTTTACCTATTTTTTGTGTCTTTAAGATTCCTCAGATGTGTTGAGCATTGTTTTAAATTGAGATTTATAGTCAAATAATGGCATAGTTGACCTTCAGAGCAAAATTTTCTTTATGAAACAATCCCTGTTCTCTTCTCCACTTTAGTAGAAGATTCTGTTAAGAGCTTTGCAATTCTTTCGACACTTTTCGTGTGGCAAAGAAATTTAATTAGTTCGAACTCTGGGAGGACATTAGTATTAATAAGTTCTTTTAGGCTTTGCATTGACACATTGCTCATTATTGGAGGAGGTGTAAGTTTGCACTTAGATCAATCAATAAGTTCAATGTAATTTGAAGCTGCAAAATTGATGGTCGGTGGTTGAAAAGTTCGCAATGATTTCCCTTTTGTGTCTTTTTCTTGCTTTTAGCAATCTTCAAAAAGCTAACTGTCTTATGTGCACTCTCTCATCTAGTACCATTGAAATTAAAAGACTTTCGGGATGACAAAAATACGCATTCCTCTGAATGACAGGATCAGTTATTTTACGTACCCTCTCGGGCAGCTGTCAAGTCTTCTATACTAATTTATACACATGAACTGCTCCAAACCTTACGGAGGGGTGCATTTTAATTCCAAACCATACTGGAGCGTATATCTTCGTAATATAGCTGACCAGAAGTTTAATTTCGTCAGAAAGTTTTACTTCAGAAATATATAGTCTTAAGATCCTATTTGCCCAAATTAACCACCTAGAGTTATTAAGAGGACCAGTATCTTTCACAGCGAGATCTGGCGCACACTCTCCTGTATAGACTGCTCGATAAATATTAAGTAAATACTGTTGGTCCTTGTTTAAGTCAGTTTTGGTCACATTTATCTCCTCAGTATTACTCGTTTCAAAATTAACAACAGAGCGTTTTTCACAGTCAGTCAACTTCTTGCCAATTTGTCCTGAGAAACTATGCGCATAAGGTAAAACTGAATAGATGAAATGGTCAAGAATTTCTTATTTACACATTTCTTGATGGTGAAACAATATTCTGAATATTCCGAATTTTTTGCATTGCGAGAAATTCGCACTTGATTTCCTAGAATTAGGTCATACACCAAGATTATAGCTGCTGAAACCCGCCTCTTGTAGTCTCATTTATTTGCAGAGATTTTTAAATAACTTTGCCCTCGAGAATATAGGCAAATGCTCTAGAATTCTAATACGGGCTTCTAGAACTCGCTTTTCAAGGGGACTAGAATTTATAAGGATGACATGAAACTATTTTTTATAGAGCTACAATTTAGATTCTAGATGTCAGTTACAGAATTTTTCCTCAGTGTGTCTAGACAAGTCGGCAATGGAATAAGAATGCGACGGCGCGTCGCCAACTTTGTGCTTGCCGGTCAGTTACTGTTCGTGTTCAGTTTTTGACATTTTTTTCAAAGTTTAATCCTCATGCGCGAACAGAATATGTCATCTAAAAGTTATAATTTTTTTTTTAGGTTGAAACTACGCTATATACTAACAATTTATGGCTGCTGCATTATAAAAAATTACAAAAAACTAATTTTATTATTTTTTGAAAATTTCGAATTTTAACACATTTTTTCAAACTTTCAGCCTCATGCGCGAACTGAAGATGTCAACTTAAAATTTTTTTGTTATTTTTTCCCAACTGATGAGACCAAACTACAACTTTTGAGAGGTAACGCGATTCCGAAATAAAAAAATCGATTTTTTCGAACCACCCTAATATATATATATATAATTTCCCTGGTAGCAAAAATTTCACAGTTGGCGACTATACTTGCCATTTTGCTTTACACCCATTTTTTTTTTTTTTTTTTTTTTTTTTTTATTGTTAGAAATATTGCATAAAATCTAAGTATCCTTGATTTTCACTATCCATTTATATAATTTTCTCTATTGTACTTTTCTATTGGTTAACAGTTTATTGGTGGTACTCTCTGCCCTTTTTTCAGGACACTTCTTCTAGATCAAAAATTTCTATCTTTGTTTGTACCACAATTTGTATGCCATAATTCCTATCCTATTTAATGGGGACAGATTTCTTTGAAAATACCATAAAGATTCTGCATTAAATTAGTGGTGGTAAAGAGGATGGATATATTTATTCCTGAAATTGTCGTGAAATACGGGCGGAGATTAAGACCGCCTGCTAACACCTCCGGTTTTATAACCGTCTGACCGTCGTCACTGACAAATATATTCGGTCACTGACTTGATAATTGCTGATTTTGATACCGGAAACTGAACTACTGTTTTTTTGTAATTGAAAGTACTCTGCAAATGACAAGAATATTTACTTGCAGCTAGTATTCTTGCTGCATCAAAAACTATTATTTAATAATAACTTCCAGTGCATTAAATAATAGAAATTTTACATTTGTGATGAATTATTTGTTTCATTAATGGATATGCCAAAGCTCATACTTAAATCAGGCGACTTCGTATTTATAAATTTGTAAGGGATAAAATTGTTCACCTTTTCAATGCTATCATTATTTTCTAATGATAATCTATATCTACGTAATCACTCATAAGGGACAGTTATAAATTATGTTAAAAATTTCTCTACGTTAATAGTTTTTGAATGAAAAGTGGGATTGTTTCATCCTTATAAAAAATAATATGTATTTAACATAGTAAACTTAAACAAATGAACTTACACCGTAAATAATACTAAATGTTTTGTATCTGTATGATTTATTGATTCATGTTCTGCGATAATTCTCCAAAAAAGTTTTCTATGTCAAGGAAGTCTGCAGTAGTACTATTTGCAGATTGTTGAAATTAAAAATGTGTTTTATGTATCAAGTAGACATTAAGATTTGAATGTTATACTTATTTTCATGTCACGGTATATTTTTCAGCGGGAAAATTATTTTTTTTCTGTTATTGTTATGGAATACTTACCAAAGAGGAAGAAATTTTAATATCACATACCACAGAATTGGATATGAATCTCGATACGAATTTGAAAGTAGTTGAGTTAACGAATTTATTGCACCATGTAAAAATTACGATGAATATTGTCTTGACCCTTTACTTACTGCATTATGAAATAGATAAAAAATGAATTTGAAATCCATTTTTTTAAATTACTCAAGATTAACTTCTATACACAAAAACAATCTCAATTATATACACAGATCTGCCAACCTAATCCGGCAAGTTGTTAGTACCGCCCCTTTTTTTTACACCACTTAATTTTTAGAGTATTTGTTTTCTTCATTCATCGTAAATTTATTTGAGGAGAATTACTCTAAAAATTAAGTGGTGTAGAAAAAGGGGCGGTACTAACAATTTGCCGGATTTGCTTGGCAGATCTGTATATATATCACTTTATCCTAGTAATTAATGAGACTTCAGTAAGATTGCACTTTACTGTTCCAGTGTTGTATAAAGTTTTAAAAAGAGACAAATAAAAAAAAGTATTTTGTATGCCATGCATTTATTTATTTTTATTTATTTTTTTATTTTTTTCGAAAATTAATCGAAGATTCTTGAATTGATAAAAAAAAACCATACTCGCTAACATTCCAATTAATATTCTGTAGTATTAGTAGCAGTGTCTTGTCTTTCACACCAGTATTTCTTTACAGCATTCTATTTATTATTAAATCGTAATCACATTAGGTTGGTTGGTTGTAGGATTTAAGGCCGATTGACTCCTGATGTGTCCTAGGCCTAGAGGGGGAATGCCCTCCGTGGGGGTCTTTCTAAGGGGTCCTAGCTCGTATTTACGCAAGTTTCGGAGGAAACCACGGAAAACTCCGAACGGCTAGGTCGATGAGCGCGACCAGGGATCGAACCCGGCACCTCCCATCTACCAGCTTTGAGCGCAGAACCGCTCGGCCGCTGGTGGGCCCGTAATCACATTAGGAAAATATTAGTCTAAAAAATTAAAGGTAGAAAAAATGGGCGTGACTAACGCCACTACGGAATATTAATGAGGATGTTTGTACGTATATATAAAATAATTATAACACACGCTAAGATCGTGAAAAATGACACTTCAAAATAGCGACAGTAACTTATAACTTCATTTCTTGAACGACTACATGCAGTATCTAGAGCTTCATACAAAGGTTCCCATTAAAACGGAAGATCGCGAGAATCTAGCATGTTTTTCTTTAAATTTAAATTTAAATTTTATTAAAAAAAAAAAAAAAAAGGCGTACATTTTTCTGAGGCCAATTTATTAAAATATTTTTCGCTGAAAAGTGGTCATTCAAAAAATGAGTAATCTTGAAATGAAAAACGTTTCACCTTTTAGAAAAATCAACAAATTTAATTAACCCCTTCACAAAAGTTGAATGTTTTTAAAAAGTTTTCAAAAAACTTGAATGAAAAATTTAATTATTTTTCAGATTAGCTGCAAAATTATGATATATTTCTGCAATGAAACACTGCAAAAACTACAATTGGGTAAATAATTTTATATGGAAGGTACATAAAAAAGTTAGTTTCATTAATATGCAGTGCATTAACTGCCTATTTCAGTGTTTGACAGTAAAAAAAGAAAAATCTATATATTTAACCATTTATATGCGATCAAATTTAAATTATACCAGTGAGTTGTACAATTAAATCTCATTAGTGATTTACATTAATGCCTCATTTTTTTTTTTTTTTTTTTTTTTTTTTTTTAACACGCTTTTATTAGCTTCACCTGTATGTATGTTTGTAACCACTCTGGGAGCAAACAAAAAATCTATATTGTTAAAAATGACTTTCCCTACGTGAATGCTGTAGCTGTGAGGTAAAGCTCCGAGCTATGAAAATAAAGGTCTAACGTTCGAGCCCAGTCAGGGGAGATTTTTTAAAAATGTTTTTTGTTTAATTCTAAATTACTTTATTAAAAATTTAAAAGTATGTAAATATTGTGGTATGTTACTCACACGATTTTCTCTTACTCTTCATTTTAATACTATAAAAATAGATATTTTGTACATTTTAGTTCACATTTCAATAAAAGCGTGGTCTTTAGTTTTTTAAAAGTACAATTTTATTTTAAGTATTTTTCTGTTGTTGCATTCTTTATTGAAATCTCACTTATTTTCTAAGTAAGGGTGATACATTCTCACACAGCTCAGGGGTGGAAAATTGGCGCAGGACTCATACCGGTATTTATGAATCAAATTTTTCTTATAATTAAATCAAGAATTGTATGAGTGGAGAAAAGTTTTAAACAAATACTGGTATGAATTCTGCGCCAAATTTCCAACCTTCACAGCTTTTACTTTTGATGAGAATCCTTTTTATCATGAGATTAAAGTGATATAAGTACGTTTTTCATTGAAATTGTTTTTGACATTCTTTACAATGATTCTATTTTATACACTTTTAATTTTATTACTTTCTTCTATATGTAATACAGAGAAATTATTGGATTCGTGAAAATTTTCGGCCTCCATTTTATTAATGGATTTATACGTTTTGGGATATCCTGAACACGAATTGATAGTTTTTTGAAAATGTCTGTCTCACTGTCTGTATCACTTTTTTGTGGACGCTGTATCTCACGAACCAATGAATTAAATTTAACCAAACTTGGTATTTAGTTGCACCCTGACATAAACTGGTGCTGATTAGATTTGGGGATCACTCGCTCAACCGGTGACGCAGTGATCGCATTTTTTGTAAACTTTTAACATGGCAGTATAAGACAAAATTTCGTATATATGTGCATAATGAGAGTTATATTAAACGTGTGACTATATAATTAATATCAGTTATTGATAATAGTTATAGTTAACTAGGAAAAAAAGTCTGTGCATGTGGGGGCATCGCTTCCTCCCAGGGGGGGGGGGGGAGTAAATTTTCAAGATGGGTATCTTTCGAAAGGTCTCGTGAATACCTTTAAAACAAATGGTTGAACTATAAATCTGTGATAATTTAAAACAAAGTTATGATTTTCTTTACTTTTAACAAAAGAAAAAAAAAACTTCGAAATTTTTTTTTTTTTACTGAGTGAATATGTGTAGGAAAATATAGAAGAAAGTCTTGTGGTGGCCACAACATACTAGATTTTTCTTTAACCCATTCATGGTCACGCCATTTTTAATTTTTTCGTTTCGAAGCCATTTTAGTGGGATGTGTTTTATATATTTTTAAGTCATTAAGTACTAATAATATTACAAATTTATCAGGAATATTGAGAAACTGATTGTTTTCTATTTAGCAAATTCGTAGCAATGAATAAATGATTCAGAAGTAAAAAACTCTGACCGTGTATACACGTTCATGACCATGAAAGGGTTAATTTACTGCAAAAAGATAAAGGAATATATAACCAGACTTACCTTTGAACAGAAATTTAAAATAAAAATTTACGCAACATTGAAAACGCTAATGTAAAAAATATTAAGTAAGCAAATTGCACTTTCAGTAGCGTTTAGTATACCATCATTAGTCTTGAATGACAAAAAGGTTTATTGCTCCAGTATGTGATAGAGGAGCGAATTCCAGAATCAGAATAGTAGCAATATTAATTTTAGTAACACTGGATGTGTTAGCCAATAGGAGAATAGGGCAGAGAAAGCTAAGCAAATGGTAGCTGAAAATCAAGAATGTGTGGATTTTATGTAGAGTGTCCAACAATGAGAGAATGAGGTTACAGTATACTCGCAATTAATAGGATTTTTATGATCTTTTAAATGTGCAAATTTCTAGAAAATAGATCTTATACAAATATTAAGGTAGAATGTCTATTTTGGCATAATTAAAAATTAAAAGTTCTTAGCGGAATTAAAGTTACAATCATTCTCTCTTGTATTTACATATTGGAGCAATAATCCGTTTTGTGATCTTGAACAGATGTTAAAATTGTTGAGAGAATAACCCTACTTTTAACATTAATCCATTTAAAATAACCTTTAGGCTAAATATTTACATAAACTCGACCTTTTAGAATTCCATATTTATAAAGTAATAATAACGATAATAATAAATAAAAATGTCATTAATCCTTTCACGTCAGCATATTTTTGTTTTTCTAATGGATAGTTTCGCCTGTAGGCAATTTTATTTCAAGCTATATTATTTCAGAGCAAGGTTTTTCTGCATCTATGTATTGCAAATAAATACACATTGTAACTAAACTCTTTCCAATTAAAGTTTTTATATTTAGAGTATTTTAATTGTACAGTTGGCATACTTGCCAACATCTTAATTAATATTCCGTAGTGTTTTTAGTCCCGCCCTTTTTTACACACCAGAAAACTTTTAGAGTACTATTCTCCAAATGTAAATACGATTAAATAAGAAGAAAAATGCTCTAAAAAGATTCTGGTGTGAAAAAGAAGGCGGGGCTAACAATACTACATAATATTAATCAGTATGATGGTAAGTATGACAGTCGGGGAAGAAAAACGCAAAACACGTGTAATTTCGTTGTTAATAGACGCAGAAAAATGTAATAGTAGACATCATTTAACAGAAAATTAAGTGCACTTTTTGAATATATTGTCAATTTTTGAATTAGAGGTAATCTACATATTGGAATCTGCACCAAGTTTGATTTTTTCAATAACAACACCAAATTTTAACTTCATAATTGAATTCCTCAGAGTAGGGCAGTGCGGAAAAGTATACAGTTTGTACATTTTATTTAAGCATTTATAGAGTTAAAACCAAAAATGTGTTAGGAGTTCATCGGCAAATCTAGAAAAATAAAATTGAGATCCAACAAAATTTAGACAAAATTTTACAGATTCACACCGGACATTTTCTAGAAGTAAAAATTATTTTTAAGCAACATTCTTTGAGAAATGGGTGTTATTTTTCGATTAAAAATTTTCGTAACGGCTATACTGATCGCAAATGAAACTTAAACATTCATTCACTTTATTTAATAGATGTGTACATAATATATGAAGTAAAATAATTTGTATACAAATTATTTACATATTTTACAATGCATAAACTAAATCTTTTCCGATATATTATTGTAAAGTAACATAAAGTCAACATTAAACAATTTTAATCGTACAAGGATGGAACACGGGCGCAGAATTCATACCACTATCAATGTAAGAAAATTTTCTACCTCTTTAATCGACGATATTATAGGCAGAGAAATTTCTTAAACACATTCCGGTATGAATTCTGCGCCCGTGTTCCATCCCTGATCGTACTTACTAGTTTTAGTCAGTTTAACTCTTTGAAGCTGTATGATTTGTTTTATAATTTCTATTAAAATGTTGTTTGTTAATTAGAATGTATTTTTAAAACTAATTTTTAAAGGTTAATGTATCTTTAAAAAAATAATCACCCCTTCACAAAAAATAAGTAAATAAATAAATAGAAAAAAGAAAGCAATCTATGAACTAAATGATTAATCCATTGACTATGACAGTTGTTAAGAAACGATTTAACAAGTCTGCATTCCAATCCAATACTATTTTATTTATTTATTTATTTATTTATTTATTGACAATTTTTATAAATTACCTTCTTCTCTATTTTAAACAGAAAACTCCGACTATTTAGTTCATTTTTTTTCCTTCTAGTTTTCATCTAAAGGATTAAAACTTTATCACCAGTAATCGATGAAGCAAATGTCACTTGTGTATATTTTTACCAACGTAAATAAAGGAGTTTAATACGAATACCCATAGTTACATTTTCTTTTTCTTTTCTGTATTTGTTTGTTTTAGAATAAAGATGAAAACAAGAGTACATTTGCGAACATTGATGGATAAAAATGATATTTTTTCTTTCATTTCTTTGCTTTTCTCGTTGTTGTTATACAGTCAAAACGGAAAATAAATATATTTTGTTTAATTTTCTGTGTTATTTTTATAGTTTTTTTTCGTTATCTCATGCAAAACTTTATACGAAATGGTCCCGAAACCTCTACAAACGAAACATTTATTTATATTTCGAAAAGTAATGACTGCAATGAGCTGTAAATTTGAACACCCATATATTTCAGCATTAGGATTCATTTTATGAAAAAGTTAATGTAGGTCATAATTCATAATTTTTTTAACATGAATTTATTAATATGTTTCATAATAGTTTTGAGTTTCAAAAGTTATGATGGATTATGTTTGGGTTTCTTCACTGTATCTCGTTAAAAAAAAAAAAAAAAAATAATAATAATAATAATAATAATAATAATAAAATATAAAAAATAAAATATAAATAAATAAACAAATAAAATATATATCGATCAAGTTAATTTTGCTTTATTTATTTATCTATTTATATTTGAAGATATTAATAAAAGTTTGAAATATGAATTTAACATTATCATTTTCGAACGTTAAACAATTATAATATATATATATATATATATATATATATAGAAGTAAAATATACAGCCAAAATAGTTTTTCGTATCACCGCGAACTCTGGAATTCAAATATGAAATAAAAATAGGGTATTACCCTTGAAAAAAAAAAAAAAAAAAAAAAAATCAGAGATTGTTCATGTTTTAATATGTAGGCGACCACCAATTCAAAATTCCCCTTTATTTTTTAATGGTACTCGCAATTCACAGTCGAATGATTCATATTACCGTTTTGCGCGTATTAGTAACAAAGTTATATCGAATGCTGCGTTTTTTTTTTTTTTTTTTTTTTTTTCCGACTTAATAGAAATAAATTTTGCTAATTTCTTTTAGAAATGCATAGTTGCCAACATTTTATTTTATTCTGGAGGATTCTTACCCTGCTTTTTTTTCCCCCCACCAATTTATTAAAAAAAAAAAAAAAAATATATCCAATACATATCAACGATAACTTTTTTAAAGAAATTATTTTTAGAAAAAAAAAAGGTTATCTATAATAATAAAAGAAGATGTCTGTCTGTCTGTCTGTCTGTCTGTCTCTCTGTCTGTCTGTCTGTCTGTCTGAGAATCTATACGTTCAGCCCCTACTGAACGCAGAACTACAAAATTTGACATACGGGTGCTCAGAAGCCTGCCCGAGGGGATAGTCAAAACAGAATTTAAAAATTTTAATTAGTTGCGGAGATATTAATTAAAATGTAGACCTATGTCTTAATCAAAAAGCGATCTCAACAGGCAGACGATTTTCTAAGCGGTCTCGATCGGAAACAAAACACATACGAGACAACTGTCTGTGATGTCTGCGATGAAAACGGAAATGGTTGTAATCAATTAAGATATCATGTGTTTTATACTGGGGGGAAAAATTGCAATTTTCAATTTTTTTCAAATTTTCATTCACGTTACATTTGAATTAATATTCGGCCTAGACAGCATATTATAAAGCTACTGTTCAATTTTCATGAAAATATATGAATAATTAAAAAAATGACATATTTATTGGAAAAAGTATTGTCTTCTTTTATTTTTTTGCAGTATTTGCAGTAGTCGAAATTTCGTAGTATGTAGTTTTAATGCCCGATAATTCGATTGTGAATATTTTTGAAAGAGTACGATTATTAGAGAGGGCTTGAGGAACAGGGAAAAAAGGCAAAAAAAGAACAAAAAGAGTTGCAGCGTTTGAAATTGGTTGGCATATTAAGATTTTAAGGCAAGGTATTTGGTTTTCTTTTTTATCCCAGCTTCTAATTAAAATAATTTCATAAGTAATACATCATTTGAAAGCTTTGTTGATTTGGAATTGTACAGTAGATTACAGAAATTTCTACCGCTAGATGGCGCTGAAATATTTTAAAATTTCAATATTTCAAATTCTAATTATGATTATATAATTTTTAATACATCATTCGAAAGATATTTTAAAGTTCTTTTATATTATCGAAAGTATTATTCGAGATTTTACCCGATTTACACGTTTTAAGGTTTCCTTTTTAGGTTTTCTTTTGTATCTCAGCTACTAATTAAAATATTTTCATAAGTAATACATCATTTGAAAGCTTTGTTGATTTGGAATTGAACAATATATTACAGACATTTCTACCGCCAGATGGCGCTGCTATATTTTAAAATTTCAATATTTCAAATTCCAATGAGCGAGGAAGGTGTTGTAAGTTCTAAAACGGGGATAAGGCGCCGCAGGCGCCACCGAGCGGGACTTAGCTAAAGTTAGAAATTTAAAATATCAGCGCCGAAGGCGCTACCGCACGGGAGTTTACTGCGATTTAGATAAGCTATTTTCACAATATATCAATAAGCTGTTATTAGACCTGATACGGGAAAAAGGCGCCGCAGGCGCCACCGAGCGGGAATTTCGTAAAGTCGGATTTTTCAGGGATCGCGAACCAGCTGGTCGCCGAAGGCGGCTAGTATAGAATAAAAGCGGGTCAAAAATTGTCGGCAACTCTAGAAATATAATAACATACAAATTGTTAATGAAAGTTCCAGTGGGGGACTTTCAGTTTTCAAATGGCATAAAATAATTTACTGCTTTTCTAAAAGGGTTATTTGATATTATGCTTTACGCTTTTTTTTTTTTTTTTTTTTTTTTGTAATTGGTGGAAATATTGCATAAAATCTACGTATCCTTGATTTCCATTAACCATTTATGTAGTTTTCTGTATTCTAATTTTCTATTGCCTAACACCCCAGGCAACACGAAGATATTGGCCAATATAAAAATATGATGTTAGGGAATATAAAATGAACCCTCTCTAAAAAATATTTACGGATATTTTTTTTCTGATATCTGGGAATATTGACAATATTTCCTGACATCAATAAATATCTTTTTTTCACATTTCAGATGCTACGCATGCTCAAAATCCACATTGATTCTTTTCATAATGTAGGTAGATGTCTCCCAATATCCAAAAAAATGATATTGCTTGTCGAATGTCGACAGATATCGCAGATTGTTGTTAAAATAATATCATTTTTACCGCATTGGCCAATATTAACAATGCTAAAAATAAAGCCTTAGAAAAATATGTTTCTTAAAAAATATTAATTTATAAAAATTAATTTTCAAAATATTATTTTCGGATCATGATTTTTGTAATTAAATAAAATAATTCTTTAAATGCTTTTTTATAATATGGATTTTAAATTACGTCTGTCAATATCCATAAACATCGTAAGTTTGACGTTTGACATTCAAAATATCGGCCAATGTTGGTAGGACATTGGTGGATATTATTGTGCTACCTGGGACATGGGTTGTACTGTCTGCCCTTTTTTTCAGGACACTGTTGTAGATGAGAAATTTCCACCTTTATTGTTACCGCAAATATTAAACAATGATTTCTATCCTATTTACTCTAAACATATTACTTAAAAAAAAAAAAAAAAAAAAAAAAAAAAAGCACGAAATTTTCGGCATTAAATTAATGGTGGCAAAGAGGATGAAATTTTTTTATTTCCAACAGTAACCCGAAGAAAGGGCGAAGAGTACAATCACCACTGACACCTCCGTTTTCTGAAGCATCTGACTTCCGCTTATGATTATATCCAGTCAGAGAGCTTTGATTTTTTTTTTCTACATTATACTTATAGTACAGTCAGAAAGAAAGAAAAGAAGGTGAACTTTATGTTTGTCCATTACGTAATAAACAAAATGCAATCAAACAGAAGTGAATTTAAAATCTTTCCAAAAATTAAAATAAATAAATAAATATATGAAATTTAATTTAATATAATGTGAAAAGTTTTGAATTCATATATTTTAGAAAAAGAAAAAAAAAATGATTTTTTTTTTCTCTCTGAGAAATCAGATATTACATCGCCATGCTTCTAAGTTTATTTTCCGTAAGAAATGCAATAAAAAGAAATGAAAATATTAGACAGGATAATGATAATAATATTATTTTTTTTTTGCATAACTTACTTACCAATTACATTATAACGCCATTACTATAAGATGGAGACGGAACACGTAACACAGGACGTAACACGAAACACGCACACGGAACATTTCTGCAGTAGACTTCGAGTGATGGATGAGTGCTAAGTTCCCGGGGTGACACCGCATCACAGCGACCAGAAGTAGGTATCAGAGTTAAATCAGAATCGTAATGGCTAATATATATATAAATATATACTGCGATTTTATATCACAGAAATTATTGAGAAAGAGTACTACTGATGACAGTTTTTTAGTTTGAGTTTGAAACCCTTGCACTCTAGGTTTCCTGTGCGGAAATAATTTTTCTGCTGTTGGGTCTTAGCAAAAAGTCGAAATCATCAAGTTAGAGGGATAGAACACGGTCGCAGAAGTCATACAGAGTTCCCAACTTCTATAATTTATTCACGATGATTTTTAGCCCCGCCTCTTTTTCATATCGAAAACTTTGAAAAAATAATTTTCTTCTTATTTAATCGTTGTCACATATTAAAGAGAGAAATAATCTACAAAATTTCTGGTGCTGAGAGAAGGCGAGGCTAAAAATGCTCGTGAATAAATTATAAAAGTTAGGAACTCTGAACCCCATCAATATAAGAAAATTTTCTACTTCTTAAACCAACAATAATATAGGTAGAGAAATTTCTTAAACAAATTCCAGTATTAAATCTGCACCCGTGTTCCTTCCCTGAAATTACGATAACCTTAAGTATGACAGCTTTGATGGAATTTGTAATTAAGTTGCAAATAAATATTTTTCATGTATTAATCAAAAGATCTCAGTATAATACATCACGAGCGTGTTAATTTTTTTAAAGTTTGTATTAAGTCCATTTAACACTTTAGTGACCGCTGACGTAGATTCACGTCATTTGAAAATCGGTAATTCAACCAGTGGGCGTTTCTTTCGATATTGGTGCGTTATCTATTTCTTAACAATCTATCCAATGCTCATGTTTGTACATTCAATATACTATGGATACAAATTATTTGATTAGAAAGCGCATAATAAAAATATATATCCATTTGTATTATAAATGTAAATACAAAAATTTTGTTCTGAAATATTTTATTTTGGAAGAATAACGCCCATAGGCGGACCATGCTTCAAAAAGAAGAAAACACGAGGTCGCGAATATGTCAGTGACAGAAATTACAGTTTTGTATAACCCAAATAGTTTCATAAAGAAATGAAGATATCCAAAATTGGAAAGACTTGGCAGCTCTCAGGAATTAAATTTACTAGCCATGCTGCAAACTCCAATATAATTTAATGTAGTGCTCTTTAAAAAAGCTTTCTATAGTTGAATTGCTGTACCGATAGCTGTAAGAATTAAAATCGTAACAAAAATAATCTCTAACTAGCTTGGTGCAGGATATGAATGAAGCAGCGGATTTTTATGGTTTGCATTTGACAGCAATGTAATTTTCCTGGTACGCCGTTTAAAATAATGCAGATTTTTTCTTTATGTGTAAAATGTCCATGTAACATTCATTTGGCTCAAGAATGCCTGAGGTAAGTGTGAGATTTAAATACTATTTTATGCCTTCTTATAAAAAGACAATAGCATGTCGCATTATCATTCCTATGTCGCTAACCATTATTATTCTATAAATACATTTTATAAAAATAAAATCAAATAAATATTGTAGGCTATTATTATTATGGTCGACACCAGTAAACTTATACTCCATCTTTCCCAAATTAGTTGCTACATTTGAATGCTTTTGAGCTGATTATTACTGATGTAATTATAATTTTGATGGAATATTTTTAAGAGTGCTATCTGCTGCTATACTCTCATATCAATCAACAACATTTACTTACCAAACATTCCGTCTTTAAACCAGTACTAAATTAGTTCCAAAAATTTCTCCCAAAATAATTACCTCTTTTGTATGAGAAAAAAAGAGAATGAAAATACTATGTTGTGATAACTTTAATCTTAACTAAAACAATTTTAAGTGATATTTAAGGAATTTCTTGCACATTAAATAACTTCGAGATTACATGCCAGGTTTCGTGGAAGAAGATTTTGACGACGAAGTTTTTCCTTATTGAGATGGGGTATGTTGTACTAGTTGCTTCCGCCTGACTTCATAATGTTTTCCATACATGTTTGTAAAGTTAAAAATGCATTGTCAAGCTTTTTTACTTCTATATTTTGAATAACGACTTCAACAGCATCAATTAAGTTATCAATATTCTTTGTAGGTATCTGATGTTGCAATGACTGTATTGCATTTAAAAACCCGACATCAAATATATTTAAATCTGGCCTACTTGGAGGTTGACATTGCAGTGGAAAATTTCATCCATTTTTTAAACATTCTTCTGTGATACTGCGATCATGCACTGCCAAATGAGGTTTGACATTATCCTGTCATATATATATTGGACTAGATGTTTTATTACTTGTTGCAACCAGGGCCTGATTAAGGGGGAAGCTCGCTCTTGACACATTATTTATACTTACACCGTTATTTTTTAACAAATACTTTCCTCCTATAATAAACAGAAAATTTTCATTAAAAATTATTTTAAAAGAATTCTGGTGTCTAATAACGGTGAGTAAATTGGATTGTTTTACACCGTTCATTTTTTATAAAAAAAAATTCTCGTCAAAGCGTGGAATTTCTATAACATGAAGTAAAAAATAATTGTAAAAATATTCCGGTATGAGCGAGCTTCCCCCTTAATCAGGCCCTGGTTGCAACACTTCCTTTTCCAATATTTCTTGAGTTTCTTTTTGTATTTTCTGAATAAACAAAAGGCCACATTCCAATTTTTCCATGATTCCATTCCAACATTTCACTTCTATCTTCTATTTGGGTACCATCTTGGTCTTGCCACCGCCGCCATAACCATCACTTTGATAATAAATCTTTTGATTTTGCAATTCCTCAAAGGATCAGTTTCATTTACGGTGATGTAAAACAAATTATTCGTTTTCGTGATATAAAACCATTTTCCATCGATATGAATACGATCCAACATGTAAATAAAATCGAATTCTATCGAACTTATTTTTTTTTTTCAGCTAGTCTTGGCTTAATGGTGGATGAAATACGCTTCAAAACTTTTATATCCTTGACAACGTGTGTAATGTGAATTTAGGCATACTAATAGCAGATGATAAACTCTGCAGTGATTGTCTTCGTTTTATTGGAACACTATGATTTTGCTCAATTGCTGAGAAAAATCTTTTTTTTTTTTTTTTTTTTTTTTACGAAATTTTTTGTGTTTACCCGTATTTACCAAATTTTTTGTGAACATTCATTGTAAATTTCAAAGTTATTTATTTTTGACTATTTTCCTGTTTCCACAAACAGGATACTGTACTACGATGAACATTAAGTTTAATCGCTGCAGCATTTAAAGCAATATTTATCATTTCTCAAATGTTGCTGAAAATTTCGCAATTCAGCGTTACCAGACTTATTATTCATTTCCTTTTTAGGGTATTTTCTAAATTTTAATTCATAATTACAATTGTCACCACTTTTCTACGGTAGAATCACATTACTTCAGATTCCTGTTAATATTACTTATAAAACCAACCGAATTATATTCATTGTAATGGTATAATTTTGCTGATGTCGATCTACTAAACAGCAACAGAAGTTATTTATGACTCCGCCTACTTGAAATGTAGCAACTAATTTGGTACTATTTTAAGTGGAAAGTGGGAATGCTTGGTAAGTAAATATTCTTGATTGATAGCATAGCACTCAAGAACTGTCTCAAAAACGTTTAAAGAAAATCATCAGTATCAATAATCAGTAAAAAAATATTCGAATGTAGCAACTAATGAGGGACGGAGGGAGTATATTTTTTCGAAATCATTCGTTCCCATGTTTATTAATCTTTCTACAGTGTTTGGTGATATATAGAAATTAAAATGCACTAGAGACCATTGTGAGCAGTGTCAAACGTTCATCGCCCAGCATGACTCGGCTGAGTTTCCGTAGGGACCAAATCCGACCGATGGAGCGCCAGAATGTAAAAAGAACGACAAGTGGGAAATACCAGGGATGCATCTCGAATAACATTTTCGAATGTTTATCCTCGGAAATGCTATGCCCGACAATAATAGAAATAAAACAAAGAACGTATCCCACAATTTAGACATTCGTAAGAATCAGCAGGGTAAGTCTATAAGAAGGATGTGCGACTTATGTTACCAGAAGAAGAGGTAAATTGCCGAGCACCAAGAAGTGAAGAAAAATGTATAAAAATACTTTTTTTTTTTTTTTTTTTTTTTTTAATCATACGCGATCTATTGTTTCAATTGTCCAAAATCACCTCAAATGTGTTTAGAGTGTTTTAATAAACACCATTCGACATAGTATTATGTAATATGTTATACTGATTATAAATTAATAAAAAGTATATTATAACGTGCATAGATTTTGTATTTTTATGTTATATATCCTATATATATATATTTCAGTGCTTATTGCATTAAATTCCTTCACCCATATTTGGATGACGTGCTCCCACTGAAGCAAACTTGTCACCCAGATATTGGTGACGTGGCGATGAACTTGAAACTTATAGCCACTCTATACTTGTGAACCTAAAAATTAAAAGAAATCCTTCTGCACCGTAAATCATATAATGGAATTTTGTTTGAGAGTAATTTATTAAAGAAACTGCTGATTCTCGTGTATCTTCTATTCATATCAGGAAAATCTGCCGAAGTATTTGCAGATTGATGTGCTTAATATCGTACTGCTATACAGCCACGTGTCTCGAAACCTCGTAATAGCTGTTTCAACGAGTTCAGCGTTAAAATAAGGGATAATAGAGCCCCGAATAACTGCAAGTTTTCCATATCCCTATCTTTCGTTCAATTTGGCACCCCTACAAGAATTTGGACTGGTCCTCACTGCTTATCTTAGAATACGTGGTTACACTATAAACTTGGGTGCAATGGTTAACGGTGTATAGGTACAGAATATCACAAAATTACAGCGAGAAACTTTAAGAGAAGATGGAGCACATAATAAGGATTCAGAATTGCACAGGTGCTTTTGTCCGCAAATGCTATTGTAAACCTTTAATAAGTAGGAGCTTAGGCATAGCTGCGAATATTTTAATTTATTCCGGGTGCTTAGGGGTATTTTATAACAGATGTGGGTAGTATAAACGTAGAGCTACAAGATTTAAGTTGAGGTAAATAACGGATAAAGCACCAAGGAACACATTTCCACCCATGACAGAAAAACCTCACATTAAACCTTTTAGGAGCAGATACATTCTACTGTATTTTAACACTTATCGCCATGTATGATTATTATCGGCTGCTCATGTCTAGCCTTGTTTTTTGGTTATTTATAACTCTTGAAGTCGTGAAATTCGTTGTGAAATTTAATATCTTGCACGATACATTATCTCAAAAAACATCCCACAGTATTCTTATTGATACATAAAGTGCTTTAGATACATCGATTAGAAATACTACTAATACATGTAAATCTTTTTATGTGCAATTTGCATTAAAAAACTGTTTGTTAAAATGTCAAAATTTTAAAGACGTGGCCACATTCGTTCAAAAATAGCATAAAAGCTACTTTCTCTTACCCATAAAGTAGAGAAAGTATTGTTTCTGGGTCAAATTTCCGAACGCGAGTTTTTGTTATATTTACATGTTCTGTGGTCCCCTGAATACGAAAATCGTGTTTTTAGCAAACGGTCTGTGTGTCTGTGTGTGTGACCACCTGTTATCAGCGTATCAGCGTAAAAACAAATTATGGCAGAAATTTCAAACTTGTTATTCTACGCAAGTATCATATAAGGATGCTACACTAAAATTTTCGTTAAGATCAAGCAAATAGTTCGTGTACAGGGACACTCAAAAGAATTCAAATACATTACGTCTATGGGGGAAATTGCAGGTAAGTAGAGTTTAACATATATGGACTGCAGTAAACCAAATGAAACGAATATGTATTTTTTGTAATAGAGATAGTCAACAGGGGAAAAAATTGTGTATTTAGGAGCCTCGCTTCCCCCCTGAGGGGGACGTTCCCCTCGAAGGGAGTAAATTTTCATCATGGGTATCTTTCAAAAGAGCTCGCCAATACCTTAAAAACGAATGGTTACAAAGTTATCATTTTTTTTTTTTTTTTACTTTTAACAAAAAAAAAAAAAAAAAAAAAAAAAAAAAATTAGAAAATAATTTTATTTTATTTTATTATTATTATTATTTTTAATATTGAGAATAAAATGGATTTTCTTTTGGATATTTGGTTTTATACTACTTCACCAATATGGAAATCGTCTGCATTATCATAAAACTTAATTTTTTTAAATAAAAATTTTAATAAATTATTTTTTAAAAGGAGAATTATTTTTTAGTAACCGAAATAAATTGTATATAAATGGAGATGCATTAATGAAACGGGGAGTTGAGGGGGGCGGTAGCCCCCCTCACACACAAGTAATTATCATATAAATTTCTCCCGAGACCTAATTTAAATTGTTTAACAAAGGTTTACATAACATCGTTATCTTACCTCTTAATCTCCAACCTGTATTTATTGTATTATATTTCAAGGTAAGAGAAAGTCGTGTGAGTGTCACACCTTATTATTTAAAGTATTGAGATGACATATGTGGACATGGGTTCCTATGCAACTGTTAATTCTTATGACGTGCTCTGTCTCTTCGTATAGTTTGTCGTTGTAATTTTGGGACAAACTATATATTTTCATGTTTGTGAGATAAATTAATGTTTAGTATTATTATTATTATTACTTTAATGATGACAAAACAGGTAGTTAGGAAGAGTTAACACTTTCGTGGCCGCTGACGCAGATTCACATCATTTGAAAATTTGTAACTCCGCTAGTGGACGTTTGTTTTGTAATTTGCATGACATTTATTACTTAAAAAAATACATAGCATTCGTATCTGTATAACAAATATACTATGGATATAAATACTTTGATTCGTAAAAGTATAATTATAATGTATATCCATTTGTAATGTGAATCTGATTTTTTTTTTTTTTTTTTTTTTTTTTTTTTTTTGAAATATTGTAACTTGGGAGAATAACGCCGACAGGCGAACCTTACTGTCAAAAACGCAAAAACATGCGGTCGCCAAAGTCTTAATTAATCTTGCAGCAGAGTTGTGGTTGAATTCTGGTCTAAAAGAATGTTCTGAAGTTAAAAAGGAATTAATTGCATCAAATAAAAGTTAAGATGAAAAATGTCTGAATATTTTACTTACTTAATTATGAAATAGATTAAAAAATGCATTTGAAATCCTTTTTTTTTTAATTATTATTACTTTGGAGTAATTTTTTAAAATTTAAGCAGTCAAAATTATGCATATTACCTCATCCTAATAAGAATTGAAGAGTGAGCGATGTAATTTTTTAGTTTGCCGTTGGTGCACAGAGATTCAATTGAGTCTACAATTTTCTAAATTTAATGCAAATTGCAAAATTCAATACCAAAATACACTAATAACAAAACTTATGAAACACTCGACGATTATGTGATAAATATGAATGTATATTTTATAAGTTATAGTGAAATGTTAAGTACACTCCTTCTCATATTTATAAGGACACTTTATATTTTAAAATAACTAATGTAAAAATAATTGTGAACAAGATTATACTAAGTGCACTTAATATATCTAGTATTCTAAAAACCAGAACTGCTATATTTTTTTAAATATGAAACAAAATTAATAAAAAATAATGCACAATATTTTTTCACCATGTTTTTAGATGTTCATAAATATAGGGACAATCAAAATTTTTTCGTTTTATTTAACTTACAAGCGGATAAATTACAGTTGACATGCGAATTCGTTAACTACTGGGGTAGATTAATTCATATATAAGCTTTCAATTTTTCTTGGACGGACATTACTGATAATTCCTCGAAAAGAAGAACGTTCATGTAGTGAAATATGATAAATGTGTTTTTTTAAGTGGAAGGATAATTTCAATCCGTCGAATTTCTAATGAAATTCGAAGGTCTAAAATTGCTGAAGGAAATGTGATCAAACGTTGAACTGCTGGTTCGATAGGAGAGAGATCTGATAAAAAATCATAGTTGTTTTACAGAGATCGAAGACTCATAATTCCTCTTACTATTCCACTCATAATGACTGCTGTTGAATTTTCTCGTAATTTTTAACAAAAGGTTTGGGTCCACATTTATGCATGTTTAAAATAATTAATAATATGTTAAATTGAATAAAAAACCTGTAATAATCAATAAGCATTTAATGGGGGAAAGAATGTCTGTGTTAAAGTTGAATAAAGACAATATTAAATGCTAAAATTTTGCATTTTCGGATGAAAAACATTTTAGTCTTGATTAATCAAATGGTTTTAACAGTTACTGGCACGATCTGAAGATAACGAAAGACAGAGCAGATTTTTTAAAGGAAGATATAAGTCGGGCATTTTGAAGGTGGATCTATGATGCTCTTGGGAGCTGTTTCTACTGAAGGCAGAATAAATTTAGTAATTTTTTCTATTGTTATGAACATGAAGAGAATATCCGAAAATTTTAAACTTGGAATTCTCAGATTTTTGTTAGATTTTGGGGGGTAATAATATTTTTTTCAACAAGACTTACATTTTTGCTCTACTTCTAGAGCAATAGAAAATAGATTTAAGAAAGAAACTTCTGTATTGTTGCCTTTCCCGTGGCCTACAAGTTGAAAAAAACCTTAACTTATCATATTAGAAAAATTCATGCAGGTGGAAAGCATTTTTAAATAGTTTAAATGTATTCAGACTATCATCTATGCTGTATGAAATGGTATTGAAACTGAATATCAAAGAAAATGTATAATATGTATACCAAAGAGAATGTCTGACTGTTTCACCCTAAAAAGAGATCCCAAAAAATATTAATTTAAAGAATAATTGAAAAAAATACTAAGATTCGAGCGGTCCTTATAACTGTGAACACCTGAAAAATCATTTTTATGACCGTATTTAAAGTTTTTTAAGATAGAAAAACGATAAAACTTTTTAAATATCGTCTATTAATGAAATTCAAATTAATAAAAAATATATTTGTTTAAATAATAGTAATCAGTGTTTAGTTAATATAGAAAAATGGGTGTCCTTATAATTATGAGAAGGGGTGTATGAAATCTTCATTGAGTATAAATAGTAAAATTTTAGTAATTTCGTACATTGAAATTTGCGGGCATTAGCGATTACACATGCAACTGTCTCATATACTACCTTGGAATACAATTAAAATTTGTAATGGCTGTTTTCTTTTAAAAATGTAATGCCACCTTTAAAGATGTTTTTAAATATATATTTTGTTTTTTATTTAAAGCATATTTTCTAATAAATTCCTTTTGATGGTGTTATTAAATTAATATATATATATATATATATATATATATATTAATGTACGTTGTAAAAAAGAGTATTAAAATATTTTTTTTAATTATTATTATTAAATGCATTTAATGTCTAAAGTAAAGAAACCAAATTATTTTTATATGTGATTCAGAGGCGGTGCACTTTGTTTAGAATTTATTTTAATAACTTTGAATTACATTTTGTAAGAAGAAGCAAAATTTACATGTCTCAAAATATTTTATCTGAATTTAGAATCAGAATTTATTAAATACAGGGATGAAACACTGGCGGAAAACTCATACCGCTATCAATGTAACCAAATTTTCTACTTCTTAAATCAATGATATTATAGGTAGAGCAATTTCTTAAACATAATAATAAAAATAATCATAATTTATGTTCTAAAATTTACGACAAATGGACTACGTGAAACTATGTGTGTGAAGCAGAGATTTTGTCGCAATTTGTAATTTAAGAATGATAATTGTGTAATTTTTTTAAGTACTGCTTTTTTTTCTATTTATTAATTTGGAAATGAAAACCCCGTAATAATTTGTCTGAGAAGAAAGCTTTAACATAGCCTCCTTAACTAAACTCCTTTCGCGTGGCTCAGAAACTTGGCAAGAGTTAAAGCGGTAGACAGCGCCACCTGGTACAGATTGTGATCCTTTTTATTTAACTGCCACCAATAGTTTTAAAAAGTAATATATGATACATATAACCGATGTTTCACCGATTCTATTTGCTTTTATGTATATCAAATCCCACTTTCAAAAATGTTTTGTGGCTGTTGAATAAAAAAAGATGTGCAATCTGTACAAGGTGGCGCCGCCTATCGCAAGTTTTCGAGCCACGCGGAATGCATCCAGTTTCGGGGGCTATGGCTTTACTTAGAAACCCAGCGCCAAATACTTCTCTACTGGTCAGTTTTGGATTTTTCTTTCTTTCATTTTTTTTTCTTATTATTTTTCGGAATCATTCGTCCCTCATCTTTTTTAATCTTCCTACAAAGTTTGGTAATATATTGCAGTTGAATTACGTTAGATATCCCTGTGAGCTCCGTCACTTTAATTATGGCCACTCTGTATTTTATAACCCAAAAAATAAAAGAAATCATTCTACACCGTAAATAAATTAATATAATTTTGTTCGACACTATTTCATTAAATAAAGCTACTCATCGTGGAGGCTCTTACTGTTCGTGTCTTCGTATCAAGAAAATCTGCTGTGATATTTGCAGATTGTTAGGTTAAGTATAGTATTGCGGTTGGGTGTGATGGTTAACGGTGTGCAGGTACAGAGTATCAGAAAATTACAGCGTTACTTTAAGAATAGAAAAAAAAGGCTTCCGAATTTGACTGAATCCTTGTCCGCAAATTCCATCTTAAAACTTCAATAAGTAGGTGCTTAGGGATATTTTTAATACATGTGCGCTGTATAAACGTAGAGCTGCAAGATTTAAATTGATGTAAATAACGGATGAAGCACTGAGGAATACATTACCACCACTGACAGCAAACATCATATTAAATATTTAAGGAACATTAAGTAGACACACCATTCCAGTAAATAAAGGATTCATGGCTCAACAAATTTAGATAAAGCTGGAATTTTTATAGTTGACAGGCACTTATGAAATATGTATTTTTACAAAAGTCCCCGCCGCTCCTCCTCGGGTTTCCCCCGCTACCACCCTCAAAGTCAAAATAAAGTAGGTTTAAAAAAAATTGCTTCTAAAATGGTTTCTAATAGCATTAGTGGTTCGGATTTTTTTTTTTTTTTTTTTTTTTTAATTATTCCTAAAACTATTTTCTACATGTTTTTATAACTGCAGCATTTTTCTGTAGTTAATAGTTAAGCCAGGAAAAAATTTCAAACTTCAAAATTTGATTATTTTTCTAATAAATTTGCTGTTTATTTTTAGCCAAATATCAAAATAATAGCAAAAAGACATAAAATATTGCATACATATTTTGAAAATTTTATTAGGTTTAAGATGATATAGATTTTTTTTATGTTCATATGAGTCAGAAAGAAGCTAGCGTCGCTTTACAATTCATACATACTGAGAAATTGTAACGTGATGCAGAACTTTTCCACCTTTTGCATCATTTTCCATCATACAAATAGAAATTGAATTGAATTTGATTTCCTATTTGCTTTAATTATTGATAGAAAATCTATCTGCGATATTTTAAAATATTTGTTTTATAATTATATCATTTCATTTTTTTTTTTTTTTCTTAACTGTTAATATTTAAAGTTTTATTTCATTAGAAGCTTCATTTTTTTTTTTTTTTTTTTCATTTTTCTTGATTCTCGGAGTGTAGTGTATCCCAGCAAAACCTGGGATGATGGCCAACACGAGGCCAAGTGTTGGCTGCCAACAGTAACAGCTGCTGGCCCGTTGGTGGCAAAAGTTAAGGTGCCGAAGGGAATATGTTACGCCGGCCATCAGGTGGCCACATTCGACAGATCCACTGCTGGCAGCCTGCAGTACGATCGGAATAAGTCAGTGAGCCACTGATGGGTCATTGTTGGCAACGAGCTATCGATTAAAAAAAGGTTGTGGGCCACTGATAGCAACCAACAATAGGTTAAAAATCGTTAGTGGGCCAGTGTCGGGCCACCTGATAGCAAACATAATTTTTTCGTATTGTTGCTGGAAGCCTTCAGTGGGCCAGTTGTGGCAAATATAAATAATTATGTTACTCCGGGTGTTTTTGTTGGCCCTTTATATTTTCCCATTAACGGCCCTCTTCATTTACCGTCGCCGGAAGCCCGAGCCAATGTTATTCTATGGGGAAATTTTCTTTACAAATAACTCATTAACTAATTCATATTTTTAAATTCTGTTTTCACATTCAGAAAATTCCCAACTGTTAAATTGACGGACCTTTTTTAAAAATGTATTTTTTAATTTTTAATATTTTATTTTGAAATTGCAAAATGAAAAATTTCACATATTGAAAATTCGTATTTTGCAGCTTCAAAATAAAATATAGAAAAATTAAATAATTTTTTTAAAAAGGTCCGTCAATTTAACAGCTGTAAATTTTCAGAATGTGAAAACAGAATTAAAAAATATGTATTAGTTAATAAGTTGTTTGTAAAGGAAAATTTCCCATAGAATAACAATAGCTTCGGTTTCCAGCGGCGGTGAGTGAAGAGGGCCCTTAATGGGCCAATAGTGATTTGTTTATGACTATTATTTTATTTTATTTATTTATTTATTTATTGTGACACCTTACATTTTATTAATGCTAATTTCTATGCATCCAATATTTAATTTGGTTTTGTAGCAACAGAGGGTGATCAAACTATTATTTATTTATTTTACACTTTTTTTTATTTTGATTAAAAAAAAAAAAAAAAAAAAAAAAATGCTTGACTAAATGATTTTGAAATGCAGATATGTAAAAACGTTTAAAAACTCACATTTTCTGCTATCGATTTAGTCCAAAGTTCAATTAAGGGACCAACTATAAATTAAAGAAAATCACAAATATTCTGGATTACCCAGTGTCATAAAAAGCTACAAATGACTTGTAACTTGAACACATTATTGCTCTTATTATATACAATGTTTGTAAGTTTTTTGTATGAGAAATACACAACTTTTTAGGCATATATATATATATTTAATTATTACATTCTTGGCAATTTTTTTGCTTATAGCAAGAAGGAATTTCCACAAAATTTTACAAAACTTGCAGAAAAATTGATAAAACATTAAAGAAACATTATTCTGAAACATAAAATTCATATGTGTAATTTTCGAGGAGATTTGAGCATTTACATTCATTCTTTTTTTTTTTTTTTTTTTTTCTGAGCGTGAACGAAAGATAAAAATTTTTTTATTCCGTAAGTCGAAAACCAGATATCTTCGGTAACTTATGCAAAAGTTTATTTCAATGGAATAAAAATTAAGCAAATTATTGGTAAAAGAACGAGCCAGATTTTAGATACGTTCAACCATGTTACAAAAGGTTATTTTTGTGAAAATCCCCTTAGAAGCTCACAGATCGTACTAAATAAATAAAATTATGCTAGAGTTACATGTCCAGGAGGATTTTTTCACAAAGAAATTTTGAAACATGGTTGAAAAAATTGGATCTTCCAATTAAATGCTTGGCATGTGAAAAACCTCTTATGAATTTTCAAACCTGTATATACCTAAAATCTGCCCCATTTTTTCGCAACAACTTACTTAATTTGTCCTGTATTGAAATGAACTTTCAATATAAATTGCCCAATATATCTAGCTTTTAACTAATGTGATGAAAATTTTTATCTTTCCCGCAAAAGCAGTAAATAAAATCTTATATATTAAAGCACAAAGGTATTTCTTTAAGACCAAAATCGCCAGATCTGAGCATGCGCTGAAGGCTATTCCTTTCCCTAGATGCAATCGGAGACCAATAGCTGAAATTTGCACGTTTTGCTTTGAACCAATGAGAAGCAACCGAAGCAGGCACCATTCCTTTCCGTAACCGTAAAGACGATCGTTCGTGTTTACTTTATCGCATCGACTGCTATCTTTCGTCGTTTCTTTTCAATTTGATAGTAAGTATTAGCTTAAAAAGTTCACAATTTCATACTTTGAACGACAGCAAGTTGTGTATAGATTCTTTTGTTTATTTCATCCACTTTGTATAAAGCTTATTCTTTTGCAGGTGTCCTACGTTATTGTGTATAATTCCTTATTTTTTAGCACAGGAAACTGAATTTTTGAACTATTTTTCTGCATTGTGTAAATTACTTCGTTTATTTAAAATATTCCTGTATATAAATATTTAACTTTCTTCTGCACTGTATCTATATGCTTATTTCAATGATGGTATTTATTTACTTTGCCCAGCTACTAAATTCGATTAATCAAAACTTTTAATGTTCACATCGTACTAAAAATTAACAAAACACTTGATTTTGTATATAAAGAAGTGTTTTATTTTTATTTTATTTTCTAATCTATGGCAAGTTAATGACTCGAATCACTTACACACAGGATACAGGATACATGCTTTCAAAAGAAGCATAAATCTGTTGTTGTTCTGTAAACATACAAATTGGTTGCTTGATAATTATAAATGTGTTATGTACTAAGTTTTTCATGTTAAATGTGTATTGGAAAGGAGTTTTTATTATAAATTACCGCTTATTTATTTGGTTTAGTTTTCAACTTTTATTTTAATGGTATGAATAAAGTTACACTAAAATGATTCTTTTATTTTATTTATTTTCTTATATTTATGTGAGTAGATAGCTCACTATAAACATTTATAAAACTAAAACGTGATGAAAAATTAAGTTGTTAGTATTACATTTAAAAGGCCAGTTTGAAGTAACAAAATCAGGTAAACTATTAATTGTTACTGAATAGTTATTCTAAAAATTTTATTGGTGGTATGTC
The DNA here is from genome assembly GCA_963930645.1 of Salticus scenicus. NCBI lineage: Eukaryota > Metazoa > Arthropoda > Arachnida > Araneae > Salticidae > Salticus > Salticus scenicus. The sequence goes on along the minus strand of OZ005660.1, from coordinate 131,794,153 downwards.
TGTTTGAATTAGGCAAATTTTATTTCAATAAGAAATAAAAATTTAGCCAGAAAAAAAGGTTTAAATGTAAAAAATTAAAATTAAAAGCAGAATTTCCAAAGCTAAAAGCAAAAAAAAAAAAAAAAAAAGATGAGTTTATACATAATATTGTAGAACTCATGCAAAAGTGTATACTTTATACAAAGTGAAAGAAAAAGGGAAAAATATATATTACACACCTTGCTGTTTTCCAAAAAAGGAAATTATTAACCTTTAAGCAAATACTTTCGACCAAATTGGAAAACATTGTCGTTATTCATTCATACATTAGTTGCTTTTTTACATATTTTCTTACATATAATTTTTTTACATAATTTATATGTTTTAAAGTCTCCTTAGTCATATTTTTCAAAGATTGGATAATATGTATGTATTGGTTGAAAAAGGGTGTGGGGGAGGGAGGGGGGGATTTTCTGTCTGTCACATCACAAAAAATATTATAATTGTGAAAAGTCAATTTCGTTTGGCTATTCCGATGTAACAAATTTGTTAATTGTTAGACGGGATTTTGTAGATACCTGTGGTCTCGATGGTGGAGGGGATATTTGTCATTAAAATTATTTTATAGAAGTTTCAATTAAAATCAGAAATGCAGCGGAAAAATAGAATGTAATTTTATGTATTAAACTCAACCAAAATATCTATCAAATAATTCGTAAGCAACAACCCCCCCCCCCCCTTGGAGATCGCTGGTATGCGCAAAATCCTGTTTACATACAGGGTGCTGATGATCGAGGGTGTTACCTCGCGAAAACGGCTACACCAACTTCAAATATTAAAAGCTTTAAAGAAAAGTTTAAACTTGAACTTAGATAAATAAACATTTTTAATATTAACTATACAATATACCTTTTATTAAATCTCTCCTCGCTTTTAAATCTGCATGCAAGTAGGAGATGTCAGGGTTTCTACATGTTTGTTACTTTCATCTTTTGGTTTACAGTATGCATAATTGATGGTAGTGGAATTCATGGGGTTGTTATATATCAGACATTTTTAACCCTTTGAGTGCTGAATACTCGCGGCCTGTGCTGTCCATACGGACGGCGCGCGGTTGGCGCTGACAATTTCATGCAAGTAACATTCATGTAAGTAATATTTTGTTGAAAATAAATGAGAATCAAAGTAGTCTCATTCTTATCGCGGACGCGCTTTATGCGAGTGTTGCATAGTACACTGATCATTTTTGCCGGGCGCGTATTTGCGTCCATAATCCATACTGATAACATCTGCTAAGCACGTATTTGCATCCATAGTCTATATTAATGACTTTCGCTGGACGCATATGTGCGTCCATAGCACTCAAAGGGTTAAATAAATATTTCATAAATGTTTAACTTACTTTTTTACTTCCTTATACAAAGTATAAGGAAGTATAGTAATCCCGATTTGAGAAATGGATTTTATATCTCGTATATCTTAAAAACGAATCATCACAGAATGTTGCAAATTTATATGTGTGATTGTCATGATGTGTAGTTATACACCTGCAAGTGTCGTCTTAACACGAGCTCTCGTTTTAGAGATATAAGTGACTTTACACGATTTTTCGTGACGTCTGTATGTATGTGCGTGTGTGTGAGTATATGTCGCATAACTCAAAAACGGTTGAACGTAGAAAGTTGCAAATTGGTACATAGGTTTGTTATAACATCTAGTTATGCACCTCCCTTTTTGGACTTTGTATGATTTTCCATTTTGGAGATATTTAGGAAAAGTTGGTTCATAATGACCAAAAATACATTGGTTTTGGCCATAATGTATCAAAAAACGGTAATAACCTCAAAAACGGTTTGGTCAAATTTTGCAATTTAACTGACTTCCCGACTAGCTAGACATTTGAAACTTTCAGAAAAGCTCAGAACACATTGGCAATGCATTTTTTAAATATTTTTAGCCAACTATTTCTGATACCTGCTGCCTTCAGTAGCGTTTATGTGATTCAACAGCAATTTTATTTAACTAACTGCCCGACTAGCTAGGCATTTTAAACTTTCAGAATAGATCAGAAGACGGTGAAAATGCATTTTTTTAATACATTTAGCCAACTATTAGGGTCCCTGCTGCCTTCTGCAGCGTTACCAGTACAAATCTTGCAATCGATTTTTAACTAACTTCCCGACTAGCTAGACATTTAAAACTTTCTGAAAATCCCAGAACACGGTGGCAATGCATTTTAAAAATATTTTTAGCCAATTGTTTCGGGTTACTGCTGCCTTCGGCAACGTTTATATCGTTAAACAGAAAATTTATTTAACTAACTTCCCGACTAGCTAGGCATTTGAAACTTTCAGAGTAGTTCAGAACACAGTGAAAATGCATTTTTTAAATACTTTTAGCCAATTTTTTCGGGTCCCTGCTACCTTCGGCAGCGTTACCAGTACAAATCTTGCAATCGGTTTTTAACTAACTTTTAGAAAAGCTCAGAACACTGTGATAATTCATTTTTAAAAATATTTTTAGCCAACTGTTTTGGGTCCAATGTCAATGTTTTTTACCATTATGTATATTTCTAAAAGTGTATAAGGAAGTCATGGTGTGCCCACATCAGATTTTTTTTTTTTTTTTACTAAATAATATGAAAATTGCTAGAAATATCTTAAAAAAGTGACTGTGTCGAATTCTATTGTAAAGCGACAACTCCATACAAAACCAGCGTACCCACATTAAGCTTCATTTAAAAGAGTTAGTATAAAACAATGGTTCTCGGCTGGTGGGCTATGAAAAGATTTCAGTTGTACTTTTAAATGTTATGAAGACGTCAAATTTTGTCGGGAACCAACTAGTATTTATTATAAATGCTCATATCTCACCGAATATTACACGTATAAATGTGTGCTTTAGAATAATATTTTTCTAGTGTTTTGTCAATTTTCTGTAAGTTTTGTAAAATTTTATTAAATTCCATTCTTGCTATAAGCAAAAAAAAAAAAAAAAAAAAAAGCTTGCCCTCTCTCCCCCCCCCCCTGCCAAAAATAAATAAATAAATAAATAAATAAAAAATAAAATCAATAAATAAATACGGGCGGAGAGTAAGACCCCTGCTAACACCTCCAGTTTTATAACCACCTGATCGTCGTCACTGACAAATATATTCGGTCACTGACTTGTTAATTGCTGATTTTGATAACGGAAACTGAACTACTGTTTTTTTTTTTTTTTTTTTGTAATTGAAAGTACTCTGCAGATGACAAGAATATTTAATACAAATTTGTTGCTAGTATTCCTGCTGGATCAAAAACTATTATTTAATAGTAACTTCCAGTACATTAAATAATAGAAATTTTATATTTGTGATAAATAATTTGTTTCATAAATGAAGATGCCAAAGCTCATGTTTAAATCAGGCGACTTCGCACTTATAAATTTGTAAGGGATAAAATTGTTCATCTTTTCAATGCTATCGTTGTTTTCTAATGATAATCTATATCCTACGTAATCACTCATAAGGGACAATTTTAAATTATGTTAAAAAATTCTCTACGTTAATAGTTTTAGAGTGAAAAGTGGAATTATTTCATCCTTATAAAAAATAACATATATTTAACATAGAGAATTTAAACAAATGATCTTACACCGTAAATAATTCTAAATGTTTTGTATCTCTATGCTTTGTGACTCATGCTCCATGATAATTCACCAACAAATTTATTTTTGTCTCAAGGAAGTCTGCAGTACGATTTGCAGATTGTTGAAATTAAAAATATGCTGAATGTATCACGTAGATATAAATATTTGAATGTTACAATTATTTTCATGTCTCGGTGTATTTTTCAGCAGGAAAATTATTTTTTTCTATTATTATTATAGCATACTCACCAAAGAAGAAAAATTTTAATATCAGATACCGCACAATTGGTTATAAATATTGATACGAATTTGAAAGTTGTTGAGTTAACGAATTTATTGCACCATGTAAAAATTACGATGAAGATTGTCTTGATCCTTTATTTACTGCATTATGAAATAGATAAAAAATGAATTTGAAATACATTTTTTTTAATTACTTAAGATTAACTTCTATACACAAAAACAATCTCAGTTATATACTATATATCACCTTATCCTAGTAATTAATGAGACTTGTGTAAGGTTGCCCTTTACTGTTCCATTGTTATATAAAGTTTTAAAAAGAGACAAAAAAAATGTATTTTGTATGCCATGCATTTTTTTTTTTCTTTTTGTGAAAATTAATCAAAGATTCTTGAATTGATATATAAATCATACTCGTGAACATTCTAATTAATATTCCGTAGTATTGTTATCAGTGCCTTCTCTTTCACACCGTTATTTCTTTACATTATTCTATTTATTATTAAATCGAAATCGCATTAGGAAAATATTAGTCTAAAAAACGAATAATGTAAAAATGGGACGGGACTAACGACACTACGGAATATTAATGAGGATGTTTGTAAGTATGTATAAAATAATTATAACACACGCTAAGATTGTGAAAAATGACACTTCAAAATAGCGGCAGTAGTGTATAACTTCAGTTCTTGAATGACTATATGTAGTAACTGGAGATTCATTCAAAGGTTCCCATTAAAACGCAAGATCACGAGAATCCAGCATGTTTTTTTTTTTTTTTTTTAATCTTAATTTTAATTTTATTTTATTTTCACACATGAAACTTTAACTTTGAAAAAAAAAATCTGTACATTTTCCTGGGATCAATTTATTAAAATATTTTGTCTGAAAAGTGGTCAATCAAAAAATCAATAATCTTGAAATGAAAAACGTTTCACCTTTCAGAAAAATCAACAAATTTAATTAGACCCTTCACAGTAGTTGAATGTTTTTAAAAAGTTTAAAAAAAACGTGGATGAAAAATTTAAATATTTTCCAGATTAGCTGCAAAATTATGCTATATTTCTGCAATGAAGCACTGCAAAAACTACAGTTGGGTAAATAATTTTATATGGAAGGTATATAAAAAAGTTAGTCTCATTAATACGCAGTGCATTAACTGCCTATACCAGTATTTGGCAGTATAAAAAGAAAAATCTATATATTTAACCAATTATATGCGATCAAATTTAAATTATACCAGTGAGTTGTACAATTAAATACCATTGGTAATTTACATTAATTCTTTTTTTTTTTTTTTAAACACGCTTTTATTAGCTTCACCTGTATGTATGTTTGTAACCGCTCTCGGAGCAAGCAAAAAATCTATATTGTAAAAAAAGACTTTCCCTATGTGAACGCTTTGGCTGTGAGGTAAAGCTCCGTGCTACGAACATAAAGGTCTAACGTTCGAGCCCAGTCAGGGGAGATTTTTTAAAAATGGTTTTCGTTTAATTCTAAATTATTTTATAAAAAATTCAAAAGTATGTAAATATTGTGGTGTATCACTCACACGATTTTCTCTTACTCTTCATTTTAATACTATAAAGATAGATATTTTGTACGTTTTAGTTCACATTTAAAAAAAAAAGCGTGTTCTTTAATTTTTTAAAAGTACAATTTTATTTTAAGTATTTTTCTGTTATTGCATTCTTTATTGAAATGTCACTCATTTTCTAAGTAAGGGTGATACATTTTCAAACAGCTCAGGGGTGAAAAATTGGCGCAGGGCACATACCGGTATTTATGAATAAAATTTTTCTGCTTCTTAAATCAAGAATTGTATGAGTTGAGAAAAGTTTTAAACAAATACTGGTATGAGTTCTGCGCCAAATTTCCACCCTGCACAGTTTTTATTTTTTATGAGAATCCTTTTTATCATGAGATTAAAGCGACTTAAGTAAGATTTTCATTGAAATTGTTTTTGACATTCTTTACAATAATTCTATTTTATACACTTTTAATTTTATTTTTTCTTTAATTTACTGCAAATAAATAAAAGAATATATAACCAGACTTACCTTTGTACACAAATATAAAATAAAAATTTACGCAACATTGAAAATGCTAATGTAAAAAATATTAAGTAAGCAGATTGCATTTTCAGTAGCGTTTCGTATACCACCATTAGTGTAGAATGACAAAAATATTTATTGTCCAGAATGTGATAGAGGAGTGAATTCTAGAATCAGAATAGTAGCAATATTAATGCTAGAAAAACTTGGATGTGTTAGCCAATAGGAGATTAGGGCAGAGGAAGCTAAGCAAATGATAGCTGAAAATCAAGAATATGTGGATTTTATGTAAAGTGCATAGCTGCCAATATTTTAATTTATTCTGGAGTAATTTTATCCCACCTCTTTTTCGTACCACTAACAGATCTTCCAACCAAATCCAGCAAATTGTTAGTACCGCCCCTTTTCCTACACCACTTAATTTTTAGAGTAATTCTCTTCAAATATATTTACGATGAATGAAGAAAACAAATATACTAAAAATTAAGTAGTGTAGAAAAAGGGGCGGTACTAACAATTTGCCGGATTAAGTTGACAGCTCTGGACTAATTTTTTAAAAGTAATTTTTTCTTATTTTATCGAAATTATGTATTGAAGAAAATTTTTCTATAAAACAAGTGGTGCGAAATAAAGGAGGGGCTAAAAGTACTCCGAAATAAATTAAAATATTGACAGCTAAGAAAGTGTCCAACAATGAGTGAATGAGGTTACAATATAATCGCAATTAATAGGATTTTTATGACTTTTTAAATATGCAAATTTCTACAAAATCGATCTTATATAAATGTTAAGGTAGAATGATTATTTTGGCTGAATTAAAAATTAAAAGTTCTTAGCTAAATTAAAGTTAAAATCATTCACTCTTGTACTTACATATTGGAGCAATAATCCGTTTTGTGATCTTGAACAGATGATTAAAATTGTTGGGAGAATAACCATACTTTTAACATTAATCCATTTAAAATAATCTGTTGGCTAAATATTTACATAAACTCGACCTTTTAGAATTCCATATTTATAAAATAAAAATATCTATAATAATAAATAAATATGTCATTAACCCTTTCACGACATCATATTTTTGTTTTTCTAATGGACAGTTTCGCCCGTAGGCATTATGTTTTCAAGCTACATTATTTCAGAGCAAAGATTTTCTGCATCTATGTATTTCAAATAAATACACATTATAACTAAACTCTTTCCAATTAAAGTTTTTATATTTATAGTATTTTAATTGTACAGTCGGGGAAGAAGAACGCAAAACTCGTGTAATTTCGTTGTTAATAAACGCAGAAAAATGTAATAGACATCATTCAACAGAAAATTAGGTGCACTTTTTGAAAATATTGTCATTTTTTGAATTAGGGGTGTTCTACATATTGGAATCAGCGCCAACTTTGATTTTTTCAATAACAACACCAAATTTTAACGCCATAATTGAATTCCTGAGAGTAGGGCAGTGCGGAAAAGTATACAGTTTGTATATTTTATTTAAGTATTTATAGAGTTAAAACCAAAAATGTGTTAGGAGTTCATCGGCAAATCTAGAAAATTAAAATTGAGATCCAACAAAATTTAGACAAAATTTTACAGATTCACACCGGACATTTTCTAGAAGTAAAAATTATTTTTAAGCAACATTCTTTGAGAAATGGGTGTTATTTTTCGATTAAAAATTTTCATAACGGCTATACTGATCGCAAATGAAACTTAAACATTCATTCACTTTATTTAATAGATGTGTACATAATATATGAAGTAAAATAATTTTTATACAAATTATTTACATATTTTACAATGCATAAACTAAATCTTTTCCGATATATTATTCCAAAGTAACATAAAGTCAACATTAAACAATTTTAATCGTACTCACTAGTTTTAGTCAGTTTAACTCTTTTAAGCTGTATGATTTGTTTTATAATTTCTATTAAAATGTTGTTTGTTAATTAGAATGTATTTTTAAAACTAATTTTTAAAGGTTAATGTATCTTTAAAAAAATAATCACCCCTTCACAAAAAATAAATAAATAAATAAATAGAAAAAAGAAAGCAATCTATGAACTAAATGATTAATCCATTGACTATGACAGTTGTTAAGAAACGATTTAACAAGTCTGCATTCCAATCCAATACTATTTTATTTATTTTTTTATTTATTTATTTATTGACAATTTTTATAAATTACCTTCTTCTCTATTTTAAACAGAAAACTCCGACTATTTAGTTCATTTTTTTTCCTTCTAGTTTTCATCTAAAGGATTAAAACTTTATCACCAGTAATCGATGAAGCAAATGTCACTTGTGTATATTTTTACCAACGTAAATAAAGGAGTTTAATACGAATACCCATAGTTACATTTTCTTTTTCTTTTCTGTATTTGTTTGTTTTAGAATAAAGATGAAAACAAGAGTACCTTTGCTAACATTGATGGATAAAAATGATATTTTTTCTTTCATTTCTTTGCTTTTCTCGTTGTTGTTATACAGTCAAAACGGAAAATAAATATATTTTGTTTAATTTTCTGTGTTATTTTTATAGTTTTTTTTCGTTATCTCATGCAAAACTTTATACGAAATGGTCCCGAAACCTCTACAAACGAAACATTTATTTATATTTCGAAAAGTAATGACTGCAATGAGCTGTAAATTTGAACACCCATATATTTCAGCATTAGGATTCATTTTATGAAAAAGTTAATGTAGGTCATAATTCATAATTTTTTTAACATGAATTTATTAATATGTTTCATAATAGTTTTGAGTTTCAAAAGTTATGATGGATTATGTTTGGGTTTCTTCACTGTATCTCGTTAAAAAAATAATAATAATAATAATAATAATAATAATAATAATAAAATATAAAAAATAAAATATAAATAAATAAACAAATAAAATATATATCGATCAAGTTAATTTTGCTTTATTTATTTATCTATTTATATTTGAAGATATTAATGAAAGTTTGAAATATGAATTTAACATTATCATTTTCGAACGTTAAACAATTATAACTATAATATATATATATATATATATATATATATATATATATATATAAGTAAAATATACAGCCAAAATAGTTTTTCGTATCACCGCGAACTCTGGAATTCAAATATGAAATAAAAATAGGGTATTACCCTTGAAAAAAAAAAAAAAAAAAAATCAGAGATTGTTCACGTTTTAATATGTAGGCGACCACCAATTCAAAATTCCCTTTATTTTTTAATGGTACTCGCAATTCACAGTCGAATGATTCATATTACCGTTTTGCGCGTATTAGTAACAAAGTTATATCGAATGCTGCGTTTTTTTTTTTTTTTTTTTTTTTCCGACTTAATAGAAATAAATTTTGCTAATTTCTTTTAGAAATGCATAGTTGCCAACATTTTATTTTATTCTGGAGGATTCTTACCCTGCTTTTTTTTCCCCCCTACCAATTTATTTAAAAAAAAAAAAATTATCCAATACATATCAACGATAACTTTTTTAAAGAAATTATTTTTAGAAAAAAAAAAAAGGTTATATAGAATAAAAGCGGGTCAAAAATTGTCGGCAACTCTAGAAATATAATAACATACAAATTGTTAATGAAAGTTCCAGTGGGGGACTTTCAGTTTTCAAATGGCATAAAATAATTTACTGCTTTTCTAAAAGGGTTATTTGATATTATGCTTTACGCTTTTTTTTTTTTTTTTTTTTTTGTAATTGGTGGAAATATTGCATAAAATCTACGTATCCTTGATTTCCATTAACCATTTATGTAGTTTTCTGTATTCTAATTTTCTATTGCCTAACACCCCAGGCAACACGAAGATATTGGCCAATATAAAAATATGATGTTAGGGAATATAAAATGAACCCTCTCTAAAAAATATTTACGGATATTTTTTTTCTGATATCTGGGAATATTGACAATATTTCCTGACATCAATAAATATCTTTTTTTCACATTTCAGATGCTACGCATGCTCAAAATCCACATTGATTCTTTTCATAATGTAGGTAGATGTCTCCCAATATCCAAAAAAATGATATTGCTTGTCGAATGTCGACAGATATCGCAGATTGTTGTTAAAATAATATCATTTTTACCGCATTGGCTAATATTAACAATGCTAAAAATAAAGCCTTAGAAAAATATGTTTCTTAAAAAATATTAATTTATAAAAATTAATTTTCAAAATATTATTTTCGGATCATGATTTTTGTAATTAAAGAAAATAATTCTTTAAATACTTTTTTATAATATGGATTTTAAATTACGTCTGTCAATATCCATAAACATCGTAAGTTTGACGTTTGACATTCAAAATATCGGCCAATGTTGGTAGGACATTGGTGGATATTATTGTGCTACCTGGGACATGGGTTGTACTGTCTGCCCTTTTTTTCAGGACACTGTTGTAGATGAGAAATTTCCACCTTTATTGTTACCGCAAATATTAAACAATGATTTCTATCCTATTTACTCTAAACATATTACTTAAAAAAAAAAAAAAAAAAAAAAAAAAAAAAAAAAGCACGAAATTTTCGGCATTAAATTAATGGTGGCAAAGAGGATGAAAATTTTTTATTTCCAACAGTAACCCGAAGAAAGGGCGAAGAGTACAATCACCACTGACACCTCCGTTTTCTGAAACATCTGACTTCCGCTTATGATTATATCCAGTCAGAGAGCTTTGATTTTTTTTGTTTCTACGTTATACTTATAACACAGTCAGAAAGAAAGAAACGAAGGTGAACTTTGTGTTTGTCCATTACGTAATAAACAAAATGCAATCAAACAGAAGTGAATTTAATATCTTTCCAAAAATTAAAATAAATAAATAAATAAATGAAATTTAATTTAATATAATGTGAAAAGTTTTGAATTCATGTATTTTAGAAAAAGAAAAAAAAAATGATTTTCTTTTTTTTTTCTGAGACATCAGATATTACATCGCCATGCTTCTAAGTTTATTTTCCGTAAGAAATGCAATAAAAAGAAACGAAAATATTAGACAGGATAATGATAATAATATTATTTTTTGCATAACATACTTACCAATTACATTATAACGCCATTACTATAAGATGGAGACGGAACACGTAACACAGGACGTAACACGAAACACGCACACGGAACATTTCTGCAGTAGACTTCGAGTGATGGATGAGTGCTAAGTTCCCGGGGTGACACCGCATCTCAGCGACCAGAAGTAGGTATCAGAGTTAAATCAGAATCGTAATGGCTAATATATATATAAATATATACTGCGATTTTATATCACAGAAATTATTGAGAAAGAGTACTGATGACAGTTTTTTAGTTTGAGTTTGAAACCCTTGCACTCTAGGTTTCCTGTGCGGAAATAATTTTTCTGCTATTGGGTCTTAGCAAAAAGTCGAAATCATCAAGTTAGAGGGATGGAACACGGTCGCAGAAGTCATACAGAGTTCCCAACTTCTATAATTTATTCACGATGATTTTTAGCCCCGCCTCTTTTTCATATCGAAAATTTTGAAAAAATAATTTTCTTCTTATTTAATCGTTGTCACATATTAAAGAGAGAAATAATCTACAAAATTTCTGGTGCTGAGAGAAGGCGAGGCTAAAAATTCTCGTGAATAAATTATAAAAGTTAGGAACTCTGAACCCCATCAATATAAGAAAATTTTCTACTTCTTAAACCAACAATAATATAGGTAGAGAAATTTCTTAAACAAATTCCAATATTAAATCTGCACCCGTGTTCCTTCCCTGAAATTACGATAACCTTAAGTATGACAGCTTTGATGGAATTTGTAATTAAGTTGCAAATAAATATTTTTCATGTATTAATCAAAAGCTCTCAGGATAATACATCACGAGCGTGTCAATTTTTTTAAAGTTTGTATTAAGTCCATTTAACACTTTAGTGACCGCTGACGTAGATTCACGTCATTTGAAAATCGGTAATTCAACCAGTGGGCGTTTCTTTCGATATTGGTGCGTTATCTATTTCTTAACAATCTATCCAATGTTCATGTTTGTACATTCAATATACTATGGATACAAATTCTTTGATTAGAAAGCGCATAATAAAAATATATATCCATTTGTATTATAAATGTAAATACCAAAATGTTGTTCAGAAATATTTTATTTTGGAAGAATAACGCCCATAGGCTGACCATGCTTCAAAAAGAAGAAAAGATGAGGTCGCGAATATGTCAGTGACAGAAATTACAGTTTTGTATAACCCAAATAGTTTCATAAAGAAATGAAGATATCCAAAATTGGAAAGACTTGGCAGCTCTCAGGAATTAAATTTACTAGCCATGCTGCAAACTCCAATATAATTTAATGTAGTGCTCTTTAAAAAAGCTTTCTATAGTTGAATTGCTGTACCGATAGCTATAAGAATTAAAATCCTAACAAAAATAATCTCTAACTAGCTTGGTGCTGGATATGAATGAAGCAGCGGATTTTTATGGTTTGCATTTGACAGCAATGTAATTTTCCTGGTACGCCGTTTAAAATAATGCAGATTTTTTCTTTATGTGTAAAATGTCCATGTAACATTCACTTGGCTCAAGAATGTCTGAGGTAAGTGTGAGATATAAATATTATTTTATGCCTTCTTATAAAAAGACAATAGCATGTCGCATTATCATTCCTATGTCGCTAACCATTATTATTCTATAAATGCATTTTATAAAAATAAAATCAAATAAATATTGTAGGCTATTATTATTATGGTCGACACCAGTAAACTTATACTCCATCTTTCCCAAATTAGTTGCTACATTTGAATGCTTTTGAGCTGATTATTACTGATGTAATTATAATTTTGATAGAATATTTTTAAGAGTGCTATCTGCTGCTATACTCTCATATCAATCAACAACATTTACTTACCAAACATTCCGTCTTTAAACCAGTACTAAATTAGTTCCAAAAATTTCTCCCAAAATAATTACCTCTTTTGTATGAGAAAAAAAGAGAATGAAAATACTATGTTGTGATAACTTTAATCTTAACTAAAACAATTTTAAGTGATATTTAAGGAATTTCTTGCACATTAAATAACTTCGAGATTACATGCCAGGTTTCGTGGAAGAAGATTTTGACGACGAAGTTTTTCCTTATTGAGATGGGGTATGTTGTACTAGTTGCTTCCGCCTGACTTCATAATGTTTTCCATACTTGTTTGTAAAGTTAAAAATGCATTGTCAAGCTTTTTTACTTCTATATTTTGAATAACGACTTAAACAGCATCAATTAAGTTATCAATATTCTTTGTAGGTATCTGATGTTGCAATGACTGTATTGCATTTAAAAACCTGACATCAAGTATATTTAAATCTGGCCTACTTGGAGGTTGACATTGCAGTGGAAAATTTCATCCATTTTTTAAACATTCTTCTGTGATACTGGGATCATCCACTGTCAAATGAGGGTTGACATTATCCTGTCATATATATATTGGACTAGATGTTTTATTACTTGTTGCAACACTTCCTTTTCCAATATTTCTTGAGTTTCTTTTTGTATTTTCTGAATAAACAAAAGGCCACATTCCAATTTTTCCATGATTCCATTCCAACATTTCACTTCTATTTGGATACCATCTTGGTCTTGTCACCGCCGCCATAAACATCACTTTGATAATAAATCTTTTGATTTTGCAATTCCTCAAAGGATTAGTTTCATTTAGGGTGATGTAAAACGAATTATTCGTTTCCGTAATATATAAAACCATTTTCCATCGATATGAATACGATCCAACATGTAAATAAAATCGAATTCTATCGAACTTATGTTTTTTTTCAGCTAGTCTTGGCTTAATGGTGGATGAAATACGCTTCAAAACTTTTATATCCTTGACAACGTGTGTGATGTGAATTTAGGCATACTAATAGCAGATGATAAACTCCACAGTGATTGTCTTCGTTTTATTGGAACACTATGATTTTTCTCAATTGCTGAGAAAAATCTTTTTTTTTTTTTTTTTTTTTTTTTTTTTTTACGAAATTTTTTGTGTTTACCCGTATTTACCAAATTTTTTGTGAACATTCATTGTAAATTTCAAAGTTATTTATTTTTGACTATTTTCCTGTTTCCACAAACAGGATACTGTACTACGATGAACATTAAATTTAATCGCTGCAGCATTTAAAGCAATATTTATCATTTCTCAAATGTTGCAGAAAATTTCGCAATTCAGCGTTACCAGATTTATTATTCATTTCCTTTTTAGGGTATTTTCTAAATTTTAATTCATAATTACAATTATCACCACTTTTCTACGGTAGAATCACATTACTTCAGATTCCTGTTAATATTACTTCTAAAACCAACCGAATTATATTCATTGTAATGGTATAATTTTGCTGATGTCGATCTACTAAATAGCAACAGAAGTTATTTATGACTCCGCCTACTTGAAATGTAGCAACTAATTTGGTACTATTTTAAGGGGAAAGTAGGAATGCTTGGTAAGTAAATGTTCTTGATTGATAGCATAGCACTCAAGAACTGTCTCAAAAATGTTTAAAGAAAATCATCAGTATCAATAATCAGTAAAAAAATATTCGAATGTAGCAACTAATTAGGGACGGAGGGAGTATATTTTTTCGAAATCATTCGTTCCCATGTTTATTAATCTTTCTACAATGTTTGGTGATATATAGCAATTAAATTGCACTAGAGACCATTGTGAGCAGTGCCAAACGTTCATCGCCCAGCATGATTCGGCTGAGTTTCCGTAGGGCCCAAATCCGACCAAAGGAGCGCCAGAATGTAAAAAGAACGACAAGTGGGAAATACCAGGGATGCATCTCAAATAACATTTTCGAATGTTTATCCTCGGAAATGCTATGCCCAACAATAATAGAAATAAAACAAAGAACGTATCCCACAATTTAGACATTCGTAAGAATCAGCAGGGTAAGTCTATAAGAAGGATGTGCGACTTATGTTACCAGAAGAAGAGGTAAATTGCCGAGCACCAAGAAGTGAAGAAAAATGTAAAAAAATACTTTTTTTTTTTTTTTAATCATACGCGATCTGTTGTTTCAATTGTCCAAAATCACCTCAAATGTGTTTAGAGTGTTTTAATAAACACCATTCGACATAGTATTATGTAATATGTTATACTGATTATAAATTAATAAAAAGTATATTATAACGTGCATAGATTTTGTATTTTTATGTTATATATCCTACATATATATATTTCAGTGCTTATTCCATTAAATTCCTTCACCCATATTTGGATGACGTGCTCCCACTGAAGCAAACTTGTCACCCAGATATTGGTGACGTGGCGATGAACTTGAAACTTATAGCCACTCTATACTTGTAAACCTAAAAATTAAAAGAAATCCTTCTGCACCGTAAATCATATAATGCAATTTTGTTTGACAGTAATTTATTAAAAAAACTGCTAATTCTCGTGTATCTTCTATTCATATCAGGAAAATCTGCCGAAGTATTTGCAGATTGATGTGCTTAATATCGTACTGCTATACAGCCACGTGTCTCGAAACCTCGTAATAGCTGTTTCAACGAGTTCAGCGTTATAATAAGGGATAATAGAGCCCCGAATAACTGCAAGTTTTCCATATCCCTATCTTTCGGTCAATTTGGCACCCCTACAAGAAATTGGACTGGTCCTCACTGCTTATCTTAGAATACGTGGTTACACTATAAACTTGGGTGCAATGGTTAACGGTGTATAGGTACAGAATATCACAAAATTACAGCGAGAAACTTTAAGAGAAGATGAAGCACATAATAAGGATTCAGAATTGCACAGGTGCTTTTGTCCGCAAATGCTATTGTAAACCTTTAATAAGTAGGAGCTTAGGCATAGCTGCGAATATTTTAATTTATTCCGGGTGCTTAGGGATATTTTATAACAGATGCGGGTAGTATAAACGTAGAGCTACAAGATTTAAGTTGAGGTAAACAACGGATAAAGCACCAAGGAACACATTTCCACCCACGACAGAAAAACCTCACATTAAACCTTTTAGGAGCAGATACATTCTACTGTATTTTAACACTTATCGCCATGTATGATTATTATCGGCTGCTCATGTCTAGCCTTGTTTTTTGGTTATTTATAACTCTTGAAGTCGTGAAATTCGTTGTGAAATTTAATATCTTGCACGATACATTATCTCAAAAAACATCCCACAGTATTCTTATTGATACATTAAGTGCTTTAGATACATCGATTAGAAATACTGCTAATACATGTAAATCTTTTTATGTGCAATTTGCATTAAAAAACTGTTTGTTAAAATGTCAAAATTTTAAAGACGTGGCCACATTCGTTCAAAAATAGCATAAAAGCTACTTTCTCTTACCCATAAAGTAGAGAAAGTATTGTTTCTGGGTCAAATTTTCGAACGCGAGTTTTTGTTATATTTACATGTTCTGTGGTCCCTTGAATACGAAAATCATATTTTTAGCAAACGGTCTGTGTGTCTGTGTGTGTGACCACCTGTTATCAGTATATCTCAAAAACAAATTATGGCAGAAATTTCAAACTTGGTATTCTACGCAAGTATCATATAAGGATGCTACACTAAAATTTTCGTTAAGATCAAGCAAATAGTTCGTGTACAGAGACACTCAAAAGTATTCAAATACATTACGTGTATGGGGGAAATTGCAGGTAAGTAGAGTTTAACATATATAGACTGCAGTAAACCAAATGAAACGAATATGTATTTTTTGTAATAGAGATAGTCAACAGGGGAAAAAATTGTGTATTTAGGAACCTCGCTTCCCCCCTGAGGGGGACGTTCCCCCTCGAAGGTAGTAAATTTTCATGATGGGTATCTTACAAAAGAGCTCGCCAATACCTTTAAAACAAATGGTTACAAAGTTATCATTTTTTTTTTTTTTTTTTTTTTACTTTTAACAAAAAAAAAAATTATTTATTATTATTATTAGTTTGAGAATAAAATGGATTTTCTTTTGGATATTTGGTTTTATACTACTTCACCAATATGGAAATCGTCTGCATTATCATAAAACATAATTTTTTTTAAATAAAAATTTTAATAAAATATTTTTTAAAAGGAAAATTACTTTTTAATAACCGAAATAAATTGTATATAAATGGAGATGCATTAATGAAACGGGGAGTTGAGGGGGGCGGTAGCCCCCCTCACACACAAGTAATTATCATATAAATTTCTCCCGAAACCTAATTTAAATTGTTTAACAAAGGTTTACATAACATCGTTATCTTACCTCTTAATCTCCAACCTGTATTTATAGTATTATATTTAAAGGTAAGAGAAAGTCGTGTGAGGGTCACACCTTATTATTTAAAGTATTGAGATGACATATGTGGACATGGGTTCCTATGCAACTGTTAAAATAATTAATAATATGTTAAATTGAATAAAAAACCTGTAATAATCAATAAGCATTTAATGGGGGAAAGAATGTCTGTGTTAAAGTTGAATAAAGACAATATTAAATGCTAAAATGTTGCATTTTCGGATGAAAAACATTTTAGTCTTGATTAATCAAATGGTTTTAACAGTTACTGGCACGATCTGAAGATAACGAAAGACAGAGCAGATTTTTTAAAGGAAGATATAAGTCGGGCATTTTGAAGGTGGATCTATGATGCTCTTGGGAGCTGTTTCTACTGAAGGCAGAATAAATTTAGTAATTTTTTCTATTGTTATGAACATGAAGAGAATATCCGAAAATTTTAAACTTGGAATTCTCAGATTTTTGTTAGATTTTGGGGGGTAATAATATTTTTTTCAACAAGACTTACATTTTTGCTCTACTTCTAGAGCAATAGAAAATAGATTTAAGAAAGAAACTTCTGTATTGTTGCCTTTCCCGTGGCCTAAAAGTTGAAAAAAAACTTAACTTATCATATTAGAAAAGTTCATGCAGGTGGAAAGCATTTTTAAATAGTTTAAATGTATTCAGAATATCATCTATGCTGTATGAAATGGTATTGAAACTGAATATCAAAGAAAATGTATAATATGTATACCAAAGAGAATGTCTGACTGTTTCATCCTAAAAAGAGATCCCAAAAAATATTAATTTAAAGAATAATTGAAAAAAATACTAAGATTCGAGCGGTCCTTATAACTGTGAACACCTGAAAAATCATTTTTATGACCGTATTTAAAGTTTTTTAAGATAGAAAAACGATAAAACTTTTTAAATATCGTCTATTAATGAAATTCAAATTAATAAAAAATATATTTGTTTAAATAATAGTAATCAGCGTTTAGTTAATATAGAAAAACGGGTGTCCTTATAATTATGAGAAGGAGTGTATGAAATCTTCATTGAGTATAAATAGTAAAATTTTAGTAATTTCGTACATTGAAATTTGCGGGCATTAGCGATTACACATGCAACTGTCTCATATACTACCATGGAATACAATTAAAATTTGTAATGGCTGTTTTCTTTTAAAAATGCAATGCCACTTTTAAAAATGTTTTTAAATATATATTTTGTTTTTTATTTAAAGCATATTTTCTAATAAATTCCTTTTGATGGTGTTATTAAATTAATATATATATATATATATATATATATATATATTAATGTACGTTGTAAAAAAGAGTATTAAAATATTTTTTTTTTTTTTTAATTAAATGCATTTAATGTCTAAAGTAAAGAAATCAAATTATTTTTAAATGTGATTCAGAGGCGGTGCTCTTTGTTTAGAATTTATTTTAATAACTTTGAATTACATTTTGTAAGAAGAAGCAAAATTTACATGTCTCAAAATATTTTATCTGAATTTAGAATCAGAATTTATTAAATACAGGAATAAAACACTGGCGCAGAACTCATACCACTATCAATGTAACCAAATGTTCTACTTCTTAAATCAATGGTATTATACGTAAAGCAATTTCTTAAACATAATAATAAAAAGAATCATAATTATGTTCTAAAATTTTCCACAAATGGACTACGTGAAACTATGTGTGTAAAGCAGAGATTTTTGTCGCAATTTGTAATTTAAGAATGATGATTGTGTAATTTTTTTAAGAACTGCTTTTTTTCTATTTATTAATTTGGAAATGAAAACCTCGTACTAATTTGTCTGAGAAGAAAGCTTTAACATAGCCTCCTTAACTAAACTCCTTTCGCGTGGCTCGGAAACTTGGCAAGAGTTCAAGCGGTAGACTGCGCCACCTGGCAGGTTTCCCAAATTTTGCCTTTTTTTTATTCAATAGTCACCAATAATTGTTATTTGCAACGTTTGACTAATCACTTCGAAGATTGATAATGTATTATGTATATCAAATGTCACTTCTCAAAATTATTGGTGACTACTGAATAAAAAAAAGGCCAAATCTGGCAACCCTGCCACCTGGTACAGATTGTGCTCCTTTTTATTGAACTGCCACCAATAGTTTTAAAAAGTAATATATGATACATATAACCGATGTTTCACCGATTCTATTTGCTTTTTATATATATCAAATCCCACTTTCAAAAATGTTTTGTGGTTGTTGAATAAAAAAAAGTTGTGCAATCTGTACAAGGTGGCGCCGCCTATCGCAAGTTTTCGAGCCACGCGGAATGCATCCAGTTTAGAAGGCTATGGTTTTACTTAGAACACCAGCGCCATATATTTCTCTACTGGTCAGTTTTTGATTTTTCTTTCTTTCATTTTTTTCTTATTATTTTTCGGAATCATTCGTCCCTCATCTTTTTTAATCTTCCTACAATGTTTGGTGATATATTGCAGTTGAATTGCGTTGGAGACCCCTGTGAGCACCGCAACTTTAATTATGGCCACTCTGTATTTTATAACCCAAAACATAAAAAAATCATTCTACACCGTAAATAAATTAATATAATTTTGTTCGACTCTATTTCATTTAATGAAGCTACTCAACATGGATATTCAAGGTTTGTTTCGTCGTATCAAGAAAATCTGCTGTAATATTTGCAGATTGTTAGGTTTTGAGTACTATTGCGTTTGAGTGTGATGGTTAATGGTGTTTAGGTACAGAGTATCACAAAATTACAGCGCGAAACTCGAAGAATAGAAAAATGTCTTCAGAATTTCACAGAACCCTTGTCCGCAAATTCCATCTTAAAACTTCAATAAGTAGGTGCTTAGGGATATTTTTTAATACATTTGCGCTGTATAAACGTAGAGCTGGAAGATTTAAATTGAGGTAAATAACGGATGAAGCACTGAGGAATACATTACCACCATTGACAGCAAACATCATATTAAATATTTAAGGAACATCAAGGAGATACATTATTCCAGTAAATAAAGGATTCATGGCTGAACAAATTTGGATAAAGCTGGAATTTTTATAGTTGATAGGCACTTATGAAATATGTATTTTTACAAAAGTCCCCGCCGCTCCTCCTCGGGTTTCCCCCGCTACCACCCTCAAAGTCAAAATAAAGTGGGTTTAAAAAAAAAAAAAAAAAAAAAAAAATGCTTCTAAAATGGTTTCTAATAGCATTAATGGTTCGGATTTTTTTTTTTTTTTTTTTTAATTATTCCTAAAACTATTTTCTACATTTTTTATAACTGCAGCATTTTTCTGTAGTTAATAGTTAAGCCAGTAAAAAATTTCAAACTTCAAAATTTGATTTTTTTTTCTAATAAATTTGCTGTTTATTTTTAGCCAAATCTTAAAATAATAGCAAAAAGACATAAAATATTGCATACATATTTTGAAAATTTTATTAGGTTTAAGATGATATAGATTTTTTTTTATGTTCATATGGCTCAGAAAGAAGCTAGCATCGCTTTACAATTCATACATACTGGTAAATTGTTGCGTGATGCAGAACTTTTCCACCTTTTGCATCATTTTCCATCACACAAATAGAAATTGAATTGAATTTGATTTCCTATTTGCTTTAAATATTGATAGAAAATCTATCTTCGATATTTTAAAATATTTGTTTTATAATTATATCATTCCAACTTTTTTTTTCTTAACTGTTAATATTTGAAGTTTAATTCATTAGAAGCTTCATTTTTTTTTTTTTTTTTAAAGTTTAAATCAATGAAATACTAAATTATAAAACAAATACACAAAATTATTTTATATACACAATACACATGATATTTGATACATATATATATGCACAATATTTTTAAAACCATGCAATAATTTTCTATATAAATCAATATCATTTTATTCCGTTGAATAATGTTTACATGATATGTTATTTTATATATATACTGTTATATTATATATACATATCATAATTTTATATATGCATACAGTACTTTTATGTACAGAATTTTGGTACTTACGGTGATACATAACTTTATATTTACAGTTTCAGTATTTATATGTTTGTGTACAAACTTTAAACAGGTATAACTGATGTATTTAGATTCTGCACTTTTCATTTCTTTCTAACCTAATTTCCATAATCTTCTTCTTCATCTTCATGCAATGCAGGTGAATTATAGCATGATAAGCCATTGATATTTTCACACATTGCTGTACAAAGCAATGCCAATTTACGACAGCCACAATATTTTATACAACCTGATCAGTAGCTACATGCAACAAGTGTGAGGATATCATCCGGAGCAAACGCTTTAACACTGGTAATTGGTTTCAATACCATTTTTAAAACTCCATTATATTTTTTATGTTCTGCTTTCCAACCCCACTCAGTAGCATTAAGTTTATTTCCAAGCCATGTTTGCACTTGTAAATAAACTCTAATTAGAGGCTCATGAGATGCCTCAGACGTTGGAGGACGCTTTGAAAGCTCAAATTAGATCTTAAAGAAGACTTCTTTGTCAATTTAGTGAACATAAAATATCTTGCCTCGTTCAAATTATAATATTTTTCCATTCCATAGAGACCAAGAATAAATTTCTCCCCGTTAGCAAAGAGATTTTCTCGATCAGCATCCTTTTGTATAAAAGTAGTTGCTTGTTCTCGAGTTTTTTGAGAACATAAAATTTGTTCCAAAGCTTTTATTTTCCCATACAAAAAAAAAAAAAAAACTTGACGTAGTGTCACATCTTGTAACTGCATATGCAAATAGAAAAAAAATGGTAATATTATTAAACTCGTCTCTAATTGCCGTATCACACGGAGGCATATATACTTACCACAACATTATACGCAACATGTTCACTACGCCGAATAAACGAGAAACCGGTCAGCTGTCCGTAGGGTTCCCCCGAATTGATAACGTGATGCATTCCCTTCTCTAAAGGTATTCCAGGAAAAAAACCTGTTTATTCCTCCTATTGGTCAATTTTAATCAGCACGCTCAACATACTCAGCATTTTCTAAACTGTTTCGTAAAAGTTGATCATCCGAAAACTTGCTGTCCTTGAACAAAATCAGACTGAGTATGTTGGGTATAATGCTGTGTTTAGTAAAATGCTGAACGAAAGTCTCTCGTGTGATATGGCCATTAGATTTTGTATATTATAAACTACTGTAGAAGATAATTTCCCTGTATGCTTTAGGTAGAATATGTTTCTGTTTTCAGGGGATAAGGCTACCAACAGAACCAATAAATCAGTATTCGAGCCAATTATTCTAACCCTTGCGTTAGTTTCAGATTTCTAAAATGCAACATTTACGATATCAATGTCAGCGTCAGCTTCTGATAGAATATTTTCAATGTCATATTTCTAAAAATTGGAAATAATAGATAATATAAAATTTCTCGTATTGTCTCTGTTCCCTAGAAAATACTCTTTAGCAGTCATACACCTAGTACTTGCTTTAAAAATGATTTTGCATGAGGATTTTTTCATGGACCACCTGTTTTGCTCAGCTTGTTTCGTTGTGCATTCTACTGGATAGCCGTCAAATACTACTGTTACATTTTTTCCATAATTTGTCAAAATATAATTAGAGTAACCTTTAATCAGGGGGTGTTTGCATTCCGGGTTTTTTATTTTATTTCCCACCAATAATTATGAATTGTGTTTTTGGTTATATATAAATGCTAACCTTTACAAGAAAATTACCAATAGTATTACTATTAAAAAGTAGCTGGTAGCAATTTGCGGGGACACAAACACCCCTGCTTTAATACACGCCTTTTGGCGTTCCTTTAAAACGTCACACGTATAGTTTCCAACTTACTACCTTTTGGCTACCGAAAAATTGTAATAATTTGTTTTATTTTATTTCATCATTAAATAAAATAAACCTTTCTGTTAAAATTTTCCGGTAGCCGAAAAGTAGTCTATAGTTACACGTTTCAGAAAAATAACATTTCATTTGCAGAGGAACGCCTTAAGGCGTGGCTCGATTTTTTAATTCCCCCTCAGAAGGGACATACGAGCGATAAGTGTTAAAACAAAACATATATTTAATTTTTAAATCAAATCTACCACCAATATTTTTAAAAAGAAATTTATTAGTTATATTCTCGACGATCAAATAAAGCTATAAATACTTTAAAATTTTTTCAGGTATGAAGTCTCGTTTAAAAAAAGGGGGAAACTTGGCACCTGTGACATATACATAAAGTTGTTGTAATAAAAATAATAAAATATATAGTAAATTTGGCCAACCGGCATTCAACAACCTGGAAAAATTCAGAAATCTCTCAACAAATCCCTTCCAACCTCCCTCCCTCCCTCTCTCTCTCTCTCCCCCCCCCCCTCTCTCTCTCTCTCTCTCTCTCTATATATATATATATATATATATATATATATATATATACATAGCTGCCAATATTTTAATTTATTCCGGAGTACTTTTAGCCCCGCCTTTATTCCGCACCACGTTATTTATAGAAAAATCTTCTTCAATACATAACTTCGATAAAATAAGAAAAAAATCACTTGTAAAAAATAAGTGGTACGAATTAGAGGCGGGGCTAAAATGACTCAGGAATAAATTAAAATATTGGCAGCTATGTATATATATATACATAAATTTTCCCATGTATATATATGTATATATATAAATTTTTCAGATAATTAATATCCGATTTAATGTAACGTAAATCAATGTTTACTTTTACAAAATCGAATATTGTAAAAGATATAAATAACGTAAATATAGTGTATTCAGATACAGCTTACCTCTGAACGCAAATGGGTATTTTTTCCGTATTTTAAGAACGAACGAAATTCGTATGAAAGTGTAGAGTGTGCCTTTTCCTACATAGCAATAATCTTCCTATATCGCTCTTTGGGATATCCTGATCATCCCGAATTTTTTTCCGGAAGAATAACAGCCATGTTTGGGAAATCTGAGAGAAAATCTATATTGATAATTCGAATGATAATTTTACAGAGGTAGTTCTACGGCGGAGCTACGAAATACGGAAGTCATACGGAGGCCGCTACTGCAGACATTTTGCATTCCTGCAGAATATGCTGGGAGGAATTTGGGAAATATGGGACTTACCGCAGGAGATCCTGTGGAAGAATGTTTGCTATACAGATTATTGAGAAAAAAAACCTTTTGTTTTATTTCACGCTATTCTTTGCTTCAAATTTCCATCCGGTTATAATTGCAATCAAAAGACAATACATCTATAAAAAATGTTATTATTGGTTTTATACTTTAATTTTTATTTATAGTTCTAAAAAGGAAATACATTTATATACTACCTTAATGTAAATTTTCCACATAGCTGTCAAATACTGTGAATTCATTACATAACTTTTCCCCATGAATAAATTTCACCTCATTGAATCATAGGAAAACGTCACAAAACGTTAACATATTCAGCAGTGCCTTTTCCCCCATAATTCCCCCCCCCTTTTTTAAGAATAATATTTACTTCTTTTATCATAGCATGGCTATCAACATTTTAATTTATTCTGGAACATTTGTAGCCCCGCCTTTATTTAAAACCACTTTATTTATAGAATAGTTTTTCTCCAATATATAACTGCGATAAGACATGTAAAAATTACTCTTAAAACAAAAGTAGTAGGAAAGAAAGGCAGAGCAAAAAAAAAAAAAATCCGGAATAAATTAAAATGATGGTAACTCTGCTGTACTTCTATCATGGGCGTCGGCCGATAGGGGCAGGAGGGGGCACTTGCCCCCTCCTGGAAAATTCTAATAAATAAATAATTATTTTAAAAAAATTGCTATTAAAGCTTTAAAGCTGTGTCATTAGAATTCAAATAACCAAATAAAATTTATGTCACCGAGCAAATTAGCGTCATACCCGCTCGACTTGCATTTATAGGTTGTCTCTAACTTTTCCCTGCAAACAGATTTTAAATCGACTCGACAGTACAGTTTCCTGATTAGTGTTCGTTTAGAATAAGTTGTATAATTTCTATATGTAAAATGTTGTAGCTTAAATTGCATGTATAAAAAATTGTTGTAGTAAATACTTAATCTAGGCTTACTTAATCACCTCAATCAACTAATCAATCATTTGAATTTGTAAAAAATATGCTGAATTTTTGCAATTTGAAGTTTGCCCCTCCTCAAAATTTTTCTGGCAACGCGACTGCTTCTATATTATAGAAAATTAATTTTTAAATTAAGTGATGTGAAAGAAAGGCGGGGCTAAAAGTGCTCTGGAATGAATTAAGGCTCTTGGCAACTCTGTTTATATGCTATGTGTCCTGTAAATAAATACATCGGAAAACTTTAAAGGAAGACGGGGTACGTCATATGGATTCTGAATTACGCAAGAACATATGATCCCGAGTGTTATCTCAACCTTTTAAGATCGGGTGCTTTTGCTTACATTTAACAAATCTGTACATAAGTTTGAAAGCTGAATTTTAACAAACATTATTTTCCTGCAAATGATTGCATAAAAAGATATAAATTTTAATAAGGCATATTTAAAACACTGATTGTACAAATATTTTTACATGATTTTGTGAAATGATTGGTCGTAGAAGATTTTAAAATTATAAAGAAGGCGGAGTTACAAATAGTAACGGAACGATACAGCAAACAAACTGTCGATAATGAACCTACATGGCGGCAAGACTTTATAAACATCAGAATACATCCGTTCCCTAAAAAGTTAAAATGACATTTGCATTTATGGGCCGCAATGTATTTGCAAGCCTCGCATCGTTCCTAAAATTTTACTCGCGTTTTATAATATTGTCACAGTGAAGAAGAAATTTTTTTTGGAAGTCCTAAACATTCAATGATATGATAAAAAGGATTATTTGGAGATAAAGAAAAAATATAGTAAATTTAACCTTTTTTTTTTTTTTGTTTTGAGCACTCCGAAATCTGTTTTTGTCATTCCTTCAGATGCTAATTTTAACCACTCTAAACTTGTGTTTCTATGTATGGGCTAAATACAAACAAAAGATATAAAGGGAAGGTGGTGTGTATCAAAGGACTGAAAGTTGCATAACCGCCTATTACCGGTAAATCTCTATAAAGTGGAAGAATATGTACAGGAAGTGAAACACACAAGACACCCTTTAATTCACGTAAATACATTTTCTGTAATTAGATGACTCTTCTAAATTATTACAGAAGAGGTATAGTGGTCAATTTAGCACTTTTTGGCTACCGGAAAGCATATTTACTACCTTTACTCGAGTTCAAAAGGGGATTGGTTGCTACCTTTAATGACGCAATGATTCTCCACTGATTGTAATACTTAGCTTAAATCAGTAATAATCTAAAATATTCCTCTCGTTTTATGCGAATAAATGAATATGAATATTTGAAAGATTTTTCTATATTTGAAAAAGGTAGTTTTCTTCTGACAAGGAAACATTCAAAAGGTGTCATCCTCAAAAAGTATTTAAAAAAATATATGTGATTCTACTCTTCATAAACACCAGAAAAAAAAAATATATATATATATCGGCTGAAATTAATTACAGCGACCACAAAAAATTAGCAAAATTAAGCATATTTGGCGATTTCACAGTGCTAGGCGATTTCAAAGATTTCAAAGACGGAAGGAGGCCGCTCACCACTATTCAGCGGTTTTGAGCGATTTCAACCTCCAAAGAGGGGCTCTGACGACAAATGTCACATAACAATGTGAAATTCTGAAAGAGCCCGTTTCTAGAGGTTAAGTCTCCCCCGTTGTTTATTGCACAAAAAAAAAAAAAAAAAAAAATTACAATTGCTGCCAGATATTAAATCCCACGCGACAGAGGGCAGCAGTTATTTAAAAAGACAAAATTTAGGCTTCTAATGAGGAGGGCAACAGAGATTAAAAACAGAGATGATTGTTGATGAGGAATGTCTAACTTGAGAGTCTTATATAACGAGGAGTCCATGGTTATAGTCCGAAGTTGCGCCGGGGATTAGCCCTTCGCGTCAAGGGGCGCTGTAGTGACTAGAAATGATTGAACTTGGAGAAGGACACCGCACGAATTGAGAGTCACGCCGGAATTAAACCATACCGACAATGGGCGTTAATTGATAAATAACAGAGGTTGAAAACAGAAATGATAGTTGGTGAGAACTGTCCTATTTGAAAGTCCTGAATTACTTATTAGTCCATATGTTTTGTCTGAACTTGCGCCGGGAATTAACCCTTCGCGACAAGGAGCGCTTTTGAGTAATGAATTTACGCAGAAACGCATTCATACTTTTATTGTTGCAGTGAAGTGATGACTTAAAACTGGGCTGATTGCAGCACCGAGGGGGAGAGTACAGAAATTCACATTCTCGCACACATGCTTTTAGAGGACAGACAAAACATTCAGATACTCAGACCATATACAGTAAAAAACTTAACTAAAAAAAATAATAATAAAAATTATATAAATTAAAAATTAAATTTTAACTCCATTAATTTGTTCTATTTGAGAAGTCTATCAAAAGATAGTATATTCTTTTCAATTTATTTAGGAGGGAAGGACGCGTAACAATGTTTTCCAGCCAGCCCTCGGGTCTTGGCAAGGGATTTCTAATATGGTATATACTTGTAAGAGGGCAACTGTAGTAGTAATGTTCAGGTGTGCCCTCCTCTCCGCAAGAGCATAGGGGCGTGCGTCGGCAGTGGAATCTGTGTAGGTACTTTGGAAATGGCCCGTGACCGGATAGGAAGGCAGCAGACTCAGGAGAGAGTGACCAATCATTTGCGGTCGCATGCGGGATCAAGGAAAAGGTATATCTTCCGTTTTCTGAGTCCTCCCACCAGGCCTGCCATTCCCGAAGCATTGATAGTTTCAGTGTACTTTTAATGTACGAAGGAGGTGCAGGAAGAGAATAATCTATACTATTATTCTCCGTTGCACCCTTTGCTAAGGAGTCTGCCAGTTCATTACCAAACACGCCCCTATGGGCAGAAACGTGTGCCAGGGATATTAGGAAATTTAAATCTTTTAAGAGTTGCTTTATTTTAATAACTTGAGGGTGTCTGGCCCTATGACGGACTATGGCCTGCAGACCCGATAGACTATCGCTAAAGATATGGAATTTTTGATTGATATCATGTTGGGCTATGATCCACTCCAGGGCCTTTTCTATTGCGAAAAGTTCCGCTTGGAAGACTGAATTATAATCTTCGAGTCTGCATGCCCACCGATGGATGCATTCATTGTTTTTTAGAACACAGAAGGCAGCCGCGACCCCGTGTTCCGTTTTAGAACCATCAGTATAGGCCGCCATAGGAACCGAAGGAGAAAAACTATTTTTGGAACATGAAGTGAGTAAGGAGGCAATGTCTTGAGCTGGGTGGATTTGCCAGCTGGGAAGGAGATGTTGCACTCTAACGCCAGGAAGAAGTAAATTTGAAAGATCTGAGTTTTGAAGTTGTAAGATATTCGTTTTATTGTGAACATATTTAAGTTGGAGATGTACATGGGGGACCCCGGTGATGACTGTGAGGGCGTCTGTTGAAATGGTTTTATAGCCACGCGAAATTTGGAGTAAAAACATTCTTTGAACAGAGTTAATTTTCGTTTTTGCTGTTTGCGTGAGATGCCCTCCCCAGATACCAGCCGCATATGTTAGAATTTTATCAATGATTGAGTTATACCAGATTTTAAGAAGAGTTGTTGATGTACCCCACCTCTTGCCGACCATTTTCGCAGAATTGTGAAAAATTTTTAGAGTTTTAATTTTAAGTTCTTTTATGTGTTCTAGCCAGTTAAAGTGTTTATCTATTGTTATTCCTAATAATTTGAGATGAGGTACATGATTGACACTGACGCCATCTATCCTCATCACCGAGGTCCTTTGTAGAGTGCGGGGTTCCGAAAACGTCAAAGCTTGCGTTTTTGAGGTTGATAATTCCAGGTTAAATTTGGTGAGAAGATTACTAAAAAGGTTTAGAGCCAGTCAGTCTCCAGGTCAGTCCTCGTTCTGCCAGAGACAACCAGGGAGAAGTCATCCGCATATGCGAAAGTTTTAAATCCTTTGGAATTTATTTCAACTAGTATGTTGTTTGCTATTAGGTTCCACAATAACGGGCCCAAACAAGACCCCTGGGGACAACCTTTAGATTGAGGAAGGTCTTTTGTATCCGGTCCCCAATTGATGGAGATTTTCCTATTAGATAGATACGAACGGATGAATCCCGCCAAGTTGCTCGGGCAGTTAAGATCTCTAAGAGAATTTAGAATATGTAGCCATTCAATATTATCGAAGGCTCCTTTGATGTCGAGTGAGATCAGAGTGGTGTATTCTTCAGACTGTATGTTAACGGCGCAGGAGGTTAGTATTTCTTTCAATGCATGTTCACAGGATCTGCCTCCTCTGAATCCAAATTGAGAGGGATGAAGTAAGTTGTTGGATTCCAAATAATAATTTAATCTGATCACTATTAATTTTTCTAGCAATTTTCCTAATGTTGGCAAAAGGCAGATTGGTCTATAAGATGAGGGTTCAGAGGGTAACTTCCCTTGCTTTAAGAAGTACACCACTTCTCCTCTGCGTAGTGTTAATGGGAAATATTGGTGTTGCAGGCAGAGGTTTGACCATTTATGGATGATGTTCGGGAAAATGTTGTAGGTATTTCTAAGAATTCTGAAGTCTATATTGTCTGGGCCAGGAGCCTTCTTAATTTTGAAACTAAAAAGAGCCGACCTGACCTCTGCCTCAGAGAAAAGTATGTCAGGTGGAGCTGTGAAATTAAGACTTTGAGCCGAGTCGAGATTGCTCGGTGGGAATAGAATGGAGGTCAGGTACTCGAGGTTGTCTTTCTTGGAGGAGTGAGCTGGAGGACGTTCAAGTTTTAGCTCAGAAGGGGTGAAGAATTTGTCTGAGTAAAATTTTTGTGCTACGCCAAATGGGTTTGTTTGTTGTGTGCAGAATTTTTTCCATGCGGCCTGTTTGGTTTGGTTAATTTGTTTTTTATATGTTGCTGCGAGCTGTTTAATTTTTTGTTTGTGCTGTGGTAATGAATCAGGATTAATGTACTGTGTTTGCCGTCTGAGTGCAGTGAGATGATTCCGCATGGATCTGAGCTGGGGAGACCAAAAATTGAAGGTGCGCTGACGTCCTGTTTTTTTTAGTTTAAAGGCAGAGGCTGCAGCTGATTGGACTGAAGAAATTAAAAGAATGGTAAAGTGTTCTAGTTGCTGTGTATTAGAGATTAAATTTATTTGTTCTGTAAACTGTTCTGAGAAATTTAGGAGAGTTTTACAAAATTTGCTAAAGTTACCACGTTTAGTTTGGAATCTTTTGTTTGAGTAGGATTTGGGGGGAGGGTTTAAAGAGTAGGTAATGTATTTGTGGTCTGAGCAGTTGAAGATGTCCTGAACAGTCCAATTCGAAATGTGTGTAAAGGTTTTTGGGTTAACTAGTGTGAAGTCTGGCCAGCCACGCGCGTTATTCTTCTGAAAAGTAGGAATGGAGTTTTCTATGTTGGCCAGACAGAGACTGTTAATAGTAATGTATTCGATTAGGCTGCTACCCCTGACGTCCTCTTTTGGAGAATTCCATAGAGGAGAGTTCGCGTTAAGGTCGCAGCCACAAAGGAAAAATTTTCTGTGTGTGATTAAGTGCTGCCACTCTTGCATACAAAAGTCAAAGTCCGAGGACGGAGCTGCATATGCGCTGCCAAGGATCAACTCACCCTCATTAGTGGTCAGTGTAATGAAAACACAATGTTACCCAGTAAAGATATGGGTGTAGACGAGATTTTGAGTTCGTATAACAATGTGTGAGGAATGTTGCGCTGAGCTAAACTTGGTCCAGGAGGAAGGAAATCCGTACAGGTCACCCTCTCCAGTGCAGTGGGCATCCTGCAGCAGCCCGATGTCAGTGGAACTTTTGTCCATGTAATCCCGAGCCGCCGAGTTAGCCGCCTTGCAATTGTTGAGGTTAACCTGTAGGATTCGAAGACTATTAAAGTTAGGAGGGAGAGTTTCATTAGAGGACAGTGCTTCATGGGAAGGAGAGGAGCGCACACGTTTGGAATTGGACATAGCAGATTAAGTTTGAGTTGATTGGATTTAAGATAAATAAATAAATAATAATAATAATAAAGGGGGGGGTGAAGGAATAAAAGAGAAAAATAAAAGTTACCCTCGTGCTGCTGACGGGTGGCCCAGAGTTGCTGATGAGTAGTCCAGAGCTCCAGATGAATAGCCCAGAGGTCCAGATGGCTGTAGGAACCGCTGATTTCCCTCGTAGTAGTAGTTGTGCGTAGAGTTTGTAGCTGTTTGTTGCGCATTATTCTGGAGATAAGGCAAGAAGGGATTGTGAGGATTGAATAGCCAAGGATGTGGACAGGAATTGACTTGTTCTCTCTGCTTTTCATATCCCATTGGTCTTTGTCGTTGATGCCGGGCATTATTTGCTGTCTTGCGTATAGGTCTGGCGCTGTTTGAGGATTGTCCCGGCTGTTCTTTATGGGGTTCGTTCGATGCACTATAGAATCTCCTGTCCAATTCCTCTCTGCATCTCTTGTATTCTTGTTCAGAGGCTGGACATGAGAATGAATATGCCGGGTGGTTTGTGCTGAAGGGTCGTATTCCTTTCGAGGCGTTTTTGAGGTTGACCCTCGCGCAGTTAATGCAGCTTGGCTCCTCTTGGCAATTATCATTTTTGTGCTTTTGTGCACAATGTGAGCAAAACTGTTCTTGCTCACACTGTGAGGGAGAGTGATCCAAGCCCTGGCAGATTGAGCAACGTGTCACTTGCGTGTACGGTCTAATCTGACATCTCTGTAACCCAATCTGCAGATTTCTAATTTTAATAATGGCTTCTGCAATGGGGATGGGAGCTTGTAGTATCCAATTTTTTAGGCCTTGCCCTCTTGATGCCGTTAGCCTGACAGTTTTTAATGTGTTTTTGGTGCTACTTGTTAAATAGCCGCTGTCCTGCAGCTTTTGCTTGATTATATCTTCCGTTAACTCCTCAGGAACACCTAGAATTATGAACCGCTGTTGAGGGCAAGGCTTTAGTTTGACTTGTAGTTTCTCAGCAAGGACCTTGCAATTGAGTATGTCCTGGATCAGGGATTGAGCTCCGTCTTTAGAGTTACACAAGAGATCCAGTGACTTTCTGAAAGTTCTTGTGTCGACAATATTTGCCATGGTTGCCACTCTATTATTTCTGAGAGTCTGAAGAATTTCATAGCCACTATTTGTGGAGCACTTTGAAGTTATATAAACAGTTTGTTGGGCTGTGTGGAATTCGTGGAGTGCCTTTGAAAAGTTTTTGTTAGGGAGTACTTTTGGTTGTGTAGTTATTTGAGAAGCTGCCATCATGGAACCTGCTTGGAGGGAATCTGTTAGGGTAGGGAATTCTATTTCCTTTAGAATTGTTGGCTGATTGTGAGTTTCTGTTTCTTGGATGACTGGAGATTCCAAATTTTGTTGCTGCTGATTTGTCGGTGAAAGTAGCCTTGATTCTTTAGCTGAAGACAGAGGGTGCTTTCCCAATTTCTTTAAGATATTTTCCTGATGAGTGGAAATCTTTTCCAGCTTCTCGTTAATTTGTTGATGATTTAGCTTAATCAATTCATGAAGGTCCTCTGGGGATTGTAGAATGGTTGTTTGAGCTTGAGGAGTCGATGGGGAAGCACTGATTGGTTGAGGTTGAGATGTCATTGCGGAAACATTTGGTTGGATAATAGGTGCTGATCCTGAGATTCCCTTGGTCCTGGCAATTTTACTGAGTGTCTTTATGCGCATGAAAGCCTTGGCGAACAGAGTGAGAGGGGCTTTTCGACCACTACTCCTTACTTTAGAAATAATATCAATTGCTGCTTTTTCCACGGACATAATTGTTTTGCAATTACTGAAGTCCTCGTTAGGATTATATGTATCTTTTGGTGATATGTCACCTACTTTTAGAAATTGTTTAGCAGACATTGAAGTTTTTGATGATTTTTTCTTCTTTTTGGATGTTTGGGATCTGGTTGAAACACCGGACTTTACTGAGTGATTAGAATAACTGCTACAGGTTGAAGAGTCCGTTGCCTCACCTTGATCATCCCCATCCTCTGTATCGAGATGTATTAGGTCACTGTCCGACATGTTTATGTGGCAAGAATTGCTGACTGATTTGCTTGCTAGGTTAGCTTTTAGAAAAGCTTTTTGGTTTGTTTTAGAATGAAGAAAGATTATATTAATAATATACTGGACAGTCTAATAATATACTGGATAATCTAATTAGATAATTAGGAGATGATAAGATTTAAATGATAACAATCAATCTAATGATACGGTAGGGGCTCGCTGGAGCGTCTACACTATACCAAAAAAGGGGGTTGGAAAAAAAAAAAAAAAAAGCAAAAACCAGGAGCCTAGACTCTCGAAAGTAGCCAAGAGAAAAAGTAATAAAAGAAATGTAATTAAATTGATACCATCCGTATATATATATATATATATGTGTGTATATATTAAGAGAAATATTTAAAAATAATAGCCCAAGGGAAACGAAGTTCCCGCTCGACCGAAGGAGTTGTGGTTGTATGAAGAGTTAAGGTTGGCAGGGGAAATGAACAGCTTGAACGACTGGACTGCGGTCTCGCTGAGCATTGAACTGCGTGAGTGTTGAGGTTAATAGGCTAGTGGGTTAAAAACAAAGGTGAAAAAAAAAAAAAGGAAAGGGCCTTGGAGCTCGCCAAGGCCGACGCCGAAAACGCCACAAAGTGTAACCTTGACACCGAGATGGTCGCCGACCTTGTCGCCTGAGGGGACCCGAGGGTGACCTAAGGGAAGGGAGCAAAAGGCGAAGTGTCAAAAACCTTAAGTGAAGGAGCCTGGGAAAAAAAAAAAAAAAAAAAAAACTGGTCCTGGAGGTCGCTGAGGCCGTCGCCGAAATCGTCGCCAAGTTTTACCCTGACTCCGAGATGGTCGCCAACCTCATCGTCTGAGGGGACTCGAGGCAGACCCAAGGGAAGGGAGCAAAAGGCGAAGTGTCTAAAACTTAAGCGAAGCAGAAGCCTAGCAGTGGGAAAAAAAAACTGCTCTGGAGGTCGCCGAGATCATCGCCGAAACCGTCGCCAAGTTTTACGTTGACTCCGAGGTGGTCGCCGACCTCGTCGCCACAGAGGACCCACAGAAAGCCAAGGGGGGGAAGCAAAGAGCGATGGGAGAACAAAAGCCAGAGAAAGGATGGAAGCCTATGGGTGGGGCAGTCAATGTTAAATCCTAGCTGGGAAGCTCAGAAGGTGGGCAGGATGGAGTTCTGCGAATTCGAAATTCTAATATAATTGAAACCTTGCACACAGGGTTAGAAGTAATACATTGCTTAAATTGGTTTGACATGTCGTGAGCCCAAGGGGTGGGGCAAGCTAGAACCTTAACATTGTGTTTAATCTAGGAAAGGTTGCAGTATTAGGGGTTCAATTTTGATGATGAATTGCCAGATCATTGGAAATATCATTGTGGAAGATAGCCCAGGGGGTGGGGCAGTGGATGTTATCCCAGAGAGTGGCGCAAGAGAAACTCTGACTTTTGAAAAGAATTTAGATGAACTGGCGCTTATTTAGCAGGAATTTTAATTTTAAGGTGGATTACTGTGAGGGTTATCTTAAGGCGTGAAGAAGTAAGAAGCCTTAACTTATAGCCTAAAAAATTTCTTACGGGCTTTGTCTAAAATGTTACAAAAAAAAAAACTGCCCTGGAGGTCACCGAGATCATCACCGAAACCGTCACCAAGTTTTACGTTGACTTCGAAGTGGTCGCCGATCTCGTCGCCAGAGAGGATCCACTGAAAGCCAAGGGGGGGGGAGCAAAGAGCGATGGGAGAACAAAAGCCAGAGAGAGGATGGAAACCTAGGGGTGGGGCAGTCAATTTTAAATCCTAGCTGGGAATCTAAGGAGGTGGGGCAGGTTGGAGTTCTGCGAGTTCGTGATTTTAGTAAAATTGGAACCTTGCACAAAGGATTAGAAATTATAAGTTGGTTTGACATGTGGTGAGTCCAAGGGGTGGGGCAAGCTAGAACATTAACATTGTGTTTATTCTTGGAAAGGTTGCAGCATTAGCGGTACAATTTTGCTGATGAATTGCCAGATCATTGGAAATATCATTGTGGGAGATAGCCCAGGGGGTGTGGCAGTGGATGTTATCCCGGGGGGTGGCGCAAGAGGAACTCTGACTTTTGAAAAGGTTAGATGAACTGGCGCTTATTTAGCAGAAAGGTGGTTTGACTCCGAGGGTTATCTTAAGGGGTGTGGAAGTAAGAAGCCTTAACTGTTAGCCTAAAAAAAATTTCTTACGGGCTCTTGGTTAAAAGGTTAAAAAAAAATAACAAAAAAAAAAAAAAAAAAAAGAAAAAAAAAACTGCTCTGGAAGTCGCCGAGATAATCGCGAAAACCGTCGCCAAGTTTTACGTTGACTCCGAGGTGGTCGCCGATCTCGTCGCCAGAGAGGGCCCACAGAAAGCCAAGGGGGGGGGGGAGCAAAGAGCGATGGGAGAACAAAAGCCGGAGAAAGGATGGAAACCTAGGGGGTGGGGCAGTCAATGTTAAATCCTAGCTGGGGAGCTCAGGAGGTGGGGCAGGTTGGAGTTCTGCGAGTTCGTAATTCCAGCAAAATTGAAACCTTGCACACAGGATTAGAAGTTTTAAGTTGGTTTGACACGTGGTGAGCCCAAGGGGTGGGGCAAGCTAGAACCTTAACATTGTGTTTATTCTTGGAAAGGTTGCAGCATTAGCGGTTCAATTTTGCTGATGAATTGCCAGATCATTGGAAATATCATTGTGGGAGATAGCCCTGGGGGTGAGGCAGTGGATGTTATCCCGGGGGGTGGCGCAAGAGGAACTCTGACTTTTGAAAAGGTTAGATGAACTGGCGCTTATTTAGCAGAAATTTTAATTTTAAGGTGGTTTGACTGTGATGGTTATCTTAAGGGGTGTGGAAGTAAGAAGCCTTAACAGTTAGCCTAAAAAATTTCTTACGGGCTCTTGGTTACAAGGTTTAAAAAAAATAACAAAAAAAAAAACTGCTCTGGAAGTCGCCGAGATAATCGCGAAAACCGTCGCCAAGTTTTACGTTGACTTCGAGTTTGTCGCCGATCTCGTCGCCAGAGAGGACCCACAGAAAGCCAAGGGGGGGGGTGCAAAGAGCGATGGGAGAACAAAAGCCGGAGAAAGGATGGAAACCTAGGGGGTGGGGCAGTCAATGTTAAATCCTAGCTGGGGAGCTCAGGAGGTGGGGCAGGTTGGAGTTCTGCGAGTTCGTAATTCCAGTAAAATTGAAACCTTGCACACAGGATTAGAAGTTTTAAGTTGATTTGACACGTGGTGAGCCCAAGGGGTGGGGTAAGCTAGATCCTTAACATTGTGTTTATTCTTGGAAAGGTTGCAGTATTAGGGGTTCAATTTTGCAGATGAATTGCCAGATCATTGGAAATATCATTGTGGGGGGTTAGCCCAGGGGTGGGGCAGTGGATGTAATCCCAGAGGGTGGTACAAGAGGAACTCTAACTTTTGAAAAGGTTTTTGATGAACTGGCGCTTATTTAGCAGGAATTTTAATTTTAAGGTGGTTTTACTGTGAGGGTATCCTAAGAGGTGGGGAAGAAAGAAGCCTTAACTTTTAGCCTAAGTTTTTCTCTTTTTTTTTTCCCTCTTTTTTTTACGGGCTCTTGGTTAAAAAGTTTAAATAGTTAAAAAAAAAAAAAAAAAAAAAAAAAAAAACCTAAGTCCTAACCCCAACAATAAAGAGTTTAGCTTAAGATTATTAGTGGTTTTAATTAATTAAGCTTAAGATTATTAGTGGTTTTAATGAATTAAACTTAAGTTTTTGTAGTCCCCTATAAAAATCAAATTTCTAAAGTCCTCGCGAATAGGTAGTAGTTTTCCCAATGGTTATTAATTGGCACTCGACCACCCCCAAGTATGCCATCATGGTAAAAGCGGACATCCCTTGAAACAGGGTGAGCACAGTCCATGACGACACGCAGGGATAGGCAAGTACCTGTACATGGATTACATGGAAACTTATCAAAATGGCGCAAGGCACATGATATTTGCAATTAACTTTTAAATTAACTTAGCTGTTCGTAATACGGCATTATGCAATTTTTGGGTCAGCAATGGTCTTCGGGACATGATTGCGGAGGGGGGGGGGGGTAATGTTCCGAATTTTAATTTTGATTGAGTTATTAAATAGTAAAAGGCAATAGCCGCAACATTAAAAAGAAAATAGCAATCAGCCACGATGAAGACCATTGCTGAGGGAAACAAAAGTTATTATTTACATTTATACAAATTATTCATGAACAACTTGGGCTAGAGATTAATGGATAGTATCAAAAGAAAGATAATAACTTTAGGAAAAGAAAATAGTATAGTGCATAACTCCAACTTACCCCGTTCCTATTGTATTAGCCCTCCATTGAGGAGCAAAGAAACTAACGTCCGATCACTTTCAAAGGAAGACTAATTCCAGTGCTAGGCGATTGATTTCTAGTACTTGGCGGAAAAGCAAAGCACGGTTCTGTTCGTACACGGCAGTCTCGGTGCTAGCAAACATATCGTCTAATAGCGCTAAATCGCCAAATATGCTTAATTTTGATTATTTTTTGTGGTCGCTGTAATTAATTTCAGCCGATATTTTTTTCATTTTCTGGTGTTTTATGAAGAGTAGAATCACACACACACACACACATATATATATATATATATATATATATATTTTTTGTTTCAATACTTTTTGAGGATGACACCTTTTGAACGTTTTCTTGTGAATAATTTAAATATTACGAAATAAATTTTTTCAGATAAAATTACTTTAATAAAGTAATTCGTAAAAAATAGTGGTGCGATCTGTATTTTTAAGTGATTTTTAATTATTATGTAATGTTTTCATTTCATTTTATCTTTTAATTCCTCTTATTTTCTAAATTTATATAAGAAGTTCGTATAGCTTTACAGCAAAATTAATTTCACGCCTTAACCACATTTTTAAACAATTCCTTAACAACAATTTTATTAAATAATTATCATTTTTATGTATTTATGCATTTATTTTTAACAACAACAAAAAAAATTTACTTTTATTCCTTTATAATCATCAAAATAACAAATTAAAAAATATTCAGTATATATATATATATATATATATATATATAATATACATGAAATCTGATTTCAAAACTAAATAAGTAACATAATACTAAATGCCTTGTTAGTATTCTAAATACTTTATTTAAAAAAAAAAAAAAAAAAAAAATCGAACTTCAGGGAAAATAAAATTACAAACATCGAAATAAAAAATTTAAAACTATTAAATAAATGGAAAAAAAAAAAAAAAAAAAAAAAAAAAAAAACACTTTTTGGAAATCTGATTTGAAAAATACATAATTACACGAGGAAATAAACACCTTATTAATTTATTGTACTTAATGTCATAGTAATATATTTTAAACTATAGTATAATTGAAAATATATGTCTTTTTCCTTTTCTTTATTTTATTTTCTTTCTTCCTTTTTTCTTTCTTTCTTTTTTCTTTTTCTTTTTCTTTTTTCTTTTTAAGAAAATTAATATGATTTTTTTTTTTCTTTCTCTCTCTTGCATTATTCGTCTAATTTATGGTAAAAATGGTTTTTTATACTTCACGTTACAACTTTTTCTTACACATATAGCAGAAGAAAAAGTATATTATTTATTACTAAGAAATATTGAAATATATAGATGGCAAATTTTACTTCAAAAATTTCATGAAAAATAATTTTTCAATTGTTAATCTCATCATTTATCTATGAGATGAAGATTAACTCTTTCATTACTGATGTCCATGATCAAGGACATGCTTTTTAGATTTTTTTTTTTTTTTTTTTTAAGACGTTTTATAACTAATTCCAAAAGTTTGTCTATATTTTTAGCTATTTTCTTACCAAAACCACTGATATTTTAAAGTACCACTAATAGATGGCAGCACTAGACCGTTTAATTTCATTTTTTAATTTATTTATTGTTATAATTTTTTTTTTTTTTTTTTTTTTTTTTAAATTTTCGTACCGAAGGGTTATAACAAAATGCTATAACTAATTGAAAAATAAATAAATAAATAAAATGTAGCTCTTTTGTAAA
This sequence comes from Salticus scenicus, assembly GCA_963930645.1. NCBI lineage: Eukaryota > Metazoa > Arthropoda > Arachnida > Araneae > Salticidae > Salticus > Salticus scenicus. The sequence goes on along the minus strand of OZ005660.1, from coordinate 131,754,882 downwards.
GCTAAATTTAAAAAATTTCTTTTTATGTATAGTAAAATAATATAAAAACATCATGCAAAATTTTTTTAGATATTCTAAGTAAGATTCCAGTTATAAAATGTAAAATATTTATGCTATTGAAAATCATTGCTCTGACATTAGAAAATAAATAAATAAATATAATTGTAACATAAAATAGTTAAGAAAATTCAAAAATAAATAAATGAATAATAAATGTTTATTATATAAAAATAAAGCAACGTAGAGTACAGCTGCATATAAATTTCATTTGTATCCTTATAAATTATAATTAAAATATCTTGTAAAATCTATTAATATAAAACACTTACTTAGATAAAATAAATTAAAATAAATAAATAATAATATTTTAAGTGCATTAACTAACATCCGATTATACAGATGGCGCCACATTTAAACATATTTTAAAAATATTTTTAAAATGTTTGCGTATTGCTGAGACAAAAAAGATTTAAAAATAAATAAATAAATAAAAAATAACTGAAATTAAAATTAAAACTGGAAACAGAATATGAAATGTATTATTTTATCTATCTATTCATTATTATTTTATCTATCAACTCATTATTATATTTACATTACGGCTTTTTCTTTAAAATTGCTGTACGATAACTACAATTCATATAAAATTAAAATGGGGCTGAAAAAAAAGCCCTTTTATTAATACTTAAGAGCAAGCAAATCTTTCAGCTGGGGGCTTTAATGATCTTTGATTCCCACTTGGTGTTTGTCAACTCGCCAAACTTTTGTATCTATTTTTCACACTCTTCTAAAATTTTTATATTACTGCGAATTGTAATTATATTATCAGAAATTGGTTCAATTTCATGAATGAATGATGGAGGAAATTTTGACTCCGAAAATACAGACATATTTCAAATAAAGTCGAAATACAATAAAATATTATCATTAAAACTTTATAGGATAGAATTTTTCATTAAACTTTGGCGGAAAGCGTGACGTCAGATATGACACGCAAAACAAATACCAATCAACAACGTCGAACTGCATCCCCTTTTGAGCTCAAATAAAGGTAGTAAATACGCTACCGGAAAACATTAATAGAAATATATATTTTATTTAATCAGTGGTCTGTAACGATTTTTTCTGATTAAGTAAAATAGAATTTCTTATAAACATTTTCCGGTAGCCAAAAGCTGCTAAGTTGTCAACTATAGATTCAAGTTTAAAATGTTACATGCGATGTATTGCATCATGGATTGACAGACTCGATCAAACACTTTCTGTTTTGTTAAGATATCTGCAGCAGCGCATATAATTCTTGTAATCAGCCAGAGATGTCAAGATATTGCGAATTGTCCATAATCATCATACCGGAAATTTTTTAATGCATTATTTGTAATAATTATCTGCAATTTAAAAGGACAATTTTTAGTTTTTCTTTCTTGTGATATGAAATTGATTTTTCGTTAGTTGTAACTTGGTATCTCTGAATCGCATTCATTTTCAACACTACCGGTGTTCCTCTTCAAAAGAAATCCATGCTACTTACATATCTGCCCACATTTTAATTAATATATTCCGTGGTATTAAATTACTTTACGAAAATTTTGGTTTGCAAAAAGTCAGGATACGGAAAAAATAAAGGTGGCTGTTACGTTATCTGCTAATAGACACACTGGATATTTATTTTTCGGAAGTCAATAGTTTTAATATTAAAGTTATTAGATATTTTCGATAGATGCTTGCATTGTTTATTGGTTTAATATATATATATATATATATATATATATATATATATACATTTTTTTTTCTCATACGCAGGAGTCGTGCTTCTCGTTCCTTTTTCTGGAAACTTTCGAGGAGAGATTTTCGTTTTTCTTTCTTGTCACTATTTCCACACAGAAATATTTATCGCATTTTTATAGTCATGCGTCATAAATAAATAAAATTGAGATTATTGTACAAAAACTGTTGTAGAAAAAAAGTGAAGAAATTTTGAAAATTTCCAGAAAACAGGCAAGGAAGTACAGCCCCAGCATAAGTATGGTTAAATATTGATACCTATCTAACTATATATATATGCATAGCTGCCAAGTTTTTTAATTTTTTTCCGGAATGCTCTTATTCCCGCACTTTTTCACTTCGCACTATTTTTAGAGTAATTGTCTTCACATTTAATCGTAATTATTTATTAAATAATGTTTTCTTCAAAGATTACGGTGGGGAAAAAAGGGCGTGGCTAACAACATTCCGGAATAAATTAAAAAACTTGGCAGCTATGTATATGTATGTGTGTGTATGTATGTATGTATATATATATATATATATATATATATATATATATACTCGTGTGTAAGGCCACTTCTTTTCGACTAAAATTTGGTCTCGAAATGGAGAAATGTGCTTGTATGCGAGTCAAGCATTTTTCTAAATTAAAAATTTCAAGAATTATAAGTTAAAATAGTTTTCAAACTTTGCACATTTGCATAATTAATAAATTGAATACTTTCAATTTAGTTTAAGGAAAAATATTTAGCATAATATCAAATAATAAAATTAAATGATATTTACCACATTTATTTACTTGCTGATTTTTTTTACACATATTTAAACGTTCTTCATATCATTATCGTCCATATCATTCTCGCTGTACGTAGATATTCATAGCTGCCAAGTTATTTAATTTATTCCGGAATGTTGTTAGCCCCGCCCTTTTTCTCACCGGAATCTTTTTAGAGTAATATTTTTCATTTTTAATCCTACTGAAATAATGAAGAAAAATTTTCTACAAATATTACGATGTGAAAAACGGCGGGGCTAACAACACTCCGGCATAAATTAAAAAACTTGGCATCTATGGATATTTCATGATATTCGGTTGCCGTTAACTTCGTCACAGTGTTGCCAGACATAGCGACTTTTATTCAATGCCGATCAATAAGTTTGAGAAGTGACGTCTCATATAGTAATTAACGAATTAAATTGACGATGGAGAATCGTCTATTACGTAAGTCAAATATCGGTTCCCAAAGTTATTTCTGACTACCGAAGAAAAACGTTGCAAAGTTTGGCAATACTGTTTCATCACTGTATACCAAAAAATCATAATCTTTATTTTCGTCATCCTTAGAAGCAGATTCATATTTGCCAACCATCTCAATAATAACCGTACAATTATTAACGCCCCCTGAAAAAACGCCGCTTTTCTCACACCACTATATTTTTAGAGTAACTCTCTCCAAATGTTGTTACGATTAAATAAGACTAAAATTACTCTAAAAATTTTAGTACGGGTACTAAAAATTGTACCGTTCATAATGAGATGGTTGGCAAGTATGCAGATTCCTCTGTATAGTTCATTTATTATATGAGCCTGAAACGAAAACGACAACGATTTTATTTACAGAATTTCTCCCTTCCCTTTTTCTCTATACGTAGGGTTAACGCAGACGATTTCTTTATATTCTTTTTGTACTAACTACTTCACAAAATTTATATTTTACAATATATTTTCGTAGGTAAATCAGCACTTCGCTTGCATAAATTTATTAAAAATTTTATAGAACTAGTGGGGAAAAAATTAAATACGCCACCTATGGCAGCTCTGTATACCAACTGAGCCGTATAATAACCATTTATTCGTCAACCCAGCCATTAGGATGACGTCAAACTATTACACCTTTTGGAAAACGCTGATTTAGGAAGTATTTCACGCTTTAATATTAGAATATGTAGTACCTTGTTTTTTTTTTTTTGGCCAAGCACGATTATATAGCCGTAAAACGAATTTTTTCATGACTTGTCGTTTTAATAAGGATAGGAGACGCTACTTTGGAGTTTACTGTTCTATGCCAAATCAAAAGTCATTGGAGTTTCATCCATATATGTGATTTGTAAAAGATTAAAATCGGGCTTCTTTCGCAAGTGAATAACTAACTTTTTGTCTTTTATGCAGATTTTCTTTTAAATGTTCTGGATGTTCTCGGGAAAGCATTGTTTTCTACCTTGAAAGTGAGACCAAACTTTCTTTAAAACACAAGCACCATCCTGCAGTGACCACAAAAATTCTCATTGAACTCACTTTTAGCAAAGCACATTGTAGTCAAATGTATCGATATTCTCGTAATAATTAAACCGTTACGGCTACTCTTACAATAGCCTTCTAAACTAGATGACTGTCGAGTGACTCGGAATCTTGGAAAAAATTCAAGCAGTAGACAGCGCCACCTGGTACAGATTGCGTGACTTTTTTATTCAAGTGTCACCAATAATTTTAAGAAGTGATATATGACATATATGATGGATTCGATTCCATTCATTTTTTATGTGTATCAAATTCCACATTTAAAAATTCTTGGTGGATGTTGAATAAAAAAGTTACAGAACCTGTATCAAGTGGCGCTGTCTACCGCTTTAACTGTTGCCAAGTATCCGAGCTACACGACAAGCATCTACTTTAGGAGGCTATGCTCTCACAAAACCAATGAAATAACTTTTCTTACAACTTAGAAAATTGTGCAACCTAACGGCGAATTTTTTTTTTTTTTTTTTTTTTTTTTTTCAAGAAAGCATTTTCAAAGCATTTTCTGTTCTTTTTTATCATTCTCGTACTCGTTCATATCAAAATGGCTAGCTGCAATAGAGTTAATTCTTTCGCTTGTGAATGAAATATATTTCAATTATAAACCTACATCATAAGAACATAACCTTTTTTTTTTTTTTTTTTTTCTTAATATTTTTAAAAAATCGGCATCACAGGGAAGCTTGCATATAAAAAAAAAGCAAAATGAAGGAATTCGAGAAATACAGGAATTGCAATATTTCAAATTAAGGTTACACAAGTTAATTGATTGTGCAGATGGCCTTATTTTCTCTTATTTTATTAATTCGTGTTAAAAATGACAGATTTAACAATTTATTACAAATATTCGGAAAAATAAGATTATGGATTAGTTATAGTTAATTTTTAATTTTTATTATTATTATTATTTATTTAACATTCGAAATTAGGCGAAAAACGTCATTTTTGAGGTGCATTTTTTATTACAATAGAGCTGGGGTTATTCGAGCTTAGACCAACGGAGTTCCGGATTCACCGAGGTAGTCCGAAAAAGCCAGATCGCAGAAGAGACGTATCACTTCCCAAATGCATACTATCCAACTATCTCATTGATAAGCGTAAAATTATTAACGTCCCTTTTTTCTACACCACTTCATTTTTAGAATAATTCTCTTTAAATGTTATTACGATTAAATAAGAATAAAATTTGTTCCTTTTATGTACCCCCCTCCCCCTCTCTCCATTGCAGTGAAATTGTAATTCGGGACTCACACTCCGTTAGCTTCCACTCTTAGGTATTATAAGATGCGTGACGTTGTCACAAGTGCCTTCTAGCCATTCCAGCCTAACTTCCTAAGAATAAAATTTCTCTAAAAAATGACTGGTGTGAAAAAAAAAAAAAAATAAATAAATAAATAAATAAATAAAAAGAAATAAAAGTGGTTGTTAAAGATTTTACGTTTTATAATGAGATGGTTGGCAAGTATGCAAATAGGGGTGAATAACTTTGGCGAACTAGGTGAACAGGCTTGATTACCCTGATCTATTTACTCTGTTTCCGAAATGTTGCTTACATCAATTTCTACGGAATTGTTTTGTTCTTCAGTTTCGGGATGTAAGGTGCTGTTTGTATGATTTGTCTCATCTGAGTTTTTGTCAGTATTTGCGTTTAGACTCTCGAAATTATTCTCAAAGAATTTTACCGTTCTAGTGATCATTATATTTCTACCTCCAGTGTATATTCGATACCCTTTCGATTGATCATCGTATCTTACGAAAATACTTTCTACAGATTTATTATTTAATTTATTTCTTTTTGTCTTATCTAAAAAAGCGTATGCTTTACAACCAAATATTTTTACAATGCTATGTTTGGTTTCCTTTTTCTCCAGCGTTCAAATGCGATTTTATGATTTGCTTTCGTTGGGAGTCTATTAAGGAGATAATTTGCTGTATTAAGGGCTTCACCCCAAAATTTCTTTTCTAGGTTTGCTTCCGACAGCATGCTTCTTACCATTTCTACGAGAATCCGGTTCTTACTTTCCGCAACTCCGTTTTGAAATGGACAATATGGTATTGTTGGTTGGTGATTTATTCCCATATCCTTAAGGAAATCCTTAAGCTCCCTGTTTATGTATTCCCTATCGTTATCGGTACGTATCTCCTCTGGTACTTTGCCAAAATTATTTTTCGTGAATGCGACGTACTCTTTGAGTTTTGTGGCTACCTCGCTCTTTTTCGTTAGTAGGTAGGAACTAGGACCTACAACAGTCAATCGGCCTTGTTTCCGAAATCAACCCAATCCGATCATTAGAAGGTAAATAATAGTGTACCTGGAGTAGTTAGTAATCTGTAACCGTTAGGAAATATTGTTTTCTTCCGATTGTCGGAGTAGTCATTAGACCACTCACATCGCTGTGTACAAGTTGTAGAATTTCCTTAGCCCTATATTTTGTTGGTTTTGGTTATGGCATGTCGCTGAATTTAGCTTTTACGCAGGTTTCACATGTGTTATCATGTTTACATGCACTACTTCTTATACCCAGAGTTAATTCTTTAACTTATGAAGTACTGCACGGGTATGTGATATGTATGAATATGAATTTTATAGGTTGTATTGAAATCTTAAGTATTAAATCTTCATTAAAGAGAAATATAAATATTGTAATTCCTAATTCTTAATTAAATACATTTAAGAGCTAAAGAAAATAAATTACTTTTAAATTTAATCCATTAGCAGTTTAAAATTTATTGTAATAACTTAGTACTACATTCTGACCTTAGAAAAATAAATACATACCTCGAAATATTTTATCTAAATTTAAGATCTGTATCCCATATTAACTATGCCCGTTGTTTGAATGACATTTTAATATTATTTAAAGTTTTACACTAGACATTAGAAATTTAAATGTAGGATTATATGAATTAAATTAAAATAGTGTTTATACAATAAAACGGAGGTTTATAGAAATTACAGACTTGATTTGGATATATAATAAAGTGCTTTCTGGCACTTCAGAAAAAACGCATGTTTTAAATTACTGTAACTGGTATACATTTTACTAAAAGTTTTACATTTCGAGAATACTTATATTTTACATTTCTAAACTTCTAATTTAATTAAATACGTTACAATTAACAAAAAGCATTTTTGATATTTGTATAATGATTCATATATGTAGTGGTACATATATAGCGGTCATATATTCAGTTTATATATTAAGAAATGAATATAAATATTGTATTAATTGTATTAATGCTATAAATAGAAATTTTTTAACTTTTAAGAGTTGCAACATTTTTTGGTCATTACATAATAAAGGTGATAGTAATTGTTATCTCTCTCTCTCTCTATATATATATATTTATTTATTTATTTATAGATGCTATATATATATATATATATCAAAACTGTATATTTAATATTTAGCAGCAAAAAAATTAATATTTTTGAAAATGAATTATAAATAAAAGTGAGTTTTTTTTTTTTTTAAGAAACAGGAAAGCTTGAATATATATATATATATATATATATATATATAATTGCTGCTGTTGTTGTTATTGAAATTTTTAGGATAAGTTTTTTATGCAATACTATTATGCACGGGATTTTTTTATTTTTGAAAAAACATATCTGAATTTGAGAGGTCAAATTAATTTTTGTGCCATAACCGAACCAAAGTAACGACAATTATTTTCTGTCTACTATTTTTACACTGTCTGTTAGGTCCTAAATGTTTATGGTTTTCGCTTGCGAAAAAAGTCAAAGGTCATTCAAAACTCTACGAAAGGTCATTCAAAACTCCCAGAAAGTCTTTTCTGGGAAAATATGACCCTCAAAATCCTTTTGCGTTAAAAATCAACCACAAAAGTATGTATATAACTTAATACAGGGTGTCGACAATAGAAATATTTTCCTTGATTCTTCCACCAATATTTTTCTTTCGAAAATTTCAGTAGTAAGTTTGAGCGATCAATTAAGTAAAAAATTATTATATGAATATACTGGTAGAAGAATTAGAGAAAAAAAAAATCGACTGTGGACTGAACCCTGTAATACATACTAATAAAAAATGTCCAGAAAAAGTAAAATATGTGTAGTTGAATTTTGACGTGCAAAAATATATAACTTTTAAAAAATTATATAAATATATTTAACCTCGTTGATACAGCAAAAAATCAAAAACTGCCAAAAAAAAAAAAAAAAAAAAATGTTTTAAATGGCCACTATGTTTTGAACTTTCAGGGATGGAACACGGGCGCAGAACTCATACCGATATTTGTTTAAGAAATGTCTGTACATATAATATCGTCGATTTAAGAAAAAGAAATTTTTGTTTCATTGATAGTGGTATGAGTTCTGCCCCCGTGTTTGCTCCCTGAACTTTATGAAAATTCGATAAATATTTATTTTGTAATTTCAATTTATTGGTGAAAATGTTGATCCCAGAATCAGCTCTTATTCCACTCTCGATGTAATCTATCTCATGCCATTTTGATTCTCGCTCCATTCACTATATTTGGAGACACTTTATTGAATGAATACACCATTAGATTTACACCACTTTTTTCATACATATTTCATAACTCGGTGTTAAATTAGTGCGTCGTTTCATGAAATTGTTTTACCCTGCTCTATTGGTTTGCGCATACTTTGCAACCTGGTGCTGAAATATTGGCTAATGTATCAGTGCTTATTCTGTATGTGTTTGTGAAAATAATGAAGTCAGTTTCATGACCTATTATTCCAGCCTAATTAATATTTTGTTTTTATGCATAGAATTTTAATATCTATATTCGAGTAAACTTAAAAATTAAAAAAAAAAAAAAAAAAAAAAAAAGGTGAAGAATATGTTTTTACTGGCAACCATTTTTTTTTTTTTTTTTTTTTTTTTTTTGCAAATGCCTAGAGCCCTGTTGATGAAGTGTCCAAACTGATTTTGTTTATGTTTTACTTAACGCTTTTTTCCTCGCTAATTTCAAACCTGGTCATTCTTGACATAAACAATGAATGATTTTAATGGCATAAAATTTTTTCTCAACCGCATATATCTGGCTCTTTTGGGGTATTTTTCATTAATATGAATTCCCTGATTTATAGATATTTACGGTTCATTTTGTACAAAAGAATACTTTGAGGGTCAAAGTTTCAGAAAAAACACTTTTTTTCGAAGAATTTTTATTTTGTTTTACCTTGCGCCAAGATTAAACCATAAGTATTTATGTACTATATGCGGAAATATATAAACACAAAATAATTGTCCATACTATTATTCCCTTTTGGCACAAAATTATTGTCTTAAGTAAACTGGTATGTATTTCTTAAAATAGTAAGCAACCTTCAGTTTTGATCTCCAAAACCTTAAGATTAAAAAAAAAAAAAAAAAAAAAAAAAAAAAAAAAAAACTAATAGTTTTTCATTAAGGACATAACTTGAGAACTTTAAAAGATTCTCAAATATCAAGTTATTAAAACTGCCATTTGCCATTTGCCTTTTTTTTTTTTTTTTTTTTTCTTGAAAGTTAAAATATTTGAATTAAACATAATTTATATGAAATATTTTTTTTTCTTTATCTGTGAACGTTTTAAAAACTGATATCCAGAATTGTCATCTTTACGTTTTTTTTTTTTTTTTTTTTTTTTTGACAATGAGAACCAACGGCTATTATGTAAGTAGGAAAATCAACAAGTTAATTTCCCCACGAATTATAGAAGAAAGAAAACATATAGAAAATTCAACGTATAAAATCTTTATACAATGACAATCTGCTTGACTATGCTAAGAATGGAGTTCTTTTTGACATGACGTTCGTAGCATCGTAACAAATGAACCCTATAGATTAATGGTATTATATGCTGTAGAAATTGGCAGATGTGCCATTAATTTTAACTTATTATTATTTTCCACTTTTTTTTTTTTTCATACGTCTTTTTTAGCAGTAATTTTCTTTTTATTTCATTGTAATTATATATTGAAGAAAATTACTAAAATTATTCTACAAAAAATGATGAGTAAAAAATGTGTTTAACAATATCGCTACGAAATAGAAATATTTGAATATCTTGGATTAAGGCCATTTGTCCACTATAGTGACATAGTTCTAACTCATATTTATGTGAGTTTAAGGGAAGAAATAATCTGGTGTGTCACTCACACGACTTTCTCTTACTTTGAAATTTATTATTGTAAATACAGGTTGCAGATTAATAGGTAAGATAACAAGTACTGATGTAAACCTATCTTAAACAATTCATATTAGGCTTCTGAAGAGTTTTATATGATAATTAGTCCTGTGTGAGGGGGCGGTAGCCCCCCTCAACCAGCCGTTTCATTAATGCACCTACATTTATATAGAATTTAATTCGGTTATTAAAAAATAATTCTCTTTTCAAAAATAATTTATTAAAATTATTATTTAAAAAAATTGTCTTTTATGATATGTCAGACGATTTCCATATTAGAGAAGTACTATAACACCAAATATCCAAAAAAAAGTCCATTTTATTCTCAATATTAAAAAAATAAAAAAGGGCAATTTTTTTTTCCAAGTTTTTTTTTTTTTTTTTTTTTGGTAAAAGCAAAAAAAAAAAAAAAAAAAAAAAAAAAAAAAAATCTATAACTTTGTTTTAAATTATTGCAGATCGATAGTTCAACCATTCGTTTTAAAGGTATTGGCGAGCTCTTTTGAATGATACCAATCATGAAAATTGACTCCCCTCGAGGGGGGACGTCCCCCACCAGGTGGGGGGGGGAGGCGAGGCTCCTACATACAATTTTTTTTCCCAGTTAACTATCTCTATTACAAAAAATATATATTCGTTTAATTTGGTTTAGTGCAGTCTATAGACGTTAAACTCTACTTACCTGCAATTTCCCCCATAGACGTAATGTATTAGAATTCTCTTGATTGTCCCTGTACACGAACCATTTGCTTGATCTTAACGAAAAGCTTACTGTAGCATCCCTATATGATACACATTTAGAATACCAAGTTTGAACTTTCTGCGATAATTTGTTTTTGAGATATGCTGATAACAGACACACACACACACACACACAGAGAGACACACACACACAGACATACACACAGACCATTTGCTAAAAACATGATTTTCGTATTCAGGGGACCTCAAAACGTGTAAATATAACAAAATCTCGCATTCGAAAATTTGACCCAAAAACAATACTTTCTCTACCTTATGGGTAAGAGAAAGTAAAAAAGTTAGTTTACCGTCAAACAGTGAACGGCTAAGATGACAGCTGAGGTAGAAATCAACACATCCCGCACACCAGCTCAAAGAAAAAGACTTTTCAGTGACTAGCATAGCCTCGTATCATTTGAAAACCGAATTAAATCTGCTTTTAGTTACATATTTTTCATTTATAAGACTCAAGTTACTTCTAATAGTTTCTACGGTATTCAAAACCGAAATACAACAGGAAACATATTTTGATATTAAAATTTCGTCAAAAACCGCTAAAACAGACGATAATAAACATCATTAAAAAGAGGAATTGTATAAATATGGTAACTCTGCATCCTTGTCAGTAGAATTGTCATAATCTACACATAAGAAGAACTCACAGAAAGGCTGAGAAAAACCCTGTAACTTTCAACAATAAATATATTTTTATAATATATATATGTAAGACAGCACCTCACAACTGATGTTTAAAAGTAATAAATACAAAAATTTGAATAAATACCATAAAATGCCAGAACTCGCAACAATTGCTTCTGGTCAAAAGAAAACGCGACCCTTCAACACGCGAACAAAGTAGGCACAAGTGCTGCAAACAAAGCGGCAAAGAGCGCTACCGCTATTAAAACATTACTTTGTTGGGTTAAAGTTTAAAATGACTAATAAATTAACTTGCAAGGAAACAATAAAAAGGTGTCGACTTAAAAAAATATTGTAAAACATATATGTGATTCTACTCTTTATAAAACACTAGAAAGTGAAATCGCCTGTTAAATCGATGAAGATCGTGAAAGTAAAAGTGAAATGTTGAAGAAAGAAATCTGAAAGTGTCATGAAAGTGAAATCGTGAAGTGTCATGAAAGTGAAATCGAAAAAATTCGTGAAAAGAATCGAAAAGAATCGTGAAAAATGTCGTGAAAGTGAAATCGATGAAGATCGCCTAGAGCTATTAGGCGATACGTTTGTTAGCACAGAGATTGCCGTGTACGAAGAGAACCGTGTTTTGTTTCTTCGCCAAGTACTCAAAATCAATCGCCTAAGAGTGTGAAATCGCCATATATGCTTAATTTTGATAATTTGTTGTGGTCGCTGTAATTCATTTCAGCCGATAATTTTTTCACTTTCTGGTGTTTTATGAAGAGTAGAATCTCGTATATTTTTTTTTCAATATTTTTTGAAGTCGACACCTTTTGAATGTTTCCTTGTTAGATATTTTTATGTATTGGAAATCTTTTACTTATCATCATTCAATTAAAAATGCACTTTTTTTTTTTCGATAAAAGAGAAATTTTAAACCTTAAATTCCGATGGCTGTCTTTAAACACAATTCTGTCTTGTACAATATACTGAGAATAATATTGAAACTAATGCATGTTTTTTATTAGATTTACATTGATTATGTGTTTAAATCAATTTTACAACTCTGGATAGAATCAATACAGCTGATGAGAAACAAAAATACATTTATTTGATCAATTATTTAAAAAAAAAAAAAATTATTATTACCGTAATTTCTGATAGATAGCCCGCAGGTAAGATGTGTCATTGCTCCACCAGGAATTTTATTTACTACAGAAATCTATACTTTTTCGAAGGAAGAGCTCGTACAAACATAAATTTATTTATCAATTGAAATTTCTGGTGCAAAACTGGATTATATAACCTGCGGGCTATCTACCAAAAATTACGGTATTATTTTTATTTATTTATTTTATTTATTTATTTATTTATTTATTTTTATGTCAGATATTAAGCGCTAAAATAAAGAAATATCATTATTATTTAATTTAACTTAGGAATAATAATCCTAGTCTAAAATACATTTTAATAGTTTGTATCAAATATTTAATATACATTCCATAATCAGAAACAAAATTTACATAGCTGCAAATATTCTATCTAATCATAAAAGTGGTATTAAATATGAATGATGTATGTTGTCCAAATGTCATTTAAATATTATTTAAAATCACACATTAGAAAGTTCAAATTTAGATGAAGGATCTCTTGAATATATTTAAGTAGTATTCATACAATAAAGCGGAGTTTTATTCAAAATCACAGACTTGGTTTGGTTTTATAATGAAATGCTTCTGGTACTTCAGAAGATGGGGAGAAATCATATTTAAATTTGTTCTCAAATTATGGTAAATGTTGTTTATTTTATTAGAATTTCCACAATTCAAAAATAACTATAATTGAGATTACCAAAACAAATTGTCCTAAATATATCATATTTGAAAAGAACTATAAAATATATGAATATTCAACGTTATATGTAGTAATACAAATATATTTAGTTAGTAAATTATTAAATTTATACAGCATAAAATATTATTGCTGTAAGTATAAGTATTACTTTTAAGTAGTGCGTTAACTTTATATTTATTACGTAATAAACAGAATACAATAAAACAGAAATACATTTTACACTTTTCCAAAAGTTAAAATAATTAAAAAAATGAATAAATGAAATTTAATTTAATGTAAAGTGAAAAATTTTTATTTCATATATTGTAGAAAAATTTTTTGATTTTTTTTTTTTTTTTTTTTTTTTTTTCTGAGACTTAAATATCATTCTGAAACTTCAAAGTTTATTTTCCGCAAGAAAATCTGTAAAAAGTTATGAACATATTATGTAGGTTAATAATAATAATAGTAATAAAGTTTTTTGCATAACTTACTTACAAATTATAACGCCATTACTGTAAGATGAGTTTTTCTACACTTTCGCTACAATTATTTAATTTCTGTTAAGGGCCCTCTTCACTCACCGCCGCTGGAAGCCGAAGCTAATGTTATTCAATAGGAAATTTTTCTTTACAAATAACTTATTAAGTAATACATATTTTTTAATTCTGTTTTCACATTCTGAAAATTCCCAGCTGTTAAATTGACGGACCCTTTTTAAAAAAATATTTTTTTATTTTTTTATATTTTACTTCGAAGCTGCAAAATACGAATTTTCGATATGTGAATTTTTTTCATTTTGCAAATTCAAAATAAAATATTAAAAATTAAAAAAATACTTTTTTAAAAAAGTTTCTTCAATTTAACAGTTGGGAATTTTCTGAATGTGAAAACAGAAATTAAAAATATGTATTAGTTAATAAGTTATTTCTAAAGAAAATTTCCCCATAGAATAACACTGAGTCGGGCTTCCGGCGACGGTAAGTGAAGAGGGCCATTAACACTTTCGTGACCGCATTTTTTTTTTTTTTCTTTTTCCCCATTAAGGCCTCCTTTGGGCGTTATTATCCGGAAGTACAATATTTTAGAATAAAATTTTTCGTATTCACATTTATATTACAAATGGATATACATTACAATCATACTCTTTCTAATCAAAGCATTTATATCCATAGTATATTTATAGTACAAATATGAATATTGGGTATATTATTAAGAAAATAAATAACATACAAATTGAAAACGAAACGCCCACTGGTGGAGTTAGAAATTTTCAAATGACGTGAATCTACGTCGCGGTCGCGGAAGTGTTAACATTATTCCGTTTAATAAACAAAGTAATTTTAAAATAGGATGACGTTTCATCAAGAGTTTCGTCTCATGATGGAATACGTACACAAGTATATTTCTATCATTAATTTGTATCATATACTTACTTGACAACCATCCCATTATGAAAAGTACAATTTTTAGTACCCGCCTTTTTTTTTTTTTTTTTTTTTTTTTCACACCAGTCATTTTTTAGACTAATTTTATTCTTATTGAATCGTAACAACATTTGGAGAGAATTACTCTAAAAATAAAATGGTGCGAGAAAAGGGGAATTTTTTCAAGGAGCGTTAACAATTGTACGGTTATTAATGAGGTGGTTGGCAAATATGCATATACAAAGCTGCCGGCAAGTTGTTAGTACCGCCACTTTTCTACAGCAATTAATTTTTAGAGTATTTGTTTTCTTAATTCATCATAACTATATTTCAAGAGAATTACTCTAAAAATTAAGTGGTGTCAGAAAAGGGGCGGTACTAACAAATTCCCGGATATTGTTGGCAGCTCTATATATACGCGCAGTAATTTATTACGACTGACTATCATAAAAATTATTGATAAAGTGTACCGTTGTACTTTTTATTTTGTAATTGAAACTCTTGCATCTGAAGATTTTTGTACGGAAATGGTGGAAGTGAAATCAAACGGATTTTTTTTTTTTTTTTTTTTTTTTTGCTATTGGTTCTTAAAAAAATGTCGAAATCCTCAAATTACAATGGAACACGGGTTGCAGAACTCAGACGATTATCAATAACTCAACGATATAATACGTAGAGGAATTTCGTAAACAAATTCTGGTGTGAATTCAGTAAATTCATAAACTTCTCACAAGATTATCGTGAAAAATTACTTGCGCTCAAAGCTGGTAGACGTGATATGCCGGGTTTAGTCCCAGGTCGCGCCGTAGGCCTAGCCATTCAGAGTTTTCCGTGGTTTTCTCCGAAACTTGCGTAAATACGATGTACGACCCCTTAGAAAGACTATAACGGAGGACACTCTTCTCAGGCCTAGGACCTACAGCAGTCAATCGGCTTTATTTTCTAATCCAATCCAATCCAAGAAAAATTACGATAATCCTGAATACGGCAACTTTGAAGGAATTTGTAATAAAGATGTGAATAAATATTTTTTATGTATTAAACATTAGCCCTCAGTATAAATATACCACAAGCATGTCAATTTTTCTAGTGGTTATTATAGTTCTATTTAATAGCAGAAATTATGGTTTTGTATAAATCAAATATTTTCATAAAGGAATGACGATATCCAAAATTGGAAAGACTTGGCAGCTCTGAGAAGTTAAACTTATGAATCATGCTGCAACTTTGATGTAATGAAATGTCCCTTAGAGAACCATTCTTTAGCTGAATTGTTGTACCGAGTGCTATAACAATTAAAAATTTAATAAAAATAATCTCTAACTAGCTTGTTGCAGGATATGAATGAAGCAGTGCGTTTTTAACGTTTGCAATTGGCAGCAATGTAATCTTACTGGTAGGACTTATAAAGCAATGCAATTTTTTTCTTTATGTGTAAAATGTCCATTTAGCTCTAGAATTCCTGAACGCGGTGGCGGCACGGTACTCGCATGAATACTACAATTTTATTTTTTTACACCACTAAATTATTAGACTATCAATATATTTGTTCAGTTGCACTTGTTTTAATTTTTGTATATTATACTTGCTTTGATATAAAATTAGCGGTGTTAAAAACGAAAATTACAGTATTCATCTGGTAATCTTGCCTCCGCGTTGTATGGGAGTCTACTGTATTGGTATTCAAAAACCGTAATATTTGGCACTTATGCATATATTACATAATCTCTAACTAGAGGGTTTTCTGTAATTAATTTAAGCGAATATCTTATTTAAATTTTAAGGCAGCTATCTGGCAACTACGTACTATATGGAGCAAGATATAAAAATTTCTTGAGTTTTTACAACCTTTTTAAACATGTTCAAATTTTAAATACAGGAAAATAAAATTAACGTTACTATTATGAAACATAAATATATATTCTAAAATAGAGTGCTCCGCCCTCTGCTTGCACCGTTCCAAAATCCCACAGGCAGGGGCCGTACTCTCCGCCCATTTTTCAGGGCACTCTCAGAGAAGAAAAATTTCCGACTTTTTTGCCACCACTAATTTCATGCAAAAAATCTTTATGGTGTTTTTACGATAAAGTATCAGGATTAAATAGCATAAATTTTATCGTATAAAAATACTGATAGCAATAGAAGCGAAAATTTCTCATCTCTAAGATTGCCTTGAAAAAAGGGCGGAGAGCACGACTCCTACCCGCAGGAACTTCGCCACCGACTCGTTCCTGTAATCAAACTCTTGAATACTTATGATTCGGTGCAATTATTATTTACTTATATTTAATAAGAATATACTCCAATTCAGAAGAGCTCTAAGGACAGACAGGGTTCGTACACTTCTACATTTTCCTTGATCTTTTCAACCACTAAATTTATATTATAAATTTTGTTATAATAGAAGTTTATAAAATTCAAAACAAATTTATCGTTAAAAATTATTGGTGTAAGACTCCTTCAAAAAGGCGTGGTCGTAGGAACCCTGACCGAGAGATATGAAGGGGAGAAAATTTATGATGTGAAATAGGAATCGGTATAGTTAATATTTAATTGTGTTTATTAAGGATTTAGTGAGGGGGTAATTTACTTTGCCATTGGTACATAAAAGTTGAAAGATACATCATGATACTGAAAATAAATAAATAGATAAATAAATAAAAATAAAAATAATAAAAATAAAAATAAGAATAAGATTAAAACGTAAATAAGTAAGAATAAATAAATGAATAAATAGTTTTCGTCTTGTATTTTTTTTTTTTTTTTTTTCTACCGGAAATTTAAAAAAAATTTTTTTTTTTTTTTTTTTTACTTTTATTTTTTTGTTAAGATATATTAGGATAGATTTTTGAAGAGTGATAAAAAAAATTAATTACAACGCCTATAGCAATCTACAACAGGAATGGAACACGGGCGCAGAACTCATACCACTATCAATGCAGCAAAAATTTCTGCTTCTTAAATCAACGATATTATAGGTAAATAAATCTCTTAAACAAACACCGGTATGGATTCTGCGCCCGTATTCCATCCCTGCTACAAATTTCTTT
Source organism: Salticus scenicus (assembly GCA_963930645.1). Taxonomy (NCBI): domain Eukaryota; kingdom Metazoa; phylum Arthropoda; class Arachnida; order Araneae; family Salticidae; genus Salticus; species Salticus scenicus. Next base: position 131,736,967 of record OZ005660.1, on the reverse strand, counting down.
CTTGAATATAAACGGCTACATGTAGCATCTGCCATGTAGTGAGATTAAAGTGATGTATATGCCATGTATTTTCGACAATTAAACAAACAAATATTATAAAAATTTTCTGTTTGAAGTCTTCCATGAGAATCGAGGGACTTGGCAAACATTAATTTGTGAATGTGTTTGAAGTAATATTTTTGGTAAAATATTTTATAAATTATTATTTAAAATTTTCTTTTCTATGAACTTAGGCAGTAGTAAGTCCACAGAAATAATTAAAGATAGCTTTTTTTTTTTTTTTTTTTTTTTTTTTTGTAACATCTAATATATTAACCAGACTAATATAATAAATTTTAATAATGACTTGATATAATAAATAACATTTTATATAATAATGGATATATAAGCAGACGTAACGTTGAACAGAAATATAAAATAAAAGTGTAGGCAACATTGAAGATGTCAATGTAAAAAAATATTAAGTAAGCAAACTGTGTTTTCAGTAGCGTTATGCGTAGCGCCATTAGTGCATCATCATCATCATCACGTGAAGTTTAGGAGTGCCTACGTTGGTCAAGACAATCGTTTACTTCCACCTGAACTTCAAAAAGCATGATTCGGTGTTACAGGATCAAGCAAATTCGATTTACTTGAGGGTAGGAGTTAGCGCAGAAAGACAGGACGGATTATTGCTCCTATATGTGACAGAGGAGCGAATTCTAGAGTCGTAGAAGTAACCAATAGTAATTTAAGGAACTGGTTACATAATGTTAGTCAATGGGAGATTGGATTGGAGAAAGCTATATTAGATCATAGCCTCCTAAACTTGATGCCAGCCGCTTTTCTCGTAAACTTGGTAAAAGTTCAAGCTGTAGACAGCGACACCTGGCACAGATTGCGCTACTTTCTTATTAAACAGCCACCAATAATTTTTAAAAGTGAGATTTGATATACATCAGAGGCGAATAGAGTCGAAAAAGCTTCGATTATATATATATATATATATATATATATATATATATCATATATCACTTTTAAAAATTATTAGTGGTAATGAATAAAAAAAGTCGCTCAATCTATACCAGGTGGCGCTGTCTACCGCTTGAACTGTTGCCAAGTTTACGAGCAACGCGACAGGCATCTAGTTTGGGGGGCTATGGTTAGATAGTAGGAAAACAGTGAAAATCAAGAATTTGTGGATTTCATGTAAGGTTTCCAACAATAAGTTAAAGTGGATACAACAAAATCGCAATAAATAGGAATTTTATGAATTTTCCAAATGTGTAAATTTCGTGAAACGGGAGTTTTTGCAAATGTTTAGGCTGAATGATTATTTTACCAGAATTAAAAATTAAAAGATCGTAGCTGAATTAAAGTTAAAAGCATTCACTTTCGTATATACATATTGGAGCAAAAATCCATTTTATCATCCTGGACTGATGATTAAAATTGTTGCTAGAATAACTGCACTTTTAAAATTAATTCAATTAAAATAATTCGCAAGCTAAATATTTACTTGAACTCGACCTTTTAGAATCGTTCCATATATATATATATATATATATATACATGTGAATAATAATAATAAATAAATAAATAAATAAAGAATATTAACCCTTTCACGACATCATATTTTGGTTTTTCTGATGGAAAATTCCGCATGTAGGCATTATTTTTCAAGCTACATTATTTTAGAGCAAGATTCTATATAGTGCAAACAAATGCGCATTATAACTAAACTCTTTCCAATTAAAGAATTTGTATCCATAGTGTTTTAATTGTATAATAATTACACAGTTGCCAACCTTTATTTCATTCAAGAGCATTTTTACCCTGCCATTATTTCTCACCACTTTATTTTTAGAATATTTTTCTCCAATAAATAACTAGGATAAAATTAATTAAAAAAATAAATTTTAAAAAAAAAGTACTTTTCAAAAAAGTTATGTGGAATAAAGGCGTAGTTAAAAATGGTCCGGAATAAACTAAAATGTTGGCAAATCTAGAAATATAATTGCATATAAATTGTTAATTAAAAAGTCCACTGGCGGAGTTACAGGTTTTTCAAATGACGTAAATTAACGTCAGGTATTGCAAAAAAGGTTACTTACCGTCATAGTTGCCAACTTAGCACCTTTTGGCTAATGGAAAAATTTAATAGAGATATTTATTTTATTTAAACAAGTAACAATAACGATTTTCACTGATAATGTAAAATAATATATATATACTTGCCAACCATCTCATTAACAACCGTACAATTGTTAATGCCCACTGAAAAAACGACCCTTTTTTCACACCACTTTATTTTTAGAGTAATTCTCTCTAAATGTTACGATTTAAGACAAAAAATACTCTAAAAAAATATTGGTGTGAAAAAAAAGGCGGATACTAAAAATTGTACGGTTCGTAGCGAGATGGTTGGGAAGTAAGTATATATATTTATATAAAATTTTCCCGGTAGTAAAAGGTGCACAGTTGGCGACTATACTTGCCATTTTGCTTTACACCTTTTTTTTTTTTTTTTTTTTTTTTTTTTTTTTTTGTTAGAAATATTGCATAAAATCTAAGTATCCTTGATTTTCACTATCTATTTATGTAATTTTCTGCATTGTACTTTTCTATTGGTTAACACATGTGTCATACTCTCTGCCCTTTTTTCAGGTCACTTCTTCTAGATGAGAAATTTCTGCCTTTATTGTACCACAATTTGTATGCCATAATTTCTATCCTACTTAATTGGGACATATTATTTTAAAAATACCATAAAGATTCTGCCTTAAATTAGTGGTGGTAAAGAGGATGGATATATTTATTCCCGAAGTTGTCGTGAAATACGGGCGGAGAGTAAGACCCCTGCTAACACCTCCAGTTTTATAACCATCTGACCGTCGTCAGTGACCGATATATTCGGTCACTGACTTGTTAATTGCTGATTTTGATAACGGAAACTGAACTACTGATTTTTTGTAATTGAAAGTACTCTGCAAGTGACAAGAATATTTAATACATATTGGTAGCTAGTATTCTTGCTGGATCAAAAACTATTATTTAATAGTAACTACTAGTGCATTAAATAATAGAAATTTTATATTTGTGATAATTAATTTGTTTCATAAATGGAGATGCCAAATCTCATGCTTAAATCAGGCGACTTCGTATCTAGAAATTTAAAAGGGAATACCCGTATACCCATATACCCATGTATGAGTATACCCATTTAAAAGGGAATACCCATATACCAGGGATACTACGTATCTAGAAATTTAATTTATTTATATTTTCAATGCTATCATTATTTTCTAATGATAATCTATATACGACGTAATCACTCATAAGGGACAGTTTAAAATTATGTTAAAAATTTCTCTACGTTAATAGTTTTAGAATGAAAAGTGGAATTATTTCATCCTTATAAAAAATAACATATATTTAACATAGTGAACTTAAATGATCTTACACCGTAAATAATTCTAAATCTTTTGTATCTCTATGCTTTATTGATACATGTTCTGTGGTAAATGACCAAAACACATTTTTATGTCAAGGAAGTCTGCAGTACGAATTGCAGATTGTTGAAATTAAAAATATGTTGAATGTATCACGTAGATATAAGTATTTGAATGTTACAGTTATTTTCATGTCTCGGTATATATTTCAGCAGGAAAATTATTTTTTTCGATTATTATTATGGCATACTTACCAAAGAGGAATATGTTTTAATATCACATACCACAGAATTGGTTATAAATATTGATACGAATTTGAAAGTGCACCATGTAAAAATTACGATGAACATTGTCTTGCTTTATCTGCTTTACTTACTGCATTATGAAATAGATAAAAAATGAATTTGAAATTAATTGTTTTTAATGACTTAAGATTAACTTCTATACACAAAAAACAATCTCAATTATATATATATCACCTTATCCAAGTAATTAATGAAAATTCCGAACAATTTCTTCGATATCAAGGAAGCCTGCAGTACGATTTGCAGATTGAGCTGCCAACCTAATCCAGCAAGTTGTTAGTACCGCACCTTTTTCTACACCACTTAATTTTTAGAGTATTTGTTTCCTTCATTCATCGTAAATTTATTTGAAGAGAATTTCTCTAAAAATTAAGTGGTGTAGAAAAAGGGGCGGTACTAACAATTTGCCGGATTTGATTGGCAGCTCTGTATCTATATCACCTTATCCTATTAATTAATGAGACTTGAGTAAGATTGCACTTTACTGTTCCATTGTTGTATAAAGTTTTAAAAAGAGACAAAAAAAAATTATTTTGTATGTCATGCAAGTTTTTTTTTTTTTTTTTTGTAAATTATTCGAAGATTCTTGAATTGATATATAAACCATACTCAATATCATTCTAATTAATATTCTGTAGTATTGTTAGCAGTACCTTCTCTTTCTCACCGGTATTTCTTTACATTATTCTATTTATTATTAAATCGCAATCGCATTAGGAAAGTATTAGTCTAAGAAATGAATGGTGTAAAAATAGGGCGGGACTAACGCCACTACGGGATATTAATGAGGATGTTTGTAAGTATGTATAAAATAATTATAACACACGCTAAGATCGTGAAAAATGACGCTTCAAAATAGCGACAACAACGTATAACTTCATTTCTTGAACGACTACATGTAGTATCTAGAGCTTCATTCAGAGGTTCCCATTAAAACGCAAGATCGCTAGAATCTAGCATGTTTTTTAATTTTAATTTTAATTTTGTTTTATTTTCACACATGAAACATTAACTTTGAAAAAAAAAATCCGTACATTTTCTGGGCCAATTTATTAAAATATTTTCGTCTAAAAAGTGGTCATTCAAAAAATCAATAATTTTGAAATGAAAACGTTTCATCTTTCATAAAAATCAACAAATTTAATTAGGCCCTTCACAGAAGTTGAATGTTTTTAAAAAGTTTTCAAAAAACTTGAATGAAAAATTTAAGTATTTTCCGGATTAGCTGCAAAATTATGATATATTTCTGCAATGAAACACTGCAAAAACTACAATTGGGTAAATAATTTTATATGGAAGGTATGTAAAAACGTTAGTTTCATTAATATGTAGTGCATTAACTGTCTATTTCAGTGTTTGACAGTAAAAAAAGAAAAATCTATATATTTAACCAATTATATGCGATCAAATTTAAATTATGCCAGTGAGTTGTACAATTAAACCTCATTAGTAATTCACATTAATTATTTTTTTTTTTAAGTATTTTTCTGTTTTTGCTTTCTTTATTGAAATCTCACTCGTTTCCTAAGTAAGGGTGATACATTCTCACACAGCTCAGAGGTGGAAAATTGACGTAGAACTCAAACAGGTATTTATGAATCAAATTATTATTATTTTTAAATCAAGAATTGTATGATAGAGAGAAGTTTTAAACAAATACTGGTATGAATTCTGTGCCAAGTTTCCACCCTGCACAGCTTTTATTTTTGATGATAATCCTTTTTATCATGAAATTAAAGCGAATTAAGTAAGCTTTACATCGAAATTGTTTTTGACTTTCTTTACAATGATTCTATTTTATACACTTTTAATTTTATTTTTTCTTTATTTTACTGCAAATAGATAAAAGAATATATAACCAGACTTACCTTTAAACACAAATATAAAATAAAAATTTACGCAACGTTGAAGATATCAATGTAAAAAAAAAGTGTTAAGTAAGCTCATTGCACCTTCAGTAGCGTTATGCGTACCGCCATATGTGCATCATCATCATATGAAGTTTAGAACTACCTACGTTGGTCAAGACAATCGTTTACTTCCGCCTGAATTTCAAAAAGCATGATTCGGTGTTACAGGATCATGCAATTTCGGTTTTCTTGAGGGTAGGAGTTAGTGCATAAAGACAAGACGGATTATTGCTACTATATGTGACAGAGGAGTGAATTCTAGAATAGAGAAGTAACCAACAGGAATTTAAGGAACTGGTTACATAATATTAGTCAATAGGAGATTGGATTAGGGAAAGCTATGTTAGATCATAGCCTCCTAAACTAGATGCCTGTCGCGTTGCTCGTAAACTTGGCAACAGTTCAAGCGGTAGATAGTGCCATCTGGTATAGATTGCACCACTTTTTAATTAAACAGCCACCAATAATTTTTAAAAGTGAGATTTGATATACGTAAGAGGCGGATAGAATCGAAGAAGCGTCGATCATATATCACTTTTAAAAATTATTAGTGGCTATTGGATAGAAAAGTCGCTCAATCTGTACCAGGTGGCGCTGTCTACCGCTTGAACTATTGCGAAGTTTATGATCAACGCGACAGGCATCTAGTTTAGGAGGCTATGATTAGATAGTAGGAAAGAAGTGAAAATCATAGGTGAAAATCAAGAATTTGTGGATTTTATGTACAGTTTCCAACAATAAGTGAAAGAGGATACATGAAAATCGCAATTAATAGGCTTTTTATGAATTTTTAAATGTGGAAATTTCGTGAAACGGGAGTTTTACAAATGTTTAGGCTGAATGATTATTTTACCTGAATTAAAAATTAAAAGATCGTAGCTGAATTAAAGTTAAAAGCATTCACTTTCGTATACACATATTGGAGCAAAAATCCATTCTATCATCCTGCACCGATCATTAAAATTGTTGGTAGAATAACTGTACTTTTAACTTTAATTCAATTAAAATAATCCGCAGGCTAAATATTTACATGAACTCGAACTTTTCAAATCTTTCCATATGTATATGTATAAATATATATTTATGAACCATAATAATAAATAGAGAAATAAATAAAAATATCGTTAACCCTTTCACGACACCATAATTTTGTTTTTCTGATGGGAAATTCCGCATGTAGTCATCATTCTTTCAGGTTACATTATTTTAGAGCAAGGTTCTATATATTGCAAATAAATACACATGAGAACTAAACTCTTTCCAATTAAAGAATTTGTATCCATAGTATTTTAATTATATAATAATAATTTTTTGGAAAATTCTTAAAAAATACACAGTTGCCAACATTTATTTCATTCAAGAGCATTTTTACCCTGCCTTTATTTCCCAACACTTTATTTTTAGAATATTGTTCTCCAATAAATAACTACGATAAAATTATTTTTTAAAAAAATGTACTTTTCATAAAAGTGATGTGGAATAAAGGCGGGGTAAAAAATGGTCCAGAATAAATTAAAATGTTGGCAAATCTAGAAATATAGTTGCATATAAATTGTTAATTAAATATCCACTGGCGGAGTTACAGGTTTTTCAAATGACGTAAATTAACATCAGGTATTGCAAAAAAGGTTATTTTCTGTCATAGTTGCTAACTTAGCATCTTTTGGCTAATGGAAAAATTTAATAGAAAAATTTATTTTATTTAAACAAATAACAGTAACGATTTTCACTGATAATGTAAAATAATATAGATACATACTTGCCAACCATCTTATTAATAACCGTACAATTATTAACGCCCTCTGAAAAAAACGACCCTTTTTTCACACCACTATATTTTTAGAGTAATTCTCTCCAAATGTTGATACGATTAAATAAGACTAAAATTATTCTAAAAAAATATTGGTGTGAAAAAAAAAAAAGCGGGTACTAAAAATTGCACGATTCATAATGAGATAGTTGGCAAGAATGTATATCTTTATATATATATTTCTTTTGTGCGTGTGTATGTCACTGAACTCCTCCTAAACGGCTGGACTGAGTTTAATGAAATTTTTTGTGTGTCTTCAGGTGGATTCGAGAAAGGTTTAGATATACAAATGAAAGTTGTAACTTAATTAGTTCTTTCTTAATTAATTTTTAACCAACTCTTTCAACAACTTTTCCACCTAGATGGCGTGAGTTGTTGTAAACACAATGTCAGAATTTATTTAATGTTGAAATGAAAAATGAATTTTTAACCGTATCTTACGAAGTGTTTAAAATATTTTTTCAAAGTTAATATTTTAGAATCGTAAACACGATGTCAGAATTCATTTAATGTTGAAATGAAAAATGAATTTTTAACCGTAAGTGTTTAAAATATTTTTTCAACGTTAATATTGTTAAAATGTTAAAATAAGTTAAAATGGTATATTCTTTTAAAAAATTCGTCAATATCCGACGGAGTTATTTTATGTTAAAATGAAAAATGAATTTTTAGGCCATTATTATTTGTGCAGATGGAAAATGTACTAAAAGTTTTCCGAAAAATTTCACGATCACAAATATTGACGGATATCCAATATATCGTCGAAAAAATCCCGATAATGGCGGACAATCTTATCATCTATGGCGGTCATCTGTGTCAACAACATAGATATTGACATTGATAACCGTTGGGTGGTCCCATATTCGCCTCTGCTGAGCAAAACATTCAATGCTCATATTAATAGCAAGAAATTCAAACTTCTTCACACACCATAAATTTTAAATCAGCACAACCGGTTTCGAAAGGACATAGCCTTTCTTCATCAGGTGCAAACACTTGCAAATGATTTGGAGGCAAAAGCAAGACTGCAAGCAGGACAAAATCCAGAGGGGGAGGAGCAACACAAACAACCAATAGGAAGCAACATGCAGGACAGGACCAATCAGAGAGGAACACACGTACACACACAGCACAAAATGAGGAGGGAGGAAAGGAGTAAACAATTATTATTTTTTTTTTCAATAACATTAAACTAATAAGTAAATTTAATAAAATTTGTCCATTAATTATTATTATTTTTATTTAAATTAGAATTATTTTATTATAACTAATATGATGTTATAAACATAATAAAGGAAATTATTTAATTGAATTAAACAAATTTTTCCAGGCTGTAGACAGCAAAGTGGAATCTGGATTTTGTCCTGCTTTCAGTCTTGCTTTTGCCTCCAAGGCAGTTGCACGTGTTTGCACCTGATGAAGAAAGGCTACGTCCTTTCGAAACCGGTTGTGCTGATTTAAAATTTATGGTGTGTGAAGAAGTTTGAATTTCTTGCTATTGTCTGTACGCCAGTTTTTTTAATTTATTTTTGGTGCTCATATTAATGTTCAGTTCTGCAGTTCAGTGAAGAGCATCAAATACATTTGCAAGTATGTGAATAAAGGCAGTGATATGGCTGTATTTCGAGTTGAAAATACCAATGTGAATGCTCCTCCGGTGAATAACAACGATGAAATAACACTTTACCAAATTGGCCGGTACGTCAGCTCCAATGAAGCTGTTTGGCGTATCTTTGGTTTCCCAATTCATGATCGGGATCCAGCAGTTCTTCATTTAGCCGTCCATCTTGAAAATGGCCAGCGCGTATATTTCACGAGCGAGACAGCGATTGATCGTGCTATAAATCCACCAAAAACTACACTCACTGAATTTTTTGAATTGTGTAATCGTGTGGATGCTTTTGGTGCTTTTGTACGGACATTACTCTATTCAGAAGTACCACGCTATTTCACATGGACTCCAACAAAAAAATGGATGCCCCGCAAGCAAGGCACGCCGATTGATGCATGGCCTGGTTTATTCAAATCAAACACCTTGGGACGAGTATTTACAGTCAATCCAAGGCAGACTGAGTGCTTTTATCTTCGACTGTTATTGGTTAATGTCATCGGCCCTTTGTCATTTCAAGATTTACGTAAAGTGAATGGACAACAGTATCCAACGTATAAAGATGCATGCCTTGCACTCGGCTTGCTGGAAGACGACAACCAGTGGGAGTGTATGCTTGCTGAAGTAGGACTGAACTGTACAGCAAAACAAATTCGTCTACTATTCGCTATAGTGTTGACTGCATGTTTCCCGGCCCGAGCAGAGACATTACGGGATAAATACAAAGATTCAATGACTGATGATATATTGCATCAACATCGTTCACGGTGCAACGATCTAACGATAGTATTCAGTGACGCTATGTACAATGAAGCATTTATTGCTATTGAAGATCTTTGCATTATCATTGCCAACTTACCACTCAGTCATTTCGGTATGCATTCAACAAATCGAAATGCATCTGATTTAATAAGCACTGAATTGAATCGTGAACTACAATACAATACTGTAGAAATGGCAGCGATTGTTGCTCGCAATGTCCCACTAATGAATGAAGAACAAAGAACCATTTACGACCGCATCATGCTCGCAGTTTTGGCAGGACAAGGTGGATTCTTTTTTTTTTTTGGAGGTGCACCAGGTGGAACTGGCAAAACATTCCTTATTTCGCTAATTCTCGCCGAAATACGATCAAATAATGGCATCGCATTGGCTGTTGCATCATCTGGCATTGCGGCAACTTTATTGGATGGAGGCAGAACAGCTCATTCATTATTTAAACTGCCACTAAATATTCAAAATAACCCAGACGCAGTGTGCAACATAAAAAAACAATCGTCCATGGCCACAGTGCTGAAATAGTGTAAATTTCTTATCTGGGATGAATGCACTATGGCACACAAACATTCGATTGAGGCGTCGAACAGGACATTGAAAGATATAAAAAACAACGACAAACTATTTGGCGGCACTCTGTTACTCTTTTCAGGTGATTTCAGACAACCACTTCCCGTTATTCCGCGTTCAACATACGCTGATGAGATCAACGCGTGCTTAAAATCATCGCCATTGTGGCGTAATGTTGAAAAAGTACAACTGAAATTAAATTTGTGCGTTCAAAAGCTTCAAGATCCATCCGCTGAAACATTCTCAAAACAATTGTTAGATATCGGCGATGGAAAAGTTACTACAGATGAAACTGGATGCATAAAATTACCGACCGATTTCTGCACAATCATTGATTCTCAAGATGCTCTTATTGACCAGATATTTCCCGATATACACAGACGATACACAAATCATGAGTGGCTGGCCGAAAGAGCAATTTTAGCAGCAAAAAATGTGGACGTCAACGAATTGAATCTCAAGATACAACATTTGTTACCAGGAGACTTGGTGTCATACAAATCTAATGATACAGTTTGCGATGCCACCGAAGCTGTAAATTATCCAACAAAGTTTTTAAACTTATTGGATTTACCAGGCATGCCACCGCATATTTTACAACTGAAGGTTGGATCTCCGGTTATTTTGCTTCGTAATTTGAACCCACAACGGTTGTGCAACGGCACGCGATTAGTCATAAAAAAATTAATGAAAAATGTTATCGAAGCCATCATTTTAAATGACAAATTCCGAGGTGAAAATATATTACTACTGCGAATCCCTATTATACCCACAGATGTGCCAATTCAATTTAAACGCCCCCGATTTCCAATTAGATTGGCATTTGCAATGACTATCAATAAGTCTCAGGGCCAAACGATGTCTGTCTGTGGCTTAGATTTGAGCACATCATGTTTTTCACACGGACAATTATACGTGGCTCTCGAGTGGGCAAACCATCCAGTTTGTTTGTATTGGCGAAAGATGGGATAACAAAAAATATTGTACACTCTGTTGCATTAAGGCATTGATATTGTTTTTTAGCAATATTGTTATAAGTAGCGATATGTATATAATTTTAAAGAATCAATTTTAATAAATTAAAAAGATAAATGATTGGTGTTTTGTTATTTTTATATTCTTTCACCGTTCACAGCGCTCCATACATCTTCCACTTATATACCACATCCTTACACACTTACAATAAGTTAGTTATTTTTTTCTAGTAAAATATTCTCTAGAAATAATTTATATGACAAAACAACGTTTGTCGGGTCAGCTAGTATATATATAAAATTTTCCCGGTAGCAAAATGTGCACAGTTGGCGACTATACTTCCCATTTTGCTTTACACTTTTTTTTTAATTGTTAGAAATATTGCATAAAATTTAAGTATATCCTTGTTTTTCACTATCCATTTATGTAATTTTCTATTGGTTAACACACAGGGGTCGTACTCTCAGCCCTATTTTCAGGACACTTCTTCTAGATGAGAAATTTCTGCCTTTAATTATACCACAATTTGCATGTCGTAATTTCTATTCTAATTAATAGGGACATATTACTTTAAATATACCTTAAAGATTCTGAATTAAATTAGTGGTGGTAAAGAGGATGGATATATTTATTCCTGAAATTTTCGTGAAATACGGGCGGAGAGAAAAACCCCTTCTAACACATCCAGTTTTTTAACCATCTGACCGTCGTTACCGACAGATATATTCGGTGACTGACTTGTTAATTGCTGATTTTGATAACGAAAACTGAACTACTGTTTTTTTTGTAATTGAAAGTACTCTGCAAATGACAAGAATACTTAATACATATTTGTAGCTAGTATTCTTACTGGATAAAAAACTATTATTTAATAGTAACTTCCAGCGCATTAAATAATAGTAATTTTATATTTGTGATAAATTTGTTTCATAAATGGAGATGCCAAAGCTCATGCTTAAATCAGGCGACTTAGTATCTAGAAATTTAAAAGGGATAAAATTGTTTATATTTTCAATGCTATCATTATTTTCTAATGATAATCTATATCCCACGTAATCGCTAATAAGGGACAGTAAAAAACTTCTCTACGTTGATAGTTTTAGAATGAAAAGTTGAATTATTTCATCCTTGTAAAAAATAACATATATTTAACATAGGGAACTTAAACAAATGATCTTACACCGTAAATAATTCTAAATGTTTTGTATCTCTATGCTTTATTGACTCATGTTCCATGCTGAATGACAAAATAAACTTATTCTGTATCAAGGAAGTCTGCAGTTTGATTTGCAGATTGTTGAAGTTAAAAATGCATTGGGTGTATTACTTAGATTTAAATGTTACAATTTTTTTCTATCTCGCTATATTTTTCAATGGGAAAATTATTTTTTTCTATTGTTATTATGGCATACTTAGCAAAGAGGAAGAAGTTTTAATATCACATACCACTGAATTGGATATGAATATTGATACGAATTTGAAAGTTTGTGAGTAATCGAATTTATTGCACCATGTAAAAATTACGACGAAGATTGTCTTGATTCTTTCTTACTGCATTATGAAATAGTTAAAAAATGTATTTGAAATTCATTTTTTTTAATTACTTAAGATTAACTTCTACACACAAAAACATTTTTTTTTTAACTCTCTATTAGCACAACGCGTGGCATATTTTATGAAGTGAAGCAGCATCCTTGGAGTTAACAACTTTATTGTATTTGATAATATTTACTGCCTCTGTTATTAGCAGGTCTTGAAAGTCTCGAGGGGCTGAAATAACTCCGGACTGGGTCCACATAGGAATAGCATCAGGGTGTTCGTTAAGAAAGTCTACTAGAATTGAACTTTTTTTCGCTTTAACATTACGAATGTGTTCAGTAATTCTTGCTTTAAGTGTGCGACGTGTTTGCCCAATGTAGTAAAACAGTTCATCATTATATTTGATAGGGATTTTATAAACCCCTCCAGAAGGTCTGTTGATACACGTTATGATATACTATGTTATTTTACGTAAATTTAATCTATGCATTCCCTTCTCTTCCCCCTGTACTATTAAAAACTTAGTTGTTAATGACAGAGATATCAACAGACCTTGTGTAGGGGTTTATTAAATCACTATCAAATATAATGATGAACTGTTTTACTACATTGGGCAAACACGTCGCACACTTAAAGCAAGAAATTACTGAACACATTCGTAATGTTAAAGGGAAAAAAAAAGTTCAATTCTAGTAGACTTTCTTTACGAACACCCTGATGCTATTCCTATGTGGACCCAGTCAAAAGTTATTTCAGCCCCTCGAGACTTTCAAGACCTGCTAATAACAGAAGCAGTAAATATTATCAAATACAATAAAGTTATTAACTCCAAGGATGCTGCTTCACTTCATAAAATATGGCACGCGTTGTGTTAATAGAGAGTAAAAAATAAATAAATAAATAAATAAATAAATACTGAAAATGATATTGAAATGAAAAATTTTTATGGTAACTGTAACTTTCAAAATATTTTTTATTGTAACCGTAACTTTAAACCTTTTGAATTGCTTTATTTATATATTGCTGGTTCTATGCAACGCAATTACACCTGATGATGCTATTATTATGATAGCGAAAAGCTTTGTGTAGTTTATTAATAAAAATATTGTATCTACGTGCTTTAAAGTGATTTGTTACCATTTAGGTATTATTATTATTATTATTATTATTTATTTATTTTTTAATATCAGATATTAAGCGCTAAAATAAAGAAATATAATTATTTTTTAATTTAACTTAGAAATAATAATCCTAGTTTAAAATACATTTTAATAGTTTGTATCAAATATTTAAAATACATTTCTTAATAAGAAACAAAATTTACATAGCTGCAAATATTCTATCTGAATTTAAAAGTAGTATTAAATATTAATGATGCATGTTGTCCAAATGTCATTAAATAAACATAATTTGAAATCATACATCAGAAAGTTGAAATTCAGATGAAGGATCTTTTGAATATATAAAAGTAGTATTTATACAATAAAGCGGAGTTTTATTCAAAATCACACACTTGGTTTGGTTTTATAATGAAATACTTCTCGTACTTTAGAAGATGGGGAGAAATTATATCTGAATTTATTTTCTAATTATAGTTAATGTTATTTAATTTATTCGAATTTCTATAATTCAAAAATAATTATAATTAAGATTACCAAAATAAATTGACTAAATATATCATATTTGAAAAGAACTTTGAAATATATGAATAAGCAGCATTTTATATAGTACTACAATGATATTTAGTTAGTAAATTATTAAAATTATACAACATAAAATATTAGTGCTGTAAGTATAAATATTATTTTTAGTATTGCGTTAACATATTTATTATGTAATAAACAGAATACAATCAAACAGAAAAACATTTATCACTTTTCCAAAAATTAAAATAAATAAATAAATAAATAAAATTTATCTTAATGTAAAGTGAAAAAATCTTATTTCATGTATTTTAGAAAAATGTTATTATTATTATTATTATTATTATTATTATTATTATTATTATTTTCTGAAACTCAAATATCGCATCGCGAAACTTCAAAGTTTACTTTTACGTATAAAAGCTGTAAAATTTAATGAAAATATTAGGTAGGTTAATAATAATATTAATAATAATGTTTTTTGAATAATTTATTTACCAATTATTTGATAACGTCATTACTATCAGATGGAGATCGTCTACACTTTCGCTACAATTATTTAATTTCCGTTAACATTTTCGCGACTGCATGTTTTTGTTTTTTTCACATTAATGCCACCTGTGGGCGTTATTCTCCCCAGATACAATATTTCAGAATAAATTTTTTCGTATTCACATATATATTACAAACGGATATACATTATAGTCATACTCTTTCTAATCAAAGCGTTTATATACATAATATATTTATAGTAGAATTATAATATTGGGTATATTTTTAAGAAATAAAAAACACACAAATTGCAAAAGAAACTCCCACAGGTGGAGTTAGAGATTTTTAATTGACGTGAATCTACGTCAGCGATCGTGAAAGTGTTAATATTATTCTGTTTAATAAAAAGGTAATTTAAAAATACAATAAGTTTTCCTCAGGGGTGCAAGAGTTTCCGTATCAAGACGAAACACGTGCACCCGTATATTTTTATCAATGATTTGTATCATATTTCTGCAGTCATTTATTGCGATTCACATGGCTGCCAAGTTTTTTAATTTATTACGGAATGTTGTTAGTCCCACCACTTTTTCACACCGTAATAATTTTAGAGAATATTTCTTAATAGTTAATAGTAATTATATATTAACTCTTTGCGGCGCAGGGTAATTCGAAGTATTTAAATTTCACTGCCACCGTAATTTACGAATAAAACTAATTTTTTCTTTTAAATGTTAGGTTTAAAACGGGGCCTTTTCTGCTATGATATAAATGTAAGTTTTTGCTAAAAAATTTCCGGGATGAGTCTTCGCACTTGAGATTTAAAATTAGTTGTTCCATCAGCGAGACCACTGCGACGGAAAGGGTTAAAGAAAATTTTTCTACAAAGATTACTGTGTAGAAAAAGGGCGGGGCTAAGAACATTCTGGAATAAATTAAAACAACTTGCTAGCTATGGCCATTGAGTATAACAGAAATTATTGATAAAGAGTACTAGTGACAGTTTATTTTTATTATTTATTATTTATTTATTTATTTATTTGAGACTGAAACTCTTGCACTTCTGGGTTTCCTGTTCGGAAATGGTGGCAGAGAAATCAAACGGATATCTCTTTCTACTGCTGATAGGTCTTAGCGAAAAGTCGAGTTCATTAAATTACGATAATCCTGCGTATGACACCGTTGATAGAATTTGTAATTAAGATGTAAATGCATATTTTTTATGTAATAAACAATAGCTCACAATATAATCTATCGTAAGCGTGGCGATTTTTTAGTGCTTATGTTAGTTCTATTTAATAACAGAAATTATGGTTTTATTTAAGCCAAATATTTTCCTGAAGGAATGATAAAATCAAAGAGACTTGATGGCTCTGAGGAGTTAAACTTACTAACCATGTTGCAACCTCCACTTTAATTTAATGAAGTCTTCTTCACAGAACCTTTCTATAGTTGAATTGTTGTACTGAGTGCTATAACAATTAAAAACCTAATAGAAGTAACCTCTAACTAGTTAGTTGCAAGATATGAATGAAACAGTGCGTTTTTAAGGTTTCCACTTGGCAGCAATGTAATCTTTCCGCTAGGATCAATAGAACAATGTAAATATTTTCTTTATCTTTACGTGTAAAATGTTCATGTAACATTCATTTGGCTCTAGAATTCCTGAGGTAAGTGCGAGATTTAATTATTTTATGCATTCCAGTAAAAAAGGTCGCATTATCATTCTATGTCGCTAACCATTATTATTCTATAAACGCAATTCATATAAATAATGTCAAATAAATTTTGGTAGCATTACTATACCCAGACTATCATCCGAATGATTGATATCTGTGTGGAAAACACATGACATTCACATCAAATTGCTATTCCATATGAGAAGCTGTCGCTTTTGGATGTCCCAAGGAGAATAGTGCTATTGTATCTCTCAGCGTAAACAGAATGAACGTCGAAACGTCAATAATGGCAAGGAAACAAACTAATGGGACGAGAAATTAGCAAAATTATATGACTTGATCCAGAAAACCACTTCCTCGTACTTACAAATATACAGAAGAAATGTGCATACTGTAAAGGGAAAAATGTGACGAATGTATTAATATTCCACATTATTGTTAGCCCCGCCTTTTTTTTCACACCAGTATCTTTTTAGAGTATTTTTCTTCTTATTTAATCATAATTGCGCTCGGAGAATATTACTCTAAAAATTTACTGATGTGAAAGAAAAAAAAAAAAGGACGGGACTAGTAACACTACGGAATATTAATTAGGATGTTGGCAAGTATGTATATGGGCAAAATTAATGTCCATTACAGGTATTTCATTCTATACTCCATAAAAACTCAATAGCATCACAAACTATTTTTTTTATGTTATTTATTACCGTTCGTTGCGTAAGAAATAGTATTGTGGGTATTGAAAAAGCATTTGCTAATGTTCCAAAAATTGAACGGTATATAGTTTCTATACTAATGCGCAGGAAAATTTAAAACGACATTTTTCTTACATATATAATTGTTAATAAAAATCAATTCCTGATATCATATTAATATATTTCATTTTTGAAAAATATAAGACAAGAGTTTTGTCATGTAATGGGTTAAAAATGTTAAACCTTCAAAGTATTACATTTGGTATGTAATTTTTAAATATTCAAATGCTTAGCTTACACAGCTGCCAAATGTTATGATTTTTGAATACCAGATTTTTTTTTTTTTTTTTTGTTATTGATATATATTTTAAACTTACTAGCAGGCTTTGCCCGCTTCGCTGGCCACTAAATTTAAAGGAAACTCTTTTTTATATAGCTTTATAAAAATAAAATAAAATAAATTACTGAAATTGTTCAAAAGTTCGCTCCAGGTCCCTGCTGCATTCGGCAGCAATTTGGTCATCCACTGCAACTCGGGCGCTTGTCCCTATTACCTGCGACAATAGTTTACCAATTAGCTTCCATTTAGGTGCTTATTATATAACAGTTTCGAAATAGATAGTATCGAAAAAATTGGAGTTTCCCTTTTATATTTGAATCTCAGTTACATGTGAACAACACTATACGTGTTGTTCACATGCAACTCGGACTGGACTCAAATGTAACTGGGTTTAGACAACATAATATTTGCTTTTACGCTATTTCATATGTTTATTTTGTTTATCCAATCAACCATTAAATGACAGCAATTTCAAGCCAAATATTACAATATGCTGTGACCGGCTACGTCTGTCGCATGAGACAATTAATTTTTTGTGTTTATATATAATTCATGGGTTGTAAACCTGGTAGTACAGCCTTAGTTCTCTTTGGCGACTTTTGAATTTTTGTCACCATTTTAGACTTAATCCATTGTAACAATAAGACTTAATACCTTGTAACAATATGCTATGGGCGCTATTTCTGCCATATTTTAGACAACTAATCTTTTTATGGTTATATATATTTCCCATTAAACATATTTTTATTTATTTATTTAAATATTAATTTGAACTTTTCAAATATTTCTGTTCGACAGCGTGCAAGTGCAGTAACACACAGAGGCTCATTTGTTTGTATGATAAATTAGCATAATGATTATTATATAAAAAAATAAATAAATAGGTAAACATTATCGTGTTGCACAACTTTATTATGTTGCTCCACTGGCGTCTTTTGAATTTTTATCGCCATATTAGCGATGGATTTTTTTTTTTTTTTTTTTTTTTTTTTTTTTGTATGAAAAGGGGGAGACTATTTTGCTAATAATTTTACCAGACTCTTTTTTGTTTATACATAAGAATCCTTTATATTTTGCATATATTTTTAATGGTGTTTAGGTTTAAAATAGTGCTTGTTGAAATAAATTTCCTATCTTTAAAACTGCATTTGTTCTGTAAATTTTGTGTAAAAATAAATCATTTATGTTTTTATATATTTGATGCGCTACTTAGATTAAAATGGCTGTTGCTATATTAAATTTCTTGTCGAAAAACGTTCGGTGTACTTCAACACCAAAATTTAAAAAATCGCCCAGCAGGATCTGTTAATGAAACTGATAAAATAAAAATAAGGTTCATAGAGTTTAAATAATCTATTTAAAAAAACTTTTAAAACCCAAATTATTAATGTATCGTATCACATACATAGATATAGTAATAATATATAGATTGATCATTGGGGAGAAAAAAGTGATTCATTTTCACTCGGGAAAAGACGGCGATTCTACCAAAAGATGGCAGTCTTTCCCCGAGTGAATACACACGGGAATACACACGAATGTTTTAGCAAATAAAATTCATGAATAATTTATTTACTAAAGGTGAATGAAAAGCTCCAGATATAGTTTCAAATTCATTCTTCTTTTTTTCCTTTTTTCCTTCAATAACACTTAATGGCTGATTCCAAAGCTTTTTTTTCGGCATCAAAAATCTTTGCACGATATTATGGGAATGATAGATCTGCATATATTATTATATCTATGATCACATAATTCTTTTCGAAGATAGAATAAAACTTAATTTGAAAAAAATAATAATAATAACTTTTGTTTATTAACCAAAATAATTGATGAAATTTGAAATGCAAGTTGGTCTTGTGGGGTACAGGCTGTATATTATATTTTTGTGTTCGTGAGAGAAAATTTAAAAGAATTTGAAAACTGCAATTTTTAATCCCAATTAAAAATCATGTGACTTAATGTGAAGCAGATTTTTCATTATTTTTCTCCTAACGGTTTCCATACAATCTTCTGCTGTTGCTACCTAAAATTCATACTTTAGTTAATTTTAAAAAATCTAATTGTCCGATTGATAAGCTGTTTAATGCATCGGATTTACAAAAAATTTCCCTTTCATTTGCTATCTTATTTGTAACGATGCGACTGATATTTCTAATTTATTTTCTTATCTTTCTGATTTATTTTCCTCATTTTAAATAAATGTACAGTTTTTATTTATTTATTTATTATTATTATTTTTTTTAATTATTATTATTTTGTCGAAAAAAAATGGCAACAATTAAATTATGTATAAAATTTTAAAATTTAAATGACTTATTTATCTGAAATTAGAAGGTTATTATTTTCACATTTTAATTAATTAAGAAAAAACTAATCATCCGATTGATAAGCTGTTTAATGCATCGGATTTACAAAAATTTTCCCTTTCATTTGGTATTTTATTTGTAACGATGCGACTGATATTTCTAATTTATTTTCTAATCTTTCTGATTTATTTTCCTCATTTTAAATAAATGTACGTTTTTCTTTTTTTTTTTTTCTTTTTTTCTTTTTTTTTTTTTTTTAATTATTATTATTTTGTCGAAAAAAAAAATTGGCAACAATTAAATTATGGATAAAATGTTAAAATTTAAATGGCTTTTTTATCAGAAATTAGAAGGTTATTATTTTTACATTTTAATTAATTAATAAAAAACTAATCAAAAATTCGAAAATCTGACTTCGATGTGCACAATGACCCTTCGGGGGGCACTTTTGTGTTAAATCTCGTGACTGTCCGAGCTACCGTTTTCGAGAACAGTGAAATATACAAATATTGCTCACTGTCGGGGAGGAGGAGAAGGAGAAGGTGCGCACATCGGAACTGATTTAGAACGGCGCTGAGCAGTTTTGTTTCAGTCGTTTTTCGAATCCGGACGAGGTACAAGGTATCTCGGAACAATAGAATCTGAACTATTAAAAATCTTATAATCGTATTCATAATATTTCCATTCATCATTCTTAAATATTAATAATCAATATTAAATCAGTCATGTATCAAATAAAGTGTAGTTTCAAGGATATCGTAGGTTTCAGAGTCTATGTATTGGCAGTTCTAGTTTTACTAATCCCGGACTGCTGGCAGAGGGGTAAGTAGATTTAAACTTATTCTCATTTAATTATATGCTGATTTGTCTTTAAGTAAGAGTTGAAAATTTTGAATTTTTAAATAAATGAGTTAGCAATCCTTAATCCGAGATACTAAATTTAATCAACCCTAATTCGAAATGCATAAATTGATTTAGTCGAAATTCTATGTTGGCTGCAAAGCCATAGTGGTCCGTCGATTCACGGAGGCTTAATTACCTATTAATTAGATAATTAATCTTAATTCGTTAAATTATAAAAAAAAAAAAAAAAAAAAAATTATAAAGTGAAAAAATTCTTTTGTTTACGTAGGATTAAATTATCTGTATAAGAACTTTAAAGTAAATTAAAATTAATTTGTGGAAATAAATCATTAATACAAAGTTAAATTTAAATTGTTTTGATATAAAACGTAATTCAAAGTAGTTTCGTTTTCATGCATACTTAAAAGTTTTGTTTTGAGAGAAAACGTAATTCAAAATAGTTTGGGTTTCAAACCGGAAGTTTTGGTTTGGAATTTCAGAAATAAACTTTCATGTTAAGTAATTGTTGAATAAATGAGAGTATGAGAATGAAAAGGGTGCTTTTAATATTTTATTAGTTTATTTATTTCAGTAAAAAAAAAAAAAAAAAAAAAAAGAACTATTCTTTTATGTGTGTTTCTTTTCATTTGTTCTTATATTTTTTGTTTTGTTTTACTTCCTGATCTGCAGAATAATAATTTAATTCAATCGATTAATTCATATTTAAATTTAATTGTTTGTAATTAGTTTACTCATAAGATGGGTAGAAAGGGAAAAACGAGGGCGAATGACACCGAACAGAGTGCGTTGTTCCCAAAATCTAATGAAGTGATAAAATTTGAAAATGTAATTAAAGAAATAGAATTTATAAAATCGAAAGTCAATGATTGTGATAAAGGCGATCAAGCCAGATTAAAAATCTTAAAAGATAAGGTAAATGCACTGGAGGTTAAATTCGAGGATATAGTTACAAATTTTTCCGAAGAGGAAAACGATGAAAACTCTGAAGTGGTGTTAAAGAATAGGGACACTCTGTTAGAATTATCCGTTGTATTAGAGGGTAAATCGCAATCAAATACTCCAAATGTAAATAATGATGCATGTACCAAACCCGGGACTTCTGTTAATTCGCATATTAGTCTTCCCAAACTTGAAATTCCTTATTTTTACGGGGATAATGAATCTTGGTTGTCATTTAAAAATTTATTTAAATCATCTATTCGGGATAATGACAGCCTTAGTGAGGTTGAAAAGCTACAATACCTCCAATCGTGTGTAAGAGGTAGTGCATCAAAACTTATTCGTGGATTTTCGTTACAATCGGAAAATCTTAAACACTGTTGGGAAATTCTTACTCAGCGCTACGAAAATAAACGTCAATTAGCTATAACTCAAATAAATAAAATCTTTTCAGTAAAAGTAAACAAAGCGGATGATCCTAAATCGTTTTTCAATTTAATAGATACTTGTAACGAAGCGGTGCGAAATTTATCGACCCTCGGATTGGAATCTAATCCTCTTAGCGATCTTATTCTTATAAATTTCATGATTTCAAAATTGGATTCATCCGTTAGGCATAGGTGGGAGCTCAGTCTAGAGAATACGCAAACTATTCCCGATTTAAATTCGTTTCGTACATTCATAGAAAGGGAAGCTTCGAGTCAAACAAAGCTTGAAAATAAACCAGGAATGTTTAAGAAGCCAGTAGAAGGTAGTAGTGTAAAAAAATCTTGTGTCAATAATTCAATACTAGTCAAAGAAAATAAATGCGTCGCCTGTTCTCAAGTACATCAATTGTTTAAATGTCCCAAATTCAATCGAATTAGTGTTCAAGAGCGATGGGACTTAGTTAAATCAAAATCACTGTGTGAAAATTGTTTGCGAACTAATCATCAAGTGCGTCAATGTAGAATTAATATTAAATGTAAAGTATGTGCAGGTTCACATCACACTCTTCTGCACATTTATACACAGAATTCTGCAGATCAGGGAGGCGGCCTTGTTACTACGTCGGTGGCCAATAGTTCACAATCTAATGCAAATTTTAGTAACCTAAAGGTGTTATTGGCTACTGCCCTTATAAAGGTTAGGTCACCTAACGGCAAAATTATTCAATGTCGGGCGTTAGTTGATAGTGCCTCACAAAATAGTCTCATAACAAAGGACTGCGTTGAGAAGCTAAATTTGCCTTTGTTTGGCACTTCTCATCGACTTATAGGCATAAACGGTCTTTCCGCAGAAACTGTTTTAAATTTTACGGAATTCTCATTCTCGCCATATTTCGCTAACGAGTATAGGAACTTAAAAGCGCTAGTAGTAAATAGGGTTACTGCCCCTCTGCCGAATTTCCGGGTGCAAACGACGTCTTGGCCACATACAAACAATCTTCAATTAGCTGATATGAATTTCTTCAAGCAACAACCCATCGAAGTTTTATTAGGTGCAGATATTTTTGCGTCACTAATTTGTGGCACACCGATATCGGGTAGGCCAGGAGAACCATCTGCCATTCCCAGTTCACTTGGGTATTTACTCAGTGGCCCCCTCTCAAGGGATGGAATGGAACCAGAATCAACATATAGCTCATCGTTACACTGCCTTAACTTGAACGATTTTTTTGACAATCAGCCCATAATATCTTCTAAGAGTGACACCGAAGCCGATCCGGCAGAGGAACTATATAAATCTTCCACCAAGCGCAACCCCGAAGGTCGCTATGTTGTAAAATTACCCCTCCATGATGAGATAGATTTGGGGGAAAGTGCCAACTGTGCACTAAAAATGTTTAAGAAACTGGAAAATCGATTTGCGCAGAATCCCAAACTAAAAAAGGAGTATGCTCAGTTTATGTGTGAGTACTCCGATCTAGGTCATATGACTTTACTAAGGGCTGAAGAGCTTAATCGCCAACCCAATTATTATATGCCCCATCATGGAGTTATAAATGAAAATAGTAGCACTACAAAACTACGGGTAGTGTTCAATGCGTCGGCCTTAACTACAAATGGCAAATCCCTGAACTCCTATTTGTACAAAGGGCCAAAACTCCAATCCAGTATTTTTAGCAATCTAATTAGATTTCGTTTAAATAAAGTCGCCCTCTCGAGTGATATCGAGAAAATGTTTAGGCAAGTTCTAGTCGCAGAGCCTGATACAGACTTTCAAAGAATAGTTTGGAGGGCCAATGTTTCAGATCCACTCAGAGTGTATAAATTGAACACTGTTACTTATGGCACAGCCTGTGCTCCATTTTTAGCCCTGCGTACCATATTACAGTTATTAAACGATGAAGAACCCAATTTTCCCGTAGCTGTGCAGGCTGCCCGCAACAACCTGTATATGGACGATTTCCTTGGAGGTGCTGAAACAATCGAAGCCGCTCAATCATTGGTCACAGACCTTCAGGCATTATTTAATGCTGGGGGCTTCAAGCTGCGAAAATGGGCTTCAAATTATGTGGAAGCTCTAGTTCAGGTCCCAGAACCTTTAAAATCAACAAATCAGGAATTATCCTTAAACCCCGATCAATCCCAACGTATTTTAGGACTAAACTGGAATTTAACATCGGATACACTGCAGGTTGGCGTCAACACAGAAGAAAACGTTAAAACTAAACGACAATTATTGTCCGTAATTGCACGCATCTTCGACCCTTTGGGTCTGTTATCCCCTGCCACTATTCTTTTAAAATTGCTTCTACAAGATGTTTGGAAGCTAAAACTTGGTTGGGATGATCCTTTACCACCAGACATTCAAACCAGGTGGAACGAATTTTATGAAAAAATTGCTTCCTTTAAGGCCATGTCAGTACCCAGATTTTTAGACCTGAAGTCTGAACCTATTTTCCAGATTCTGGGATTTTGTGATGCGTCAACAAAGGCATATGCTGCCGTAATTTATATACGCCCAAGTCAGAACTCATCTTTAAAATTGATTGCAGCTAAAACCCGTGTAGCTCCTTTAAAACCCATTACCTTGCCTAGGTTGGAGCTATGCGCGGCTGTATTACTCTCGGAACTTTTGGCAGTCGTCCAGAGCTCGCTGGATTATCAGGTTGAGGACATTCTCCTATGGACAGACTCAACAATCGCCCGTAGTTGGATCTTAAATCCACCCTTAAAGGGCAACACATATGTCCTACACCGAGTAACCAAAATTAGGGCTCTCACAGACCCCACATCATGGCATCACTTACCAAGCAAACTTAACCCAGCAGACTGTGCAACCCGTGGGCTGTTACCCGACAAATTACACCACTTTAACTTGTGGTGGTCTGGACCTGATTGGTCAAAGATTCCGGTCTCAGATCATGAGTCCAAGATTGCTACCTCAGTCCCATGTACAATTGTGGGAATTCCTGGACTAATAGAGTCAATTCCAAAGCAAGAATCCGTTATAGAGGATTTGGTTTCAAAATTTTCATCAAGTAATAAACTTTTTCGTGTAATTGCATTTATGAAGCGATTTATAAATAATATTAGAAATGCTACAAAATTGAAAGGACCAGTCTCAGTACAAGAAATTTCAGAAGCTAGAAAAATTGTTATTAAATTCGTCCAACAAAGGTCCTTTGCTTCAGAAATCGCCCTTTTGCAGCGCGGCCAACCCGTGGCAAACAGCAGTAAACTGAAAAATCTCAATGTGTTTCTTGATTCAGAAAATCTATTGAGAGTGGGAGGTAGAATTGATAGAAACATCACTCTGCCCTATGATACTAAACATCCAATACTCATACCTAAGAATCACCCTTTTACATCGACATTAATAAGACATTTTCACACGTATAGTCTTCATGGAGGTGTCGACCTAGTATTAAATCTCATTCGCCAGTCTTACTGGATTCCTGATGGTAGATCCACTGTGAAAAAAGAGCTTCGTAAATGTGTCACATGTGCCAAAGTCCAACCGACCCCAATTCAACAAATGATGGGTGACCTTCCCAGGGCAAGAGTCAACCCTTGTAGACCATTTCAACATGTTGGCCTTGATTATGCAGGCCCTATTCAAACAAAGTGTGAACATAAACGAACAAAAACAAAATTTAAGTCCTATATTTGCCTATTCATCTGCATGAGCACCAAGGCAATTCATCTCGAATTAGTCACGAGCTTAGCAACTGAACATTTTTTATATGCCCTACAAAGATTCATAGCGCGTCGAGGCTATCCTACTGACATTTATTCTGACAATGGACGCAACTTTGTTGGTGCCCATGCCCATTTGAAGAAACTCGTGACACTTTCAAAAACCAACACTATTCAGGAATTTGTCGCAAATAGACAAATTCATTGGCATTTTATGCCACCTTACGGGCCTAACTTTGGCGGCCTATGGGAATCTTCCGTTAAATTGGCCAAACGCCATTTACTTAAAGCATGTAAAGGCAGTTGCCTATCGTTTGAGGAGTGTGCTACGATTCTAACTAACATTGAAGCCTGCTTAAATTCACGACCCTTAGTCCCACTTTCCACCGAGCCCCATAATTTCTTAGTGCTTACACCAGGACATTTCTTAATTGGGGCTCCGCTTCTCCAGCTTCCTGAACACTCTTTTAACCAAACTAATCCATTGTGTACCAGTTTTTCTTCCAGGTGGAAACTCGTCCAGCAGATCAAGAAGCAATTTTGGAGTACATGGGCCAAGTCTTATTTGACGTCACTCCAATCAAGAGAAAAGTGGACGAGCGGCAATACACATCTGCAACCTGGTCAGCTAGTCCTGGTCTTGGAACCTCAATTCAGCCAGCACACTGGACCCTTGCCCGAATTCTGGAAGTCCATCCTGGTGAGGATGGCATCATTCGAGTTGTGAGTCTGAAGACACCATCTGGAGTCATCAAACGACCGGTGAATAGAGTCGCCAGTCTGCCATGCTCAGCCCCCCCCCGGAGGATGTCGGGGAGGAGGAGAAGGAGAAGGTGCGCACATCGGAACTGATTTAGAACGGCGCTGAGCAGTTTTGTTTCAGTCGTTTTTCGAATCCGGACGAGGTACAAGGTATCTCGGAACAATAGAATCTGAACTATTAAAAATCTTATAATCGTATTCATAATATTTCCATTCATCATTCTTAAATATTAATAATCAATATTAAATCAGTCATGTATCAAATAAAGTGTAGTTTCAAGGATATCGTAGGTTTCAGAGTCTATGTATTGGCAGTTCTAGTTTTACTAATCCCGGACTGCTGGCAGAGGGGTAAGTAGATTTAAACTTATTCTCATTTAATTATATGCTGATTTGTCTTTAAGTAAGAGTTGAAAAATTTGAATTTTTAAATAAATGAGTTAGCAATCCTTAATCCGAGATACTAAATTTAATCAACCCTAATTCGAAATGCATAAATTGATTTAGTCGAAATTCTATGTTGGCTGCAAAGCCACTCACTTAATAGTATAAAAAAAATTGGCAACAATTAAATTATGTATAAAATGTTAAAATTTAAATGGCTTTTTTATCAGAAATTAGAAGGTTATTATTTTTACATTTTAATTAATTAAGAAAAAACTAATCAAAAATTCGAAAATCTGACTTCGATGTGCACAATGACCCTTCGGGGGGCACCTTTGTGTTAAATCTCGTGACTGTCCAAGCTACCGTTTTCAAGATCAGTGAAATATACAAATATTGCTCACTTAAGAGTATAAGATAAATCATAAGACTTATAAATCATAAAATTCATCTACTAGAAAAGTTCATAAAATAATTCTATAAAATGTACCGAAGACATCCGTACGGAGCGGTGGCACGTTACTTGGATGAATATTACAATTTTATTTTTTAATGCCACTATATTGTTAGAAGATCAATCTATTTGTTCAGTTGCACTTGTTTTAATTTTTGTAAAAAGCAGTTGCTTTGATATAAAATTAGTGATGCTAAAATCGAAAATTATGGTATTCATCTGGTAATCTTGCCTCCTCATTATATGGGAGTCTACTGTATTGGTATTTTAAAATCATAATATTTGGCAGCATATATAACATATTCTCTAACTAGAGGGTTTTCTGTAATTAATTCAAGGGGATATCTTAATTAAATTTAATGCAGCATATTTGCTATCTGGCAACTATATATATGAAGCAAGATATAAAAATTTCTTACAACATTTTTAAACATGCTAAAATTTTAAATACAGGAAGATAAAATTTACGATTACTATTATAAAACAGAAATATATATTTTAAATTAGAGCGCTTCGCCCCTACTACCTTTGTTCCAAATTCCCGTCCTTTTTTCAGGGCACTCTCAGAGATGAAAACTTTACTCCTTTTTTGCCACCACAAATTTTATGAAAAATATTTATGATATTTTTAAGGTAATGTGTGAGGATTAAATAGCATACAGTTTATCGTATAAAAATACTGGTAGCAATAAAAGCCGTGTCTGAGCTTGTCCTGAAATAAGAGCGGAGAGTACGACCCCTGCCCGCAGGAACTTCGCCACCATCTCGTTTACGTAATCAAACACTTGCTCGACTTTAAAACAGGTCCAAGGCCCCACATCAAAGGGAAGAATATTTTTGATGCGTAATATGACTCGGTATTATTATTTAATTATGTTTAATAAGAATATGACTCCAATTGAGAAGAGGCCTAAGGAGAGATGTGAAGAGAGATGTGAAAGGGAAGAACATTTATAATGTGAAATATGAATTGGTATAATTAATATTTAATTACGTTTATTAAGGGTTTAGTCGGGGTCAATTTACTTTGCCATTGGTATATAATAGTTGTAAAAGAAATCATGATACTGAAAATAAATAAATAAAAATAAATAAGAATAACAAGAATAAGAATAAAACGTAAATAAGTAAGATTAAATAAATAAATAAATAGTTTTCGTCTTGTACTTTTTTTTCTATCGGAAATTAAAAAAAAAAAAAAAAGTTTTTTAACAGTTTTTTGTGATTAAACATGATAAAATATTTTGCAAAGAATTACTTGTGTTAAAAAACCGTACAATTTGGTACTTATGTATATAAAATAAACATTGATATGTTTTTTTTTTTTTTTTTTTTTTTTTTTTTTTTTTTTTAATAAATTTTTAAGATACATTAGGTAGAGTTTTGAACAGTGATATAAAAATGAATTACAATATCTATAGCATTCTACAAATTTCTTTCTTGAATATAAACGGCTACATATAGCGTCTGCCATGTAGTGAAATTAAAGTGATGTATATGCCGTGTATTTTCGACAGTTAAACAAAAAATTATTATAAAATTTTTCGGTTTGAAGTCTTCCATGAAAATCGAGGGACTTGGCAAACATTAATATGTGAATGTGTTTGAAATAATATTTTTGGTAAAATTTTTTATAAATTATTAATTAAAATTTTCTTTTCTATTAACTTAGGCAGTAGTAAATCCACAGAAACAATTAAAAATAGCTTTATTTTTATAACATCTAATATAATAACCAAACTAATATAATAAATTTTAATAATGATTAATATAATAATTAACATTTTATATAATAATGGATATATAACCAGACTTAACGTTGAACAGAAATATAATATAAAAGTGTAGGCAACATTGAAGATGTCTATAAAAAAAAAAAAAAAAAAAAAAAATTAAGAAAGCAAACTGCATTTTCTGTAGCGTTATGCGAACAGCCATTAGTGCATCATCATCATCATCATCATCATGTGAAGTTCAGGAGTGTCTACGTTTGTCAAGACAATCGTTTACTTCCACCTGAATTTGGAAAAGCTTGATTTGGCGTTACAGGATCAAGCAAATTCGGTTTTCTTGAGGTTAGGAGTTAGTGCAGAAAGACAAGACGGATTATTGCTCCTATATATGAAAAAGAGCGAATTCTAGAATCGGAGAAGTAACCAATAGCAAATTTAAGAAATTGGTTACATAATGTTAGTCAATGGGAGATTGGATTAGAGAAAGCTATGTTAGATCACAGCCTCCTAAACTAGATGCCTGTCGCGTTCCTCGTAAACTTGGCAACAGTTCAAGCGGTAGACAGCACCACCTGGTATAGATTGCGCGACTTTTTTATTAAACATCCACCAATAATTTTTAAAAGTGAGATTTGATATGCATAAGAGGCGAATAGAATCGAAGAAGTGTCGATTATATATATCATATATCACTTTTAAAAATTATTAGTGGCTGTTGAATAAAAAAAGTCGCTCAGTTAGTACTAGGTGGCGCTGTCTACAGCTTGAACTGTTGCCAAGTTTACGAGCAACGTGACAGGCATCTAGTTTAGGAGGCTATGGTTAGATAGTAGGAAAGCAGTGAAAATCATAGGGGGAATTCAAGAATTTGTGGATTTCATGTAAGGTTTCCAACAATAAGTGAAAGAGGATACATGAAAATCGCAATTAATAGGCTTTTTATGAATTTTTAAATGTGTAAATTTCTTGAAACGGGGGTTTTTCCAAATATTTAGGCTGAATTATAATTGTATCTGAATTAAAAATTAAAAGATCTGAGCCGAATTAAAGATAAAAGTATTCACTTTCGTATATACATATTGGAGCAAAAACCCATTTTGTCATCCTGCACTGATGATTAAAATTGTTGGTAGAAAAACTGTGCTTTTAACTTTAATTCAATCAAAATAATTCGCAGACTAAATATTTACACGAACTTGACCTTTTAGAATATTTCCATTTATATATGTATATATTTATTTATTTATTTATTTACTTATTTATGAACAATAATAGTAAATAAATAAATAAATAAAAATGTCATTGACACTTTCACGATATCATATTTTCGTTTTTCTGATGGAAAGTTCCGCATATAGGCATTATTCTTTCAAGCTACATTTTTTTAGAGCAAGTTTCTATATATTGCAAATAAATACACATTATAACTAAATTCTTTTCAATTAAAGAATTTATACCCATAGTGTTGTAATTGTATGATAATAGTTTTTTGGAAAATTCTTAAGAAATACACAGTTGCCAACATTTATTTCATTCAAGAGCACTTTTACCCTGTCTTTATTCCCCACCACTTTATTTTTAGAATATGTTTCTCCAATAAATAACTACGATAAAATTAATTTAAAAAAAAGAAAATGTACTTTTCAAAAAAGGGGTGTTGAATAAAGACGGCGTTAAAAATGGTCCGGAATAAATTAAAATGTTGGCAAATCTAGAAATATAATTGCATATAAATTGTTAATTAAATGTCCACTGGCGGAGTTACAGGTTTTTCAAATGACGTAAATTAACGTCAGGTATTGTAAAAAAGATTACTTACCGTCATAGTTGCCAACTTAGCACCTTTTGGCTAATGGAAAAATTTAATAGAAATATTTATTTTATTTAAACAAGTAGCAATAACGATTTTCACTGATAATGTAAAATAATATATATATATATATATATACCTGCCAACCATCTCATTAACAACCGTACAGTTGTTAACGCCCACTGAAAAAACGACCCTTTTTTCTTCGACCCTTTGAGTAATTCTCTCCAAATGTTGTTACGATTAAATGAGACTAAAATTACTCTAAAAAAATATTGGTGTGAAAAAAAAGGCGGGTACTAAAAATTGTACGGTTCGTAGTGAGATGGTTGGGAAGTAAGTATATATATTTATATAAAATTTTCCCGGTAACAAAAGGTGCACAGTTGGCGACTATACTTGCCATTTTGCTTTACACCTTTTTTTTTTTTTAATTGTTAGAAATATTGCATAAATTCTAAGTATCCTTGATTTTCACTATCCATTTATGTAATTTTCTGTATTGTACTTTTCTATTGGTTAACACAAGTGTCATACTCTCTGCCCTTTTTTCAGGTCACTTCTTCTAGATGAGAAATTTATGCCTTTATTTGTACCACAATTTGTATGCCATAATTTATATCCTACTTAATAGGGACATATTACTTTAAAAATACCTTAAAAATTCTGCATTAAATTAGTGGTGGTAATGAGGATGGATAGATTTATTCCTGAAATTGTCGTGAAATACAGGCGGAGAGTAAGACTCCTGATCACACCTCTAGTTTTTTAACCATCTGACCGTCGTCACCGACAGATATATTCGGTCACTGACTTGTTAATTGCTGATTTTGATAACGGAAACTGAACTTCTGCTTTTTTGTAATTGTACTCTGCAAATGACAAGAATACTTAATAGATATTTATTTAACAGGGGAGCAGCCCCGGCTCACCGCTCGAAGAGCGGTGTTGAGCTGTACAAGGACCGAAGTCCAAGTAGGGGTGTCCCGAACATTTAATGAAGCAAAAAACAAAAATTGTACATTGTTCATCGCCAGGCTAGACGCCTACTCGCGACACGGGGCGATGAGGGGTAGCATAAGAATATATTTACATGTTTTTGATCAGTATGCCGGGCCCTGCCGGCCCCCCGCGACAAGTGGCATGCTGATTGGTCTGTGGCATTGATGGGTTGACTCCAGCAGTTGAGGTTTGACTCTTAAACATTTCTGGAAACTGGATCTTGTGATTTTGCACTGTTGACTAGGCTTTTGCTGTATTGCTTGTCTTGGTGATCTTTGGTGTGCTGCTGACGCCACAAGGAGGGAAGGGGGGAGGAAAAAGTTGAAAAAGAAACAAAAAGAAACAAAACAAAACTAAAAGGAATAGGTATTAATTGGTTCGATTAGAGATGTCATTTAAGAGGGAGTAAATTTTATTAAGTTTATGAATTAGATGTTTCCTGGATAAAATATTGGGCAGCCAATTTATTGGCCTTGGATTAGGATTCCTTAGATGAAAATTTACTGTGAGGGGGCAGGAGAAGTAATAATGAGCCGGAGTTCCCTCCTCTCCACATGGACACAGAGGCGAGCGCCGGCAATGAAATCTGTTAAGGTACGATGGGAATGGACCGTGACCACTTAAGAAGGCTGTGATAGGGGGTGTCAGGGTCCATGTATTGGAGCTTGCAATTGGAATCAAATCGAAAGTGTGCCTTCCTTTTTCAGAGGTTGACCATAGGTCTTGCCATTTTTGCTGAAATAAATTTTTGATTTTTCTTTTGACGATAGAGGGGGGAGCGGGAAGGAAGACGGCTATCTCTTCCGACTCCGTCGCGGCCTTTGCCAGCGAATCAGCTATTTCATTGCCAGTCACACCCCTGTGGGCTGAAACGTGAGCCAGGGAGCAGTTACAGTTTAGAGCACTTAGGGAATTTTTGATGGCAATCACCTGGGGGTGTAGGCTCCTGAGGCGGGTTATGGCGAGCAAGCCTGAGAGACTGTCACTGTATATTTTGATGTCTGCATGTGTAGCTGTGGCTATCTAGTCGAGGCCTTTTTGAATTGCGAGTAGTTCTGCTTGGAATACTGAATTATAGTCTTCCAGTTTGCCCGCCCACTGATGGGTTACGACGCCCGAGGCTAGAACGCAGAAAGCTGCGCCCACCCCAGCGTCCGTCTTAGATCCATCCGTGTAGACCGCCACTGGAGCTGACGGGGATAAGCTATTCTTAGAAGTATTGGTTATTAAGGGGGCAACATCCTTTCCAGGGTGGAGGAACCAACTGCAGGTAAGATGTTGTATTGGAGTGTTGGGGAAAATTATCGAGCTTAATTTTGTATCTTTTAATTGGAGAATTTTAGACTTGATGTGTATTTGGGAGACCTGCAGATGGGCATGAGGTATCCCTGTGATGACGGTGATAGCGTCAGTTGAAATAGTTTTATAGCCCTTGCTATTTGAAGGAGAAAGGGACGTTGGGCTGAATTGAGTTGGGAGATCGCGTCCGACCTGAGGTGACCGCCCCAAATGGATGCCCCATAGGTAAGGATTTTCTCTATTATGGTATGGTACCAAGTTTTGAGAAAGAAGGTGGAGATACCCCACCTCTTTCCAACCATTTTTAATGAATTATGGTAGATTTTTTGGGTTTTAATTTTGAGATCTTTTACGTGGGGTAGCCAGTTGAGGCGTCGGTCAAAAGTGATGCCTAGAATTTTCAGATGTTCTACATGATTTACGCTGACGCCATCAATCCGCATCTTGGGATATCTCCTACTGCTGAGGGCTTTTGGAAATGCAAGGGTAAGTGCTTTTGTTTTTGAAGGGGACAGTTTGAGATTAAGATCTTTTAGTATTCCGCTAAAAAGGGAAAGGGCAACCTTAGCCTGGTCT
Source organism: Salticus scenicus (assembly GCA_963930645.1). Lineage (NCBI taxonomy): Eukaryota > Metazoa > Arthropoda > Arachnida > Araneae > Salticidae > Salticus > Salticus scenicus. The sequence continues at coordinate 131,702,939 of OZ005660.1, read as the reverse complement.
TCCAAATCCTTCCTTATGCGGCCAGAGAGAATCAGGGAGAAGTCATCCGCGTAAGCGAAAATCTCAAAACCCGCGGAGCTCATTCCCTGTAGGATGCTGTTGGCTATTAAGTTCCAGAGTAAGGGACCCAAACAGGAGCCCTGCGGGCAGCCTTTGGATTGGGGAAGTTCTGTAGTACCTTCCCCCAGTTAACTATGATTTTCCGCTTGGAAAGGTAGGAGCGGATGACTCCTGCCAGATTCTTCGGGCAGCCAAGGTCCTGGAGTGCTTGGAGGATATGGGACCACTCTATATTATCGAAAGCTCCCTGAATGTCGAGTGAGACGATGGTGGTGTATTTCTGGGCGTTGCAGCTAACGGCGCAGGAACTTTTTATGGCTTGCATTGCTTGTTCACATGATCTGCCCTCTCTGAACCCGAATTGGTTAGGGTGAAGCAGGTTGTTGGATTCTAGGTAAAAGTTTATTCGTGTAACTATCAGTTTCTCCAATAATTTTCCTAGAGTTGGGAGGAGGCAGATCGGTCTGTAGGAGGAGGGTTCAGAGGGAAGATTCCCTTGCTTCAGAAATACACCACTTCGCCACGGCGGAGAATTTCTGGGAAGTAGTGTTGGTTGAGACAGAGGTTTGACCATTTGTGAAGAACGTGTGGAATTGTGATGTAAACATTACGGAGGATTTTGAAGTCGATGTTGTCAGGTCCGGGAGCTTTCTTTACATTAAAGCTAAAGAGAGTGGCTTTGATTTCGGCCTCCGTGAAGGGGTCATCCGAGGGAGCCGAAAAGACTGGTTCTTGAAAGTGAGTGATGAGAGATTCTGGGAAGAGAGTGCTTGTAAGGTGTACCAGGTTATTCCTTTTGGAAGAAAGCGCCGGAGGGCGCTCCAGTTTCAGTTCTGTTGGAGTGAAGAATTTGTGACTGTAAAATTTTTGCGCAGTTCCGAAAATCTTGGTCTGTGAGGAGCAAAATTTTTTCCATGCGTAGTGCTTGGCTGTGTTGATGTGTTTTTTGAATAATGCAGAATGGAGTTTGATTGCTTGTTTGTGCTGAGGAATTAATGATGGGTCTATGTATTTAAGTTGTCTTTTTAGTGCTGTTAGACGATTACGCATGGAACGTAACTGGGGAGTCCAGAAGGAGTAGGTGAACCGCCGTCCCGACTTTTTGAGTCTGAATGCCGAAGTTGCTGCTGTGTGGATTGTGGCTATGAGGTGTTGTGTGAAGGTTTCTAGTTGATCCTCGTTGGTGATTGTATCTAGTTTCGTAGTTAGGTTATAAGATTCCTTTAGTAAAATGTTATTAAATTTTTTGAAGTTACCATTCTTTGTGGCGAAACGTTTTGACTGAGAAATTGAGGGTATGGTGTTTGTTGTGAAAGTGATGTAGTTGTGGTCTGTATTGTTATGTATGTCCAGAACTGACCAGTCACTAATTTTGGCAAAGGCCTTGGGGTTGCAGAGAGTAAAATCTGGCCAGCCCTGCGCATCGTTCTTGTAAAATGTTGGAGCGGAGTTGTCAATGTTGGCCATGCATAGGTTGTTAGCAGCTATGAATTCTATAAGCTCGCGACCTCTGCGATCCTCGTTGGGTGAACACCACAACGGGGAATTGGCATTGAGGTCGCAGCAGCAGATGAAAAGTGACCTGTGTGTGATGAGATGCTGCCACTCCAGCAAGCAGGCCTCGAAGTCCGCAGACGGGGCGGCATAAGCACTTCCAAGGAGCAGTTCTCCCTCCTTCGTGGTGAGTGAAATGAAAACACAATTGTCCCCAGTGAAGACATGGGTGTAATTTAGTGAATTTGTTGCTATGACTATGTGGGCTGAGTTGTTTTTGGAACTAAAACTTGACCAGGCGGAGGGGAAGCCGTATAGATCACCCCCAACGGTGCAATAGGCATCCTGCAACAGCCCGATGTCTATGGACTTTTCTTCCATGAATTCCCGGGCCGTCGAGTTCGCTGCCATGCACCTGTTGAGGTTGATCTGCAGGAATTTTAGATTATTAAAGTTAGCTATTGGAGTGGAGAAGGATGTTGCTTCTTGGGAGGAAGAGGAGGGAGATTTGGGCTTTTTCTTTCGGGACCTCCCCATTTAGGGAGAGAGAAGAAAAAAAAAAAGATTAAGATTTTCTAAGGATGGGGCTAAGAGTAGAGAAATGATTTACCCTTGTACTCCTTGTGGTTCTTGAGCTTGTCCAAAGGGTCCCGAAGGCATTAGGAACCTCTGGTTCCCTTCATGATAGTAGTTAGTAGTTGGGTTGGAGTGTCCTCCGCTGGAGATGTACCTCTGGTTCCCTTCATGATAGTAGTTAGTGGTTGGGTTGGAGTGTCCTCCGCTGGGTATGTTTGAGTGTTGCCCTTGTTGGAATGTCATCGGGTGTGGCAAGAGGTGCGTGAATGGGTTGAAGAGCCATGGGAAGGGCCTTGTTTTTTCTTGTTGATTCCTTGAGAACCTTGTATATTGTTGTCTTGAGTTGGGGTGTGGAGTGGTTTTGCTTCTTGTGTTGGCCGTTACTGACTGTAGCTGTCTTGGTGGTGGAAGCAGTGGTTGTGTGTTCTTTGGTTCCTGCTCGCTGAATTTTCTGTCCAGGGCCTCCCTTTGTTTCCGATAGGCTTCTTCGTGAACCGGGCATGTTGGAGAGTATGCTGGTTGGTTGGTGTTTACCGGGTGGATGCCCTTCTTGGTGTTCTCTAGGTTCTGTTTTGCGCAGTTAATACAGCTCGGGGGCTCCTGACAGTTATTGTTCCTGTGTTTCTGGGCACAGTGTGAGCAATAGGTTTCTTGTTTGCAATATGTTTGAGTATGTTCATAACTTTGACATTTGGAACATCTTGAAACCTTTGTTTGGGGTTTGATCATGCACCTCTGGAGTCCGATTTGAAGATACTTCATTTTGATGATTTCCTCTGCTATGGATAGCGGCGCTTCGAATATGATGTTTTTGTGTCCTTGCTCCTTCGATGGGAACTCTCGGATCGGCTTTAGGACTGTGGTTGTTTGTTTCGTGAGGAGGCCTGTTTCTTGAAGTTCCATTTTTATGGCATCGACTGTGAGATCCTCTGGGACTCCCATAACTATGAGCCTTTGCTGAGGACTTGGTTTTGTTCTGAAGGTGAGGGCTACTGCTAGTTTTTGGTTACTGTTGTAATCTTGGATTACGGTGTTAGCTTCTTCTTTATTGTTACAGATAATGTCTAGTGAGCGCCGGAATCCCAGGTAAAAAAATCAGCAAAAAACCTTTAAAAAAATACATACTTTGCAGGTATTTTGAAGGTTTGCACAGGTATTTTGAAGGTAAATAAAAAATACAGGTTTCCTTCAGGAAATATTCAGATTTTTTAAAGGTTTCATACAGGTTTTTTAAAGGTTTCATACAAAAATAAAAACTGCAGGTTTCCTTCAGGAAATATAAAGGTTTTTTAAAGGTTTCATACAGGCTTATTTTAGAAAGCTTATAACCTTCAAATTACCTTCAATGACTTAGACAATTTTAATTAGATTACATCAGGTATTTTGAAGGGAAATGAAAACTGCCTTTCATGCAGGTAAATTAAAGGCTTTTGAAGATCTTTTTACAAAAGGTTGTTTTTTTCACAGGATCGGATCTTTTTACAGAAGTTAACTCTTTATTAAAGAGAGAAGAAGTGTGACATTGTAAAGAAAATTGGGTGGGGAGAAAATAATGCCTGATGTATGTAAGAACCCAGTTAGAAATTGCACTTTTTTTGTAAAAAAAGTGTATATTATGCATAATTTGTGCACTAAAACTGAATATTTGTAAATACGTTGGGGAAAAAAAAAGAAAAAAAAGAAAAGAAAGAAATGCACTTTTTGTGCAAATTATTCGCATTTTTTATAAATGCAAAAAAGTGTATATTCTATGTTGTAAAAACTGTGAACATATTTTGTATAAAATTTATTCTTATTTTCTGTTGGCGAAATTTGTGCATTTTTATTCACAAAATTGTTCGTACATTCTAATTTTGCCAAAAAAAAAAAAAAATATATATTTTTTTTTTTTTACTTTTTACTATATTATATAATCAGTGTGTTTTAAAAATCTGAATACACCCCAAGTGGCCTCGGAACCCCACGTAACACAAATTCCTTATTTTTTTTTTTTTTTTCAAAGGAATTTTTTTTTCTTCACAAAATCATGTTAAGGGTGCTCACTTCCTTTTACGATTTCCCCGTCTCAAGTCACCAAATCCGATATGAGTCTATGGCAAAATTTGTTTATAGAATTGCTCATTACGTAATAGGTATTTTTAAATTCCGTTTACACATTCAGAAAATTCCCAATCGTTAAATGAGTACCCTTTTTCCAAAAACTGAATTACGTTTTACAGCTTAAAAATAAGAAATTTAAAAAAAATTTAAAAATAAATTTTTGGAAAACTTATTTAACAGTTAAGTATTTTCAGAATATAAAAACGGAATTTGAAAGTAACAATTAGGTAATTGTAATTCTATAAGCAAATTTCGCCATTAAATAACATGGGCTTTGGCTGACCTTGACGATCCGTAATGCACCCCCTTAAACCCCCCCCCCCAAAAAAAAAAAAAAAAAAAAAAAAAAAATCATGTATTACCTTTATTTATTTGTTTTAAGCTAGGAGGATCTAAAATATTATATGCATATTATTCATCTTTATTTTAAAATATAGTTCATTTTTTATGATTATTATTAATAATGGTTAAATGTTCAGTGTTTTACAAATATCTATCAAGCTATTGTTTTCTCATTTAAATCAAAGAATTTCTGTAGCATAGTTTGTAGCACTTGAAAAGCAGATGTGGCAACACAACGCTATTATTTACAAGGTCCAACCAGATCCAACATGGACGCCCGGCGTGATGGAAGGAAGAAACAGCGTGTCTACACGGATTTACTTTTAGCTTTCATTTATCAAGTTAAGTCAACATTTATTATTTTTTATTAGTCAAAACTACCTGGAAAGCAGGCATTTATTATTATTTTTTTTAATTGCAAATTTGTAATATAAATTATTTTTCTTCAGTGTGTTTCATCAGTATTGCAATTCCATTCAGAATATTAAAAGTTATGTTTATAATAACCGAACTTGTATGATCAAATATTAAAGCACAGTATAATCTAATTAGAAATTAGTTATTATTTATACTACAACTTAATTTATTATTGTAGTAAATATCTAGGAATACTTAATGTCAAATTTTTGAATTAGGGTGAATTTATAAGAGTGATATGACGATATAAAATTGGTTAAATTTTGTTTAATAATAATAATAAAATAAATAAATAATATATAATTTTAAAGAAATTCCTTAAGGATGCTCATTAGTGGCACATATTTACGTAGAAGATAATAAAAATAATGACACTGTTGTTTTCATTAGATTCAAAGCTAGAAATGTTTAAAAAACTCTTTATATGCTATATTGTAATAGCTTCATTTTAAAACAACTAAAGCTGTTCATATAATTATTTACTAAATATGTAATGTATTTTATTTATTTCTTCACTTTCAAATGAACAGAATGTATTATTATTTATTGAATGCACATATATTGCTAGGATTTGTTTTTCTTCTAGAAGTGAGAGTATTCCTTGACCATTTTTAAAAGAGTTAATTTAGCATTAGGAGGGAAAAATTAAATAAAAAAAGTAGAACAAAATAAAATGATCTTTTGGGAACTTATACTAAATTTTACTTCTCAATATGTATATACAGGTATACAGTAAATGTGTGTGTAATAAACTCAGGTTATAAGTTTAAGTTATGAGTTCAAGTTATATTTTATGGACGTGCATATTACCGATTACTGTAAAATAAAATTTCATGCGGTTGAGGTATCCATTGATTTTTTTTTTTTTTCATGTACACGGAGCGTTACAGACATGCATATTACTGGTTGCTGTAAAACGAAATTTCATGTGTTAAAAATTCATGCGATTGAGGTATCCAGTGATTTTTTTTTTCTTTTGTTTTCTTGTACACGGAGGTGGAGCGTTACAGACATGCATATTACTGATTGCTGTAAAACGAAATTTCATGTGTTTTAAAAATTCATGCAGGTGAGGTATCCAGTTATGTTTTTTTTTTTTTTTTCGGTTTCATGTACGCGGAGTGTTATAGTTGTGCATATTACTGATCGCTATAAAACGAAATTTCACGCGGGTGAGGTATCCAGTGATGTTTTTTGTTTTTGTTTTCATGGTCACGGAGCATGCAGACGTGCATATTCCTGATCGCTGTAATGCAAAATCTCACGCAGTATGCGAGTGAAGTATGCAGTTATGGTTTTCATGTACACAGAGCGTACATACGTGCATATTGCTGATCACTGCAACACAAAATTTTTTGCGTTTTAAAGATTCGTGCAGTATGTGGGTGAGGTATCCATCCAGTGATTTTTTTGTTTGTTTGTTTGTTTGTTTCCATGTACACGGAGTGTACAGATGTACAGTCGGCAGTAAAAATATCTGAGCGCTTGCCAATGATTCAGATGTCAAAAAAGCATAGTTAATATTATTTTGTTAAATAAATCCTTGTCAAAGGTTGACTAGGAACATTACTTCACAAGGATTTATTTAACAAATCTGTATTAAGTGTACTTTTTTTGTGACGGGATTATTGCTAGTGCTTGGATACTTTTGCTGACGACTGTTCGTATCACTGATTGCTGCAAAACGAAATTCCAGATGGTCGCCAATTACCTGTAGCACAGTACTAGTGCAACGTTAAATCCAACCTACCTATGTACATTGCTACAGTAGCAGTTTATTTAATATATATCGTTTGGATTTACTTTTTTAATTTTGGCAACAAAATTTCTGTGGGAGATATGTTTGTAAGTGTTATGGTTGCTTTTTTTAATGTAAAATCATGATTTATTGGTTTAATATAATTCAGTATTTCTGTTGAATAATATATTAAAAAAAAAGCTTTGCAGTAGTGATTTGAAATGGTGTTAATTGGCTACTGTATATACTTATTTTGAAGTTTTCACAATGGGCCAATGGGGGGGGGGCAGTCTAAAGGTAGAAATTAAGAAATTTGGTTGGTGGCCACTGGCCACTAGCCTTCATTTTTTTAGTGGCCACTTTTCAAAAGTTAGTGGCCACTGGCCACTCGCTGATAAAAGTAAAATAATTTTTTTTTTCTTGAATTTTTTCAATGTTCAGTCTCGACAAATCATTAAGAAAATAATTAAGGTAGTCAACTTTTTGAAACTCATCCACAAAATTTTAATAAATGAAATAGGAATAGATTTACATAATTTATACTATGAATGTAAGAAAATACTATTCAATACAAAATTCATATGTTTAAAATGCTCTTTGAATGTGAATTAATTTTGGACATTTGGGACATATTGAAGTAAAAGTGCGTCGAATGATGTTTTTAATTTTTCTGCGAACGTAATACAATCAGAGTTTCAGCCGATTGATTATCTCACGAGCTTCCTTTTTGTCACTTTCTCCCGAAAGTCGGCCGAAACTCTCATTTTGACATTTTTTTAAAATCAAAATCTAATACTTTTATAGAAAAATGGAAAAAAGCCATACGTTTTTTTAGTATATGAATCAGACTACCTGCCAATTTCCAGTGTTTACTGTTAAAATTGACTTCAGAAAATGTCTGTAAGTGGCGATGTTAGATTTGAGAAAGCCTGAATTCAAGGCGCGCGGCGCGTTTACTGCGAAAACGCCGCCGCACGATCCAAGTTTGCATTGGAATGGGGTATTCTATAAAGAATGAGTAGAAGAATTTTAAGTGTTTACTATTAAAATTGACTTCCGAAATATGTTTGCAAGTGGCGAGGTTAGATTTTAGAACAGCCTGAATTTTTTGCGCGGCGCGTTTACCACGAAAAAGCCGCCGCACGATCCAAGTTTGCCTTAGAATGGGGTATATTTTATAAAGAATGGGTTGAAGAGAAGTGGCCACTGCATTGCCGATCAAAAGCAATTTCTTTAGTCGCCACTTTTAAAAATCTAGTCGCCATGTGGCGAGTGGCGACCGCTAATTTCTAGCTTTAGGGCAGTCCCCCCCCCCCCCCCTGGTAACATGTAATAAGCATGTTTTTCTTAAAATTTAAAACTATGTTATCAGAATTTTATTAAAAAGAATTTTTTTTTTAGGTTGTGCACCCACTTGAATTTTTTTTTCTGGCAACACCACTGGGTTCGCAGGTTCGCACTGGATTAATTCTTTCTTTTATCCTGTTTTGTACATACAAATTTTCGGAAACAGGTAAGTAAAAAAACCTTCTATTTTATTTATATATTATACTTTTTTTTATGTTTATTGAGCATTTATGTTATTTTTGTAATGTTTAATATTGTTGAAAAGTTAGGTTGTTGAAAATTGGTACAGATAGGTTTGAAAGGCCTTCTAGTCGAATTGGGATGTTTTCAAAAGTGTAAAGTTATTGGGGAGGGGCAAAAAAATAAAAATACAGTTACATCATTCAAAATTGGTACATGAGGTTTTTGATACCTACAAATCGATTGCGGATATTTTCGAATTTGTAAAATTATTAGGAGGGGCGGTAAGGGGGGAGGGGCAAAAAAATAAAATACAGTTAGATTGTTCAAAATTGGCAAATAGAGGTTTTCAATACCTACAAATTGATTGCGGATATTTTCGAATTTGTAAAATTATTAGGGGGGGGGAGCTATGGGTAAAAACAAATTGAAATACAGTTAAGCTGTTCAAAATTGGTACAGATTGGTTTTAGAGGCCTGCAAGTTGAATGGGGATATTTTCGAAAGTGTAAAGTTATTAGGAGTGCCGGGAACGGGGGGAGGGGCAAAAAATAAAAATAGAGTTAGATCGTTCAAAACTCGTGCATAGAGGTTTTTGATACCTACAAATCGATTGTGGATATTTTTGAATTTGAAAAATTATTAGGATAGACGGGAGGGGGGGACGAAGACGGAAAGGAATAGAAATAAGAGTTTGAGTGTTCAAAGTTAGTAATATTAAGTTTTAAGGTCCAATAAATCGATTGGGGATATTTTCGAAAGTATATAATTATTAAAAGGGGAGGGAATGGTGGGTGCAAGAACAATCGCTGTGCGCGCAGGCATATGCTGGCACAGGCAGTGGGGGTCCGGACCAGACCAATTATCCCACCAATGAGAGAAGAATATTTTTATATTTTATATTTTTTCCCTTTCGATAATATAGTGAGTGTTGAACATAAATGCACACAGTGGCCTGCGCTGCCAAAGGCAGTGGAAATTCGGTGTGACATTTTTTCTGATCAGATTTTTTTTCTCTTTTTTTTTTTTTTCACATGATAAAAATTAATGCAATTTTAAGAATTCATTAATTATAGTGATCCACTTAAAAAGATGGACCAGCGAAGTGAGTGTAGCCTGCTAGTTTAAAGTATATGTAAGATGAACTATTTTATTGCATAATTATATAATATCAATTTTCATGAAAATATGTTTCGGATCTTTCTCACAAAGTATTAAATATTCACAACTAAAATTGTACCCTTGTCATTGCTTATAAAGATTTTTGGTATTTTTATCAAATTTATTTGAAACAGGCATTTTAGAGAAAGTTATTTTTCAGTGTATAAATTAAAATGTGTGTAAAAATGACTAACATGTGAAAACAAAACAAGAGAGTAGAAAAAAATTCATAAAAGACTTGCTTCTGAACCCATTTTATGTTTCACTATATAAAAAGTAACATGTCATTCATTTAACATACAGGAATTATGCCAATTTTACCAAAACGTAAAAGATAGTTCTCATGAAAAATCAATTTGTGTTTTTTTCTCATAAAGTGTAAAATATTTATAACTAATATTGAATTCTTATAATTTTTATACAGCCTTCAATTATTTTTATCAAATTTAAGCTAAATCATTTTTTGGTATAAATTAAAATGGGCGAGGTATCTAATAAAATGCATAAACAAAACAAGCGTAAAGGAAAATTTTTTAAACACCTGCCTGTATACATATACACACAATTTTTGTCTCACATATAAAAATAACAGGCCATTCTTTTAAAATGTATAAGATTTTTTTCTACTCTCTTATTTTGTTTTTGCATGTTAGTCGTTTTCACATACATTTTAATTTACGCTGAAAAATATCTTTCTTTAAAATGCTGTTTTCATTAAATTTGATAAAAATACTAAAAATCTTTATAAGCAATGACAAGGGTTCAACTTTAGTTAAGACTTATGAATATTTAATACTTCGTGAGAAAGATCCAAAACGCATTTTCATGAAAACTGTCGTTTATGCTACAGTTAAATTTCAATTTTGTTGATGCTTTGTTGTTCATAATGTTTGTTCAGTCTTGTCGATGGCCTGTTATTTTTATATGGGGAACTAAAAATGTGTATATAGAGGCATGCATTTAAAAATTTTTCCTGTAGTCTTGTTTTGTTCATGCATTTTTTTTTCCTTGATTCCTCACTCGCCCATTTTAATTTATGTTAAAAAATGATTTTGCTTAAATTTGATAAAAATAATTGAAAGCTTTATAATAAATTACAAGATTTCAATTTTAGTTTCAAATATCTAGCATTTTATCAGAAAAAACCCAAGTCGCTTTTTCATGAAAACTACCTTTTACGTTTTGCAGACATGTTATTTTTCAGCCTTAAAGCTGAATTCAGCTTTTTTAAGCTTGAAAATTATTATTCTTGGGATCAATGCAAATCCACATTAAAACTTTTTGGACATGTGTAGGGGGGGGGGGGTCAGCCTCAATTTGTGCAGTATATTATTAGCAATTTCTATGTGATTGGCTTCAAGAAATGTCAAATTCAAACTTGGAGAAAATGAAGAAGAAATAACACTTCAACTGCATTTTCCTAATGAACTTGAACTACATTTTTTTGCTAATCAATTGCCCCAGTAAACAATGCTTCTATAGAATAAACTTATTTTCAAGTATATGTAATAAGTTTGTCTGTTTTTTAAGTACTTACAACTATTTTAATTATAATTAATATGATATTCAATATAAGATTTATTGTTCCGATTTTATTTATTGTGTGTACATGTATGCAATCAGATTTAACATTATTTTTATTATTGAAAAATTTATATTGTGTCAGTTGCCTGATACCACTTTTGAGAGGGGGGGGGGGGATAAGTTCAGCCTTTTTTTTCTGTAAGCTTGTACCATTTCTGGTGTTGGTAAAATTTGAGTGTTATAGGTATTTTTATATAATTATAAAGGAAAAATTGGCTTCATGCACGTATATTAAATGCATGATACACTATTTTTTATATAATAAATCTGTAATAAATTTATTCTACTCTCTAGTTTTCTTTTCGCATGTTAGTTATTTTCACATACATTTTAATTTGCACTAAAAAATAACTTTCTTTAAAATGCCGTTTTAATCAAATTTAATAAAAATACTAAAAATCTTTAAGCAATGACAAGGGTTCAGTTTTAGTTGCAACTATTTAAGACTTCGTGAGAAAGATCCAAAACACATTTTCATGAAAACTGCCATTTATGCTTCATTTAAATTTCAGTTTTGTTGCTGTTTAATTACATAATTATGCAATAAAATATTTCATGTTAAATATATAATAAAAGAATAGCCTGTTATTTTTATATGGTGAAACTAAAATTGTGTATAGAGGCTGGTATTTAAAAAAAAAAGTTCCCCCACCCTCGTTTTGTGTATACATTTTATTAGATTCCTTGCCCATTTTAACTTGCACCAAACAATTATTTTGTTTAAAGATTGTTTTGCTTAAATTTTATAAAAAATAATTGAAAGCTTTATAAAAACTATAAAAGTTCAACTTTAGTTGTAAGTATTAAGCACTTCATGAGAAAATCCAGATCGTTTTTTCATGAAACTTTTCATTTATGTTTTGGTAAATTTGAGTGTTATAGATACTTTTGCAATATTATACAGTAAGAATTGTCATCATGCTCACATGTATAATGAAAGACATGTTACTTTAAAATAGTGAAACTTAAAATGGGTTCAGAAGCAAGTCTTTTATACATTTTTTATCTGCTTGCTCTCTTGTTTTGTTTCTGCATGTTAGTCATTTCTACACACATTATAATTTATGCTAACAATTAATAATAATAATTATTATTTTAAAAATGCTGTTTTTCTTAAATTTGATAAAATTATAGAAAGCTCTTTAAGAAATTATAAGAGTTCAATTTTATTTGTAAATATTTAACACTGTTGAGGAAAAAAAAAATTGCTTTTTTATGAAAGCTGCCTTTTATGTTACAGTAAAATTTGAAAGCTAAAAAAGCCTTTATGTACAGTATAATTTTTCATGATATTTTTCAAATGAATGTCTTTATTTTTATTTGTTAAGACCCGAAATTGGTTTAGAAGGCAGTCTTTTATACAATTAATTTTTGGTGGGAAAACACTTAATTTTTTTAGTGTATAGTGTTAAGAACTAAGCAAAATATCATTTTGTGCAGGCTTAACTCTTATGTGTATAATCAAAGATTTTGTGTGTTTGTTTTCAACAGCAAAATCCTGCTAATAAAGATATTGCTTTTGTTTTTCAGATACTGTATGAGAAAAATAAAATGACGGAATTCTGAATGAGAGAATTTTAGTCTATGAAGAAATGGAAGAAAAAAGATGATAAAAAGGATTAATTTAAATTAAATAAATAAAACTAAATAAAAATTTATTTTTCACTTTTCACCCTTTAAAAAATATATATACAAATATTTAAATAAATAAATCATATATATATATATGATTCATAGTTTTAAAATGTTTTTATATTTTAGTGGAATATATTTTTATGTTATTTCAGTATTCTCCATTTCTTATGTCTTAATACACAATTTATTAATTTATTTTTGAAAAGACATGTGTGTATAAATTGATTTATTTTTTTGGGATGGGGCGGGGGTGTGTAACTGCTCATATTTCCCACAAACACAGAAAAGTTTTTCACAATTCCGTTTTACATTTTGAAACATTGCATTAAAAAGAAAATAACTTTCTAACTTAATTATTTTTTGTCATGGGGAAATCAGCACTTACCTCTGTTAAACTTGTGTTTGATCATATAGTTAAAATAGTGAAATTAATAAAAAGTGCAAAGAAAATTATTTAATGAAATTGAAAGAAGTTTTAAAGTAAAAATTATGATCATTTTAACAACAGCAATAGACTTGGAATAATATTAATAATCTTAAAAAAAAAAAAAAAAAAAAAAAAAAGTCTCTTATTATAAAGTCACTTAAAAAAGAAAAAATTATAGGATCCCATCCTTTGTGGGAAATATTCAGGATTTTAGAAGTTTCCAGAATTTTTTTGTTTTTTTTTCATAATTGATTTTCTTGAACTTGCACAACTCACTAACAATAGTATATATATAAAGAAAAGAATAACTTACCTTTTTGCACATGTTAGCCAAAAAATCTAAATTTTCTGTTTTTTTTTTTTTTTTTTTTTTTTTTAAATAATAAAAAAATAAATGCGAATATTTTAGATGCATTATTTAATATCCATTTTAACACTATAATTATGCAAGAATAATTTGTATGATTTTTCATACATAAGATTTTTTTTTTTTTTAGTAGTAGTAGTATGTGTTTCTAAAACAGTTCCTGAATAATTCTGAAAAGTTCCTGAATCCAATATTTTTATTTCTTTTGAATCTGGAGCCGAAAATAAAAAAGATATAACTGCAATAAAACACATATATTAACATGTACACATGCACATTTAATTGAAAATTGTCTATTGTATTGCCTAAATATTATTTACGAAAGAAAAATGTATTGAAAAATAAGTCGAATTGGGTCTAGAACAGTACTGGAAGCGGCGATTATCAAACAAAAATTTGCTTCTGCAGTCCTGCCTTCTCCTTTACCCCCCTCCCCTCCTATACGCACCCTGGCCGTTTGTTTCACTTCAATCGCCCCCCCCCCCCTCTTAATATGGAAATGAAATTTCCACCCTCTCTCATCTTCAGAAGTTTGTAGCTTTTTTCCTCTTCTCTTGCATTATCTTCAGTTGCTGTATGTGCTTTCACGCAGATTTCGCTTCAGAAACTGGCCTCGGCCGGCATGGCTTGGTTGCTCACCGCTTTCCCGTCAGCGCCGTGGTTCATAGTTGCTGCGTTATTGGTACCACTAAATGTAATGATGACTGGATCATAAGAGCAAATCGCTAAAAGAATAGTTTTTATTTTTCTTTACTTTTAGAAAGTAAGAAATTAAAACAAGAAATTAAAAAACCCTGAAATAGACCATCAAATAAAATTGGAGAATTTTTTATGTGGTTGGTTGCAATTGCAGAAGATTTTCCAGACCATAAACATTTTTAACTATTTCCAAAGAAAAATAAATTCTTCTTTATTTAAGTTTTGTTTTTAAATACTAAAAGTTTTTAAAATCATGAAAGAAAAAGAAAAAAAATGAAATTATTCTGGATTTTGGAATTTCAGATAAACGGTACTATATTGTATTTTGCAATTTATTCAAAAGAGCACTTTTTTCCCCCGTGAAATAACATTTGCTTATTTTGCAAATTCTGATTGATTCCGCTAACTAAATAAACAAATCCCCTCCTCCCCCCAAAAAAGGCATTTCATCTCCAGTCTATCACTTTATGCTGATGCTGGTTTTGGGTCATTTCGCATGTGCTCCGTCAGACAGAATGCACAAGGAATAGGAGAAAAGTGACGTCATTGTTTTCGACTGGATCAGACAGCAGATGCAGTCCACAGAGAAGGATACAGCCAGTGATTCGTTTGGTTTTGAAGGAGGTAAAAAGAATCTTTCTCCCACTCTTCTAAATTCAGAGCTAAATAGCCCAGGAAAATAAATTGCTTTGAACTGATGACACAGAATTAAATAAAAGAAAATTTATTGTTTTAGAATAAAGGATATTTTTTGAGAAAAAAATACAGGTCCTCGTGACCCACAATAAAAAAAAATTCTGCATCTCTTTCATTAAAATTGAGATCAATGGTGCGCTATAGCTCACCAATGCGATCCCTGACACTATAACATGCAAGAGCTTGCAACAAATGTTTTAAGCCAAGAAAAAAAGGTAATAAAGTAGACATGAGTGCTACAAACAAAGCAGAATGAACCTCACCATTGTGCCCTTTTTGTTCCCTGACGAAAAGTCTTGTTTTCTTTCGATACAAAGCAATTGCTGTGAGTATTCTTCTGCTTTATGATGTTTATTCAAAGTTTCGTACATATTTCATGCTGGTGTTACCTTTTTATTAAGCTTTAGCTATCGTACACAAAATTATGTAATTTTTTTCCCAAAAAATTTCCATTTATTTTAGTACTATGATTATTTCATATGACTGCCTATACTTTATTTAAAGAAATATAATTGATATTATTAAACATAAAATTGTTGGTTAAAGGTTCTATAACTTTTTTTTTTTTTTTTTTTTTTTACATAAAAGTAAATAAAATTTTGCAAATATTTTGTTCTTCATATATTATAATGGGTACTAAAAATCAAATCCAGATTAGGTACAAAAACTTTATACCTAAAGGAAAACTGCATAGATCTTTTTTATATGTAAGAAAATTTATTTTGGGAACAAATTTAAGGAAAACTGCAGATATATAGGACAGGTTAAAGGGGAAAAATGAAGTTTTTTTTTTTTTTTTTTACTTTCAGAAACACTGCAGGTTTTTTACCTGCAGGAAAACTGCAGTTATTTCAGACAAATAAAAGAGAAAATGAAGGTTTTTTTATTTTCAGGAAAACTGCAGTTATTTCGGACAAATAAAAGGGAAAGTGAAGGCTTTTTTACTTTCAGGAAAACTGCAGGTTTTTTACCTTCAGGAAAACTGCAGTTATTTCGGACAAATAAAAGGGAAAGTGAAGGCTTTTTACCTTCAGAAAAACTGCAGGTTTTTTACCTTCAGGAAAACTGCAGTTATTTCGGACAAATAAAAGGGAAAGTGAAGGTTTTTTACCTTCAGGAAAAGTCCAGGTTTTTTACCTGTAAAAAAGATGTAGGCTATAGTCCGAAATACCTGCAGTTTTCCTGAAGGTTTTTTTTATAGGTTTTTTGCTGATTTTTTTACCTGGGATGTGTTGTATTTTTTGATTTTGACCGCTGTTGTCACTTTTGTGGTACGCATTAGTTTGAGGATATCGTAACCACTCAGTGCAGGGTCCTTTGCCGTGATATAGATAGTGCTCAGCGTTTTGTTGTAGAGGTTCAGGGCCTTGAGCTTTCTGCTGTTGGTCGGTACTTGTGTGGGACTGCCGGTTGGGATGAGGTGAGGACGGGTTTGTTTTCGAGCGTCTTCGAGAGATGGAAAATCAGGGTTTGGTGTATCTTTTGGCTGCATGTTACTTTCCGACTGTGCTGAGAGGGTTCGTCCGTCAGCTGGATGTTGTGCTGATGAGGCTGAGTGGGAGTCTGCGGCTTGTGTTTCTTGCAATGTCGAGGTGTTCGATTTTAAATTTGCTTTAATGTAGGATTCTTGCCTGTTGAAAGCGGTGTTTAGTTCTTCTTGCAGGTCCTTAAGCTCTTGGAGTCTGTCGTTTAGGAGGGCGAACTGCGTCTGGAAGTCAAGCTTCAGGTTAACCTTAGGAGAGTTTATTCTCTTAGAATTTGCTGCTGTTTGTTTGGGTGTCGTTAGGTCTGAAGGTTTTGGTGGGATCTGAGGAGGCAGCGTTTGAGCGTGAGAGTCCACTGTTATGGTTTTCTTGGTTGGTGTTGTTTGGGATGATTGCTGTGTGTAGGATTCGGCTTTTTGCTGACTGGAGGTCTTGGCTTTTGCCCTGGTAGCCTTGTTCAGGAGCTTTATTTTAAGGAACGCTTTGCTTAGCGCTTTTGAGAGGCTCTTCGATGGTTTTGTTTTCGCGATCAGATCCATTGCCACGATTGCGATCTGTTTGATTGTTTTATAATGAGAGAAGTCTTCGTGGACTGTCTTTAGTTTTGTTGGGTCTGTTGTAAAATCGATTGCCGTGAGATTGGACTTGTATTTACCTTGTGACCTCGTTGAGACGCCTAACTTGGTTGATTCGTCCGAGGAGGAGCTGGAAGTGGATGCATCGGAAAAGTTTGCTTCATCATCCTGTTCCAGGTGCTCATCATTTTCGAAATCTGTTGTTTTTTTGTTTTATTGGAGCGATGTTCTAATTTGAGATTAAGATAAGAGAACTAATGATAGCGAAAAGGACGGGCTCGCCGAAGCGCCTGCATCATACCATTGTTAAGGGGGAGAAAAAAAAATTATCAGCAAAAACCAGGAGCCTTGACTCCCGAAAATAGCTAAGAGAAAAATTTAAAAAAAATAATGTAATTTTAATAATGATACCATTCGAGAGAGCTAGGGGCGATAGAAAGAAAGAAAAAAAAACATAATTAACTGAGTTAGGGGGGGGGGGGGGCAAGGGTAGTGTGAATTGGTTCCTGGACCCTAGGGAGAGAAGGGGTGCTCTGCGCGCCAGGGAAGAGGAGAGAGGTTGGAAGGATGGGGATCCTAGGGGGTGGGGCAGGCCTGGAGGAAGGCCTAGAAAACAAGTTTGGGAGGGTAGGACCCGTACCAGATGCATTAAAGGGGTTCCATGAGCTTAAAAAGGCGAAAGAACAGGCGGGGGGGAGGGGGGAGGGGGAGGGGAGGGGAGAGGGAACCACGGGGGAGCAGCACACTAACGAAGAGACAGGAGATGCTTGACAGGGGGAGAAGAAATATATATATATATATATATATATATTTTAGCCGGGAAAAAAAAAAAAAAAAAAAAAAAAAAAAAAGCTAAGTCCAGAAAAATAAATTATTAAAGTAAATAAAGTTAATTGTGGGTTGGAGAGACTGCAGGGAGAAGGCTTAAGTGGTTGGAAGGCTGCAGGAGTAATTTAGACGAAGAGGGAGGGACTTTGACCTGCACCCGCTAAAGAGGAAAACAGTTTGCGCTATTTTAACTTTTGACGGCCCTAAGAAGGACGGGGCGGGAAGGACTCTGCCGAAAATGCTTAAGAGATGAAGAATGTTAGGGAGTGGGATTGAAAACTTTCATCCTATGTAAGGGGAGCACTGTTGCTGAGAGAAACAGCAAAAGGGCCCCCAGAACACAGGAACCAGAGCCAGGAGGGCCTGCAAGGGGGGGCGAGACCTAGGAGAGGGGGGAGCTCCCCCCCCCCCCAAAGAAAGAGGAGAAAGGCCACTAGAAAACGGCAAAGTCCACACGAACGGCTGGACTTAGACAAAAAAAAAATTGGGAGAATTTTGAAAAATGTCTGAGTCCCCTCGAAAGGCTGGACTTCGGGACGGAAAGGAAAGGACGAAATTTAGGGGAGAGGCGATGAAAAACAGCTAAGTCCATACAAAATGTTGGACTTAGACGAAATTTTTGAGGAAGGTGTTGAAAAACAGCTAAGTCCACACAAATTGCGGGACTTAGACAGAATTTGGATATTTATTTTGGAAAAGTGACTAAGTCCCCTCGAAAGGCTGGACTTTGACGAAAATGGGGAGGAGTTCGGAAAAATACTTGGAAAAATGTCTAAGTCCCCTCGAAAGGCAGGACTTAAACAATTTTTTTTTTTTTTTTTTTTTTTTTTTTTTTTTTTAGGGGGAGGTGAAGAAAAACAGCTAAGTCCACACAAAATGTTGGACTTAGATGGAAATTAATAGATATTTGTAGCTGGTATTCCTGCTGCATCAAAAACTATTATTTCATAGCATACTTGCCAACCGTCTCATTAATAACTGTACAATTGTTAACGCCCCCTGAAAAAAAACGCCCCTTTTCTCACACCACTGTATTTTTAGAGTTATTCTCTCCAAATGCTGTTACGAATAAATAAGACTAAAATTAATCTAAAAAATTATTGGTGTGAAAAAAAAAAAAAAAAAGGCGGGGACTAAAAATTTTACGGTTCATAATGAGATGGTTGGCAAGTATGTAATAGTAACTTCCAGTGCATTAAATAATAGAAATTTTATATTTGTGATAAATTTGTTTCATAAATGGAGATGCCAAAGCTCATGCTTAAATCAGGCGACTTCGTATCTAGAAATTTAAAAGGGATAAAATTGTTTATATTTTCAATGCTATCATTATTTTCTAATAAAAATCTATATCCCATGTAATCGCTAATAAGGGACAGTTTTAAATTATGTAAAAAACTTCTCTACGTTGGTAGTTTTGGAATGAAAAGTTGAATTATTTCATACTTGTAAAAAATAACATATATTTAACATAGGGAACTTAAACAAATGATCTTACACCGTAAATAATTCTAAATGTTTTGTATCTCTATGCTTTATTGAAGCAGGTTCCCTGGTGAAAGACCGGAAAACTTTTTCTGTGTCAAGGAAGTCTGCAGTATGATTTGCAGATTGTTGAAGTTAAAAATCCATTGGATGTATTACTTAGATTTGAATGCTACAAATATTTTCAATCTCGGTATGCTTTTCAATGGGAAATTTTTTTTTTTCTATTGTTATTATGGCATACTTAGCAAATAGGAAGAAGTTTTAATATCACATACCACTGAATTGGATATGAATATTGATACGAATTCGAAAGTTGTTGAGTTAACGAATTTATTGCACCATGTAAAAATTACGACGAAGATTGCCTTGATTCTTTACTTACTGCATTATGAAATAGTTAAAAAATGTATTTGAAATTCATTTTTTTTTAATTACTTAAGATTAACTTCTATACACAAAAACAATCTCAGTTATATATATATCACCTTATCCTAGTAATTAATGAAATTTGATTAAGGTTGCACTTTACTGTTCCATTGTTATATAAAGTTTTAAAAAGAGACCAAAAAAGTAGAAAAAAAATGTATTTTGTATGCCATGCATTTTTTTTTTTTTTTTTTTTTTTTTTGGGGGGGGGGGGGGAAAATTAATCAAAGATTCTTGAATTGATATATAAAGCATACTCGTGAACATTCTAATTAATATTCCGTAGTATTGTTATCGGTGCCTTCTCTTTCACACCGGTATTTCTTTACATTATTCTATTTATTATTAAATCGCAATCGCATTAGGAAAATATTAGTTTAAAAATTAATGGTGTAAAAGAAAAGGTGCGACTAAGGCCACTACCGAATATTAATGAGGATGTTTGAAAGTATGTATAAAATAATTATAACGCACGCTAAGATCGTGAAAAATGACACTTCAAAATAGCGACTGTAACGTATAACTTCATTTCTTGAACGACTACATGTAGTATCTAGAGCTTCGTTCAAAGGTTCCCATTAAAACGCAAGATCGCGAGAATCCAGCATGTGTTTTCAATTTTCATTTTATTTTATTTTCACACATGGAACTTTAAATTTTTTTTTTTTTTTTTTTTTTTTTTTTTTGGGGGGGGGGGGGGGGGTTCTGGGGCCAATTTATTAAAATATTTTTTTCTGAAAAGTGGTCATTCAAAAAATCAATAATCTTGAAATGAAAAACGTTTCACCTTTCAGAAAAATCAAAAAAATTAATTACACCCTTCAGAGAAGTTGAATGTTTTTAAAAAGTTTTCAAAAAACTTGAATGAAAATTTTAAGTATTTTCAAGATTAGCTGCAAAATTATACTATATTTCTGCAATGAAACACTACAAAAACTACAATTGGGTAAATAATTTTATATGGAAGGTGCATAAAAAAGTTAGTTTCATTAATATGCAGTGCATTAACTGCCTATTTCAGTGTTTGGCAGTTAAAAAAAAAAAAAAAAAAAAACTACATATTTAACCAATTATACGCTATCAAATTTAAATTATACCATTGAGTTGTACAATTAAATCTCATTAGTAATTTACATTAATTCCTTTTTTTTTTTTTTTTTAAATACGCTTTTATTAGCATATTTGTATGTATGTTTGTAACCGCTCTGGGACCAAACAAAAAATCTATATTGTTATTATTGCTGTTATTATTATTATTATTGCTGTGAGGTAAAGCTCCGGGCTATGAACCTAAAGGTCTAACGTTCGAGCCCAGTCAGGGGAGATTTTTTTAAAAATGTTTTTTGTTTAATTCTAAATTACTTTATTAAAAATTTAAAAGTATGTAAGTATTGTGGTATTTCACTCTTACTCTTCATTTTAATACTATAAAGATTTTTTACTTTTTAGTTTCAAATTTCAATAAAAGCGTGTTCTTTAGTTTTTTAAAATTACAATTTTATTTTAAGTATTTTTCTGTTATTGCATTCGGCCGAGCGGTTCTGCGCTCAAAGCTGGTAGATGGGAGGTGCCGGGTTCGATCCCAGGTCGCGCTCATCGACCTAGCCGTTCGGAGTTTTCCGTGGTTTCCTCCGAAACTTGCGTAAATACGGGCTAGGACCCCTTAGAAAGACCCCCACGGAGGGCATTCCCCCTCTAGGCCTAGGACACATCAGGAGTCAATCGGCCTTAAATCCTACAACCAACCATCTGTTATTGCATTCTTTATTGAAATCTCACTTATTTTCTAAGTAAGGATGATACATTCTCACACAGCTCGGGGGTGGAAAATTGGCGCAGGACTCATACCGGTATTTATGAATCAAATTTTTCTTCTTCTTAAATCGAGAAGTGTATGAGTAGAGAAACGTTTTAAAAAAATACTGGTATAAATTCTACGCCAAAGTTCCACCCTGCACAGCTTTTACTTTTGATGAGAATCCTTTTTATCTTGAGATTAAAGTGACTTAAGTACGTTTTACATTGAAAATGTTTTTGATATTCTTCACAATGATTCTATTTTATACACATTTAATGTTATTTTTTCTTTAATTTACTGCAAATAGATAAAGGAATATATAACCAGACTTACCTTTGAACAGAAATATAAAATAAAAATTTACGCAACATTGAAAACACTAATGTAAAAAATATTAAGTAAGCAAATTGCATTTTCAGTAGCGTTTCGTATACTATCATTATTGTAAAATGACGAAAAGGTTTATTGCTCCAGTATGTGATAGAGGAGGAATATTAGAATCAGAATAGCAGCAATATTAATTTTAGAAAAACATGGATGTGTTAGCCAATAGGAGGTTAGGGCAGAGAAAACTAAGCAAATGGTAACTGAAAATCAAGAATATGTGGATTTTATGTAAAGTGCATAGCTGCCAATATTTTAATTAATTGCGGAGTAATTTTAGCCCCGCCACTACTTCGTACCGCTAACAGAGCTGCCAACCAAATCCGGCAAATTGTTAGTACCGCCCCTTTTCTTACACCACTTATTTTTTAGAGTAATTCCTTCAAATATATTTACGATGAATGACGAAAACAAATATACTAAAAATTAAGTGGTGTAGAAAAAGGGGCGGGACTAACAATTTGCCGGATTAAGTTGACAGCTCTGCACAAATTTTTCAAAAGTAATTTTTTCTTATTTTATCGAAATTATGTATTGAAGAAAATTTTTCTATAAATAAACTGGTGCAAAATAAAGGCGGAGCTAAAAGTACTCCGGAATAAATTAAAATATTGGCAGCTATGAAAGTGTCCAACAATGAGAGAATGAGGTTACAGTATAATTGCAATTAATAGGATTTTTAGGATTTTTTAAATATGCAAATTTCTAGAAAATCAATCTTATACAAATGTTAAGGCAAAATGATTATTTTGGCTGAATTAAAATTAAAAGTTCTTAGCGGAATTAAAGTTACAATCATTCTCTCTTGTATTTACATATTGGAGCAATAATCCGTTTTGTGATATTGAAGAGATGATTAAAATTGTTGAGAGAATAACCATACTTTTAACATTAATCCATTTAAAATAATCTGGACCTTTTAGAATTCCATATTTATAAAATAAAAATAACGATAATAATAAATAAATGTGTCATTAACCCTTTCACGACAGCATATTTTTGTTTTTGGAATAGACAGTTTCGCCTGTAGGCATTATGCTTTAAAGCTACATTATTTCAGAGCAAAGATTTTCTGCATCTATGTATTATAAATAATTACACATTATAACTAAACTCTTACCAATTAAAGTTTTTATTTTCAGAGCCTGATTAAGGGGAAGCACACATTATCTCCGCTCTCACCGGAATATTTTTACAATTATTTTTTTTACTTGATGTCATTGAAATTCCACGCTTTGACGAGGAAATATTTTTTATAAACAAAGAACGGTGTAAAACAATCCAATTTACTCACCGTTATTAGACACCAGAATTCTTTTAAAATAATTTTTAATGAGAATTTTCTGCTTATTATAGGAGGAAAGTATTTGTTAAAAAATAACGTTGTAAGTATAAATAATGTGTGCTTCCCCCTTAATCAGGCTCTGTTTATATTTGTAGTATTTTAAATGTACAGTCAGGGAAGAAAAACGCAAAACTCGTGTAATTTCGTTGTTAATAGACGCAGTAAAATGTAATAGACATCATTCAACAGAAAATTAAGTGCACTTTTTGAAAATATTGTCAAATTTTGAATTAGGGTTAATCTACATACTGGAATCTGCGCCAACTTTGATTTTTTTCAACAAAAACACCAAATTTTAATCTTATAATTGAATTCCTCAGAGTAAGGCAGTGCGGAAAAGTATACAGTTTGTATACTTTACTTAATATTCATAGAGTTAAAATCAAAAATGTGTTAGGTGTTTATCGGCAAATGTAGAAAAATAAAATTAAGATCCAACACAATTTAGACAAAATTTTACAGTTTCACACCGGATATTTCACTAAATTAATTTCAATTTATATAATAGATGTGACAATTTATTATGAATTAAAATGATTTATATACAAATGACTTACATATTTTACATAACAATGCATAAACCAAATCTTTTTCGATATATTATTGTAAAGTATGATAAAGTGAACATTAAACAATTTTAATCGTACTTACTAGTTTTGGTCAGTTTAACTCTTTCAAACTGTACGATTTATTTTATAATTTCTATTAAAATGTAGTTTGTTAATTAGAATATATTTTTAAAACTAATTTTTAAAGATTAATGTATCTTTAAAAAAATAATCACCCCTTCACAAAAAATAAATAAATAAATAAATATAAAAAAAAGCAATCAATGAACTAAATGATTAATCCATTGACTACGACAGTTGTTAAGAAGCGATTTACCAAGTCTGCATTGCAATCCAATACTATTCTTTTTTTTTTTTTTTTTTTTTACAATTTTTATAAATTACTTTCTTCTCTATTTAAAAAAAAAAAAAAAAAAAAAGACCGCCTATTTAGTTGATTTTTTCCTTGTAGTTTTCATATAAAGGATTAAATTTTATCACCAGTAATCGATAAGGCAAATGTCACTTGTGTATATTTTTACCAACATAAAATAAGGAGTTTAACATTTTGAACTGCAATTTATTTTCAGTCGTCAGTACTGCTCATGCAGACAATTTAATTTTCTTAGTTTTAAGAGGAGGGATTGATATAGAAATTTACAGTTTTGTTGCTCAAATAATTTGTTATTTTTAAAAAAATATTTGTTTCACACATTTATATGAATGTTTATTGTTATATATACGTATGAGAACCTAGTTAGTGTCGGGAAATTCATGACGAGCTGGACTCGTCTTTTCAGTTCAATGGGTTAATACGAATACCCATAGTCACATTATGTTTTTCTTTTCTGTGATTGTTTGTTTTAGAAGAAAGATGAAAAGTAAGAAAACAAGAATACGTTTGCTAAAATTAATGGCTAAAAATCATATTTTTTGTTTCATTTTTTTGCGTTTCTTGTTGTTGTTATACATTCTGAACCGAAAATAAAAAATAAAAAAATATTTTGTTTAATTTTCTGTGTTATTTTTAAAGATTTTTTTCGTTATCTCATGCAAAACTTTATAAGAAATGGCCCCCGAAACCTCTACAAGCGAAACATTTATTTATATCTCGAAAACTAATGACTGCAATGAGCTGCAAATTTGAAAATCCACATATTTCAGCGTTAGGATTCATTTTATGAAAAAATTAATATAGGTCAAAATTCATATACTTTTAAACATGAATTTATTAATATGTTTCATAATTAAACTAGTTTTGAGTATCAAACGTTATCATGGACTATGTTTGGGTTTCTTCACTGTATCTCGTTAAAAATAAAAATAAATAAATGAAATATAAAATATAAATAATTAAATATCAAAATTTATATCGGTCAAGTTAATTTTGCATTATTTATTTATTCATTTAATTTTTATGATATTAATAAAAGTTTGAAATATGAATTTAACATTATCATTTTCGAACTTTAAACGTTTATAACTATACAATACCAAAAAAAAAAAAAGAAGTAAAATATACAGCCAAAATAGTTTTTCGTATCACCGCGACCCCAGGAATTCAAATATAAAATAAAAAGAGGGACCCTTAAAAAAAAATCCGAGTGTGTTCATGTTTTAATATGCAGACGACCACCAATTCAAAATCCCCCTTCATTTTCCAATGGTACTCGCAATTCCCAGTCGAATGATACTTATTACCGTTTTGCGCATATTACTAACAAAGTTATATCGAATGCTGCGTTTTTTTTTTTTTTTTTTTTTTCCGACTTTACAGAAATAAATTTTGCGAATTTTTTTAGAAAAGCATAGTTGACAACATTTTATTTTATATATTTATTCCTGAAATTGTCGTGAAATACGGGCGGAGAGCAAGACCCCTGCTGACACCTCCAGTTTTTTAACCATCTGTCCGTCGTCACTGACGGATATATTCGGTCACTGATTTTTTCATTGCTGAATTTGATAACAAAAACTGAACTACTGTTTTTTTTTTTTTTTTTTTTTTTTTTTTTGTAATTGAAAGTACTCTGCTAATGACAAGAATATTTAATACATATTTGTAGCTAGTATTCTTGCTGCATCAAACACTATTATTTAATGGTAACTTTCAGCGCATTAAATAATAGAAATTTTATATTTGTGATAAATAATTTGTTTCATAAATGGAAGCAGAAAAATATCATGCTTAAATCAGGCGACTCCGTATCTATAAATTTGTAAGGAATAAAATTGTTCCTCTTTTCAATGCTATCATTGTTTTCTAATGATAATCTATATCTTATGTAATAACTCATAAGGGACAGATTTAAATTATGTAAAATTTTCTTTACGTTAATAGTTTTGAATGAAAAGTGGAATTATTTCAACCTTATAAAAAATACATATATTTAACATAGTGAATTTAAACAAAGGATTTTACACCATAAATAATTCTAAATGTTTTGTATCTCTATGCTTTATTGATTCATGTTCCGTGATAAAGTCCATAGAACACTTTTTCTGTATCAAGGAAGTCTGCAGTACGATTTGCAGATTGTGGAAATTAAAAATGCATTTGATGGAATACTTAGATATAAATATTTAAATGTTACAATTATTTTGAAGTCTCGGTATATTTTTCAGCAAAAAAATTATTTTTTTCGATTATTATTATGACATACTTAGCAAAGAGGAAGAAGTTTTAATATCACATACCACAGAATTGGATATGAATATTTATACGAATTTGAAAGTAGTTGAGTTAACGAATTTATTGCACCATGTAAAAATTACGATGAAGATTGTCTTGATCCTTTAATTACTGCATTATGAAATAGATAAAATTGAATTTGAAATCCATTTTTTTAAACTACTTAAGATTAACTTCTATACACAAAAACAATCTTAGTTATATATATATATATATATATATATATATATATATATATATATATATATATATATATATCACCTTATCCTAGTATTTAATGAGACTTGAGTAAGGTTGCACTTTACTGTTCCATTGTTATATAAAGTTTTAAAAAGAGACAAAAAAAAATGTATTTTGTATGCCATGCTTTTTTTTTTTTTTTTCGAAAATTAATCGAGGATTCTTGAATTGATATATAAACCATACTCTCTAACATTCTAATTAATATTCCGTAGTATTGTTAGCAGTGCCTTCTCTTCACACCAGTATTTCTTTACAGCATTCTATTTCTTTTTAAATCGCAATCGCATTAGGAAAATATTAGTTTAAAAAATGAATAATGTAAAAATAGGACGGGACTAACGCCACTACCGAATATTAATGAGGATGTTTGTAAGTGTGTATAAAATAATTATAACGCACGCTAAGATCTTGAAAAATGACACTTCAAAATAGCGACTGTAACGTATAACTTCATTTCTTGAACGACTGCATGTAGTATCTCTAGAGCTTTGTTCAAAGGTTCCCATTAAAACGCAAGATCGCGAGAAACCAGCATGTGTTTTTAATTTTAATCTTATTTTAATTTCACATGTGGAACTTTAAATTTGAAATAAAAATCCATACATTTTTCTGGGGCAAATTTATTAAAATATTATTTTTTCTGAAAAGTGGTCATTCAAAAAATCAATAATCTTGAAACGAAAAACGTTTCACCTTTCAGAAAAATCAACAAATTTAATTACACCCTTCAGAGAAGTTGAATGTTTTTAAAAAGTTTTCAAAAAATTTGAATGAAAAATTTAAGTATTTTCCAGATTAGCTGCAAAATTATGCTATATTTCTGCAATGAAACAGTGCAAAAACTACAATTGGGTAAATAATTTTATATGGAAGGTATATAAAAAAGTTAGTTTCATTAATATGCAGTGCATTAACTGCCTATTTCAGTGTTTGGCAGTAAAAAAAGAAAAATCTATATATTTAACCAATTATATGTGATCAAATTTAAATTATACCAGTGAGTTGTTCAATTAAATCTCATTAGTAGTTTACATTAATTCTTTTTTTTTTTTTTTTTTTTTTTTTTTTAACACGCTTTTATTAGCTTCACGCTTTTATTAGCATATTTAAATGTATGTTTGTAACCGCTCTGGGAGCAAACAAAAAATCTATATTTAAAAAAAAAAGACTTTTCCTACTTGAACGCTGTGGCTGTGAGGTAAAGCTCCGGGCTACGAACAAAAAGGTGTAACGTTCGAGCCCAGTCACGGGAAATTTTTTAAAAAATGATTTTTAATTCTAAATTTTTTTATTAAAAATTTAAAAGTATGTATATATTGTGGTGTGTCACTCACACGATTTTCTCTTACTCTTAATCTCTTACTATAAAGATGGATATTTTGTACTTTTTAGTCCACATTTCAATAAAAGCATGTTCTTTAATTTTTTAAAAGTACAATTTTATTTTAAGTATTTTTCTGTTATTGCATTCTTTATTAAAATCTCACTTATTTTCTGAGTAAGGGTGATACATTCTCACACAGCTCAGGGTTGGAAAAGCACTCATACCGGTGTTTATGAATCAAATTTTTCTTCTTATTAAATCAAGAATTGTATGAGTGGAGAAAAGTTTTAAACAAATACTGGTATGAATTCTGCGCCAAAGTGCCACATTGCGCAGCTTTCACTTTCGATGAGAATCCTTTTTATCATGAGTTTAAGTGACTTAATTACGCTTTACATTGAAAATGTTTTTGACATTCTTTAAAATGATTCTATTTTATACACTTTTAATTTTATTACTTTCTTCTATGTGTAATGCAGAGAAATTATTGGATTCGTGAAAATTTTCGGCCTCCATTTTTTTAATGAATTTACACGTTTTGGGATGTCCTGAACACGAATTGATAGTTTTTAGAAAATTTCTGTCTGTCTGTCTGTCTGTATCACTTTTTTGTGGACGCTGTATCTCACGAACCAATGAATGAAATTTAACCAAACTTGGTATCTAGTTTCACCCTGACGTAAACTGGTGCTGATTAGATTTGGGGATCACTCTCTCAAAAGGTGGCGCAGCGATCGCATTTATTGTAAATTTTTAACATGGCAGTATAGGACAAAATTTCGTATAAATGTGCATAATGAGAGTTATATTAAACGTGTGACTGTAAAATTAATAGGAATTATTGATAATAGTAGTAGTTAACTAGGGAAAAATGTCTGTGCATATAGGGGCATCGCTTCCTCCCGGGGGGGGGGAGGTAAATTTTCAAGATGGGTATCTTTTGAAAGGTCTCGTCAATACCTTTAAAACGAATGGTTGAACTATAAATCTGTGATAATTTAAAACGAAGTTATGATTTTCTTTATTTTTAACAAAAATAAATAAATAAATAAATAAATAAAACTTCGAAAAAAAAAATCGTTTTTTTTTTTTTTTTTTTTTTTTTACTGAGTGAATATGTAAAGGAAAATGTAGAAGAAAGTCTTGTGGTGGCCACAACATACTACTTTTTTCTTTAATTTACTGCAAAACGATAAAGGAATATATAACCAGACTTACCGTTGAACAGAAATATAAAATAAAAATTTACGCAACATTGAAAACGCTAATGTAAAAAATATTACGTAAGCAAATTGCATTTTTAGTAGCGTTTCGTATACCATCATTAGTGTAGAATGACAAAAAGGTTAATTGCTCCAGTATGTGATAGAGGAGCGAATTCTAGAATCAGAATAGTAGCAATATTAATTTTAGAAAAACTGGATGTGTTAGCCAATTAAAATCATGTTTACTCTTAAAAAAGGGTATGTATCGACTAAATAATTAATGGGACCACACAAAATAGTTACGAGTATCTACTGTAATCATCCAAATAATGTCAAATTAGTTTGAAAAATTAATGAGTTATAATTAATTAGGTTTATTCTTATTATTGGCGTTTATAATGATTGTGGCTACTTTACCGGGATACATAAAAGAATTTCGTACTATTACGGTCTATAGTCGGTATTTCTTAAGAGTATTTTAACATGGTTACACTACACCCCATCAAATATAATGAAATTTTGTTAGAATTTTAAAAGCATTTTTTCCTGTGAAAAATTGTGGTATAGAATTGGTAGTTAACTTAAAGGTTACGCAAAATATTTCCGATATGCTATGTAATTTTTTTTTTTTTTTTTTTTTTGTATGAAATTTGGTAGTTATTAAATTTGGTAATTATGAATTTCAGGGAAATAATACAAGACCGTCGTTTATTAAGAATACATATTGTTGCGTACTTGGGGGGTTCGTAAGTTGTCCGAGAATGAAAGGCGAAACTTGTAATAATTCAGTGATTTATTCACAGAAAGTTCCAGAAAAATACAGGTCTATAAACCAAGTATCACCTTCAATTCAACCAGTAAACACAGCTTAATCAATAGCCGTTAACAGCACAAACTGTTTAACAATAACACATAAAGCAAGTCTCATTCAAAAAGGCTCAAGGCAAAGCAAACTGACGCAGATCTGAGACTGACTGCCTCGGTAAAAAAATTCTCCTTTTATACTTTTCTATCGAACCCAGGCTGTTCTGGAAAATTCTCGTACCTCATCATCCAATGAGATTAGAGCGTCCATATTTGGTATATCCCTAATAAGGAATTTCTCGCCAAGGTCCCCAAAAAATCGCCAAAGAGGGAAACAATCGCCAAATTTGGCGACAAATCCATTTCTTCCCTTCTTGGAGCTTTTTAATGCGTTTTTAAGGGAAAATTAGGCTATTTTAACACTAAAATGACTAGAAATGCAGAAAATTAGCGTTTTATCAACTTACTAAGCCTCGTTGAAAGAATTTATGGAAAAGTAAATACAATTATTTATAATTCCGTATCACTTTATATGATATACAGATAAGTATACAAAGAGAGATAGAGCAGGGGGTTGAGGGAGGCTGCAGCCCCCCCTCAGGAATGTATCTGATTAGGTTAACAAGTCTATCGAATCAATATATACTGTTATTTAATAAGGAATAAATAAAAATGACCTATTGAATAATGTCTGATACAAATAGGACGTTGAGGCTCCTGATCTGCAGATCCACTAGTTAGTTTTTGTTTGAAACTCTTGCACTGTGGGTTTCCTGTGCGGAAATAATTTTCCTGCTATTGGGTCTCAGCAAAAAAGTCGAAATCATCAAATTACAGGGATAGAACAGGGACGCAGAAGACATACAGAGTTTCCAACTTCTATAATTTATTCACGATCATTTTTAGCCCCGCCTCCTTTTCATACCGGAAATTTTGAAAAATAATTTTCTTCTTATTTAAACGTTGTCACATATTAAAGAGAAATAATCTATAAAAATTATAGTGCTGAAAGATGGCGAGGCTAAAAAGGCTCGTTAATAAATTATAAAAGATGGGAACTCTGAACTAATACCCAATCAATATAGGAACATTTTCTACTTCTTCTTAAACCAACAATATTATAGGTAGAGAAATTTCTTAAACAAAGTCCGGTATCAAATCTGCACCCGTGTTCAATCCCTGAAATCAACATAACCTTAAGTATGACAGCTTTGATGGAATTTGCAATTAAGTTGCAAATAAATATTTTTTATGTATTAATCAAAAGCCCTCAATATAATATATCACAAGCGTGTCAATTTTTCTAAAGGTTATATTAGTTATTTTCGATTATTCTAATCACGGCGTAAAATTCACATTTATTATGGAAGAATAATTTAAAACAAAGTAATATGTTTTATTACATTTAAAGATATATATTTTGCACATTTAAAATTAAGAATTTAAGTACAGTAGAATACTGTGTAACGCGGGATATTCGTTCTGGGCAATAGGAAATTGTGTTATGTGGCACATACTTCATCAGATCAATATATGCAAATTCAGTCCAATACTGGAAATTTTTTTTTTATTTTATTTCATTGTTTTTTTTTTTTTTTTTTTTTTTTTTTTTTTTTTAATTAAGGTTCCGACGTTTACGATACAAATTAACCTTTTTTTGTAAAATTAATATGGCTTTCATCTGACTTTTTCTGAAACGATAATTTACTTTAAAAATGTTTCGTGTTTCCTTCATTCTATTTTGTTTGACTCTTTATAGAGCACTAGCATATATAAACGAATAAAATTTACCGTTTCGATTGTTGATGACAATATTTCAATTATTTAAACATGAATTTCTTAAATAATTTGATATTTTAGAGAAACGTATAAAAGCGTAACTTATTACTCAAAATAGGAAAGCTTTTGAACAGTATCTCCTTTTTATTAAATATTAAATATGCATTATCAGATTTTTGTTTAAATCTTGTTATCTATACTTTTGTATTGTATATATTTTAAGTTTGTACGCCTCAAATTAAAGGTAAAATTTTTAGTAACACTTGCATGCGGGGTACAAATCAAAGTATTTGTATCCATAGTATATTTCATTGTAAAATTGTGAATATCAATTATATATTTAAGAAAAAATATAGCATACAAATTGCAAAAGAAACGCCCACTGGTGGAGTTACAGATTTTCAAATGGTTTAAACCTACGTCAGCGGTCGCGAAAGTGTTAACATGTAAAAGTAATACATTTTATTTGGAATATACTTATATTGATGATATAAGTATGGTTGTAAGATATAAAAAACGCCAGGAAAGTGTTTGCGATCAACGCCCACTGGCGGGGGTGCCGCAAACATTAACGCCTACTTCTTAAATTGAGATGACAAATCAGACTCGTCAACCGTAACTTCGCCCAATAAAGCAAATGACGAGTGTCACTCGTCAAATGTACCCAAAGGGTTAATATTGCTTCTAAAACCCACCGTGTTACATACATTGTAATGGTATAATTTTACTGATGTCGATCTACTAAACAGCATCGGAAGTTATTTATGACTCCGCCTACTTGAAATGTAGCAACTAATTTGGTACTATTTTAAGGGGAAAGTGGGAATGCTTGGTAAGTAAATGTTCATGATTGATAGCATAGCACTCTGAGCTGTCTCAAAAATGTTTAAAGAAAATCATCAGTATCAATAATCAGTACAAAAATATTAAAATGTAGCAACTAATATCGGACGGAGGGAGTATATTTTTTCGAAATCATTCGTTCCCATGTTTATTAATCTCCCTAAAATGTTCGGTGATATATTGCAATTAAAATGCGCTAGAGACCATTGTGAGC
Source organism: Salticus scenicus (assembly GCA_963930645.1). Lineage (NCBI taxonomy): Eukaryota > Metazoa > Arthropoda > Arachnida > Araneae > Salticidae > Salticus > Salticus scenicus. Next base: position 131,670,136 of record OZ005660.1, on the reverse strand, counting down.
ACTGTCAAACGTTCATCGCCCAGCATGATTCGGCTGAGTTTCCGCCGGGCCCAAATCCGACCGATGGAGCGCCAGAATGTTAAAAGAATGACAAGTGGGAAATACCAAGGAATGCAACATGAATAACGTTTTCGAACATTTGTCCTCGGAAATGCTATGTCCGACAGTAATAGAAATAAAACAAAGAACGTATCCCACAATTTAGACATTCGTAAGAATCAACAGGGCATGTCTATAAGAAGGATGTGCGACTTATGTTACCAGAAGAAGAGGTAAATTGCCGAGCACCAAGAAGTGAAGAAAAATGTAAAAAAATACTTTTTTTTTTTTCCTACGCGATCTATTGTTTCAATTGTCCAAAATCACCTCAAATGTGTTTAGAGTGTTTTAATAAACTTCATTCGACATGGTATAATGTAACATGTGATACTACATATAAATTAATAAAAAGTATATTATAACGTTCATAGTTTTTGTATTTTTATGTTATATATCCTATATATATATTTCAGTGCTTATTCCATTAAATTCCTTCACCCATATTTGGATGACTTGCTCCCACTGAAGCATACCTGTCACCCAGATATTGGGGACGCGGCGATGAACGTGAAAGTTATAGTCACTCTATATTTGTAAACCTACAAAGTAAAAGAAATCCTTCTGCACCGTAAATCATTTAATGCAGTTTTGTTTGACAATAATTTATTTATAAAACTCTTGTGATTACGTGTATCTTCTATTCATATCAAGAAAATATGCCGAAGGATTTGCAGATTGATGCGTTTAATACAGTACTACGCTACAGCCACGTTTCTCGAAACCTCGTAATAGCTGATTTAACGAGTTCAGCGTTAAAGTAAGGGATAATAGAGCCCCGAATAACTACAAGTTTTCCATATCCCTACCTTTCGGTCAATTTGGCACCCCTCCAAGAATTTCGACTGGTCCTCACTGCTTGTTTTAGAATACGTGGTTACACTAGAGGTCTGCACGGGCCGGGCTTTTGGCCCGGCTCTCGGGCCGAATTTTTCAATTTGCTCTCAGGCCGGGCTCAAAATTTTTTGTGCAATGGTTAACGGTGTATAGGTACAGAATATCACAAAATTACAGCGAGAAACTTTAAGAGAAGATGGAGTACATAAGAAGGATTCAGAATTGCACAGGTGCCCTTGTCCTTAAATGATACTGAAAACCTTTAATAAGTAGGTGCTTAGGGGTATTATATAACAGATGTGGGTAGTATAAACGTACAGCTACAAGATTTAAGTTGAGGTAAATAACGGAGGAAGCACCAAGGAACACATTTCTACCCATAACAGAAAAACCTCACATTAAACCTTTAAGGAGCAGATACATTCTACTGTATTTTAACACTTATCGCCATGAATGATTATTATCGGTTGCTCATGTCTAGCCTTGTTTTTTGGTTGTTTATACCTCTTCCTTCGTTGTAAAATTTAAAATCTTGCACGATACATTATTTCGAAAAACATCACTCAGTATACTTATTGATACATTAAGTGCTTTAGATACATCGATTAGAAATACTAATAATGCATGTAAATCTTTTTATGTGCAATTTGCATTAAAAAACCGTTTGTTAAAGAGTCAAAATTTTAAAGACGTAGCCAAATCCGTTCAAAAATAGCATAAAAGTTACTTTCTCTTACCCATAAGTTAGAGAAAGTATAGTTTTTGGGTCAAATTTTCGAACGCGAGTTTTTGTTATATTTACATGTTCTGAGGTCCCCTGAATACGAAAATCATGTTTTTAGCAAATGGTCTGTGTGTCTGTGTGTGTGTCTGTCTTTTATCAGCATATCTCAAAAACATATTATGGCAGAAAGTTCAAACTTGGTATTCTAAATGTGTATTATATAAGGATGCTACACTAAACATTTCGTTAAGATCAAGCAAATAGTTCGTGTACAGTGACACTCAAAAGTATTCAAACGCATTATGTCTTTGGGGGAAATTGCAGGTAAGTAAAGTTTAACAACTATAGACTGCACTAAACCAAAAGAAACGATTTTTTTTTTTTTTTTTTTTTTTGTAATAGAGATAGTCAACAGGGGAAAAAAATTGTGTATTTTGGAGCCTCGCCTCTCCCCTGAGGGGGAAGCTCCCCCTCGAGGGGAGTAAATTTTCATGATGGGTATCTTGCAAAGAAGCTCGCCAATACCTTTAAAACGAATGGTTGAACCATCGATCTACGATAATTTAAAACAAAGTTATCGATTTTTTTTACTTTTAACGAAAAAAAACTTTGAAAATAAATCTTTATATATATATATATATATATATATATATATATTGGAAATAAAATGGACTTTTTTCTGGGTATTTGGTGTTATACTACTTCTCTAATATGGAAATCGTCTGCATTATTATAAAAGATAATTTTTTAAAATAATAATTTTAATAAATTATTTTTTAAAAAGATAATTATTTTTTAATAACCGAATTAAATTGTATACAAATGTAGGTGCATTAATGAAACGGGGTGTTGAGGGGGGCGGTAGCGCCCCTCACATACTGGTAATTATCATATAAAACTCTCCCGAAGCCTAATTTGAATTGTTTAACATAGGTTTACAAAACATCGTTATCTTACCTCTTAATCTCCAACCTGTATTTGTAGTATTATATTTCAGGGTAAGAGAAAGTCGTGTGAGTGACACACCAGATTATTTAAAGTATTGAGATGACATTTGTGGACATGGGTTCCTATGAAACTGTTAATTTTTATGACGTGCTTTGTCTCTTCGTAAAGTTTGTCGTTGTAATTTTGGGACAAACTATATATTTTCACGTTTGTGAGATAAATTAATGTTTAGTATTATTATTATTACTTTAATAATGACAAAACAAGTAGTTAGGAAGAGTTAATACTTTCGTGACCGCTGACGCAGATTCACATCGTTTGAAAATTTGTAACTCCGCTAGTGGACGTTTCTTTTGTAATTTGTATGACATTTATTACTTAAAAAAATACATAGCATTCGTATCTGTACAACAAATATACTATGGATATAAATAAATTGATTCGAAAAAGTATAATTATAATGTATATCCATTTGTAATGTGAATCTGATTTTTTTTTTTTTTCCTGAAATATTGTAACTTGGGAGAATAACGCCGACAGGCGAACCTTACTGTCAAAAAGGCAAAAACGTGCGGTCGCCAAAGTGTTAATTAATCTTGCAGCAAGCACAGTTGTGCTTGAATTCTGATCCAAAAGAATGTTCTGGAGTTAAAAAGTAATTAATTGCATCAAGTAAAAGTTAAGATGAAAAATGTCTGAATATTTTACTTACTCAATCATGAAATAGATTAAAAAATGCATTTGAAATCTTTTTTTTATATTATTATTATTACTTTGGAGTAATTTTTTTAAAATATAAGCAGTCAAAATTCTGCATATTATCTCATCCTAATAACAATTGAAGACTGAGCGATGTGATTTTTTAGTTTGCCGTTGGTACACAGAGATTCAATTGAGTCTACAATATTCTAAATTTAATGTCTGGAAATAGCAAAATTCAATATTAAAATACACTAATAACAAAATTTATGAAACACTCGACCACTATTTGATATATATGAATATATATTTTATAAGTTATAGTGAAATGTTAAGTATGAAATCTTCATTAAGTATAAATATTAAAATTTTAGTAATTTCTTACACTGAAATTTGCAGGCATTAGCGTTTGCAGATGGAACTGTCTCATATACTACCTTGGAATACAATTAAAATTTGTAATGCCTGTTTTCTTTTAAAAATGTAATGCCACTTTTAAAAATGTTTTTAAATATATATTTTGTTTTTTATTTAAAGCCTTTTCTCTAATAAATTCCTTTTAATGGTGTTATTAAATTAATATATATATATATTTTAATGAACGTTGTAAAAAAGAGTATTAAAATATTTTTTTTTATTATTAAATGCATTTAAGGTCTAAAGTAAAGAAACCAAATTATTTTTATATGTGATTCAGAGGCGGTGCTCTTTGCTTAGAATTTATTTTAATAACTTTGAATTACATTTTGTAAGAAGAAGCAAAATTTACCTGTCTCAAAATATTTTATCTGAATTTAGAATCAGAATTTATTAAATACAGGAATGAAACACTGGCGCAGAACTTATACCACTATCAATGTAACCAAATGTTCTACTTCTTAAATCAATGGTATTATAGGTAGAGCAATTTCTTAACCCTTTGCGGCGCAAGACAATTCGGATCATTTAAATTATACTGCCACCGGAATTGATGAACTAAATTAAACTAAATGAAATTTTAAATTTTACGGTTTAAAAAAAACCGGCTCTTTCTGATATGTTATAAACGTAAATTTTTGCTAAAATTTTTCCGGGATAAATTTTTGCTGCTGGATCTTAAATTTTGCGTCCTCGCAGCGAGGACAGCGCGCGTTAAGGGGTTAAACATAATGATAATTTGTGTTCTAAAATTTACCACAAATGGATTACGTGAAACTATGTGTGTGAAGCAGAGATTTTGTCGCAACTTGTAATTTAAGAATGATGATTGCGTAATTTTTTTAAGTACAGCTTTTTTTCTATTTATTAATTTGGAAATGAAAACCCCGTACTAATTTGTCTGAGAAGAAAGCTTTAACATAGCCTCCTTAACTAAACTCCTTTCGCGTGGCTCGGAAACTTGGCAAGAGTTCAAGCGGTAAACAGCGCCACCTGGTACAGATTGTGCTCCTTTTTATTGAAATGCCACCAATAGTTTTAAGAAGTAATATATGATACATATAACCGATGTTTCACCGATTCTATTTGCTTTTTATGTATATCAAATCCCACTTTTAAAAATGTTTTGTGGCTGTTGAATAAAAAAAGTTGTGCAATCTGTACAAGGTGGCGCCGCCTATCGCAAGTTTTCGAGCCACGCGGAATGCATCCAGTTTAGGAGGCTATGGCTTTACTTAGAAAACCATCGCCAAATATTTCTCTACTGGTCAGTTTTGGATTTTTCTTTCTTTCATTTTTTTAACTTTTCGGAATCACTCATTCCTCATCTTTTTTAATCTTCCTACAAGATTTGGTGATATATTGCTGTTGAATTGCGTTAGAGACCACTGTGAGCACCGTCACTTTAATTATGGCCACTCTGTATTTTATAACCCAAAAAATAAAAGAAATCCTTCTACACCGTAAATAAATTAATATAATTTTGTTTGACACTATTTCATTAAAGAAAGCTCCTCTAAATATACATCCCGTGCATGTTCGTATCAAGAAAATCTGCAGTAATATTTGCAGATTGTTAGCTCTTGAACAGTACTACATTTGGGTGTGATGGTTAACGGTGTGAGGTACAGAGTATCACAAAATTTCAGCGAAAAACTTTAAGAATAGAAAAAGCGCTTCAGAGTTTCCCGGAACCCTTGTCCGCAAATTCCATCTTGAACCTTTAATAAGTAGATGCTTAGGGATATTTTTTAATACATGTGCGCTGTATAAACGTACAGTGGTGGACATAATTATAAGACACCTATCTAATTTGACAAAGAGTGAAAGAAAAGATTCAGAGCTGAAAAATGTTTTATCGAATACGTCAAAAACATATATTTTTTCTGTTATCAGACGCAATTGTTTTACAGAAGTGATACTTTTATAGAGTTTAATAAAAAAAAAAAATTAAAAAATACCATGGACAAAATTATAAGACACCCTAACATTTTAATTAAAACACTTGCTTTTTTTCGAAAATAATGTGCAATATGCAAATTTTCTGCACGCTGTTATGACGTCAACAGTTAACTAAAGCACACGATAACCGACTTCATGCACTTACAAGCATGCCACGAGAAACAGAATTAAAAGAAAGTGAAATTCGCAAAATTTAGAGATTAAATGGAAGTGGTGCTTCGATTAATAATATTTCAAAAGTTATTAAATGCTATAGATATGCAATTAGAAATATTTTGAAAAGAGGATTTAATGGATCGGTGATTAAAAGATCTGGACGTACTCCTTGCTTGTCCTCGAGAGACGGACGCCATGTGCTTTCGCTCGCTACACAGAATAACATGACCACTACAGGCATTAAAAATGCTTTGAAAATGAATTTTTCAAGGAGAACCATTCGCAGGGTGTTGCATAATGCTTCCTATGTAAAATATAAAAAAATGAAGAAAAAACCACCGATTCTAAGTCGGCACAAAATGGAGCGTCCAAACTTCAATAAACAAAGTATGGCCTGTAGCTCCAAATGGTACTCTGTGTTAATTTCTGATGAAAAAAAAGTTTAACCTGGATGGTCCTGATGGGTTTCAATATTATTGGCATGATTTACGGAAGTCTCCTCATGTACTAATGAGCCGCCAAACGGGTGGAGACTCAGTAATGTTTTGGGCAGGTTTTTCGGCTCAAGAGAAAACGGATATTGTTTTTATGCATTCAAGAATGAATTCCGAAAAGTATAAGAATCTTCTTAAAGATCAACTAGTCATATACTGTGAGGCAGTTTATAAGTGTCGAAGACCTAAAGAATGCTATAAAATATGCGTGGGAAGAACTGTTTTGCGGTATTTTGTTAGAATTGATAGTTTCGATGCCGAATCGTATCTTTCATGTTATAAAAATCAATGGCGGCTCCACCATATATTGAATAACCATGTTAGAGGATTTTCTATTAGACCATTAGTGTCTACTAATTATGTTGACCACTGTATTTGGAAAAAACGGTTGGTGTCTTATAATTTTGTCCATTATTTTTTTAAGTTTTTTCATTAATTTGTATGAAAATGTCATTATTATAAAATAATTATATTAGGTGTACCGTAAAGTCATGTCGATTTAAATTAATAAAATGAAACCGGAAAATTTGTTTATCAGTGTTTAGATGGTACTTTACAAATAACCATCTTTTAAGTTACCTTAGAGTATCTTAAATTTTATCCAGGATAAATTTCCGATGTTAGTATTTTAATTCAAAACGACAGAACTTTCCGGTACACCTAATATATGATAACAGAATAAATTATGTATTTGACATATTTGATAAAACACTTTTAAGCTCTGAATCTTTTCTTTCACTATTTGTCAAATTAGATAGGTGTCTTATAATTATGTCCACCACTGTAGAGCTGCAAGATTTAAATTGAGGTAAATAACGGATGAAGCACTGTGGAAATACATTGCCACTATTGACAGCAAAATGATATTAAATCTTTAAGGAACATTAAGGATATACATTTAGTCCAGTAAATAAAGGATTCATGTCTGACCAAATTTGGATAAAGCTGGAATTTTTATAGTTGATAGGCACTTATGAAATATGTGTTTTAACAAAAGTCCCTGCAGCCCCGGGCTTCCCCCGCTACCCCCCTCAAAGTCAAAATAAAGTGGGTTTCAAAGAATTGCTTCTAAAATGGTTTCTAATAGCATTGGCGGTTCAGATTTTTTTTTTTTTTTTTTTTTTTTTTTTTAATTATTACTAAAACTATTTTCTACATTTTTTATAATTACAACATTCTTCTGTAGCCAGTTAAAAAAGTAAAAAAAATTCCAAAATTTGATTTTTTTTTGTAAAAAATTTGTTGATTATTTTTAGCCTAATCTTAAAATAATAGAAAAAAAACCGTAAAATAGTGCATACGTATTTTGAAAATTTCATTAGGTTTAAGATGATATTGATTTTTTTTTATATTCATTTGAGTCGGAAAGAAGCTAGCGTCGCTTTACAATTCATACATACTGGTAAATTGTAGCGTGATGCAGAATATTTCTCCTTTTGCATCATTTTCCATCACACAAATAGAAATTGGATTCAATTTGATTTCCTGTTTGCTTTAATTATTGATAGAAAATCTATCTTCGATATTTTAAAATATTTGTTTTGCAATTATATCATTCCAACCATAATTGTGAATACAGAAAATTTTTTCTGAAATATTTTATTTTGAGAGAATAATGCCCGTGGGCGGATCTTATTGTCGTAAAGACAAAATCCTACGGTCGAAAAAGTGTTAAAATATATTTATAAAAGTAAAAGTACATTTAAAAAAATATATGAAGTTAAAATATAATAATAAAATTTTAAAGACTAAAGTATCCTTAAAATAATCATCCTCCCCCCCCCCCCTACAAAATTAATAAATAAATAAAAATAAAGCAATATGTGAAGCAAATTATTAAGCTTTTAACTATGACTGTAGTTAAGAAATGATTTTACAAGTCTGTCTTGCATTCAATTCCATTCGTTTTTTTTAATTGACAATTTTTACATTTAACCTATCTTTCTATTTAAAACAGTAAACCCCGCCTATTTAGTTATTTTTTTTTCTTTTAGTGTTCTTTTAAAACATTCAAAATTTATCACCAGTAATCGATGAAGTAAATATCACTTTTGCATATTTTTGTCAACATAAAATAAAGGGTTTAACACGAATACTCAATGTCACATTTACTTTTATTTTCTGTATTGTTTTGTTTTGAAGAACTATGAAGGCGGGGCTTGTCTTCTTTAGAAAACAGGAATTCTTGATGCTAACACTAATGTCTAAAAAATATCCTTTTTGTTTCATTTCTTTGCGTTTGACGTTGTTATTAATTTGACCCGTAAATAAAAAATAAAAATTATTTCTTTAATTTTCTTTGTTATTTTTTAAGATTTGATTCGTTATATTTTTCAAATCTTTATAAGAGACGGTCCCCTAAACCACTCCAAAAGAAAGATTTATTTATATCTCGAAAACTAATAACTGGAATGAGCTGCAAATTTGCACACACATATTTTTCAGCATTAGGATTCATTTTGTGTAAAAAATTAATATAGGTCATAATTCATAATTTTTATGAATATGAACTTATTGATATTTTTCGAAATCAAAAGTAATGATGGATTATGTTTGAGTTTCTTCACTGAATAAAAATATGTTCATTTAAATTTGAGTTTTGATGTTTTGCAAAAGTGCCATTTTTATAGCAAATTTTCTGTATGTTTTAAGCATAAAAATCAAAATATATATTTTTATATGTTATTTACAATTCTCGGCTATATTTTATAATACAATGCACATAAATATGCACTTTTTCAAATGTTAAAAAAAAAAAAAAAAAAAAAAAAATCCTTTCCAAAGGTAGGCAAGTACTTTGAATGATAAATAAATAAATAAATAAATAAATAAAAAAGTTAGACTTTAACGGCTAAAAGAAAAAAAAGAAATCGGATTATTTCTAATTTAACTTAGAAATAACCTCCTTGTTTAGAATATATTTTAATAATTTATATCAGATATACAACGTTAGAAAATCGTAATAAGAAACAAAATTTACAGAGATTCTAATGTTCTATCGGAATTCAAAAGTGGTATTTAATATTAATGATACATGTTATCCAAATGTCATTTGAATATTATTTGAAATCTTACACTAGAAATTTGAAATTTAGATGAAGGATCTATTCAATATATTAAAATAGTATCCATACAATAAAACGGAGATTTATTAAAATTACAGCTTTGGTTTGGATTTATAATGAAATACTTTCTGGTATTTCGGAAAATGATAAGACATCATATTTTAATTTATTTTCAAATTATTGTAAATGTTATTATTTTGTTAGAAGTGAAGTGGTAGAATTGAAAAGAACTTATAATTGAGATTATCAAAACCGCACTAAATATGTCATATTAAAAAGGACTATATAAAATATATGAATATTCAGCGTTTTATGTATTAATACAAATATATTTACAAAGTAAATTATCAAATATATAATAATATACAACGCAATATATTAATGCTCTAAATATAATTATTGACTTTTAAGTGTTGCAAGACTTTTACGTTCTTTACATAATAAAATGTAATAAAATAGTAATATATACAGTATTTTTTCAAAGAGTAAAATGAAGAAATAAAGAAATAAAAATATTTATAAGGAAATAAAATTAGTTTGAATATGAAAATTTTGAATTTAATATGATTTAAAAAACATATTTAATATTTTTGTTTCTAAGATATCGGATATCACATTGCTAACATTTAAAATTGATATTCCATAAGAATAACACTAAAAATGAAAGAAAATTTTAGACTGTTTAATAATAATAATAATAATAATAATAATAATTTGCATAAATTAGATGCAAATTATTTTATAGCTTCATTATTATAAGAATGAGGTTTTCTACTCTTTTGCTACAATTATTATTTTCTATGAACTCTATTCTGTTTAAAAACAAAAGGTAATGTTAAATTCGATAATAATTTGATATAGAAATAGTTGCAGAGGAAACAAAGGGAAATCCTATTTTTGTTAATGTATCTCAATAAAACGTCCAATTGATCAAATTATGATATTCCTGAATATGACAGCTTTTATTAAACCTGTGGTTAGGATGTAAGTAAATATATATATTTTAATGTGTTAAACAATAGCACTCAATCATAATACATCGCAAGCATATCAGCAATATATAAATATTATTATATTTTGAATTTACTAGGCATAGTTATTTCTAAAGTAAGAATACCCAGCAAGACTTCCTAATTTTAGATACCAAATTTTCTAATGATCAAGCTTGTTCTATTTAATCAAACTCATTGCGGTTTTTGTGTTAAACGAATATTTGCATAAAGAAATGAGTTGGATATCCAAAATTGGAAACACTTGGTAGCTGTTAAGAATTAAACATATTAATCATACAGCAACTTCCACTTTATTTAAGTGTTCTTTACAAACCGTTCTGTAGCTGAAATTTTGTGTGTGCCTAAATGTTGTACTGACTGCTACTACAGTTAAAAACTCAATAAAAATAATTTACTCTAATTAGCTTACTGTAGGAAAGAAATTAAGCCGTGAATTTTTCGTTCCTTATACAAAGTATAAGGAAGTATAGTAATCCCGATTTGCGAAATGGATTTTGTATTTCACATTGCTCGTAAACGAATGGCCGCTGAATGTTGTCAATTTATACGTGTGACTGTCATAATGTCTTGTTGCACACCTGCAAGTGTCGTCTTAACACGAGCTCTCGTTTTAGAGATATAAGGGATTTTACACGATTTTTCGTGACGTCTGTATGTGTGTGTGTGTGTGTGTGTGTGTCTGTTTGTGTGTATGTCGCATAACTCAAAAACGGTTGGACGTAGAAAGTTGTGAATTGGTACATAGGTTTGTTATAACATCTAGTTGTGTACCTCCCCTTTTGGACTTTGTATGATTTTCCGTTTTGGAGATAGTTAGGAAAATTAGGTTCATAATGACAAAAATACATAGGTTTTGGCCATAATGTATCAAAAACCGGTAATAACTCAAAAACAGTTTAGAAAAATCTTGCAATTTAACTGATTTTTCGACTAGCTAGACATTTGAAACTTTCAGAAAAATATTTTTAGCCAACTGTTTCCGATACCTGCTGCCTTCAGCAGCGTTTATGCCATTCAACAGAAAATTTATTTAACTAACTTCCCGACTAGCTAGACATTTGAAACTTTCAGACTAGATCAGAACACGGTGAAAATGCATTTTCTAAATACTTTTAGCCAACTCTGTAGGGTCCATGCTGCCTTCGGCAGCTTTGGCAGTTCAAATCTTGGAATCGATTTTTAACTAACTTCCCGACTAGCTAGACATTTAAAACTTCCGGAAAAGCTCAGAACACGGTGATAATGCATTTTTTAAATATTTTTGGCCAATTGTTTCGTGTCACTGCTGCCTTCGGCAGCGTTTACATGGTTCAACAGAAAATTTATTTAACTAACTTCCCGACTAGCTAGATATTTGAAATTTTCAGAATAGTTCAGAACACGGTGAAAATGCCTTTTTTTAATACTTTTAGCCAACTTTTTTGGGTCCCTGTTGCCTTCGTCAGCGTTACCAGTACAAATCTTGTAATCGGTTTTTAACTAACTTTCAGAAAAGCTCAGAACACGGTGATAATTCATTTTTTAAAATATTTTTAGCTAACTGTTTCGGGTCCAATGTCAATGTTTTTTAACATTATGTATATTTCTAAAAGTGTATAAGGAAGTCATGTGGTGCCCACATCAGATTTTTTAGGTTTGAATTTTTCAGCATTGTAAGCATGCTGATAGGACCTATACAACGATGGCCTGCATTTTGTTTTTCTCTGTGCGTTTGGTGTGAATTTTCAACTGTCCATTTAACATTCATTTGGTTTTAGAATTCCTGAGTTAAGTACAAGATCCAATTGTTTAATGCGTTCCAACAATAAAACAAGGGTATCACTGTTGCCAGATGTGTCCGAATTTTTATTCAATAGTCACCAATAATTTTTAATTGTAACGTTTGGCTTGTTACTTTGAAGACTGATAGTCTATTATGTATATACAATATAACTTCTCAAAGTTATTGATGACTAATGAATAAAAAGTCCGCCGTACTTGCCACACAGAAGAGCATATTGCATTATCATGCCTGTGTCAATATCAGGGGTGTTAGCGTTCCAGGTTTTTTATTTTACTTTCCACCAGTAATTACGAATTGTATTTTTGGTTATATTTAATTGATAAACTTTGCTATAACACTATAGATAATATCACTCTTACAAAATTCTGGTAGCAATTTCCGGGGATACAAACACCCCTGCAATATCCATAATAATTATATAAATACATTTTATATAAATAAGGTGAATTAATTATTAAAGTGGATTATCCTGAACATTTTTTAATTCCGTAAAAATTTTATGACTGAAAATGGTTTGCCTTATTTTAAATACCAGCGAATATATTGCTTTGACACATAAACTGTTTGTTTCAGCATTATCCCAGATAGCAATTTATAGTTTTTGGAACATTTTTTTTTTTTTTTTTTTTTTTTTTTTTTCCCTGCGGATGTAAAGACTAAAAGGCTTTTTCTAAAAGCAAGGTTTTCTAAAAGCAAATTTAGATCCTATAAGAAATAAACAAAATTTTAATGTTTTACACCAAAAATCCTTCAGGAAAAAAAGAATTATAAAATTTAATAAAAAAAAATTGACTTTTAATAGTTCCTTAGTTATCTTGAATTCAATTTCTTAGATTTGTATATACTTCAGTACTTTTTTAAATAATTTTAAGTCTATTTAAATACATTACACTTGCGATTTTGTCCAGACTGTACTCTTTAAAAAAATTGCAATAGTTTTCAATTAAAAGTGTCTATTATGTCTGTAGGGATCACCGATAAAGCTTAAATTTTCTTTCGTAGGTGTAACATAAAATACGAAATGAAATAATATAGATATATATACACAACAACGCATCAACTAAATATTTTTGGATAAATTATTGTAAGGAATCTTGAAGTAAATATTAAAGAATTTTAATCGCAATTACCAGTTTTGGGTCAGTTGAACTCTTTGGAACTGTACGATTTGCTTTATAATTTCTATAAAAATATAATTTTTTAATTAACCTTTTCGCGACTGCTGACGTAGATTCACGTCATTTGAAAATCTGTAACTCTCTTAGTGGGCGTTTTTTCGTAATTTGTGTGTTCCTTATTTCTTAAGTGTGTACCCAGTGTTCATATTTTTGCAATAAAATATGCTATGGATAGAAATATATTGATAAGATAGAATATAATTATACTGTATATCCATTTGTAATATAATTGTGAATACAGAAAATTTGTTCTGAAATACTTTATTTTGAGAGAATAGGCGGATCTTAGGCGGATCTTACTGTAAAAATTAGAAAATCCTGCGTTCGCAAAAAGAGTTAAAGTACATTTATAAAAGTAAAAGTATATTTAAAAACATATATATAAAGTTAAAATATATTATTAAAATTTTAAAGACTAAGGTATCCTTAAAATAATAATCCCCCCGCTACAAAATAAATAAATAAAAATAAAGCAATATATGAAGCAAATGATTCAGCCTTTAACTATAACGGTAGTTAAGAAACAATTTTAAAAATCTGTCTTACATTCCAATTCCATTCGTTTTTTTAATAGACAATTTTTACATTTACCATTTTTTCTATTCAAAACAGTAAACCCCGCCTATTTAGTTATTTTTTTTCTTCTAGTGTTCGTTTAATAGATTCGAAATTTATCACCAGTAATCGATGAAGTAAATACCACTTCTGCATATTTTTGTCAACATAAAATAAGGGGTTTAACACGAATACTTAATTTCACATTTACTTTTCTTTTCTGTATTGAAGAATGATGAAGGCGGGGCTTGTCGTCTTTAGAAAACAGGAATTCTTGATGTTAACAACACTAATGTCTAAAAATCATCATTTTTGTTTTATTTCTTTGCGTTTGACGTTGTTGTTATATAAATTGTCCCGTAAATAAAAAATAAAAATATTTTGCTTAATTTTCTTTGTAATTTTTTAAGATTTGATTCGGTATCCCATGCAAAACTTTATAAGAGACGGTCCCCTAAACCACTCCAAAAGAAAGATTTATTTATATCTCGAAAACTAATAACTGGAATGAGCTGCAAATTTGCACACTGATATTCTTCAGCATTAGGATTCATTTTCTGTAAAAATCAATATAGGTCATAATTCATAATTTTTATGAATATGAATTTATTAATATTTTTCAAAATTAAAAATATCTTTCAGAATCAAAAGTAATGATGAATTATGTTTTGGTTTCTTCACTGTATCTCGTAAATATATATATATATATATATATATATATATATATATATATATATATATATATATATATATAATATATATATAAATAAATATATATATATATATATATCGATCAAGTTATTTTTTGTGAAGATATTAATAAAAGTTTGAAACATGAAATTAACTTTAGCACCTTCAAACTTTGAACGCTTATAACTATGTGAAAAAATAAGTAAAATATACAACCAATATACTTTTTCGCGTTGTCGCGATCCCAGGAATTCAAATATAAAATAAAAATGGGGCACTACCTTTGAAAAAATCAAAGTTAGTGCGCGTTTTAATATGTAGACGGCTCCCAATTCAAATATTCAGTTCATTTTCTGAAACTACTCACAATTCCCCGTCCAATGATACCTATTACATTTTCTACATCTATTAGCAACAACATTACGTCGAGTGCTTCGTTTTTTTTTTTTTTTTTTTTTTTTTTTTTTCACCGACTGTATATCAAATCCCACTTTCAAAAATGTGTTTTGGCTGTTGAATAAAAAACGTTGTGCAATCTGTACAAGGTGGCGCTGCCTACCACAAGTTTTCGAGCCATTCGGAATGCATCCAGTTTAGGAGGCTATGGCTTTACTTAAAAAAACAGCGCCAAATATTTCTCTACTGGTCAGTTTTGGATTTATCTTTCTTTCAATTTTTTTTAATTATTTTTCGGAATCATTCGTTCCTCATCTTTTTTAATCTTCCTACAAAGTTTGGTGATATATTGCAGTTGAATTGCGTTAGAGAACCCTGTGAGCTCCGTCACTTTAATTAAGGCCACTCTGTATTTTATAACCCAAAAAATAAAAGAAATCATTCTACACCGTAAATAAATTGATATAATTTTGTTCGACTCTATTTCATTAAATTAATACCCTGAACTTGGAGGCTCTCCGTTTTCACGTCTTCGTATCAAGAAAATCTGCTGAAATATTTGCAGATTGGTAGGTTTTGTATAGTGTTGCGTTTGGGTGTGATGGTACTGGTACAGAGTATTACAAAATTACAGCGCAAAACTTTAATAATAGAAAAAGCTCTTCAGAATTTCACGGAACCCTTGTCCGCAAATTCCATCTTAAACCTTTAATAAGTAGGTGCTTAGGGATATTTTTTAGTACATATGCGCTGTATAAACGTAGAGCTGGAAGATTTAAATTGATGTAAATAACGGATGAAGCATTGAGGAATACATTACCACCAATGACAGCAAACATCATATTAAATCTTTAAGGAACATTAAGGAGATACATTTAGTCCAGTAAATAAAGGATTCATGTCTGAACAAATTTGGATAAAGCTGGAATTTTTATAGTTGATAGGCACTTATGAAATATGTATGTTTGCAAAAGTCCCTTCCGCCCCCCCCCCCCCCTCAAAGTCAAAATGAAGTGGGTTTCAAAAAATTGCTACTAAAATGGTTTCCAATAGCATTAGTGGTTCGGAATTTTTTAAAAATTATTCCTAAAACTATTTTCTACATTTTTTATAATTGCAGCATTTTCTGTAGTTAATAGTTAAAACAGTAAAAAATTTCAAACTTCAAAATTTGATTATTTTTTCTAATGAATTTGCTGTTTATTTTTAGCCAAATCTTAAAATAATAGCAAAAAGACATAAAATATTACATACATATTTTGAAAATTTTATTAGGTTTTAGATGATATAGATTTTTTTTTTAATGTTCATATGAGTCAGAAAGAAGCTAGCGTCGCTTTGCAATTCCTACATACTGGCAAATTGTAGCGTGATGCAGAACTTTTCCACCTTTTGCATCATTTTCCATCACACAAATAGAAATTGAATTGAATTTGATTTCCTATTTGCTTTAATTATTGATAGAAAATCTATCTTCGATATTTTAAAATATCATCATCATCATCAACTTCAGGGATTAGGCATAGTGCCTGTTCCGGCTTCATTGGTCAGTCCACCGCTTTCTCGGTCGTCCTCGATCTCTCCTGCCCTTTGGGGAGTAGTCGAGGGCAGCTCTGGGGAACCGTGTTTCCGGCATACGTTGTACGTGGTCTTTCCATTTAGTACGATATTCTTGTATTCTATCACATAAGTTGAAGATCTTTAACTCCTTCCTGATGTCTTCATTCCGAATCTTGTCGAGAATTGTGCAGCCTTTTATAGGTCTCAAATGTCGCATTTCTGTTGCTTGGATTCTCGATAGATCCCGGCTCCCCAAGGTCCATGTCTCTGAACCATAAAGTAAGACGGGTGTGGCCATGACCCTATAGAATTTAAGTTGTGTTTCTTTTCGTGTCTTCTTCCTGAGGATTTTTCTCAAAGTTCCACAGATGTATTGGAATTTGTGCAATTTCTGCTGTACCTCATTCTCGTATTCATAAGTGAGATCACAACCTAGATAGGTAAAGTGTGATACTTGTTCTATGACTTCATTTTCAATGACAATGTTTGTACGGGTAGGTTCTTTCCCTTTGAAAGCCATAGATTTGGTTTTTTTAATCGAGATTTTCATTCCATAGTCTTGACAAATTTTGTGTAGGCTATACGTTGATCTCTGTAGATCGTCTTCACATTCCTGAATGATAACCTGGTCATCCGCGAACAGTAGCGTGTTGATGAACATGTCTACTTTTAGCTTAATTCCTGGGGCGGCTGAAGCCTTCCATGTTCGAATGATGTCGTCTATGTAGAGATTAAACAGAGTTGGGGATAGACTACATCCCTGTCTGACTTCTTGGTTAGTGTCTACTTCGATGGTTTTGTGTGTGCCGATGAGTATCTTTGTATATTGATATAAGGACTGACAAGCCTGAATCAAGTGTCGGGGGAATCCCCTACATTCCATGATAGACCATAACTTTTCTCTATTCACACGGTCGAACGCTTTTTCGAAGTCTATAAAAATAGTATGCGTTTCCAGGTTAAATTCTCTACGCTTTTCAATTATCTGTTTTAGAGAGAATACATCGTCTATACAAGATCTTCCTCGTCTGAAGCCAGACTGTTCTTCTAAGAGCATTGATTCTGACAATTCCCTTACTCTGTTATTAATTAGTTTGCTATATAATTTATAGGCGGTATTTAGTAGGCTAATGCCCCTATAATTCCCGCAGGAATTCCTATCTCCTTTCTTAAAGATTGAGATAACTCTTTCAGTCTGCCATTCTGTGGGGATCACACATTCTCTCCAACACATATTATAAAGATGTAACAGTTTTTCATGTAGTAAATCGCTACCATATTTGAAAAGTTCTGAATTAATATTGTCTGGGCCTGTAGCTTTTCTGTTTTTAGATGTTTTCAATATATTCTTCAGTTCCACCATATCGATACAATCAATATCTCTTTCAATTGTTCCCATCTCGGTGGTTAAGGGGGCGGTTGGGTTAAACCAAAGGTTCCTATAATGGTTGATCCATTCCTTTACTTCAATAGTGTCAATATTTGCTCGATCTCGTTCATCATTATTTAAATTTTTTATGAACTTGTAGGCCATGGTTTGTCTGCCGTGTACATCGTGTTCAATATCACTGATAAATTTATCCCATGAGTTTTGATGAGCTTTACGAATGATGTCCTTTGCGAGGTTTCTTTTTGTTAAAATATTTTAAAATATTTTAAAAAATTTTAAAATATTTGTTTTATAATTATATCATTCCAACTTTTTTTTTTCTTAACTGTTAATATTTAAAGTTTTATTTCATTAGAAGTTTCATTTTTTTTTTTTTTTTTTTTTTTTTTTTTAAGTTTAAATCAACGAAATACTAAATTATAAAACAAATACGCAAAATTATTTTTTATACACATTACACATGATATTTGATACATATATATATGCACAATAGTTTTAAAATCATGCATTAATTTTCTATATAAATGCAATATCATTTTATATCCGTGCAATAATATTCACATGATATGATTTTTTTTATATACCTATCATAGTTTTATATATGCATAAAGTACTTTTATGTACATAATTTTGGTACTTACGGTGATATATAACATTATATTTACAGTTTCAGTATTTATATGTTTGTGTACAAACTTTAAACAGGAATAACTGATGTATTTAGATTCTGCTGTTTTCATTTTTTTCTAACCTAATTCCCATAATCTTCTTCTTTATCTTCATGCAATGCAGGTGAATTATAGCATGATAAGCCATTGCAATTTTCACACATTGCTGTACAAAGCAATGCCAATTTACGACAGCCACTTGTGTTACGGGCCTTTTAATAACAGTCACTCGCAAGTTTCTGATACCGGAAGTGAGCGTAAATGTTTGTTTACATTAACGTTTTACTCAATGTAAGAATCAAAATTTGTTGCTGCATATAAAATGAATTAATAAATAAATAAACAATTAAAACTTTAAATAAATCAGGAGCTTTCAAGTTTTTAAAAAATTTAATAGGTAAAATCTGGTTTTTAATTATGGTTTTAATTTCTTCTAAAATGAAATTTTTAACATTTTTCTTTATCGCAAAATGTCATAACTCCAAAAGTTATAATTGTACCGTTATGAAACTTTGCAAAAATACTCTAAAGGTGTAGGTAATGGGCCCCTGCTATGAGTACAGTTAATTATTTTCATATTCTAGTTAATACAAGTTGTGAAGTGTCAGATATTCTCTTGATTTTCTGTGTGTAAAAACGATTTAGTCTATATATATTTTTTTAATAACATAGTTATGATTATGAAAATGCTTCAGTACCTTAAGAAAGTTTCATTAATACTAATAAAATTTACTGAATAAAAATATGTTTATTTAAATTTGAGTTTTGATGTTTTGCAAAAGTGCCATTTTTATAGCAAATTTTATGTATGTTTTGAGCATAAAAATCAAAATATATATTTTTATATGCTATTTACAATTTTCGGCTATAATTTATAATATAATGCACATAAATAGGCACTTTTTCAAATACTTTGAAAAAGAAAAAAAAAAAAAAAATCCTTTCCAAAGGTAGGCAGGTACCTTAAATGATAAAGCAAAAAAAGAAAAATAAATAAATAAAAAAATAAATAAAGAGTTAGACTTTAACGGCTAAAATAAAAAAAATCGGATTATTTCTAATTTAACTCAGAAATAACCTCCTTGTTTAGAAAATATTTTAATAATTTATATCAGATATACAACGTTAGATTTCGTAATAAGAAACAAAATTTACAGAGATTCTAATGTTCTATCTGAATTCAAAAGTGGTATTAATTATTAATGTTACATGTTATCCAAATGTCATTTAAATATTATTTGAAATTTAGATGAAGGATCTATTGAATATATTAAAATAGTATCCATACAATAAAACGGAGATTTATTAAAATTACAGCCTTGGTTTGGATTTATAATGAAATACTTTCTGGTATTTCGGAAAATTATAAGAAATCATATTTTAATTTATTTTCAAATTATTGTAAATGTTATTTTGTTAGAAGTGAAGTGGTAGAATTCAAAAGGAATTATAATTAGGATTATCAAAACAAATTGCACTAAAAATGTCATATTAAAATGAACTATATAAAATATATGAATATTCATTGTATTATGTAGTAATACAAATATATTTAGAAAGTAAATTATCAAATATATACAACGCAATATATTAATGCTCTAAATATAATTATTGACGTTTAGGTGTTGTGATAATTTTATGTTCTTTACAGAATAAAATATAATCAAATAGTAATATATATAGAATTTTTTCAAAGAGTAAAATGCAGAAATGCAGAAATAAAAGTATTTATAAAGACTAAAATATTAGTTTTAATATAAAAAGTTTGAATTTAATATAATTTAACAATCATATTTAATATTTTTTTCTAAGATATTAGATATCACATTGCTAACATTTAAAATTAATATTCCATAAGAATAACACTAAAAATTAAAGAAAATTTTAGACTGGTTAATAATCTATAATAATAAAAGAAGATATTTGTCTGTCTGTCTGTGCATCTATACTTTCAGCCCCTACTGAACGCAGAAGTATAAAATTTGACATATGGGTGCTCAGAAGCCTTCCCGAGTTGATAGTGAAAACAGAATTTAAAAATTTTATAAAGCGATCGCTTCCGATCTGTTGGAAATATCGAAAATACACCTGTACCACGAGAAAGAGCATTTATTACCGATTCTGACGGTACAATTTTTTTTAAAAAATACGGATTTTTTATATTTAAAAAAAAAGTTTTAAAAAGGGTCGAAAATTTCTCTTTTTCTCGATTGTCTTTTTGAAACGCCCTGTACAACCGAGTAGCTGTTCCATTTCTTAACAACTGGTATATTTGGAAAGGACATTTAATCCTCTTTCGAAACATATAAACATTTTTACAAAATACGGATTAGCGATCCATATTTTTAGATTTTACGAAACATCGATTTTTTCACAAAACATTTTATAACTCAAAAGCGTTTAGAGATAAATCATTTCTTTCTTTCTTTTTTTTTTTTTTTTTTTTTTTTTTGTATATAGATCTCGCTTCAACAATTGAATACCCAAAAGATTGAGAGAAAATTTAAAAAACTGAATGAGTTATAATTTTTTTTATTTTCAATATCGCGGCAGTTTTCGATGAAATTCTGAATCGACGTTTCTGAATCTCTTCCTCCTGACCTTGACAGAGAAGAGAGAATAAGATTCTTCAGTGCCAAGTGCTAGAGGTCGGGAAAAGGTTTTTCGCCCACGTGACAAAGTATACTGGAAATAAAAAAAGCAGTTTTTGAATTTTTTCAATTTAAAATCGATCAAAAGCAGAACTTCGAAATTGCCCGTCATTATGGATCACCTGTATGCAGTTAAAAAATCTAAAGTATAGCTTTAAAAATAAAATAAATAGACATATTATATTTATTTAAATTCATTTTTTTTTCACCTGTTAATGACACCATTCACCAATTTCATCTGTTAATCAGTTACTTTTAACAGAATAATATTGATTTTTTCCCCCTTTTTTTTATGAATTCGGTTGTAAAAAAGCAGTTTTGGAATTCTTAAATTTTAGATGAATTTCAATAGAAATCGTTAATCGCCTTTCATAGATTAGCCATTTTGAGTCTAAAATATATCATAGATATTCATTATTGTAATACATAATACATCATTCAAAAGATATTTTAAAGTATTTTTATTGCAGGCCATTAAAATGATATAAGCCGTTCAAATTCTGTACGAAACTTTCGGAGAAAACTACGGAAAAACCAAAAAAAATTTATTCTTTTATATTTTACAGAGTTTCAAATTCAGATTTTCGCTCACATTTCGTACTAATAATTTTTAACGATATATAGCCCGGAATTAAGCAAGTTTTGGAGAAAACCACAGATAAGTCAGACACAAATCTTTTTTAAAAATGTTATACGGCGCCGCAGGCGCAACCGAGCGGGACTTAGCTAAAGTCAGAAATTTGAAAGATCATAACATGGTGAGCGAACAGGCTGTTTCAGATATTGATAAGGGAAGACGGCGCCGAAGGCGCTACCGCATGGGAATTTACTGCACTTTCAATTAGCTATTTTCACGATATATCGATAAGTTGTTATTAGACCTGAAACGGGAAAAAGGCGCCGCAGACGCCACCGAGCGGGAGTTTCGTAAATTTGGATTTTTCAGGGATCGCGAACCAGCTGGTCGCCGAAGGCGGCTAGTAATAATAATAATAATAATATTTTGCATAAATTAGATGCAAATTATTTCATAACTTCATTAATGTAAGAATGAGGTTTTCTACTCTTTTGCTACAATTATTTTTTTTTCTATGAACTCTATCCTGTTTGACAACAAAAGGTAATGTTAAATTCGATAAGAAGTTTTATGTGGAAATAGTGGTAGAGGAAACAAAAGGAAATCCTATTTCTGCTAATGTGTTCCAATAAAACGTTCAGTTGATCAAATTATGATATTCCTGAATATAACAGCTTTTATGAAACCTGTGGTTAGGATGTAAGTAAATATATATATTTTTTAATGCGTTAAACAATAGCCCTCAATATAATATATCACAAGCATATCAACAATATATAAATATCATTATATTTTGATTTTACTAGGCATAGTTATTTATAAAGTAAGAATAGCCAGCAAGACTTCCTAATTTTATATACCAAATTTTCTAATGATCAAGCTAGATCTATTTAATCAATCGCATTGTGCTTTTTGTATAAACCAATATTTGTATAAAGAAATGGTTTGGGTATTCAAAATTATAAAGACTTGGTAGCTCTTAAGAATTTAACGTATTAACCATGCAGCAACCTCCACTTTATTTAAGTGTTCTTTACAAAACCGTTCTGTAGCTGAGATATTGTCCTGACTACTACAACCATTAAAAACTCAATAAAAATAATTTTCTCTAATTAGCTTGCTGTAGGAAAGGAATTAAGCTGTGACATTTTTAGGATTGAATTTGTCAGCATTGTAAGCATGCTGATAGGATCTATACAATGATGACCTGCATTTTTTTTCTCTGTGTGTTTGTTATGAATATTCAAATGTCCATTTAACATTCATTTGGTTTTAGAATTCCTGAGTTAAGTACAAGATCAAATTATTTAATGCGTTCCAACAGTAAGGCAAGGGCATCAGTGTTGCCAAATGTGGCTGATTTTTTATTCATTAATCACATATAATTTTTAATTGTAATGTTTGGCTTATTACTTTGAAGACTGATAGTCTATTATGTATATTCAACATCACTTCTCAAAGTTATTGGTGAATAATGAATAAAAAGTCCGCCATACTTGCAACACGGAAGGGCATATTGCCTTATCATGCCTGTGTCAATATCAGGGGTGTTTGCGTTCTGGGTTTTTTACTTTACTTTTCACCAATAATTACGAATTGTATTTTTGTTTCATTTAATTGCAAAAAGTTGCTGTAACACTATAGATAATATCACTGTTAAAAAACTCTGGTAGCAATTTCCGGGGATACAAACACCCCTGCAATATCCATCATAATTATATAAATACATTTTATATAAATAAGGTGAATCAATTAATAAGGTGGGTTATCACGAACATTTTTTAATTCTGTAAAACTTTTATGACTGAAAATGGTTTGCCTTACTTTAAATACCAGCTAATATATTGCTTTGACATATAAACTGTTGTTTCAGCATGTTCCTAGTAAGCCATTTGTAATTTTTGGAACCTTTTTCTACCCTGTGGAAGTAAAGACCGAAAGGCTTTTTAAAACATTTTAGAAACAAGGCATAAAAGCTAGTAACAAGGATATAGCCTCCTTTACTAGATGCCTGTCGTGTAGCTCGGGAAGTAGGCAACAGTTAAAATAAGGACCCTCGATAGAGAGAGAGACTGGACATTGGCGCGCCGACTTTTTGACGAAATTCTCCATTTTAGTGCCAGTTGCTCCATTGCTTACCATTACGCTGAGAAGAAATTTTGATTATTTTACGTCATAATCGAAAAAGAACTTATTTATTATAGTTTTACTTTGTTGGGAGATAAATTGCTTTAATTTTGGAATACTTTTAAAAGATAAAAATGCATAATTATTCATTTTATATCATGCTTTAAATACTTCCAATTCTATTATTGCATGCTGTTTTACGTATTTATTTCCTAACATATGAGATAATTAAATTATTTATTTGCTAGCTATTAGTTTTTAAGTTCTGTTGTGCAATATATTTAATATGTTAGATCTCAATGTATTTTTCTGATATATTTTAAAATGCATATTTAAAATAACTATATAAAAATATGTTTTTTGATTTTTTGCTAGTACGCAAAATGTATCAGATTTCTTAAAATAAATTAATAAAAATAAAGAATATAAGGTGTATATTATTTGCTAACATATGAAATATAAATTTCTTTTAAATAATAATTGCCATAATAAATTTTATAAATAATATTTAAATAAGTAATAATTTTTATTTACATAATATTTAAAAAACTAAAAAAAAAAAAAAAAAAAAAAAAAAAAATCAATGAAATAAGCAAATGGAAATAAAATAAATAAAAACATTTTTTTTTTTTTAATTTTCTAAAGATATTAGTTAATATTTTTGCAAATTATTATTAATAAAATTTTTATTTTTAATATTTAACTAAGTCATTATTATTAATAATCCGTAATTGAAATAAATAAAATACGTATTTTTAGCTTGTAAAATATTACGTAAATATTTTTATAAAATAATGAAAAATAATTTCTGTTCTTCTGCCGTAGTTTTACATTTATTCATGAATTACTTGACAAAAACTAAGATTACCAAATTTTTGCTAAAAATTTTCTAACTTTTTATAAATAGAATGTATGTCCTCAGAAAAAATAAGGTAGAATTACTTTCACTAAGGTAGAATTGCTTTCACAATCAACGTATTTTGCTTAATATAGAAATATACAACAACAAAAATCGTCTGTTTTCCGATATGAATTGAAAAAGTAACCATGTCGAATGTTAAAACAAAATTCGTTTTTCTTCAAATTCTTTTTCTCTAAGACGAAAAATATTACGTATTTATATTCTGCATTACTTTCTGCACAAATTTAACACAATTTCCTTTCATTTATGTTGTATAGTAAAGCGTCAATCGCAAAGAAAAAAGCATTACATTCTACGGGGATTGCTCCGAATTGGCACTAAGATGGCCGACTTTCGGTCAATGTCCAAGCTCTCTACATAAAGGGTCCCTAAGTTAAAACGGTAGACAGCGCCACCTGGTACAGCTTGCTCGAATTTTTTGTTCAACAGCCACCAAATTTTTTTAAAAGTGGGATATGATGTACAGTCACCAAGAAAAAAAAATCGCCCTCCCCCCCCCCCCTAATTTCGCCGTAAATTATCATAGAAACATGTGGTTGGTACCAATCGATTTGTAATAACGTCTAGTTTATAATGGTATAGTTGGATTTTGTTTAAACGGTCGTCTACATATTAAAACTGGCATCAACATCATTTTTTTCAATGGCAACCCCCATTTTTTATAATTTATTTGAATTCTTTGGACCAAATCATCGCGGAAAATGGTATAGTTAATATATTTTGCTCAATTGTTCACAGAGTTATAAGCTGTCAAACTATAAGGGGGCTAATGTTAAAGGAATGTGACAAACATTCATTCATATCTTCCAAAATAATTATGATATTCAAATTCTGTTTTTTTTAATATGATAGAATGAAGTAACCCAAACATATCCCATGCATCTTTTTGATACATATTTTTTTAAATATGAAAATTATTAATAATTTCATATTTGAAAAAATTATGAATTATGACCTATGTTAATTTTTGCATAAATAGAACGTGCATCATCAAAAACATGCGTTTCCAAATTTACAGCTCGTTCCTAACAGTATTTTATGAGTTACAGTAATATTTCATTTTTTACTGCTGTTAGGGGCCGTCACTTGTTATAATTTGTATCGTCTCTGAGTTCAAAATATCTGTATATATTTTGGCGAAAAACTATTTTAATTTATATTTTTGTTATTGTAATTGTTTTCTAAGCAATATTTCGGCGTTTATCATACAAATTTTCCTATTTTTTATAAAATTAACGCAATGCAGACGAGAGATTATGAAATAATTCCAAAAGAAATGAAGTCCCAACTCCATATTGCGGAAACAATATTAAAAAAACTAGTTCGCATATTCGTATTTGACTATGTATGACACTGGTATGCATAAATATCAATGGCATTTACTACATGGAATGCTGAAGACAAAATTTAAATGATTTAATCGAAAATATGTAAAAAAAAAAATGTTTTATTGTGTAAAGTTTTAAAAAATTGTGTAAAG
Organism: Salticus scenicus; assembly: GCA_963930645.1. Lineage (NCBI taxonomy): Eukaryota > Metazoa > Arthropoda > Arachnida > Araneae > Salticidae > Salticus > Salticus scenicus. The sequence continues at coordinate 131,643,748 of OZ005660.1, read as the reverse complement.
GCGTGGCTTCCGTTGCAAAAAGGAATATACCCGATCCTGAAATGTCAAGTCTTTCTTCTTAAATGTTACATAACTTTTCCTAGTTTCTCACTGCTAAAATACTATTTTAACTCAGTTGTCCCTTTTATTTTTACTTGAATAATGTAGGGTTCGTACACCGTAAGTTAAATATCATGATTTAGGAAACGCGGTAAAACGAGGATTATCGTTTGAAAGAGAAATACGCAGTAAACAAGCTTATTATTTATTTATTTATTTTATTTTTTATTTTTTTTAAATTATTGTACTTAACATTAAATAATTTTTATAAGAATTTTTCAAAAGAATTTTCTGTTTTAATTTTGTTTGACATTTTCGCATTTGTTTGCTGTACCGTTTGTAAGCTAACGTTGTTTAATATTATCGCATGAATTAACATAATATTAAATTTTTATTTATTTATTATTATTATTATTTTTTATACAAAATCAAACAGTGGAAGATTTTTTTTTTTTTTTTTTTTTTTTTTACATTAAACATATTATTGAAACAAAGCGAAATATTTTTTATTTTCGATTATTCTAATCACGGCGTATAATTCCCATTTATTATGGGAAAACAATTTAAAACAATATAATATGTCTTATTACTATTTAAAATATAGATCTTACACATTTAAAATTAAGAATTCAAGTACAGTAGACTACTATATAACGGTGGATATTCGTTCTGGGCAATAGGAAATTGTTTTATATGGGACATACTTTATCAGACCAATTTATGAAAATTCAGTCTAACACTGAAAATTTTTATTCAATTAAATTTTGCTGTTTTGTTTTCTTTTTTATTGGTTTCTAAGTAAGTTTTCGATGTTTACTGCACAAATTAGTCTATTTTTGTAAGATTAACGCATTTCAGGCGAGAAATTTTGATTGCATTCCAAAAGATAATAAACCCCACCCTCTGACTTTTTCGGAAACGATTCTTTACTTTAAAAAATATTTCTTGTTTCCTTAATTTTAGTTTGTTTGTCTCTTTATAGAATTCTAGAATATATAAACGTGTGAAAGTTGCCTTTTTGATTGTTGATGACAAATTTCAGTTATTTAACCCTTTAACGTTCACTACTTAATTTATTTTAAATATTACTAAACTAATTTTTAAAATGGCTTTTAGACACATAGCTGATCATAAATATTTAAAAAATAAAAAATTAGCGTTGTTCCTTTTCGTGAAATTTTCGGTTTGAAACATCTGTAAGTAAACCTTATTAAATTCAAATAATACATAATTTAATAAAAAAATCACTTTATAAGTAAACATTAACGAGAACAAAAACTCGTAAAAGTTGCATAGATCCCAACATTTCAATTTATTCCGGAGTATTTTAACCCTTTGCGGAGCAAGGTAATTCGGATCATTTAAATTAGATTGCCACCGGAATTTACGAACACAATTAAAATAGAAGAAATTTTAAATTTTAACGTTAGAAAAAGTGCTTTTTCTGCTGTGTTATAAATGTAAATTTTTGCTAAAAAATTTCCGGGATGATTTTTTGCACTTGAGAATTAAAATTAGGTGTTCCATCTGCGGGAACACTGCGACTGAAAGGGTTAACACTTTCGTGACGGCTAAAGTAGATTCACGACATGTGAATATCTGTAACTCCGCAGACTGGTCTTTCTTTCAAAACTTTTATGCATTATCTTAATTATATAAACAAAATTCGTATTTTTACAATGAAATATGAATGGATACAACTACTTCATACTTGCCAACCATCTCATTATGAACCGTACAATTTTTAGAACCCGCCTTTTTTTTTCACACCAATAACTTTTCAGAGTAATTTTACTCTTATTTAATCGTAACAACATTTGGAGAGAATAACTCTAAAAATAAAGTGGTGTGAGAAAAGGGGCGTTTTTTCAGAGGGCGTTAACAATTGTACGGTTATTAATGAGATGGTTGGCAAGTATGCTACTTTGATTAGAAAGAACATAATTATAATGCATATCTATTTTTAATATAAATGTGATTACAGAAATTTTTTTCTGAAATATTGTAACTTCGAAGATTAACGCCCACAGGCGGAACTTACTGTTAGAAAGACAAAAGCATGCGGTCTCGAAAGTGATAATCATGAATTTTGTTAAATAATTTGATATTTTAGAGAAACGTATGAAGGCGTGACCTATTACCCAAAATAGGAATGATTTTGAACCGTATCTCCTTTTCATTGAATTTTAAATATCCTTTCTCAGATTTTAGTTTAAATCTTGTTATCTATATTTTTGTATATTGTATGTTGTTGGTTTGTACGACTCAAATTAAATGTAAAAGTTTATAATAACACTTTCATGCGTGTGTTACTGTATAAAATAAAAATATACCCAACATAAATAGATTTTTTTTCCCTTAAATATTAAACACTTTTTTCCCTTTTTTCCCCTATTATTATTATTATTATTATTATTATTATTATTACCATTATCACTATTATTCTTTTATCTTGCTACCTAGATTTCTGTAATTCAACACTGAAGGGTTCATATGACTCAAGCTATATAAATTTTTACGTAAGAAGTGATGCATTAAACAATTCTACATTTATTAAATATAAACCACTTAAAATATTTTATTTTAAATGTGAAAAAAAAAAAAAAAAAAAAAAAAAAAAAAAAAATTGTAAATACGTTTCGTTTTTTGATTTATAATTAATGTATCAGTAATTTTTTTTCGGTGTGAAACTTATCAATAATGTCTAATCTGTGATGGATCATGATTTATTTTTTCTAAATGTATAGACCCCTAATACATTTTCGCTTGTATCTCTATATAGAATTCATTTAAAGTATAAAAATAGGAATATTTTCCGAACTGACTTGGTCTCAGAAATATGAAAATGAGGTCAAATATAGGGTTTGCCATTGGAAAAATGAAGTTGATGCCTGTTTTAATATGTAGATAGCCCCTTAAGCAAAATCTACCTATACCATTATAAACTAGACGTTATTACAGATCGATTGGTTCCAACATGTTTTTTATGATAATTTAGAGCGATATTAGGTATTTGTGTGTGTGTGGGGTGGGGGGGGGCGGCTGTACATAACAGTTGAAAAATACATTATGATACTGAAAATAAATATACAAATAAAGAAAGAAAAAGAAAAGAAAAAGAATAAAACGTAAATAAGTAAGAATAAATAAATAAACATATAGTTTTCGTCTTGTATTTTTTTTTTCTTACCGGAAATTAAAAAAAAAAGGTTTTTTAGCAGTTTTTTGAGATTAAACAAGATAAAATACTCTGCTCTGCAAAGAATTACTTGTGTTAAAAAACCGTACAATTTGATACCTATGTAAATAAAATAAACAGTGATATATTTTTTTTTTTTTTTACTTTTATATTTTTTAAAGATATATTAGGTAGATTTTTGAAGAGTGATTTAAAAATGAATTACAACGCCTAAAGCAATCTACAACAGGGATGGAACACGGACGCAGAACTCATACCACTATCAATGTAGGAAATTTTTCTGCTTTTAAATCAACGATATTTATGGTAAAGAAATTTCTTAAACAAATACCGGTATGTATTCTGCGGCCGTGTTCCATCCATGCTACAAATGTCTTTCTTCAATATAAACGGCTACATATAGCACCTGCCATGTAGTGAGGTTAAAATGATGTATATGCCATGTATTTTCGACAATTAAACAAACAATTATTATAAAAATTTTCTGTTTGAAGTCTTCCATGAAAATCCAGAGACTTGGCAAACATTAATTTGTGAATGTGTTTGAAGTAATATTTGTGGTAAAAATGTTTATAAATTATTATTTAAATTTTTCATTTCTATGAACTTAGACAGTAGTAAATCCACAGAAATAATTAAAGATAGCTTTATTTTTGTAACATCTAGTAGAATAACCAGACTAATATAATAAATTTTAATAATAAATATAATAAATAACATTTTATATAATAATGGATATATAAGCAGACGTAACGTTGAACAGAAATATAGAATAAAAGTGTACGCAACATTGAAGATGTCAATGTAAAAAAATATTAAGTAAGCAAACTGCGTTTTCAGTAGCGTTATGCGTACCGCCATTAGCATCATCATCATCATCAAGTGAAGTTCAGGAGTGCCTACGTTGGTCAAGACAATCGTTTACTTCCACCTGAATTTCAAAAAGCATGATTCGGTGTTACAGGATCAAGCAAACTCGGTTTTCTTGAGGGAAGGAGTTAGCGCAGAAAGACAAGATGGATTAATGCTCCTATATGTGACAGAGGAGCGAATTCTAGAGTCGTAGAAGTAACCAATAGTAATTTAAGGAACTGGTTACATAATGTTAGTCAATGGGAGATTGGATTAGAGAAAGCTATATTAGATCATAGCCTCCTAAACTTGATGAATGCCGCGTTGCTCGTAAACTTGGTAAAAGTTCAATCTGTAGACAGCGCCACCTGGTATAGATTGCGCTACTTTCTTATTAAACAGCCACCAATAATTTTTAAAAGTGAGATTTGATATACATAAGAGGCGAATAGAGTCGAAAAAGCGTCGATTATATATATATATATATATATATATATCATATATCACTTTTAAAAAATTATTAGTGGTATTGAATAAAAAAAGTCGCTCAATCTGTACCAGGTGGCGCTGTCTACCGCTTGAACTGTTGCCAAGTTTACGAGCAACGCGACCGGCGTCCAGTTTAGGAGGCTATGATTAGATAGTAGGAAAACAGTGAAAATCAAGAATTTGTGGATTTCATGCAAGGTTTCCAACAATAAGTTAAAGCGGATACAGCAAAATCGCAATTAATAGGAATTTTATGAATTTTAAATGTGTAAATTTCGTGAAACGGGAGTTTTTACAAATTTTTAGGCTGAATGATTATTTTACCTGAATTAAAAATTAAAAGATCGTAGCTGAATTAAAGTTAAAAGCATTCACTTTCTTATACACATATTGGAGCAAAAATCCATTCTATCATCCTGCACCGATCATTAAAATTGTCGGTAGAATAAATGTACTTTTAACTTTAATTCAATTAAAATAATCCGCAGGCTAAATATTTACATGAACTCGAATTTTTAAAATCTTTCCATATGTATATGTATAAATATATATTTATGAACCATAATAATAAATAGAGAAATAAATAAAAATATCATTAACCCTTTCACGACACCATAATTTTGTTTTTCTGATGGGAAATTCCGCAGGTAGGCATCATTCTTTCAGGTTACATTATTTTAGAGCAAGGTTCTATATATTGCAAATAAATACACATGAGAACTAAACTCTTTCCAATTAAAGAATTTGTATCCATAGTATTTTAATTATATAATAATAATTTTTTGGAAAATTCTTAAAAAATACACAGTTGCCAACATTTATTTCATTCAAGAGCATTTTTACCCTGCCTTTATTTCCCAACACTTTATTTTTAGAATATTGTTCTCCAATAAATAACTACGATAAAATTATTTTTTAAAAAAATGTACTTTTCATAAAAGTGATGTGGAATAAAGGCGGGGTAAAAAATGGTCCGGAATAAATTAAAATGTTGGCAAATCTAGAAATATAGTTGCATATAAATTGTTAATTAAATATCCACTGGCGGAGTTACACGTTTTTCAAATGACGTAAATTAACGTCAGGTATTGCAAAAAAGGTTATTTTCTGTCATAGTTGCTAACTTAGCATCTTTTGGCTAATGGAAAAATTTAATAGAAAAATTTATTTTATTTAAACAAATAACAGTAACGATTTTCACTGATAATGTAAAATAATATAGATACATACTTGCCAACCATCTTATTAATAACCGTACAATTGTTAACGACCTCTGAAAAAAACGACCCTTTTTTCACACCACTATATTTTTAGAGTAATTCTCTCCAAATGTTGAGGTGAATGAACTGGTGCCCATTAGATTTGGGGATCAATAGCTCAACAGGTGGCGCTGTGATCGCATTTTATGCAAATTTTTAACATGGCAGCATAGGACAAAATTCCGTATAAATGGGCATAATGAGAGTTATATTAAACTTTTGTTTGTAAAATTAATGTGAATTATTTATAATAGTAGTAGTTAACTAGGGAAAAAAATTGTGCATGGAAGGGCATCGGTTTCCCCATGCACAATTTTTTTTCCCTAGTTAACTACTACTATTATAAATAATTGGAGGAAGTACCCCCCGGGGGAGGAAGGGGTAGGAAGTACCCCCGGGGAGAAAGTACTGGGGAGGAAGTACCCCCCCGGGGGGGGTTAAATTTTGAAGATGGGCATAATTCGAAAGATCTCGTCAATATCTTTAAAACGAATGGTTGAACTATAAATCTGTGATAATTTAAAACAAAGTTATTGATTTTTTTTACTTTTAACCAAAAAAAAAAAAAAAAAAAACAGAAAAAAAATTCGCATTTTTTTTTTTCCCTTAAATATTGTTACTGATTGAATATGTATAGGAAAATATAGAAGAAAGTCTTGTGGTGGCCACAACATACTAGTTTTTAATTGTTAGAAATATTGCATAAAATTTAAGTATATCCTTATTTTTCACTATCCATTTATGTAATTTTCTATTGGTTAACACACAGGGGTCGTACTCTCAGCCCTATTTTCAGGACACTTCTTCTAGATGAGAAATTTCTGCATTTAATTGTACCACAATTTGCATGCCGTAATTTCTATTCTAATTAATGGGGACATATTACTTTAAATATACCTTAAAGATTCTGAATTAAATTAGTGGTGGTAAAGAGGATGGATATATTTATTCCTGAAATTGTCGTGAAATACGGGCGGAGAGTAAAACCCCTTCTAACACATCCAGTTTTTTAACCATCTGACCGTCGTTACCGACAGATATATTCGGTCACTGACTTGTTAATTGTTGATTTTGATAACGAAAACTGAACTACTGTTTCTTTGTAATTGAAAGTACTCTGCAAATGACAAGAATACTTAATACATATTTGTAGCTAGTATTCTTACTGGATAAAAAACTATTATTTAATAGTAACTTCCAGCGCATTAAATAATAGTAATTTTATATTTGTGATAAATTTGTTTCATAAATGGAGATGCCAAAGCTCATGCTTAAATCAGGCGACTTAGTATCTAGAAATTTAAAAGGGATAAAATTGTTTATATTTTCAATGCTATCATTATTTTCTAATGATAATCTATGTCCCACGTAATCGCTAATAAGGGACAGTTTTAAATTATGTAAAAAACTTCTCTACGTTGATAGTTTTAGAATGAAAAGTTGAATTATTTCATCCTTGCAGGGATGGAACACGGGCGCAGAATTCATACCACTATCAATGTAAGAAAATTTTCTACCTCTTAAATCAACGATATTATAGGCAGATAAATTTCTTCAACGGATTCTGGTATGAATACTGCGCCCGTGTTCCATCCCTGTCCTTGTAAAAAATAACATATATTTAACATAGGGAACTTAAACAAATGATCTTACACCGTAAATAATTCTAAATGTTTTGTATCTCTATGCTTTATTGACTCATGTTCCATGCTGACTGACAAAATAAACTTTTTCTGTATCAAGGAAGTCTGCAGTATGATTTGCAGATTGTTGAAGTTAAAAATGCATTGAATGTATTACTTAGATTTAAATGTTACAATTATTTTCAATCTCGGTATATTTTTCAATGGGAAAATTATTTTTTTCTATTGTTATTATGGCATACTTAGCAAAGAGGAAGAAGTTTTAATATCACATACCACTGAATTGGATATGAATATTGATACGAATTTGAAAGTTTGTAAGTAAACGAATTTATTGCACCATGTAAAAATTACGACGAAGATTGTCTTGATTCTTTACTTACTGCATTATGAAATAGTTAAAAAATGTATTTGAAATTCATTTTTTTAATTACTTAAGATTAACTTCTACACACAAAAACCATTTTTTTTTTTTTTACTCTCTATTAGCACAACGCGTGGCATATTTTATGAAGTGAAGCAGCATCCTTGGAGTTAATAACTTTATTGTATTTGATAATATTTACTGCCTCTGTTATTAGCAGGTCTTGAAAGTCCCGAGGGGCTGAAATAACTCCGGATTGGGTCCACATAGGAATAGCATCAGGGTGTTCGTAAAGAAAGTCTACTAGAATTGAACTTTTTTTCGCTTTAACATTACGAATGTGTTCAGTAATTCTTGCTTTAAGTGTGCGACGTGTTTGCCCAATGTAGTAAAACAGTTCATCATTATATTTGATAGGGATTTTATAAACCCCTCCAGAAGGTCTGTTGATACACGTTATGATATACTATGTTATTTTACGTAAATTTAATCTATGCATTCCCTTCTCTTCCCCCTGTACTATTAAAAACTTAGTTGTTAATGACAGAGATATCAACAGACCTTCTGGAGGGGTTTATAAAATCCCTATCAAATATAATGATGAACTGTTTTACTACATTGGGCAAACACGTCGCACACTTAAAGCAAGAAATTACTGAACACATTCGTAATGTTAAAGGGAAAAAAAAGTTCAATTCTAGTAGACTTTCTTTACGAACACCCTGATGCTATTCCTATGTGGACCCAGTCCGAAGTTATTTCAGCCCCTCGAGACTTTCAAGACCTGCTAATAACAAAAGCAGTAAATATTATCAAATACAATAAAGTTATTAACTCCAAGGATGCTGCTTCACTTCATAAAATATGGCACGCGTTGTGCTAATAGAGAGTAAAAAATAAATAAATACTGAAAATGATATTGAAATGAAAATTTTTTATGGTAACTGTAACTTTCAAAATATTTTTTATTGTAACCGTAACATTAAACCATTTGAATTGCTTTATTTATATATTGCTGGTTCTATGTAACGCAATTACACCTGATGATGCTATTATTATGATAGCGAAAAGCTTTGTGTAGTTTATTAATAAAAATATTGTATCTACGTGCTTTAAAGTGATTTGTTACCATTTAGGTATTATTATTATTATTATTATTATTATTTTTTTTTTTTTTTTTTTTTTATGTCAGATATTAAGCGCTAAAATAAAGAAATATAATTATTTTTTAATTTAACTTAGGAATAATAATTCTAGTTTAAAATACATTTTAATAGTTTGTATCAAATATTTAAAATACATTTCTTAATAAGAAACAAAATTTACATAGCTGCAAATATTCTATCTGAATATAAAAGTGGTATTAAATATTAATGATGCATGTTGTCCAAATGTCATTAAATAAACATAATTTGAAATCATACATCAGAAAGTTGAAATTCAGATGAAGGATCTTTTGAATATATTAAAGTAGTATTTATACAATAAAGCGGAGTTTTATTCAAAATCACACACTTGGTTTGGTTTTATAATGAAATACTTCTGGTACTTCAGAAGATGGGGAGAAATTATATCTGAATTTATTTTCTAATTATAGTTAATGTTATTTATTTTATTCGAATTTCTATAATTCAAAAATAATTATAATTAAGATTACCAAAATAAATTGACTAAATATATCATATTTGAAAAGAACTATGAAATATATGAATAAGCAGCATTTTATATAGTACTACAATGATATTTAGTTAGTAAATTATTAAAATTATACAACATAAAATATTAGTGCTGTAAGTATAAATATTATTTTTAGTATTGCGTTAACATATTTATTATGTAATAAACAGAATACAATCAAACAGAAAAACATTTATCACTTTTCCAAAAATTAAAAAAATAAATAAATAAATAAATAAAATTTATCTTAATGTAAAGTGAAAAAATTTTATTTCATGTATTTTAGAAAAATGTTATTATTATTATTATTATTATTATTATTTTCTGAAACTCAAATATCGCATCGCGAAACTTCAAAGTTTACTTTTACATACAAAAGCTGTAAAATTTAATGAAAATATTAGGTAGGTTAATAATAATATTAATAATAATGTTTTTTGAATAATTTATTTACCAATTATTTGATAACGTCATTACTGTCAGATGGAGATTGTCTACACTTTCGCTACAATTATTTAATTTCCGTTAACACTTTCGCGACTGCATGTTTTTGATTTCTTCACATTAATGCCACCTGTGGGAGTTATTCTTCCCAGTTACAATATTTCAGAATAAATTTTTTCGTATTCACATTTATATTACAAACGGATATACATTATAGTCATACTCTTTCTAATCAAAGCGTTTATATACATAATATATTTATAGTAGAATTATAATACTGGGTATATTTTTAAGAAATAAATAACACACAAATTGCAAAAGAAACTCCCACAGGTGGAGTTAGAGATTTTTAATTGACGTGAATCTACGTCAGCGATCGTGAAAGTGTTAATATTATTCTGTTTAATAAAAAGGTAATTTAAAAATACAATAAGTTTTCCTCAGGGGTGCAAGAGTTTCCGTCTCAAGACGAAACACGTGCACCCGTATATTTTTATGAATGATTTGTATCATATTTCTGCAGTCATTTATTGCGATTTACATGGCTGCCAAGTTTTTTAATTTATTACGGAATGTTGTTAGTCCCACCACTTTTTCACATCGTAATAATTTTAGAGTAAATTTCTTAATAGTTAATAGTAATTATATATTAACTCTTTGCGGCGCAGGGTAATTCGGAGAATTTAAATTTCACTGCCACCGTAATTTACGAATAAAATTATTTTTTTCTTTTAATTTTTAGGTTAAAAGAGGGGCCTTTTCTGCTATGATATAAATGTAAGTTTTTGCTAAAAAATTTCCGGGATGAGTCTTCGCACTTGAGATTTAAAATTAGTTGTTCCATCAGCGAGACCACTGCGACGGAAAGGGTTAAAGAAAATTTTTCTACAAAGATTACTGTGTAGAAAAAGGGCGGGGCTGAGAACATTCTGGAATAAATTAAAACAACTTGCTAGCTATGGCCATTGAGTATAACAGAAATTATTGATAAAGAGTACTGGGGACAGTTTATTTTTATTATTTATTATTTATTTATTTATTTATTTGAGACTGAAACTCTTGCACTTCTGGGTTTCCTGTTCGGAAATGGTGGAAGAGAAATCAAACGGATATCTCTTTCTACTGCTGATAGGTCTTAGCGAAAAGTCGAGTTCATTAAATTACGATAATCCTGCGTATGACACCGTTGATAGAATTTGTAATTAAGATGTAAATGAATATTTTTTATGTAATAAACAATAGCTCACAATATAATCTATCGTAAGCGTGGCAATTTTTTTAGTGCTTATGTTAGTTCTATTTAATAACAGAAATTATGGTTTTATTTAAGCCAAATATTTTCCTAAAGGAATGATAAAATCAAAGAGACTTGATGGCTCTGAGGAGTTAAACTTACTAACCATGTTGCAACCTCCACTTTAATTTAATGAAGTCTTCTTCACAGAACCTTTCTATAGTTGAATTGTTGTACTGAGTGCTATAACAATTAAAAACCTAATAGAAGTAACCTCTAACTAGTTAGTTGCAAGATATGAATGAAACAGTGCGTTTTTAAGGTTTGCACTTGGCAGCAATGTAATCTTTCCGCTAGGATCAATAGAACAATGTAAATATTTTCTTTATCTTTACGTGTAAACTGCTCATGTAACATTCATTTGGCTCTACAATTCCTGAGGTAAATGCGAGATTTAATTATTTTATGCATTCCAGTAAAAAAGGTCGCATTATCATTCTATGTTGCTAACCATTATTATTCTATAAACGCAATTCATATAAATAATGTCAAATAAATTTTGGTAGCATTACTACACCCAGACTATCATCCGAATGATTGATATCTGTGTGGAAAACACATGACATTCACATCAAATTACTATTCCATATGAGAAGCTCTCGCTTTTGGATGTCCCAAGGAGAATAGTGCTATTGTACCTCTCAGCGTAAACAGAATGAACGTCGAAACGTCAATAATGGCAAGGAAACAAACTAATGGGACGAGAAATTAGCAAAATTATATGACTTGATCCAGAAAACCACTTCCCCGTACTTACAAATATGCAGAAGAAATGTGCATACTGTAAAGGGAAAAATGTGACGAATGTATTAATATTCCACATTATTGTTAGCCCCGCTTTTTTTTCACACCAGTATCTTTTTAGAGTATTTTTCTTCTTATTTAATCATAATTGCGCTCGGAGAATATTACTCTAAAAATTTACTGATGTGAAAAAAAAAAAAAAAAAAAAGGACGGGACTAGTAACACTACGGAATATTAATTAGGATGTTGGCAAGTATGTATATGGGCAATATTAATGTCCATGACAGGTACTTCATTCTATACTCCATAAAAACTCAATAGCATCACAAACTATTTTTTTTATGTTATTTATTACCGTTCGTTGCGTAAGAAATAGTATTGTGGGTATTGAAAAAGCATTTCCTAATGTTCCAAATATTGAACGGTATATAGTTTCTATACTAATGCGCAGGAAAATTTAAAACGGCATTTTTCTTAGATATATAATTGTTAATAAAAATCAATTCCTGATATCATATTAATATATTTCATTTTTGAAAAATATAAGACAAGAGTTTTTTCATGTAATGTGTTAAAAATGTTAAACCTTCAAAGTATTACATTTGGTATGTAATTTTTAAATATTCAAATGCTTAGCTTACACAGCTGCCAAATGTTATGATTTTTGAATACCAGATTTTTTTTTTTTTGTTATTGATATATATTTTAAACTTACTAGCAGGCTTTGCCCGCTTCGCTGGCCACTAAATTTAAAGGAAACTTTTTTCTATATAGCTTTATAAAAATAAAATAAAATAAATTACTGAAATTGTTCAAAAGTTCGCTCCAGGTCCCTGCTGCATTCGGCAGCAATTTGGTCATCCACTGCAACTCGGGCGCTTGTCCCTATTACCTGCGACAGTAGTTTACCAATGAGCTTCCATTTAGGTGCTTATTATATAACAGTTTCGAAATAGATAGTATCGAAAAAATTGGAGTTTCCCTTTTATATTTGAATCCCAGTTACATGTGAACAAACAACACTATACGTGTTGTTCACATGCAACTCGGACTGGACTCAAATGTAACTGGGTTTAGACAACATAATATTTGCTTTTACGCTATTTCATATGTTTATTTTGTTTATCCAATCAACCATTAAATGACAGCAATTTCAAGCCAAATATTACAATATGCTGTGACCGGCTACGTCTGTCGCATGAGACAATTAATTTTTTGTGTTTATATATAATTCATGGGTTGTAAACCTGGTAGTACAGCCTTAATATAGTTCTCTTTGGCGGCTTCTGAATTTTTGTCACCATTTTAGACTTAATCCATTGTAACAATAAGACTTAATACCTTGTAACAATATGCTATGGGCGCTATTTCTGCCATATTTTAGACAACTAATCTTTTTATGGTTATGTATATTTCCCATTAAACATATTTTTATTTATTTATTTAAATATTAATTTGAACTTTTCAAATATTTCTGTTCGACAGCTTGCAAGTGCAGTAACACACAGAGGCTCATTTGTTTGTATGATAAATTAGCATAATGATTATTATATAAAAAAATAAATAAATAGGTAAACATTATCGTGTTGCACAACTTTATTATGTTGCTCCACTGGCGGCTTTTGAATTTTTATCGCCATATTAGCGATGTATTTTTTTTTTTTTTTTGTATGAAAAGGAGGAGACTATTTTGCTAATAATTTTACCAGACTCTTTTTTGTTTATACATAAGTATCCTTTATATTCTGCATATATTTTTAATGGTTTTTAGGTTTAAAATAGTGCTTGTTGAAATAAATTTCCTATCTTTAAAACTGCATTTGTTCTGTAAATTTTGTGTAAAAATAAATCATTTATGTTTTTATATATTTGATGCGCTACTTAGATTAAAATGGCTGTTGGTATATTAAATTTCTTGTCGAAAAACGTTCGGTGTACTTCAACACCAAAATTTAAAAAATCGCCCGGCAGGATCTGTTAATGAAATTGATAAAATAAAAATATGGTTCATAGAGTTTAAATAATCTATTTAAAAAAACTTTTAAAACCCAAATTATTAATGTATCGTATCACATACATAGATATAGTAATAATATATAGATTGATCATTGGGGAGAAAAAAGTGATTCATTTTCACTCGGGAAAAGACGGCGATTCTACCAAAATATGGCAGTCTTTCCCCGAGTGAATACACACGGGAATACACACGAATGTTTTAGCAAATAAAATTCATGAATAATTTATTTACTAAAGGTGAATGAAAAGCTCCAGATATAGTTTCAAATTCATTCTTCTTTTTTTCCTTTTTTCCTTCAATACCACTTAATGGCTGATTCCAAAGCTTTTTTATCGGCATCAAAAATCTTTGCACGATAATATGGGGATGATAGATCTGCATATATTATTATATCTATGATCACACAATTCTTTTCGAAGATGGAATAAAACTTAATTTGAAAAAAAAAATAATAATAACTTTTGTTTATTAACCAAAATAATTGATGAAATTTGAAATGCAAGTTGGTCTTGTGGGGTACAGGCTGTATATTATATTTTTGTGTTAGTGAGAGAAAATTTAAAAGAATTTAAAAACTGCAATTTTTAATCCCAATTAAAAATCATGTGACTTAATGTGAAGCAGATTTTTCATTTTTTTTCTCCTAACGGTTTCCATACAATCTTCTGCTGTTGCTACCTAAAATTCATACTTTAGTTAATTTAAAAAAAATCTAATTGTCCGATTGATAAGCTGTTTAATGCATCGGATTTACAAAAATTTTCCCTTTCATTTGCTATCTTATTTGTAACGATGCGACTGATATTTCTAATTTATTTTATTATCTTTCTGATTTAATTTCCTCATTTTAAATAAATGAACAGTTTTTATTTATTTATTTATTATTTTTTTTTTTACTTTCTCTTACCCATAAGGTAGAGAAAGTATTGTTTTAGGCTCAAATTTTCGAACGCGAGATTTTGTTATATTTACACGTTTTGAGGTCCCCTGAATACGAAAATCATGTTTTTAGCAAATGGTATGTGTGTCTGTGTGTGTGTTTGTGTGTCTGTGTGTGTGTCTGTGTGTCTATGTGTGTGTCTGTGTGTGTGTGTGTGTCTGTGTGTCTGTCTGTTATCAGCATATCTCAAAAACAAATTATAGCAGAAAGTTCAAACTTGGTATTCTAAATGTGTATCATATAGGGATGCTACAGTAAGCTTTTCGTTAAGATCAAGCAAATGGTTCGTGTACAGGGACAATCAAGAGAATTCTAATACATTACGTCTATGGGGGAAATTGCAGGAAAATAGAGTTTAACGTCTATAGACTGCACTAAACCAAATGAAACAAATATATATTTTTTGTAATAGAGACAGTTAACTGGGAAATTTTTTTTGTGTATGTAGGAGCCTCGCCTCCCCCCCCCGTGGGGGGGAAGTCCCCCCTCGAGGGGAGTAAATTTCCATGATGGGTATCTTTCAAAAGAGCTCGAAAATACCTTTAAAACGAATGGTTGAACCATCGATCAGCGATAATTTAAAACAAAGTTATCGATTTTTTTTTACTTTTAACAAAAACAAAACTTAGAAAAAAAATCGTACTTTTTTTTTTTGAGAATAAAATGGACTTTTTTTGGATATTTGGTGTTAAACTACTTCTCTAATATGGAAATCGTCTGCCTTATCATAAAAGATAATTTTTTTAAATAATAATTTTAATAAATTATTTTTTAAAAAGAGAAATATTTTTTAATAACCGAATTAAATTCTATATAAATGTAGGTGCATTAATGAAACGGGGGGTTGAGGGGGGCGGTAGCCCCCCTCACACAGAACTAATTATCATACAAAACTCTTCAGAAGCCTAATATGAATTGTTTATCATAGGTTTACATTACATAACAGTACTCGTTATCTTACCTCTTAATCTCCAACCTGTATTTATAGTATTAAATTTCAGGGTAAGAGAAAGTCGTGTGAGTGACACACCAGATTATTTTAATTATTATTATTTTGTCGAAAAAAATATGGCAACAATTAAATTATGGATAAAATTTTAAAATTTAAATGACTTATTTATCAGAAATTAGAAGGTTATTATTTTCACATTTTAATTAATTAAGAAAAAACTAATCATCCGATTGATAAGCTGTTTAATGCAACGGATTTACAAAAATTTTCCCTTTCATTTGGTGTTTTATTTGTAACGATGCGACTGATATTTCTAATTTATTTTCTAATCTTTCTGATTTATTTTCCTCATTTTAAATAAATGTACGTCTTTTTTTTTTTTTTTTTTTAATTATTATTATTTTGTCGAAAAAAAAATTGGCAACAATTAAATTATGGATAAAATGTTAAAATTTAAATGGCTTTTTTATCAGAAATTAGAAGGTTATTATTTTTACATTTTAATTAATTAGGAAAAACTAATCGAAAATTCGAAAATCTGACTTCGATGTGCACAATGACCCTTCGGGGGGCACCTTTGTGTTAAATCTCGTGACTGTCCGAGCTACCGTTTTCGAGAACAGTGAAATATACAAATATTGCTCACTTAATAGTATAAAAAAAAATTGGCAACAATTAAATTATGGATAAAATGTTAAAATTTAAATGGCTTTTTTATCAGAAATTATAAGGTTATTATTTTTACATTTTAATTAATTAAGAAAAAACTAATTAAAAATTCGAAAATCTGACTTCGATGTGCACAATGACCCTTCGGGGGGCACCTTTGTGTTAAATCTCGTGACTGTCCGAGCTACCGTTTTCGAGATCAGTGAAATATACAAATATTGCTCACTTAATTGTATAAGATAAATCATAAGACTTATATATCATAAAATTCATCTACTAGAAAAGTTCATAAAATATTTCTATAAAATGTACCGAAGACATCCGTACGGAGCGGTGGCACGTTACTTGGATGAATATTACAATTTTATTTTTTAACGCCACTATATTGTTAGAAGATCAATCTATTTGTTCAGTTGCACTTGTTTTAATTTTTGTAAAAAGCAGTTGCTTTGATAAGAAATTAGTGATGCTAAAATCGAAAATTATGGTATTCATCTGGTAATCTTGCCTCCTTATTGTATGGGAGTCTACTGTATTGGTATTTTAAAATCATAATATTTGGCAGTTATGCATATATAACATATTCTCTAACTAGAGGGTTTTCTGTAATTAATTCAAGGGGATATCTTAATTAAATTTAATGCAGCATATTTGCTATCTGGCAACTATATATATGAAGCAAGATATAAAAATTTCTTACAACATTTTTAAACATGCTAAAATTTTAAATGCAGGAAAATAAAATTTACGATTACTTTTATAAAACAGAAATATATATTTTAAATTACCCTACTACCTTTGTTCCAAATTCCCGTCCTTTTTTCAGGGCACTCTCAGAGATGAAAACTTTACGCTTTTTTTGCCACCACAAATTTTATGAAAAATATTTATGGTATTTTTAAGGTAATGTGTGAGGATTAAATAGCATACAGTTTATCGTATAAAAATACTGGTAGCAATAAAAGCGAAAATTTCTCGTGTCTGAGCTTGTCCTGAAATAAGAGCGGAGAGTACGACCCCTGCCCGCAGGAACTTCGCCACCGTCTCGTTTATGTAATCAAACACTTGCTCGACTTTAAAACAGGTCCAAGGCCCAACATGAAAGGGAAGAATATTTTTGATGCGTAATATGATTCGGTACAATTATTATTTAATTATGTTTAATAAGAATATGACTCCAATTCAGAAGAGGCCTAAGGAGAGATGTGAAGAGAGATGTGAAGGGGAAGAAAATTTATAATGTGAAATATGAATTGGTATAATTAATATTTAATTATGTTTATTAAGGGTTTAGTCGGGGTCAATTTACTTTGCCATTGGTATATAATAGTTGTAAAAGAAATCATGATACTGAAAATAAATAAATAAAAATAAATAAGAATAACAAGAATAAGAATAAAACGTAAATAAGTAAGATTAAATAAATAAATAAATAGTTTTCGTCTTGTACTTTTTTATCTATCGGAAATTTAAAAAAAAAAATGTTTTTTAACAGTTTTTTGTGATTAAACATGATTTTGCAAAGAATTACTTGTGTTAAAAAACCGTACAGTTTGGTACTTATGTATATAAAATAAACAGTGATATGTTTTTTTTTTTCTTTTATAAATTTTTAAGATACATTAGGTAGAGTTTTGAAGAGTGATATAAAAATGAATTACAATATCTATAGCATTCTACAAATTTCTTTCTTGAATATAAACGGCTACATATTGCGTCTGCCATGTAGTGAAATTAAAGTGATGTATATGCCGTGTATTTTCGACAGTTAAAAAAAAATTATTATAAAATTTTTCGGTTTGAAGTCTTCCATGAAAATCGAGGGACTTGGCAAACATTAATATGTGAATATGTTTGAAATAATATTTTTGGTAAAATTTTTTATAAATTATTATTTAAAATTTTCTTTTCTATGAACTTAGGCAGTAGTAAATCCACAGAAACAATTAAAAATAGCTTTATTTTTATAACATCTAATATAATAACCAAACTAATATAATAAATTTTAATAATGATTAATATAATAATGAAAATTTTATATAATAATGGATATATAACCAGACTTAACGTTGAACAGAAATATAATATAAAAGTGTAGGCAACATTGAAGATGTCTATAAAAAAAAATAAAAATTAAGAAAGCAAACTGCATTTTCTGTAGCGTTATGCGTACAGCCATTAGTGCATCATCATCATCATCATCATGTGAAGTTCAGGAGTGTCTACGTTTGTCAAGACAATCGTTTACTTCCACCTGAATTTGGAAAAGCATGATTCGGTGTTACAGGATCAAGCAAATTCGGTTTCCTTGAGGTTAGGAGTTAGTGCAGAAAGACAAGACGGATTATTGCTCCTATATATGACAAAAGAGCGAATTCTAGAATCGGAGAAGTAACAAATAGCAAATTTAAGAAATTGGTTACATAATGTTAGTCAATGGGAGATTGGATGAGAGAAAGCTATGTTAGATCACAGCCTCCTAAACTAGATGCCTGTCGCGTTCCTCGTAAACTTGGCGACAGTTCAAGCGGTAGACAGCGCCACCTGGTATAGATTGCGCGACTTTTTTATTAAACATCCACCAATAATTTTTTAAAGTGAGATTTGATGTACATAAGAGGCGAATAGAATCGAAGAAGTGTCGATTATATATATCATATATCACTTTTAAAAATTATTAGTGGCTGTTGAATAAAAAAAGTCGCTCAGTCAGTACTAGGTGGCGCTGTCTACCGCTTGAACTGTTGCCAAGTTTACGAGCAACTTGACAGGCATCTAGTTTAGGAGGCTATGGTTAGATAGTAGGAAAGCAGTGAAAATCATAGGGGGAATTCAAGAATTTGTGGATTTCATGTAAGGTTTCCAACATTAAGTGAAATAGGATACATGAAAATCGCAATTTATACGCTTTTTATGAATTTTTAAATGTGTAAATGTCTTGAAACGGGGTTTTTTCCAAATATTTAGGCTGAATTATAATTGTATCTGAATTAAAAATTAAAAGATCTGAGCCGAATTAAAGATAAAAGTATTCACTTTCGTATATACATATTGGAGCAAAAACCCATTTTGTCATCCTGCACTGATGATTAAAATTGTTGGTAGAAAAACTGTGCTTTTAACTTTAATTCAATCAAAATAATTCGCAGACTAAATATTTACACGAACTTGACCTTTTAGAATTTTTCCATTTATATATGTATATATTTATTTATTTACTTATTTACTTATTTATGAACAATAATAGTAAATAAATAAATAAATAAAAATGTCATTGATACTTTCACGATATCATATTTTCGTTTTTCTGATGGAAAGTTCCACATATAGGCATTATTCTTTACAGCTACATTTTTTTAGAGCAAGTTTCTATATATTGCAAATAAATACACATTATAACTAAATTCTTTTCAATTAAAGAATTTATACCCATAGTGTTGTAATTGTATGATAATAGTTTTTTGGAAAATTCTTAAGAAATGTTGCCAACATTTATTTCATTCAAGAGCATTTTTACCCTGCCTTTATTTCCCAACACTTTATTTTTAGAATATTGTTCTCCAATAAATAACTACGATAAAATTAATTTTAAAAAAAGAAAATGTAAAAAAAAAAAAAAAAAAAAAAAAAAAAAGTACTTTTCAAAAAAGGGGTGTTGAATAAAGACGGCGTTAAAAATGGTCCGGAATAAATTAAAATGTTGGCAAATCTAGAAATATAATTGCATATAAATTGTTAGTTAAATGTCCACTGGCGGAGTTACAGGTTTTTCAAATGACGTAAATTAACGTCAGGTATTGTAAAAAAGGTTACTTACCGTCGTCATAGTTGCCAACTTAGCACCTTTTGGCTAATGAAAAAATTTAATAGAAATATTTATTTTATTTAAACAAGTAACAATAACGATTTTCACTGATAATGAAAAATAATATATATATATATATATATATATATATATATATACCTGCCAACCATCTCATTAACAACCGTACAGTTGTTAACGCCCACTGAAAAAATGACCCATCTTTCACACCACTTTATTTTTAGAGTAATTCTCTCCAAATGTTGTTACGATTAAATGAGACTAAAATTACTCTAAAAAAATATTGGTGTGAAAAAAAAGGCGGGTACTAAAAATTTTACGGTTCGTAGTGAGATGGTTGGGAAGTAAGTATATATATTTATATAAAATTTTCCCGGTAACAAAAGGTGCACAGTTGGCGACTATACTTGCCATTTTGCTTTACACCTTTTTTTTTTTTTTTTTTTTTTTTTTTTTTAATTGTTAGAAATATTGCATAAATTCTAAGTATCCTTGATTTTCCCTATCCATTTATGTAATTTTCTGTATTGTACTTTTCTATTGGTTAACACAGGTGTCATACTCTCTGCCCTTTTTTCATGTCACTTCTTCTAGACGAGACATTTATGCCTTTATTTGTACCACAATTTGTATGCCATAATTTATATCCTACTTAATGGGGACATATTACTTTAAAAATACCATAAAAATTCTGCATTAAATTAGTGGTGGTAATGAGGATGGATATATTTATTCCTGAAATTGTCGTGAAATACAGGCGGAGAGTAAGACTCCTGATCACACCTCTAGTTTTTTAACCATCTGACCGTCGTCACCGACAGATATATTCGGTCACTGACTTGTTAATTGCTGATTTTGATAACGGAAACTGAACTACTGCTTTTTTGTAATTGTACTCTGCAAATGACAAGAATACTTAATAGATATTTGTAGCTAGTATCCCTGCTGCATCAAAAACTATTATTTCATAGCATACTTGCCAACCATCTCATTAATAACTGTACAATTGTTAACGCCCCCTGAAAAAACGCTCCTTTTCTCACACTACTGTATTTTTAGAGTTGTTCTCTCCAAAGGCTGTTAGGAATAAATAAGACTAAAATTACTCTAAAAAATTATTGGTGTGAAAAAAAAAAAAAAAAAAAAAAAAAGGCGGGGACTAAAAATTTTACGGTTCATAGTGAGATGGTTGGCAAGTATGTAATAGTAACTTCCAGTGCATTAAATAATAGAAATTTTATATTTGTGATAAATTTGTTTCATAAATGGAGATGCCAAAGCTCATGCTTAAATCAGGCGACTTCGTATCTAGAAATTTAAAAGGGATAAAATTGTTTATATTTTCAATGCTATCATTATTTTCTAATGATAATCTATATCCCATGTAATCGCAAATAAGGGACAGTTTTAAATTATGTGAAAAACTTCTCTACGTTGATAGTTTTAGAATGAAAAGTTGAATTATTTCATCCTTGTAAAAAATAACATATATTTAACATAGGGAACTTAAACAAATGATCTTACACCGTAAATAATTCTAAATGTTTTGTATCTCTATGCTTTCTCATGTTCCATGGTGAAAGACCGGAAATTTTTTTCTGTATCAAGGAAGTCTGCAGTATGATTTGCGCATTGTTGAAATTAAAAATGCATTGAATGTATTACTTAGATTTGAATGCTACAATTATTTTCAATCTCGGTATGCTTTTCAATGGGAAAATTATTTTTTTCTATTTTTATTATGGCAAACTTAGCAAAGAGGAAGAAGTTTTAATATCACATACCACTGAATTGGATATGAATATTGATACGAATTTGAAAGTTGTTGAGTTAACGAATTTATTGCACCATGTAAAAATTACGACGAAGATTGCCTTGATTCTTTACTTATTGCATTATGAAATAGACAAAAAATGTATTTGAAATTCATTTTTTTTTTAATTACTTAAGATTAACTTCTATACACAAAAACAATCTCAGTTATATATATATCACCTTATCCTAGTAATTAATGAAATTTGATTAAGGTTGCACTTTACTGTTCCATTGTTATATAAAGTTTTAAAAAGAGACCAAAAAAGTAGAATAAAATGTATTTTGTATGCCATGCATTTTTTTTTTTTTTTTGGGGGGGGGGGAAATTAATCAAAGATTCTTGAATTGATATATAAACCATACTCGTGAACATTCTAATTAATATTCTGTAGTATTGTTATCGGTGCCTTCTCTTTCACACCGGTATTTCTTTACATTATTCTATTTATTATTAAATCGCAATCGCATTAGGAAAATATTAGTCTAAAAAATTAATGGTGTAAAAGAAAAGGTGGAACTAACGCCACTACCGAATATTAATGAGGATGTTTGTAAGTATGTATAAAATAATTATAACGCACGCTAAGATCGTGAAAAATGATACTTCAAAATAGCGACTGTAACGTATAACTTCATTTCTTGAACGACTACATGTAGTCAGGCCCTGACTTACGGCAGGGCATACGGGGCAAATGCCCTGGGCCCCCCTTCTGGAAGGGCCCCCCCTACAGGCGAATACAGAAATTCTGCAACCTAAAGACCTCTTATGCCACTGCAAGGGGGCCCCCCAGAATAGGCTTGACCCGGGGCTGCAGGTAGTCTAAGTCGGGCCCTGCATGTAGTATCTAGAGCTTCGTTCAAAGGTTCCCATTAAAACGCAAGATCGCGAGAATCCAGCATGTGTTTTCAATTTTCATTTTATTTTATTTTCACACATGGAACTTTTTTTTTTTTTTTTTTTTTTTTTTTTTTGGGGGGGGGGGGGATTCGTACATTTTTCTGGGGCCAATTTATTAAAATATTTTTTTCTGAAAAGTGGTCATTCAAAATATCAATAATCTTGAAATGAAAAACGTTTCACCTTTCAGAAAAATCAACAAATTTAATTACACCCTTCAGAGAAGTTGAATGTTTTTAAAAAGTTTTCAAAAAACTTGAATGAAAATTTTAAGTATTTTCCAGATTAGCTGCAAAATTATACTATATTTCTGCAATGAAACACTACAAAAACTACAATTGGGTAAATAATTTTATATGGAAGGTACATAAAAAAGTTAGTTTCATTAATATGCAGTGCATTAACTGCCTATTTCAGTGTTTGGCAGTAAAAAAAAAAAAAAAAAAAAAATAAAATAAAACTATATATTTAACCAATTATACGCTATCAAATTTAAATTATACCATTGAGTTGTACAATTAAATCTCATTAGTAAATTAGATTAATTCCTTTTTTTTTTTTTTTTTTAACACGCTTTTATTAGCATATTTGTATGTATGTTTGTAACCGCTCTGGGAGCAAACAAAAAATCTATATTGTTATTATTGCTGTTATTACTGTGGTAAAGCTCCGGTAAAGGTTATTTGTGGTAAAGCTCCGGGCTATGAACCTAAATGTCTAACGTTCGAGCCCAGTCAGGGGAGATTTTTTAAAAATGTTTTTTGTTTAATTCTAAATTACTTTATTAAAAATTTAAAAGTATGTAAATATTGTGGTATGTCACTCTTACTCTTCATTTTAATACTATAAAGATTTTTTACTTTTTAGTTCAAATTTCAATAAAAGCGTGTTCTTTAGTTTTTTAAAATTACAATTTTATTTTAAGTATTTTTATTTTATTGCATTCTTTATTGAAATCTCACTTATTTTCTAAGTAAGGGTGATACATTCTCACACAGCTCGGGGGTGGAAAATTGGCGCAGGACTCATACCGGTATTTATGAATCAAATTTTTCTTCTTCTTAAATCGAGAATTGTTTGAGTAGAGAAACGTTTTAAACAAATACTGGTAAGAATTCTACGCCAAAGTTCCACCCTGCACAGCTTTTACTTTTGATGAGAATCCTTTTTATCTTGAGATTAAAGTGACTTAAGTACGTTTTACATTGAAAATGTTTTTGATATTCTTCACAATGATTCTATTTTATACACATTTAATATTATTTTTTCTTTAATTTACTGCAAATAGATAAAGGAATATATAACCAGACTTACCTTTGAACAGAAATATAAAATAAAAATTTACGCAACATTGAAAACACTAATGTAAAAAATATTAAGTAAGCAAATTGCATTTTCAGTAGTGTTTCGTATACTATCATTATTGTAAAATGACGAAAAGGTTTATTGCACCAATATGTGATAGAGGAGGAATATTAGAATCATAATAGCAGCAATATTAATTTTAGAAAAACTTGGATGTGTTAGACAATAGGAGGTTAGGGCAGAGAAAGCTAAGCAAATGGTAACTGAAAATCAAGAATTTGTGGATTTTATGTACGGTGTATAGCTGCTAATATTTTAATTAATTGCGGAGTAATTTTAGCCTCGACACTACTTCGTACTGCTAACAGAGCTGCCAACCAAATCCGGCAAATTGTTAGTACCGCCCCTTTTCCTACACCACTTATTTATTAGAGTAATTCCTTTAAATATATTTACGATGAATGACGAAAACAAATATACTAAAAATTAAGTAGTGTTTAAAAAGGGGCGGGACTAACAATTTGCCGGATTAGGTAGACAGCTCTGCACTAATTTTTCAAAAGTAAATTTTTCTTACTTTATCGAAGTTATGTATTGAAGAAAATTTTTCTATAAATAAATTGGTGCGAAATAAAGGCGGAGCTAAAAGTACTCCGGAATACATTAAAATATTGGCAGCTATGAAAGTGTCCAACAATGAGAGAATGAGGTTACAGTATAATTGCAATTAACAGGATTTTTATGATTTTTTAAATATGCAAATTTCTAGAAAATCAATCTTATACAAATGTTAAGGTAGAATGATTATTTTGGCTGAATTAAAAATTAAAAGTTCTCAGTTGAATTAAAGTTAAAATCATTCACTCTTGTATTTACATATTGGAGCAATAATCTTTTTTGTGATCTTGAACAGATGATTAAAATTTTTGGGAGAATAACCATACTTTTAACATTAATCCATTTAAAATAATCTGTAGGCTAAATATTACACAAACTTCACCATTTAGAATTCCATATTAATAAAATAATTATAACAATAATAATTAATAAAAATGTCATTAACCTAATGTCATTAACTTTCACGACAGCATATTTTTGTTTTTCTAATGGACAATTTCGCCGGTAGGCATTATTCTTTCAAGCTACATTATTTCAGAACAAGGTTTTTCTGCATCTATGTATTGCAAATGAATACAAATTATAGCTAAACTCTTTCCAATTAAAGTTTTTATATTTATAATATTTTTATTGTACAGTCGGGGAAGAAAACGCAAAAACTCGTGTAATTTCGTTGTTCATAGACGCATAAAAATTTAATAGACATCGTTTAATAGAAAATTAAGTGCACTTTTTGAAGATATTGTCAAATTTTGAATTAGGGGTTATCTACATATTGGAATCTGCGCCATCTTTAATTTTTTTCAATAACAACACCAAATTTTAACTTCATAATTGAATTCCTGAGAGTAGGGCAGTGCGGAGAAGTATACAGTTTGTATACTTTACCTAAGTATTTATAGATTTAACTCCAAAAATGTGTTAGGTGTTTATCCGCAAATCTAGACAAATAAAATTGAAATCCAACAAAATAATGACAAAATTTTATAGTTTCACACCGGACATTTATTAGAAGTAAAAATTATTTTAAAACAATGTTCATTAAAAAGCGGTTGATACTTTTCAGTTAAAAAATTTCGTTTCGGCTATACTGATCGCAAATAAAACTTAAATTTTCCTTCACTTTAATAAATGTGACATATACGAATTAACCGTTTGACTGCTAAGCAGCGCGATAGCGCTGCAATGTTTAGTCTGGAAAACTGCGAAGCAACGCTATCGTTCTTCCAGAAATACAATTCAGATAAAACCGGAATTTTAATTTAATTTTTACTTAAAAAAAAAAATCAATCGGTCAATCGGCAGTTGGTTACGTTACGTCGCAACATTATTTTGGACGATGATTCGGTGCATATTAGGACGAAGGAGGATAACCCATTGGAAGCAAATGATGAAGACAGTGACGAAATTTACATCAATGTGTGGTCCGCAGTAACAAGCAGAGTGAGATAAAGAGTTCCAACCTCATCTGCGGTCGCTGTAAGAAAAGGCTACATGGCCTATGTGCAGGAAAATACAATTGTTAACATCATCTTTTCATCATTTTTTTTTTCATATTTTCTTTTACAAAAAGTTAAAAAAAAAAAAAAAAATATTTTATAAAGTTCTTTTCTTTTATTATTTCTGTGTAAAACACAAAAAGAATTAATAAATTAAGTGATAATTGTATGAGTGATTCTGTTTTAATTAATAACTTTTTTTTTTTTTTTAATACTCAAAAAATATCAACAGAAGACGATCTTAGTAGTCTGATCATTGATGTCAATTAAATGTAGTTCTTCAAAAGAGAAATATCTATCGCGATTTTCGAAAAACATTATGTGCGAAACATTATTAATGGTAAAACACGTTTTTTGTTTTTATTCATCCTTTAATGATACTTAAATTTGCCTTTTATATACACTACAGTAAGGCGTGGTTTTCATTAATTAGGTGTGTTTTTATAGATCATTAGAAATTTCATATTTTATTTCTGTAGAAAGAGCTATCGAAAGTAAAGGATTTATGCATAAAAATACACATTTATATATGCCTTTTCGACTGCTGCTTACTTAGATTTCTTTTTAATTTTTACTGCACGGCGTGGTTTTCCACTTAGGCATGATTGGGTTTCGAATTTTTTACAAAGTGAAAATTAAATATTTACGCCGGAAAAACGTTTCTTGAGGCTTATAAAACCGATAGCAATTTAAGGTTAAGTTTCTGAAAGTGCTTTAGCATTAAAACGGCTAACATAATACATATATACTTACATATTTTACATAATAATGCATAAACTAAATCTTTTCCGATATATTATTGTAAAGTTTCATAAAGTGAACATTAAACAATTTTAATCGTACTTACTAGTTTTGGTCAGTTTAACTCTTTGAAACTGTACGTAATTTTTAAAGATTAATGTATCAGTAAAAAAAATAATCACCACCACACACACACAAAAAAAAATAATAATAATTAATTAATTAAATAGAAAAAAGAAAGCAATATACGAACTAAATAATTAATCCATTGACTATGACAGTTGTTAAGAAGTGATTTAACAAGTCTGCATTGCAATCCAATATTCTTCTTCTTCTTCTTTTTTTTTTTTTTTTTTTTTTTTTTTTGACAATTTTTATAAATTACTTTCATCTCTATGTTAAACAGAAAACCCCGCCTATTTAGTTGATATTTTTCTTCTAGTTTTCATATAAATTATTAAAATTTTATCACCAGTAATCGATGAAGCAAATGTCACTTGTGTATATTTTTACCAACGTAAAATAAGGAGTTTAACTACAAGTTTAACCCTTGAACTACAATTTATTTTCAGTCAGCACTGCTCATGCAGACAATTTATATTTCTTAGTTTTAAGAGGAGGGATTGATACAGAAACTTACAGTTTTGTTGCTCAAATAATTTGTTATTATTAAAAATAATATTTGTTTCACACATTTATATGAATGTTTATTGTTATATATACAAATAAGAACATAATTATTGTCGGGAAATTCATGACGAGCTGGACTCGTCATTTCAGTTCAAGGGGTTAATACGAATACCCATAGTCACATTATCTTTTTCTTTTCTGTATTTGTTTGTTTTAGAAGAGAGATGAAAAGTGAGAAAACAAGAGTACGTTTGCTAACATTAATGGCTAAAAGACATATTTTTTGTTTCATTTCTTTGCGTTTCTTGTTGTTGTTATACATTCTGAACCGAAAATAAAAGATAAAAAATATTTTGTTTAATTTTCTCTGTTATATTTAAAGATTTTTTTCGTTATCTCATGCAAAACTTTATACGAAATGGCCCCCGAAACTTCTACAAGCGAAACATTTATTCATATCTCGAAAACTAATGACTGCAATGAGCTGCAAATTTGAACACCCACATATTTCAGCATTGGGATTCATTTTATGAAAAAATTAATGTAGGTCAAAATTCATATACTTTTTAACATGAATTTATTAATATGTTTCATAATTAAAATAGTTTTGAGTATCAAACGTTATCATGGATTATGTTTGGGTTTCTTCACTGTATCTCGTTAAAAATAAAAATAAATAAATGAAATATAAAATATAAATAAATAAATAATCAAGATATATATCGATCAAGTTACTTTTGCATTATTTATTTATTTATTTATTTTTGATGATATTAATAAATATTTGAAATATGAATTTAACATTATCATTTTCGAACTTTAAACGTTTATAACTATACAAAACCAAAAAAAAAAAAAAAAAAAAAAGAAGTAAAATATACAGCCAAAATAGTTTTTCGCATCACCTCGACTCCAGGAATTCAAATATAAAATAAAAAGAGGGATCCTTGTTCATGTTTTAATATGCATACGACCACCAATTCAAAATCTCCCTTCATTTCCCAATGGTACTCGCAATTCCCAGTCGAATGATACTTATTACTGTTTTGCGCATATTACTAACAAAGTTATATCGAAATGCTGCGTTTTATTTTTTCTTTTTTTCTTTTTTTCTTTTTCCCGACTTTACAGAAATAAATTTTGCGAATTTTTTTTAGAAACGCATAGTTGACAACATTTTATGTTATTCTGGGGGATTTTTACCCTGCTTTTTTTTTTTTTTTTTTTTCCTTGATTCTCCCCACCAATTTATTTTAAGAAGATTTGTATCCAATACATAACAACGATATATATATATATATATTTAAGAAATTACTCTTAAAAAAGGAATATGGAATAAAAGAGGGTCAAAAATTGTCGGCAGCTCTAGAAATATAATAACATACAAATTGTTAATGAAACTTCCAGTGGTGGACTTAAGTTTTCAAATGGCGTAAAATAATTTACAGCTTTTCTGAAAGGGTTATTTAATATTATGCTTTACACTTTATTTTTTTTTAAATGGAAATATTGCATAAAATCTACGTATCCTTGATTTCCATAAAACATTTATGTAGTTTTCTATATTCTAATTTTCTATTGCCTAACACATGGGTCGTACTGTTTGCCCTTTTTTCAGGACACTGTTGTAGATGAGAAATTTCCATCTTTATTGGTACTGCAAATTTTAAACAATGATTCATATCCTATTTAACCCTTTGTCATGCGGGTTACTTAGAATCATTTAAATTACACTGCCACCGGAATTAACGAACCAAAATAGAATAAAAGAATTTTTAAATTTTGAGGGTGAAAAACAGGGATTTTTTTCTACTACGTTATAAACGCAGATTTTAGCTAAAAACAGGGATGGAACACTGGCGCAGAATTCATACCGGAATTTGCTTAAGAAATTTCTCTAAGTATAATATCGTTGATTCAACAAGTAGAAAACTTTCTTACATTGATAGTGGTATGAATTCTGCGCCCGTGTTCCATCTCTGTAAAAATTTTCCAGGGTGCAAAACAGGGTTTTTTTTTCCTACGTTATAAACGCAGATTTTAGCTAAAAATTTTCCAGCGCGAGTTTTTGTGCTTGAGAATTTAAATTAGGTGTTCCATCAGAGGAAACACTGCACCGAAAAGGGTTAATAAAAAAATATTACTTTACAAAAGACATGAAGATTTCGGCATTAAATTAATGGTGGCAAAGTGGATGGATATATTTATTCCTGAAATTGTCGTGAAATACGGGCGGAGAGCAAGACCCCTGCTGACACCTCCAGTTTTTTAACCATCTGACCGTCGTCACTGACGGATATATTCGGTCACTTATTTTTTAATTGCTGAATTTGATAACGAAAACTGAACTACTGTTTTTTTTTTTTTTTTTTTGTAACTGAAAGTACTCTGCTAATGACAAGAATATTTAATACATATTTGTAGCTAGTATTCTTGCTGCATCAAAAACTATTATTTAATAGTAACTTTCAGCGCATTAAATAATAGAAATTTTATATTTGTGATAAATAATTTGTTTCATAAATGGAAGCAGAAAAATATCATGCTTAAATCAGGCGACTCCGTATCTATAAATTTGTAAGGAATAAAATTGTTTATCTTTTCAATGCTATCATTGTTTTCTAATGATAATCTATATCTTACGTAATCACTCATAAGGGACAGTTTTAAATTATGTTAAAAATTTCTCTACGTTAATAGTTTTGAATGAAAAGTGGAATTATTTCAACCTTATAAAAAATACATATATTTAGCATAGTGAATTTAAACAAAGGATCTTACACCGTAAATAATTCTAAATGTTTTGTATCTCTATGCTTTATTGACTCATGTTCTGTGATAAAGACCGAGGTACTTTTTTCTGTATCAAGGAAGTCTGCAGTACGATTTGCAGATTGTGGAA
This sequence comes from Salticus scenicus, assembly GCA_963930645.1. NCBI lineage: Eukaryota > Metazoa > Arthropoda > Arachnida > Araneae > Salticidae > Salticus > Salticus scenicus. The sequence continues at coordinate 131,612,934 of OZ005660.1, read as the reverse complement.
ATTAAAAATGCATTGAATGTATTACTTAGATATAAATATTATTCAAATGTTACAATTATTTTGAAATCTCGGTATATTTTTCAGCAGAAAATTATTTTTTTCGATTATTATTATGACATACTTAGCAAAGAGGAAGAAGTTTTAATATCACATACCACAGAATTGGATATGAATTTACGAATTTTGTTATAATGTTTTGTTATATGAATATTGCCGTTACGCTGTGATCGCTGTACTATTCCGCTTAGAAACTTGATAGTGGGGTGCACTCGATAACGTGTGATCGGCCGTTTGATGACAACTCGAATCGCGTTATTGGCAATTAACATGTTAACATAGCATTAAAGTTACGCAATGTGCAATAGCACCGTAATCTACCCCAAGCTGCTTATGTGCAAAACATTAAATACAAACAGTGGAAAAAGTCAGAAATTACATTTGAGAGAATTTGTCTTCGTACTGAATCTGCATCGTAGGCAATTTACGACGGTCTGGGAGTATGAGTTAGAGAAACCTTAAAGTGTAATAGTATGGCTCACAGTGTGCCTAAAATATTACAGTAAATTTCATTATATTGCCACCACTATCGTCAATAAGAATTGTTTCTTAAATCTTTTTGAATGTTTCAATGGTACGATATATTGTAAAAAGCCATTGTTTTAAAGTAGTGGTAACACGATAGTAAAATGTGAGTAAAGTTTTAAAAAAACGGTTGAAGGCGTGTTCTATTACTTAAAGTAGGAATGCTTTTGAACAGTATCCTCTTTTTATTAAATAATTAGACCTGCTAACTATGATAGTTTATCCTTAATGGTATTAGGTCCCGCCTTATTTTCATATCAGAATAGATGTAGAGTAATATTCAGCAATGTGTTCACATGATTAAATAAGAAGATTATTGCTCTACAACTACTCTGGTGTGAAAAAAAAAGGCGGGGCTTAATACCATTACGGATAAACTAGCATAGTTAGCAGATCTAAATAATAAATATCCTTTCTCAGATTTTTGTTTAAATCTTGTTATCTCTAATTTTGCATATTGTATACTGTACTTTTATGCACCTCAAATTAAATGTAATACTTTATAGAACCACATTCATGAGGGGCTTACTGTACAAAATAAAAATATACTCATCAAAAGTAGATAAATTATTTTTTCTTGAATATTAAACCTTTTTTTTTTCCGTTGTTATTTTTCATTATTACTAATATTATTTTATCTTGCTATTTACATTTTTGCAACTGAATATTGTAGTGTCCATATGACTCAAGCTATTTAAATTTTAACATATTAATTTACATAAGAAACAATTCCTTTCTTATTAAAAATTCGAAAGTTGTTGATGTAACGAATTTATTGCACCATGTAAAAATTACGATGAAGATTGTCTTGATTCTTTAATTACTGCATTATGAAATAGATAAAATTGAGTTTGAAATCCATTTTTTTAAACTACTGAAGATTAACTTCTATACACAAAAACAATCTCAGTTATATATATATATATCACCTTATCCTAGTAATTAATGAGACTTGAGTAAGGTTGCACTTTACTGTTCCATTGTTATATAAAGTTTTAAAAAGAGACACAAAAAAAAAAAAAAAATGTATTTTGTATGCCAAGCATTTTTTTTTCTTTTTGTGAAAATTAATCAAAGATTCTTGAATTGATATATAAACCATACTCGTGAACATTCTAATTAATATTCCGTAGTATTGTTATCAGTGCCTTCTCTTTCACACCGGTATTTCTTTGCATTATTCTATTTATTATTAAATCGAAATCGCATTAGGAAAATATTAGTCTAAAAAATGAATAATGTAAAAATGGGACGGGACTAACGCCACTACGGAATATTAATGAGGATGTTTGTAAGTATGTATAAAATAATTATAACACACGCTAAGATTGTGAAAAATGACACTTCAAAATAGCGACAGTAGTGTATAACTTCATTTCTTGAATGACTATATGTAGTAACTAGAGATTCATTCAAAGGTTCCCATTAAAACGCAAAATCAATTTATTAAAATATTTTTTTCTGAAAAGTGGTCATTCAAAAAATCAATAATCCTGAAATGAACAATGTTTCACCTTTCAGAAAAATCAACAAATTTAATTAGACCCTTCACAGAAGTTGAATGTTTTTAAAAAGTTTTCTAAAAACTTGAATGAAAAATTTAAGTATTTTTCAGATTAGCTGCAAAATTATGCTATATTTCTGCAATGAAACACTGCAAAAACTACAGTTGGGTAAATAATTTTATATGGAAGGTATATAAAAAAGTTAGTTTCAGTAATATGCAGTGCATTAACTGCCTATATAAGTTTTTGGCAGTAAAAAAAAAAAAAAAAAAAAAAAAAAAAATCTATATATTTAACCAATTATATGCGATCAAATTTAAATTATACCAGTGAGTTGTACAATTAAATATCATTGGTAATTTACATTAATTCTTTTTTTTTTTTTTAACACGCTTTTATTAGTTTCACCTGTATGTATGTTTGTAACCGCTCTCGGAGCAAGCAATAAATCTATATTGTAAAAAAATACTTACCCTACGTGAACGCTGTGGCTGTGAGGTAAAGCTCTGGGCTACGAACATTAAGGTCTAACGTTCGAACCCAGTCAGGGGAGATTTTTTAAAAATGGTTTTCGTTTAATTCTAAATTATTTTATTAAAAATTCAAAAGTATGTAAATATTGTGGTGTATCACTCACACGATTTTCTCTTCCTCTTCATTTTAATACTATAAAGATAGATATTTTGTACATTTTAGTTCACATTAAAAAAAAAAAAAAGCGTGTTCTTTAATTTTTTATAAAAGTACAATTTTATTTTAAGTATTTTTCTGTTATTGCATTCTTTATTGAAATGTCACTCATTTTCTAAGTAAGGGTGATACATTTTCCCACAGCTCAGGGGTGAAAAATTGGAGCAGGGCTCATACCGGTATTTATGAATAAAAATTTTTTTCTTCTTAAATCAAGAATTGTATGAGTTGAGAAAAGTTTTAAACAAATACTGGTATGAGTTCTGCGCCAAATTTCCACCCTGCACAGTTTTTATTTTTTATGAGAATCCTTTTTACATGAGATTAAAGCGACTTAAGTAAGATTTTCATTGAAATTGTTTTTGACATTCTTTACAATAATTCTATTTTATACACTTTTAATTTTATTTCTTCTTTAATTTACTGCAAATAAATAAAAGAATATATAACCAGACTTACCTTTGTACACAAATATAAAATAAAAATTTACGCAACATTGAAAATGCTAATGTAAAAAATATTAAGTAAGCAGATTGCATTTTCAGTAGCGTTTCGTATACCACCATTAGTGTAGAATGACAAAAATCTTTATTGTCCAGAATGTGATAGTGAAGTGAATTCTAGAATCAGAATAGTAGCAATATTAATGCTAGAAAAACTTGGATGTGTTAGCCAATAGGAGATTAGGGCAGAGGAAGCTAAGCAAATGGTAGCTGAAAATCAAGAATATGTGGATTTTATGTAAAGTGCATAGCTGTCAATATTTTAATTTATTCTGGAGTAATTTTAGCCCACCTCTTTTTCGTACCACTAACAGATCTGCCAACCAAGTCCAGCAAATTGTTAGTACCGCCCCTTTTCCTACACAACTTAATTTTTAGAGTAATTCTCTTCAAATATATTTACGATGCATGAAGAAAACAAATATACTAAAAATTAAGTAGTGTAGAAAAAGGGGCGGTACTAACAATTTGCCGGATTACGTTGACAGCTCTGGACTAATTTTTTAAAAGTAATTTTTTCTTATTTTATCGAAATTATGTATTGAACAAAATTTTTCTATAAAACAAGTGGTGCGAAATAATGGCGGGGCTAAAAGTACTCCGAAATAAATTAAAATATTGACAGCTAAGAAAGTGTCCAACAATGAGTGAATGAGGTTACAATATAATCGCAATTAATAGGATTTTTATGACTTTTTAAATATGCAAATTTCTACAAAATCGATCTTATACAAATGTTAAGGTAGAATGATTATTTTGGCTGAATTAAAAATTAAAATTTCTTAGCTGAATTAAAGTTAAAATCATTCACTCTTGTACTTACATATTGGAGCAATAATCCGTTTTGTGATCTTGAACAGATGATTAAAATTGTTGGGAGAATAACCATACTTTTAACATTAATCCTTTTAAAATAATCTGTTGGCTAAATATTTACATAAACTCGACCTTTTAGAATTCCATATTTATAAAATAAAAATAATTATAATAATAAATAAATATGTCATTAACCCTTTCACGACATCATATTTCTGTTTCTCTAATGGATAGTTTCGCCTGTAGGCAATTTTATTTCAAGCTATATTATTTAAGAGCAAGGTTTTTCTGCATCTATGTATAGCAAATAAATACACATTGTAACTAAACTCTTTCCAATTAAAGTTTTTATATTTAGAGTATTTTAATTGTACAGTTGGCATACTTGCCAACATCTTAATTAATATTCCGTAGTGTTTTTAGTCCCGCTCTTTTTTACACACCAGAAAACTTTTAGAGTACTATTCTCCAAATGCAATTACGATTTAATAAGAAGAAAAATGCTCTAAAAAGATTCTGGTGTGAAAAAGAAGGCGGGGCTAATAATACTACGGAATATTAATCAGTATGATGGCAAGTATGACAGTCGGGGAAGAAAAACGCAAAACTCGTGTAATTTCGTTGTTAATAGACGCAGAAAAATGTAATAGTAGATATCATTCAACGGAAAATTAAGTGCACTTTTTGAAAATATTGTCAATTTTTGAATTAGAGGTAATCTACATATTGGAATCTGCACCAAGTTTGATTTTTTCAATAACAACACCAAATTTTAACTTCATAATTGAATTCCTCAGAGTAGGGCAGTGCGGAAAAGTATACAGTTTGTATATTTTATTTAAGTATTTATAGAGTTAAAACCAAAAATGTGTTAGGAGTTCATCGGTAAATTTAGAAAAATAAAATTGAGATCCAACAAAATTTAGACAAAATTTTACAGATTCACACCGGACATTTTTTAGAAGTAAAAATTATTTTTAAGTAACATTCTTTCAGAAATGGTTGTTATTTTTCGATTAAAAATTTTCATAACGGCTGTACTGATGGCAAATGAAACTTAAACATTCATTCACTTTATTTAATAGATGTGACATAATATATGAAGTAAAATAATTTGTATACAAATTATTTACATATTTTACATAACAATGCATAAACTAAATCTTTTCCGATATATTATTCTAAAGTAACATAAAGTGAACATTAAACAATCGTACTTACTAGTTTTAGTCAGTTTAACTCTTTGAAACTGTGTATGATTTGTTTTATAATTTCTATTAAAATGTAGTTTGTTAATTAGAATATATTTTTAAAACTAATTTTTAAAGATTAATGTATATTTAAAAAAAATAATCACCCCTTCACAAAAAATAAATAAATAAATAAATATAAAAAAAAGAAAGCAATCTATGAACTAAATGATTAATCCATTGACTATGACAGTTGTTAAGAAACAATTTAACAAGTCTGCATTCCAATCCAATACTATTTTATTTATTTATTTATTTATTTATTGACAATTTATTGACTCCTATATATATATTTCAGTGCTTATTCCATTAAATTCCTTCACCCATATATGGATGACGTGCTCCCACTGAAGCATATCTGTCACCCAGATATTGGTGACGCGGCGATAAACGTGAAAGTTATAGTTACTCTATATTTGTAAACCTAAAAATTAAAAGAAATCCTTCTGCACAGTAAATCATTTAATGCAGTTTTGTTTGACAGTAATTTATTATAAAAGCACTACTGATTTGGTGTATCTTCTATTCGTATCAAGAAATATCTGCCGAAGGATTTGCAGATTGATGTGTTTAATACCGTATTACTCTACAGCCACGTTTCTCGAAACCTCGCAATAGCTGATTTAACGAGTTCAGCGTTAAATTAAGGGATAATAGAGCCCCGAATAACTGACAGTTTTCCATATCCCTACATTTTGGTCAATTTGGCACCCCTCCAAGAATTTAGACTGGTCCTCACTGCTTGTCTTAGAATACGTGGTTACACTATATACTTGGGTGTAATGGTTAACGGTGTATAGGTACAGAATATCACAAAATTACAGCGAGAAACTTTAAGAGAAGATGGAGTACATAAGAAGGATTTAGAATCGCACAGGTGCCCTTGTCCTTAAATGCTACTGTGAACCTTTAATAAGTAGGTGCTTAGGGGTATTTTATAACAGATGTGGGTAGTATAAACGCACAGCTACAAGATTAAAGTTTAGGTAAATAACGGATGAATCACCAAGGAACACATTTCTACCCATAGCAGAAAAACCTCACATTAAACCTTTAAGGAGCAGATACATTCACTGTACACTAAGCGACAAAAAAAAAGCCGCACTTCGATGTTTTCCTTTTCGCCTTCTACAACCGCCAATTTTATCGTTTAAAAAGCAAATTTTCGAACAGATTTTACTATGTTGTCCTCCACATACACTTTAGCTTTGAGTCCAGTGTTAAAAACAAAATGCAATTGTCAGGAAAATTGTAATTTTAAAATTTATTTCAAAAATGGTAAGAATAAGGCAGTTAACGATGCCACAAAAAGTATTAATTTTTAAATGAAAATCAAAAAATTTTTTAATACGTGAGATGGCAAAATAATTAAATGCAAACGAAATATTGGTAAAATGAATTTTAGCAAAATATAAATTTTTTTGGCCGTTTAAACTGGGAATTTGGCTTTAGGCGGTCACGTTGCTCATCCAAGCAAGATAACCGCAAGTTAAAATGTGAATGTTTAAAAAATCGATTCGTATCATGTTCAGAACTTAAAAAAGATTTTTAAAAAGTGTATAGTAAATTACATTCTTCAAAAACAATGCGGGAACAATTAAACAAAGCGGGTTAAAGAACGGAAGATCTGCGAAAAAAGCCATTATTAAGGAAAAGAATTAGAAAAAACAATACTTTAGTTGGCCAAAATTTAAAAACATTATCAGTTAATTATTAGGCTGAACTGGTTTCCTCTGATGAATCAAGTTTTTCTTATTTCGTGCAGTTGAAAAAAGCTAGAATGAAGACGAAAATATGACCGACTTAATGAAAATCGCACTTTAAAGCAGTGACACATTCTCCGTACATTACGGTACGGAGGTGCATAACTTTTCAAACACTCGGGGAAATTATCATGCTCAAGGGATCAATTAACTCGAAATAAAACACAATCTGCATAAAAGTGGTGCCTGGCCGACTATTTTGGAGGTATCTTAGACATTTCCGTAAACAGCATTTGAAGATAATAAGGCACCTTACTACACGGCGTCTGTGGTAAGTTTATTCACTTCAAATTGTCAAAATTTCTTACACATTCCCATGAGAACCTATAATTCTGTAAGTAATCATACTTTTTTTCACTTTAAGTTAAATACCACAAAGGATATAGTAGAATTTCTTCTTTACCAGACATGGAAATGGTCAAAATCGCGATCCGCTCGAAAATGTTTCGTCTATAAAAAGGCGAGGGAGAGGGGAGAGGATTATAAATTTGCAGCCTATAACTCTGCCAGAACTAGAAAAATTTATTTGTGATATTTGGCACATCGAAATTTCTGAGATTTATATTAAAACACTGTATAAAACTATGCCATTGCGCATTAATTCAGTAATTTCATATAAAGGTGGAATTAACCCAATGCAGAATACATATTTTTAAGAAAAAATTGCTTAGATCTAACAAATAAATAGTTTTATTTCATATATTAAAATATAACTTGTTTATTTCATATAATAAATCATAATAGAATGCAAAGTGTATAGTTATTGCATTATGTTCAAAAAGAAAGTTTTATGCAGATTTTTAAAAAGTACTTCGTAAAGTGCAATAAAGCGAATTATTAAATCGAAAATATACATAGGTATCATTTCATACCTTTGGTATTATGCAAACAAGACAGTTTTATTTGTTTCAAAGATTAGTTTTAAAGTTATTACAAATAAAAAAGGTATAAGTCATTTTTTCTGCAGTGCGGCTTTTTTTTTGTCGCTTAGTATATTATAACGCTTATCGCCATGAATGATTATTATCGGCTGCTCATGTCTAGCCTTGTTTTTTGGTTGTTTATACCTCTTCCTGCGTTGTAAAATTTAAAATCTTGCACGATACATTATTTCGAAAAACATCACACAGTATACTTATTGATACATTAAGTGCTTTAGATACAGAAATACTACTAATACATGTAAATCTTTTTATGTGCAATTTGCATTAAAAAACCGTTTGTTAAAAAGTCAAAATTTTAAAGACGCGGCCACACCCGTTCAAAAATAGCATTAAACAACTATTTTTACTTTCTCTTACCCACAACGTAGAGAAAGTATGGTTTTTGGGTCAAATTTTCGAATGCGAGTTTTTGTTATATTTACATGTTCTGAGGTCCCCTGAATACGGAAATCATGTTTTTAGCAAATGGTCTGTGTGTCTCTGTGTGTGTCTGTCTGTTATCAGCATATCTCAAAAACAAATTATGGCAGAAAGTTCAAACTTGGTATTCTAAATGTGATCATATATGGATGCTACAGTAAACTTTTCGTTAAGATCAAGCAAATGATTCGTGTACAGGGACACTCAAAATTATTCAAATACATTACGTCTATGGGAGAAATTGCAGGTAAGTAGAGTTTAACATCTATAGACTGCACTAAACCAAATTAAACGAATATATTTTTTTTGTAATAGAGATAGTCAACAGGGGAAAAAATTGTGTATTTACGAGCCTCGCCTCCCCCCCCCCCCGAGGGGGAAGTCCCCTCTCGAGGGGAGTAAATTTTCATGATGGGTATCTCTCAAAAGAGCTCGCCAATACATTTTAAACGAATATTTGAACCATCGATCTGCGATTATTTAAAACAAAGTTATCGATTTTTTTTCTAATTTTAACGAAAAAAAACTTAGATTTTTTTTAATTTTAATATTGAGTATAAAATGGAAATTTCTTTGAATATTTGGTGTTATACTACTTCTCTAATATGGAAATCGTCTGCATTGTCATAAAAGATAATTCTTTTAAATAATAATTTTAATAAATTATTTTTTAAAAAGAGAATTATTTTTTAATAACCGAATTGAATTGTATATAAATGTAGGTGCATTAATGAAACGGGGGGGTTGAGGGGGCGGTAGCCCCCCCCCCCTCACACACAAGTAATTATCATCTAAAACTCTCCCGAAGCCTAATTTGAATTGTTTAACACAGGTTTGCATAACATCGTTATCTTACCTCTTAATCTCCAACCTGTATTTATAGTATTATATTTCAGGGTAAGAGAAAGTCGTGTGAGTGACACACAAGATTATTTAAAGTATTGGGATGACATATGTGGACATGGGTTCCTATGCAATTGTTAATTCTTATGACGTGCTCTGTCTCTTCGTAAAGTCTGTCGTTGTAATTTTGGAACAAACTATATATTTTCACGTTTGTGAGATAAATTAATGTTTATTATTATTATTATTATTACTTTAATGATGACAAAACAGGTAGTTAGGAAGAGTTAACACTTTCGTGACCGCTGACGCAGATTCACATCATTTGAAAATCTGTATTCCGCTAGTGGACGTTTTTTTTTTGTAATTTGTATGACATTTATTACTTAAAAAAATACATAGCATTCGTATCTGTACAACAAATATACTATGGATATAAATAATTTCATTCGAAAAAGTATAATTATAATGTATATCCATTTGTAATGTGAATCTGATTTTTTTTTTTTCCTGAAATATTGTAACTTGGGAGAATAACGCACACAGGTGAACCTTACTGTCAAAAAGGCAAAAACGTGCGGTCGCCAAAGTATTAATTAATCTTGCAGCAGAGATTGGTTGAATTCTGATCCAAAAGAATGTTCTGAAGTTAAAAATGAATTAATTGCATCAAGTAAAAGTTAAGATTAAAAATGTCTTAATCTTTTACTTACTCAATTATGAAATATATTAAAAAATGTATTTGAAATCCTCTTTTTTTTTTTATTACTTTGGAGTAATTTTTTTAAATATAAGCAGTCAAAATTACGCATATTACTTCATCCTAATAACAATTGCAGACTGAGCGATGTGATTTTTTTAGTTTGCCGTTGGTACACAGAGATTCAATTGAGTCTACAATATTCTAAATTTAATGTCAGCAAATAGCAAAATTCAATATCAAAATACACTAATAACAAAACTTATGAAACACTCGACGATTATATGATAAATATGAATATATATTTTATATGTTATAGTGAAATGTTAAGTATGAAATCTTCATTGAGTATAAATATAAAAATTTTAGTAATTTCGTACATAGAAATTTGCGGGCATTAGCGATTACACATGCAACTGTCTCATATATTACCTTGGAATACAATTAAAATTTGTAATGACTGTTTTCTTTAAAAATGTAATGCCACTTTTAAAGATGTTTTTAAATATATATTTTGTTTTTTATTTAAAGCATATTTTCTAATAAATTCCTTTTGATGATGTTATTAAATGAATATATATATATTTTTTTTTAATGAACGTTGAAAAAAAGAGTTTTAAAACATTTTTTTTATTAAACGTATTTAGAGTCTAAAGTAAAGAAATCAAATTATTTTTAAATGTGATTCAGAAGCGATGCTCTTTGTTTAGAATTTATTTTAATAACTTTGAATTACATTTTGTAAGAAGAAGCAAAATTTACCTGTCTCAAAATATTTTATCTGAATTTAGAATCAGAATTTATTAAATACAGGGATGAAACACTGGCGCAGAACTCATACCACTATCAATGTAACCAAATTTTCTACTTCTTATATCAATGATATTATAGGTAGAGCAATTTCTTAAACATAATAATAAAAATAATCATAATTTGTGTTCTAAAATTTACGACAAATGGACTACGTGAAACTATGTGTGTGAAGCAGAGATGTTGTCGCAATATGTAATTTAAGAATGATTATTGTGTAATTTTTTTAAGTACTGCTTTTTTTCTATTTATTAATTTGGAACTGAAAACCACGTACTAATTTGTCTGAGAAGAAAGCTTTAACATAGCAGGGATGGAACACGGGCGCAGAATTCATACCACTATCGATATAAGAAAATGTCCTACTTCTTAAATCAACGATATTATAAGTAGAGAAATATCTTATACGGATTGAGGTATGAATTCTGCGCCCGTGTTCCATCCCTGACATAGCCTCCTTAACTAAACTCCTTTCGCGTGGCTCAGAAACTTGGCAAGAGTTAAAGCGGTAGACAGCGCCACCTGGTACAGATTGTGATCCTTTTTATTTAACTGCCACCAATAGTTTTAAAAATTAATATATGATACATATAACCGATGTTTCACCGATTCTATTTGCTTTTATGTATATCAAATCCCACTTTCAAAAATGTTTTGTGGCTGTTGAATAAAAAAAGTTGTGCAATCTGTATAAGGTGGCGCCGCCTATCGGAAGTTTTCGAGCCACGCGGAATGCATCCAGTTTCGGAGGCTATGGCTTTACTTAGAAACCCAGCGCCAAATACTTCTCTACTGGTCAGTTTTGGATTTTTCTTTCTTTCATTTTTTTTTTCTTATTATTTTTCGGAATCATTCGTCCCTCATCTTTTTTAATCTTCCTACAAAGTTAGGTAATATATTGCAGTTGAATTGCGTTAGATACCCCTGTGAGCTCCGTCACTTTAATTATGGCCACTCTGTATTTTATAACCCAAAAAATAAAAGAAATCATTCTACACCGTAAATAAATTAATATAATTTTGTTCGACACTATTTCATTAAATGAAGCTGCTTTTCTTGGAGGTTCTTCCTGTTCATGTGTTCGTATCAAGAAAATCTGCTGTGATATTTGTAGATTGTTAGGTTAAGTGTAGTATTGCGGTTCGGTGTGATGGTTAACGGTGAGCAGGTACAGAGTATCAGAAAATTACAGCGTTACTTTAAGAATAGAAAAAAAGGCTTCAGAATTTGACGGAATCCTTGTCCGCAAATTCCATCTTAAAACTTCAATAAGTAGATGCTTAGGGATATTTTTTAATACATATGCGCTGTATAAACGTAGAGCTGCAAGATTTAAATTGAGGTAAATAACAGATGAAGCACTGAGGAATACATTACCACCACTGACAGCAAACATCATATTAAATATTTAAGGAACATTAAGGAGACACATCATTCCAGTAAATAAAGGATTCATGGCTGAACATATTTGGATAAAGCTGGAATTTTTATAGTTGATAGGCACTTATGAAATATGTATTTTTACAAAAGTCCCCGCCGCTCCTCCCCGGGTTTCCCCCGCTACCACCCTCAAAGTCAAAATAAAGTGGGTTAAAAAAAAAAAAAAATGCTTCTAAAATGGTTTCTAATAGCATTAGTGGTTGGGAATTTTTTTAATTTATTCCTAAAACTATTTTCGAAATTTTTTTATAATTGCAGCGTTTTTCTGTAGTTAATAGTTAAGCCAGTAAAAAATTTCAAACTTCAAAATTTGATTTTTTTTTCCTAATAAATTTGCTGTTTATTTTTAGACAAATCTTAAAATAATAGCAAAAAGACATAAAATATTACATACATATTTTGAAAATTTTATTAGTTTTAAGATGATATAGATTTTTTTATGAGTCAGAAAGAAGTTAGCGTCGCTTTACAATTCATACATACTGGTAAATTGTAGCGTGTTCCAGAACTTTTCCACCTTTTGCATAATTTTCCATCACACAAATAGAAATTGAATTGAATTTAATTTCCTGTTTGCTTTAATTATTGATAGAAAATCTATCTTCGATATTTTAAAATATTTGTTTTATAATTATATCATTCCAACTTTTTTTTTTTTTTTTTTTTTTTTTTTTAAACTGTTAATATGTAAAGTTTTATTTCATTAGAAGCTTTTTTTTCTTTTTTTCTTTTTTTTCAAGTTTAAATCAATGAAATACTAAAATACTAAATTATAAAACAAATACGCAAAATTATTTTATATACACAATGCACATGATATTTGATACATATATATATGCACAATATTTTTAAAATCATGCAATAATTTTCTATATAAATGCAATATCATTTTATATCCGTGCAATAATATTTACATCATATGTTATTTTATATATACATATCATAATTTTATATATGCATAAAGTACTTTTATGTACATAATTTTGGTACTTGCGGTGATATATAACTTTATATTTACAGTTTCAGTATTTATATGTTTGCGTACAAACTTTAAACAGGTATAACTGATGTATTTAGATTCTGCTGTTTTCATTTTTTTTTTCTAACCTAATTCCCATAATCTTCTTCTTCGTCTTCATGCAATGCAGGTGAATTATAGCATGATAAGCCATTGCAATTTTCACACTTTGCTGTACAAAGCAATGCCAATTTACGACAGCCACAATATTTTATGCAACCTGATTAGCAGCTAAAGCAACAAGTTGGAGGATATCATACGGAGCAAACGCTTTAACACTGGTAACTGGTTTCAATACCATTTTTAAAAATCCATTTTCTTTTTTATGTTCTGCTTTCCAACCCCACTCAGTAGCTTTAAGTTTATTTCCAAGCCATGTTTGCACTTGTAAATAAACTCTAAGTAGATGCTCATGAGATGCCTCAGACGTTGGAGGAAGCTTTGAAAGCTCAAAATTAGATCTTAATGAAGACTTTTTTTGTCAATTAATGAACATAAAATATCTTGACTTGCTGAGATTTGAATATTTTTCCATTCCATAGAGACCAAGAATATATTTCTCCTCGTTAGCAAAGAGATTTTCTCGATCAGCATCCTTTTGTACAAAAGGAGTTGCTTGTTCTCGAGCTTTTTGCGAACATAAAACTTGTTCCAAAGCTTTGATTTTTCCTATACCAAAAAAACTTGACGTAGTGTCACATCCTGTAAATGCATACGCAAATAGCAACAATTTGCTAATATTCTTAATCTCGTCTCTAAGATTTTGAATATTATAAACTACTATAGAAGATAATTTCCCTGTAAGCTTCTTGTAGAATATTTTTCTGTTTTCAGGGGATAAGGCTACCAACAGAACAAAAAAATCAGTATCCGAGCCAATTACTCTAACCCTTGCGTTAGTTTCAGATTTCTGAAACATCATTTACGATATCAATGTCAGCGTCAGCTTCTGATAGAATATTTTCAATGTCATGTTTCTAAAAATTGGAAATAATAGATAATATCAAATTTCTCGTATTTTCTTTGTTCCTTAGAAAATCCTCTTTAGCAGTCATACACCTAGTATTTGCTTCAAAAATGATTTTGCATGAGGATTTTTTCGCGGACCTCCTGTTTTGATCAGCTTGTTTCGTTGTACATTCTACTGGATAGCCGTCAAATACTACTGTTACATTTTCCCCATAATTTTTCAAAATATAATTAGAATAACCTTTAATAATATCCTCATAAGAACAATTCTTAGGCCAAGGAACGAAATGAAGAAAAAATCCACTATCAACAACTACATATGAATCATCTTGAATACGATCTTCTGTAATACTTCATTTCTCGAACATTTTTACAACAGATGACTCCTTGCCTTTCCTAAGAGAAATGTCATCAAAAAGGGACAGTGGACGAAGTGCTAACTCGTATTCTAGATAGCTTTTGAATTTTTGAAGACTGTCACAGACACAAAGTATTCTGTTAAATAACTGTTGTGGACTGACGATTACCGTAATTTTCTGCGTATAATCCGCAGATAAAATATGTCATTCTTCTACCAGAAATTTTGTTTAACACAAAAATCTATATTATTTTGAAGAAACAGCTCGTATAAATAGAACGTTGTTTGCTAATTAAATTTTCTGGTGCAGAACTGACGTACCTGACCTGCGGATTATACGCAGAAAATTACGGTACTTCCATGGATTTTATTTAAACAATTTTATGTTAATCTTGATTTTTTATCATGTTTTTTCTTTTCATTTTTAATTCTCCATATGTTTTTTCCATTCATGTTTTTCATAGCTTTAATTCCAAGTTCATAAGCTTCGTCACAGTTTACTGATTCATCAGAAATGAAACCAGTAGATAATGATACGAGTTCACTAGACATTTTTGTAAAAGGATTGAATTCCCTTAACCAGGATGTAAATGTTTCAATGCCTTTCGAATCTTTCATTTTTCTTGATTGTCGGAGTTCAGTGTGTTGTTCACTGAATTTTATCGAAGTGCCCAAGTAATCTTTTATTGCATTGCGAATTTTTAAGAAAAATGGAGTTTCTAAAATCTGTTTTGAAACATTTTTTTCCGTGATTCCTCTTCCATGAGTCAGACTATTGATTTCATTGGACGCATTAAATTTTGTTCTATGCACATGTCACTCCCTATTGCACTCCAAAACTTCTGCATTCGCCTTACAGTAAACAAACATTTTTTTTGTAAATAAGCAAATTCCTTTTGGGTCATTTTAGTATGTATATCAAGCATCTGCAGAACATAAAGATGAGCAGATTTAGCATATGGCAAATGTCCAGATACATGAAAATAAGACAACATTTTTAAAGTTGTGTTTATATGCAAGTCCTAGTTTCCCGATCTCTCTGCGTAGACAAATTTAAGAATTACGTCTGTGGCTTTTATAAGATTTAATCAATGTTTAGTTGTTCTACTTGTTGATTTTATTGTCTTTAAAATTTCATCTAGCTTAAGCAGCGCTTCGTTAACAATAGGATCAGAGAGAATCATTTGTGGGCTTTTTTCTTGTGATATTAAATCTCCATATACAGTTTCAACACTAGCAATACATTGTTAAATATCTGGAAACTGCTCTTTCAAGACATTTATTATAGCCAGTACTGTCAAAGTGAAAGTCCTTATACATCTTTCATAAGCATGACCATTCATCATATGATGCACTGTTGTCTGTCCGTAAACCGTCTTCCACAGATTTTCCAATCCGCTACCTTCCATTATTTTCCCAATTGATCCCATAAATGAAATTAATAAATGAAATCCGCCAAGCCTTACTATTATTTTAGCAACATCACTATCTGGATCAGCAGAAGTAAAAATTTCCGATGCCTTTAAAAACAAAGGTTGATCAAATGTTACGATACATGTTTGATTTTGTATTTTGCTTTGTTGAGCAGCAAATATTAATGCCGACTAAATTGTAGATATTGGGAGTACAAATTAATTCGGTCCGTTTTCAATAGATGGCTCTGGCTGATTTGTTTACTGAATAATGATAGATGTTTTTGGCATTGTTAGAAAGGTTTGACCTTTGTCTACCATATTCAGTCAACGAAGCTTCGAGTTTTATACAACAACATTGGTTTTTTGAGCATTCAATATGTCGAGTTTTGTGCTAAAGAAACAACATTTGCGGGAAGTTTTGATTTTCTTTTTTAATTGGAAGAAAAGTGCCGCTGAAGCGCATCGATCGCTTGTGGAAGTTTATGGTGAATCTGCGCCATCTGATAAATCATGTAGAGAGTGGTTTCGACGCTTCAAAAATGGTGATTTTAGTGTCGAAGACAATGAGCGCCCGGGCCAGCCGAAAAAGTTCGAAGACGCCGAATTGGAGGAATTGCTCGATCAAGATCCGTGCCAAACGCAACAAGAGCTTGCAGGATCGTTGGGAGTCACTCAGCAAGCAATTTCCGTGCGCTTAAAAAAAATGGGAATGGTTCAAAAGCAAGGAAATTGGGTCCCATACGAGTTGAAACCGCGCGACGTTGCGCCCCATGTGGCAATTGTCGTTAAAAATTACTTGGAAACGTTGAAATGGGAGGTCCTACCCCACCCGCCGTATTCGCCAGACCTTGCTCCTTCTGATTATTGGTTGTTCTGACGGATGCATCACGATTTGGCTGGACACCGCTTCACTTCTTTCGAAGAAATTCAAGAATGGCTCGATTCATGGTTTGCGTCCAGAGAGGACTCATTTTTCAGAGATGGAATCCGAAAATTGCCAGAAAGGTGGACAAAAGTTGTGGCTACCGATGGACAATACTTTGAATAACATGTTTTTTCATTTTGATAATAAATAAAATGTTTTTTTACCGAAAAAAAACGGACCGAATTAATTTGTACTCCCAATAGATAATTCAGATCCATGTTTATGAATGGCACAGGCAAGGTGTAGGAAGTTTCAATTTTTTTTTTTTTTTTTTTATATTCATAATCGAAGCCGTAAATCCATTCCATCCAGGATGATGCTGAATCTCAGCAATCCACATAAATGTTAGAGAAATATGATTTTTGAGATTTCAAGACTTACTGTGGAATGTATTAAACTGTCGTAATCTTCAACCTGTATAGAAGATAAACCCCTTTTATTGCTATTTCTCTTTGGATATGCATATTTTTGGAGAAAAGAGTTCTTAAATGTGCCACTAGATACCCGCTCAACTTTTGTTTTAGTCTCAACACTTTTACTAGGTAAAATACATTGTATTCCTCCCATAGCATGAAAAGTACCTAATCCATCCAAAGTTCTGATGTTAACATCAGGATTGTCAAATAGACGTTGAATAAACGCATCTTCATTTATTTTCGGCAATCCTTCGTTAATCAAAGAAGTCGTGTAAACTGATACTTCGTGGTAATATGCACAAACTCTCATTGATGATAACATTTCAATAGGGTGTTTTGAACTATATTGTCTTTGGATTGTCAATTTTAAGGCTACTCGTATGAGGGAAATGAAAGATCGTGGTCTAACGCAACTTATAATTGCATGGCTTATTACGTCTCTTTTAGTTTCAGTTTTTTAGATTTCGAAAGGCATTTCTTTCTTGTTATTTTGTCAATTAATGTTTGAAGTGTTGGGGGAATCAAATCTTCTTCACCTGGTTTAATTGTTTCAAAATCAGGATAGAACGATCGGTCATAAACCATTTTTTGAATATCTTCTCTTGATACGATCCTAAGCTTTTCTGCAGATTGGTCATCTTCTTGATTTTTTATAAAATTTCTCTAAAATTATGTGCGCACTGTCTGCTAAACATATAACATTTTTTCGACCAGTAGAATTTGAAACAATCATTCTGTCTTTGAAATGATCTTGCAGGAGGTTTTTCAAGTACATTTCTGAATATGTGTTTTCTTCCCCGGATAATTCTTTTAGCATATCTTTTAATTCTTTAATAGTATATTGGCACTCATCATTTTCTTCAATAATTTTGCACAGCTGACAAAGCGCGTCTGATAAAGTTTCACATTTGCGTCTACCTTTCTTCGCTTCTCCAGATTTCGCTTTAAGGAAATATTTGTAACATAGAAAATGGCAGTGCCCTTCTGCTGCGACAAGATCTTTTATGAATAATAACAGGAGACTTGCCGTTAGAATATTAAAACACGAACAAACTACTACGTCATAAATGCCAAAAAAAAAAAAAAGAAAAAAAAAAAAAATTTGAGATTCATACCGCGGTTTCGGTAGCCTTAAGCGTGACAGTGTTGACACTGAAGACGGTACGCTTAAGGCTACCGAAATAGCTGTATGCATATAAAATATTTTTCTTTGGTGTTTCTGACGTAGTAGTTTGTTCGGATTTTAAGATCTATTACGCTTAAGAGTCGAGATTTTACGGTCTCTCCTATTTTATCATTTCTCTTATCGCATTTTTCTAATAATTTATCTTTGAATTCTATTGTTCCCACAAGGTGAATACCTTTTCTATGAGATTTTTCACTTTTCTTTTCTTCAAACGTTTTTTTGCCACAGAAAAAATAGTTTTTCTTAAAGTCAAATGTATCTGAAGATCCTCTAAGAGTAGTGGCTGAAGATAATAGAGAAGATGGATTTTCCCAAAATGAACTGATAGCAGCTTTGATGGAAGTTGGTCTAGTATAGTTCCGTCGACATTCCTTGTGCACTTTTAGCGTCTTCTTCCATGTAATCTTTCATGACTTCCATCATTATGACTGACACTCGCGTTATATATTGCTGGTAATCCTCTCTGTATAATTACCGATTCAGAATTTAATTCCTTTTTACAGATAATGTTATTTATGTTGTTCTCTTTTTTTTCTTTCATTACACAAAATTATAACAATGCTTCAAACTCTTTAAAATATGAAAAAAAGCAACTAAAATATGCTTTCACTGCCTTGCAAATATAAACGATGAAAAATCACATAGCTGTAAAGCGCATCCGAAACATACTGAGAATGAGAACTAACAGGCACAGAATTGGCTAATAAGGCTAGACTTAAGAGATAAGAAATAGGATATTCAATTCCGGTCACGTATCATTTACACTACACATGACCACATTATGCCGACCTCAAGATTTAATATGACAGACGCTGTTTATAGAAAACATATATATATATATATATATATATTTTACCAATTCTTTGATATAAGTAAACATATAATACATATACAGAGGTCAAAGAAAAGGAATCGATTAACAGAAATTTAACGAATTTGAACATATAGGGATTGAAAAAAAAAAAAAAAAAAAAAGCGAAACAATTATCGTTGAAACTTTTGAGAAAAATGAAATTGTAAAAATATGCTTTCTTATATTTTTAACATAAACTAATTACAAGATAAAAATAACTTTTTATGTACCACGTTTTTAAATTTTCTGTTTAATCATATAAACTTGAGAATTCTATGTATTAATAAATACTACTTTTTTTATTTTTTATTTTTTTGTGATGCATTATCCCATCAACTTGAAAGCAAATGGTCAAATGCGTAATAAAGAGAGCAATATTATAAGAAATTTTCAGTTGTTTATTAATTAAATAAAACTATTAAAAGAATGCATTGTCATCGTGTTCTGAGCTATTCTAAAAGTTTCAAATATTTAGCTAGTCTGGAAGTTAGTTAAAAATCGATTGAAAGATTTGTACTGGACAATCAAACAAGAAAGCGAGTTAAAAAAACCGAGGTAAAATAGGAGGGGGGAAGGTAAGACTTTTTTTTTTTCACGTGAAAATAGTTAAAAGTTCATATTTCTATTTTTTGAGAGTTAAAATAATAATGAGAAAAGAATATTGAAGTAGGAAATCTTGTACAATAAATTTCATGAAAATGGTTAAAAGATAAGTATGAAAGAAGGGACTTTCTAAAATATTTTAATGATTTTAAAATAATTAAAGTTACAGCATTCTTAAATTTAAAGTATCACTACATGCTGAATTCAAAGATTGATTATGAGGAAATTTGGAATAATACATCATTCCACAATACTTATCAACTACAAAGATTTTTAACTTTATTTATATGAATTTGATTTTTCCGCTTGTCGCAATATAAATGAATTTACACCTTTTCCCTTTCATATAATCATTTTTAAGTGCAAATTGCATCATTTTAAATAAGCAAATTTTTAATGCGAAACACCATTTCGTATTTTTCATATTTTTAACGAGAAGAAGGAAATTTCAAAAGCTTTACAGTGAAAAAAGTAAGATTTTTGAGAATTCTACAGTTTTATTGGCATAAACATTAATTTTAGAGAAAAGTTGCCATCATAAAAGTTATAGAAAATATATACAGCAATAATATAAAGAAAGAATCAAATTGCTAAGCCAATTACTTTTTGATTTACGAATAATTTTCTGATAGCCTTCATATTTCGACGTTTAGCGGCTGGGGAGAAAAGCCCAGGGGGGGGGGGGAGAGGGGGGACTTTTGAGAAAATGTCCCTTTCACCATGATCTATCAAAAGGGAAAAAAATAGCTTTATCCAAATTTGTTCGGACATTGGCCATTTCCCCCCCCCCCTGTATTTACCCTAATTGTTTTAGGGGAACCTTTAAGGAGATACATTTTTCTGGATTTAAACAATTACCGCAATTTATGTTTATTATCAGATGCTCATGTATAGCCTTGTTTTTTGGTTGTTTATCCTGCGTTGTAAAAAAAAAAAAAAAAAAAAAAAAAAAAGATATTCGTATTGATGCATTAAGTTCTTTAGATACATCTATTAGAAAAACTACTATTATAATCTATATAATTTTATGTGCAATTTGCATTAAAAATTGTTTGTTAAAAAGTCAAAATTTAAAAGACACGCCCACAGTTTTTAAAAAGTACCATATAAAACAGCCATTTCTTAAAGTATTGAGTAATCCATTGTGCACATGGGTTCCTATACAATTGTTAATTATTATGATGTGCTGTATCGCCTCGTAGAGTTTGTCGTTGTAACTTTGGGGCAACCTGAATATTTGCACGTTTTTGAGATAAATTAATGTTCATTACTATTATTATTATTACTTTTATTATGAGACATTTAAGGAAAGTTAGTTAGGAAGAGTTATGCGGTCGTGAAAGTGCTAATTAATCTTGCAGCAGAATTGTGGTTGAGTGCTGATCTAAATGAATGTTCTGGAGTTAAAAAGAAATTACTTACATCAAATGAAATTTATGATGAAAACTGCCTTAACCCTTTAACGTTTACTACTTAAATTATTTTAAAAATTACTAAACTAATTTTTAAAATGGCTTTTAGACACATAGCTGATCATAAATACTTAAAAAATAAAAAATTAGCATTGTTCCTTTTAGAGAAATTTTCGGTTTCAAACATCTGTAAGTAAACCTTATTAAATTCAAATAATATTAAATTTAATAAATAAATCACTTTTTAGTAAACATTATCGACAACAAAAACTCGTAAAAGTTGCATAGATCCCAACATTTCAATTTATTCCGGAATATTTTAACCCTATGCGGCGCAAGGTAATTTAGATAATTTAAATTACACTGCCGCCGGAATTTTCGAACCTAATTAAAATAAAAGAAATTTTAAATTTTCATGTTTAAACAGGGGCCTTTTCTGCTGTGTTGTAAAATGAGTCTTTGCACTTGAGAATTAAAATTAGGTGTTCCATCAGCAGGAACATTGCGACTGAAAGGGTTAATCTTTTACTTACTTAATTACGGCAAAAAAGCGTTTAAAATCCCTCTTTTTTATTACTTTAGAGTACTTTTGAACAATCAAAATTCTGTATATCATCCCGTCCTAGTAATTAATGAAGATTGAGCGATGTGATATTTTAGTTTTCCGTTGGTACACAGAGATTCAATTGAATCTACAACATTGTAAATTTATTTTCAGCAAAATACACCTAATAACAAAACTTATGAAACACTCGACCACTATGTGATATATATGAATAAGTACTTTATAAGTTGTAGTGAAATGTTATGTGTGAAATCTTCATTAAGTATAAATCTTAAAATTTAATTAATTTCTTACATTGAAATTTGCGGGCATTAGCGATTGCAGGTGAAACTGTTTCATATACAACTTTGGAATACAATTAAAATTTGTAATGCCTGTTTTCTTTTAAAAATGTAATGCCACTTTTAAAAATGTTTTTAAATATATATTTTGATTTTTATTTAAAGCCTATTTTCTAATAAATTCCTTTTAATGGTGTTATTAAATTAATATATATATATATTAATGAACGTTGAATAAAAGAGTTTTAAAATATTTTTTCTTATTATTAAATGCATTTAAGGTCTAAAGTAAAGAAACCAAATTATTTTGAAATGTGATTCAGAGGCGGTGCTCTTTGCTTAGAATTTATTTTAATAACTTTGAATTACATTTTGTAAGAAGAAGCAAAATTTATCTGTCTCAAACTGTTTTATCTGAATTTAGAATCATAATTTATTAAATACAGGTATGAAACACTGGCGCAGAACTCATACCACTATTAATGTAAACGAATTTTCTACTTCTTGAATTAATGATATTATAGGTAGAGCAATTTCTTAAACGTAATAATAAAAATAATCATAATTTATGTTCTAAAATTTACCACAAATGGACAATGTGAAACTATGTGTGTGAAGCACAGATTTTTGTCGCAATTTGTAATTTAAGAATGATGATTGTGTAAATTTTTTAAGTACTACTTTTTTTCTATTTATTAATGTGGAATTGAAGACTTTACCCCCCCCCCCCCGTACTAATTTGTCTGAGAAGAAAGCTTCACCATAGCCTCTTTAACTAAACTCCTTTCGCGTGGCTCGGAAACTTGGCAAGAGTTCAAGCGGTAGACAGCGCCACCTGGGTCAGATTGTGCTCTTTTTTATTGAACTGCTACCAATAGTTTTAAGAAGTAATATATGATACATAAAATCGATGATTCACCGATTCTATTTGTTTTTTTATGTATATCAAATCCCACTTTTAAAAATGTTTTGTAGCTGTTGAATAAAAAAAGTTGTGCAATCTGTACAAGGTGGCACCGCCTACCGCAAGTTTCCGAGCCACGCGGAAAGCATCCAGTTTAGGAGGCTATGGCTTTACTTAGAAAACCAGCGCCAAATATTTCTCTACTGGTCAGTTTTGGATTTTTCTTTCTTTCATTTTTTTAATATTATTTTTCGGAATCACTCATCCCTCATTTTTTTTAATCTTCCAACAAGGTTTGGTGATATATTGCAGTTGAATTGCGTTAGAGACCACTGTGAGCACCGTCAGTGGCGGATCCAGAACTTGACTTTTGGGGAGGGGCTAAGATTTTTCAAAGTGTTATTCTAGACCAATAAAAAATTTACAATTGCAATATTCAATAGTGAATTTCAGTGTTGGGGGGGGGGGCTTCAGCCCCCTAGCCCCCCCTCCTTAAATCCGCCACTGAGCACCGTCACTTTAATTATGGCCATTCTGTATTTTATAACCCAAAAAAATAAAAGAAATCCTTCTACACCGTAAATAAATTAATATAATTTTGTTTGACTCTATTTCATTAAATAAAACTTCTCTACATAGAAGTCTCGTACATCTTCGTATCAAGAAAATCTGCAGTAATATTTGCAGATTGTTAGGTTTTGAACAGTACTACATTTGGGTGTGATGTTTAAAAGTGTGAGGTACAGAGTATCACAAAATTACAGCGAAAAATTTTAAGAATAGAAAAAACTCTTCAGAGTTTCCCGGAACCCTTGTCCGCAAATTCCATCTGGAACCTTTAACAAGTAGATGCTTAGGGATATTTTTTAATACATGTGCGCTGTATAAACGTACAGTGGTGGACATAATTATAAGACACCTATGTAATTTGACAAAGAGTGAAAGAAAAGATTCGGAGCTGAAAAATGTTTTATCAAATACGTCAAAACCATAGAATTATTCTGTTATCACACGCAATTGTTTTACAGAAGTGATAATTTTATAGAGTTTAATAAAAAAATAAATAAATAATACCATGGACAAAATTATAAGACACCCTAACATTTTAATTAAAACACCTGCTTTTTTTCGAAAATAATGTTCAATATGCAAATTTTCTGCACGCTGTTATGACGTCAACAGTTAACTAAAGCACACGATAACCGACTTCACGCACTTACAAGCATGCCACGAGGAACAGATTTAAAATAAAGTGAAATTTGCGAAATTTGGAGATTAAATGGAACTGGTGCTTCAATTAATAATATTTCAAAAGTTATTAAATGCTCTATTTGTGCAATTAGAAATATTTTGAAAAGAGGATTTAATGGATCGGTGATTAAAAGATCTGGACGTACTCCTTGCTTGTCCTCGAGAGACGGACGCCATGTGCTTTCGCTCGCTACACAGAATAACCTGACCACTACAGGCATTAAAAATGCTTTGAAAATGAATTTTTCAAGGAGAACCATTCGCAGGGTGTTGCATAATGCTTCCTATGTAAAATATAAAAAATTGAAGAAAAAACCACCGCTTCTAAGCCGGCACAAAATGGAGCGTCCAAACTTCACTAAACAAAGTATGGCCTGTACCTCCAAATGGTACTCTGTGTTATTTTCTGATGAAAAAAAGTTTAACCTGGATGGTCCTGACGGGTTTCAGTATTATTGGCATGATTTACGGAAGTCTCCTCATGTACTAATGATCCGCCAAACGGGTGGAGACTCAGTAATGTTTTGGGCTGGTTTTTCGGCTCAAGAGAAAACGGATATTGTTTTTGTACATTCAAGAATGAATTCCGAAAAGTATAAGAATCTTCTTAAAGATCAACTAGTCATATACGGTGAGGCAGTTTATTTGTGTCGAAGACCTAAAGAATGCTATAAAATGTGCGTGGGAAGAACTGTTTTGCGATATTTTGTTAGAATTGGTAGTTTCGATGCCGAATCATATCTTGCATGTTACAAAAAGCAATGGCGGCTCCACCATATATTGAATATCCATGTTAGAGGATTTTCTTTGAGACCATTAGTGTCTGCTAATTATGTTGACCACTGTATTTGGAAAAAACTGTTGGTGTCTTATAATTTTGTCCATTATTTTTTTAAGTTTTTTCATTAAATTGTATGAAAATGTCATTATTATAAAAAAAATTATATTAGGTGTACCGGAAAGTTATATCGTTTTAAATTAATAAAATGAAACCAGAAATTTTTGCTTAACAATGTTTACATGGTACTTTACAAATAACCATCTTATAAGTTACCTAAGAATATCTTAAATTTTATCCAGGATGAATTTCCGATGTCAGTATTCCAATTCAAAACGACAGAACTTTCCGGTACACCTAATTTATGATAACAGAATAAATTTATGTTTTTGACATATTTGATAAAACATTTTTAAGCTCTGAATCTTTTCTTTCACTATTTGTCAAATTAGATAGGTGTCTTATAATTATGCCTACCACTGTAGAGCTGCAAGATTTAAATTGAGGTAAATAACGGATGAAGCACTGAGGAATACATTACCACTATTGACAGCAAAATGATATTAAATCTTTAAGGAACATTAAGGAGATACATTTAGTCCAGTAAATAAAGGATTCATGTCTGAACAAATTTGGATAAACCTGGAATTTTTATAGTTGATAGGCACTTATGAAATATGTGTTTTTACAAAAGTCCCTGCAGACCCCGGGCTTCCCCCGCTACCCCCATCAAAGTCAAAATAAAGTGGGTTTCAAAATATTGCTTCTAAAATGGTTTCTAATAGCATTGACGGATCAGAATTTTTTTTTTCTTTTATTATTATTATTCCTAAATCTATTTTCTACATTTTTTATAATTACAACATTTTTCTGTAGCCAGTTAAAAAAGTAAAAAAATTTCAAACTCCAAAATTTGATTTTTTCTAAAAAATTTGTTGATTATTTTTAGCCTAATCTTAAAATAATAGCAAAAAACCGTAAAATATTGCATACGTATTTTCAAAATTTCATTAGGTTTAAGATGATATTGATTTTTTTTTATATTCATTTGAGTCAGAAAGAAGCTAAAGTCGCTTTACAATTCATACATACTGGTAAATTGTAGCGTGATGCAGAACATTTCTCATTTTGCATCATTTTCCATCACACAAATAGAAATTGGATTCAATTTGATTTCCTGTTTGCTTTAATTATTGATAGAAAATCTATCTTCGATATTTTAAAATGTTTGTTTTGCAATTATATCATTCCAACCATAATTGTGAATACAGAAAATTTGTTCTGAAATATTTTATTTTGAGAGAATAATGCCCGTGGGCGGATCTTATTGTCGAAAAGACAAAATCCTACGGTCGCAAAAAGTGTTAAAATATATTTATAAAAGTAAAAATACATTCAAAAAAATATATGAAGTTAAAATATATTAATAAAATTTTAAAGACTAAAGTATCCTTAAAATAATCATCCTCCCATCCTAAAAATTAAAAAATAAATAAAAACAAAGCAATATGTGGAGCAAATTATTAAGCTTTTAACTATGACGGTAGTTAAGAAATGATTTTACAAGTCTGTCTTGCATTCAATTCCATTCGTTTTTTTAATTGACAATTTTTACATTTAACCTATATTTCTATTTAAAACAGTAAACCCCGCCTATTTAGTTATTTTTTTTCTTTTAGTGTTCTTTTAAAACATTCAAAATTTATCACCAGTAATCGATTAAGTAAATATCACTTGTGCATATTTTTGTCAACATAAAATAAAGGGTTTAACACGAATACTCAATGTCACATTTACTTTTCTTTTCTGTATTGTTTTGTTTTGAAGAACGATGAAGGCGGGGCTTGTCTTCTTTAGAAAACAAGAATTCTTGATACTAACACTAATGTCTAAAAAACAAACTTTTAGTTTCATTTCTTTGCGTTTGACGTTGTTGTTATATAATTTGACCCGTAAATAAAAAATAAAAATTATTTGTTAAATTTTCTCTGTTATTTTTTTAGATTTGATTCGTTATATCATGCAAATCTTTATAAGAGACGGTCCCCTAAACCACTCCAAAAGAAAGATTTATTTATATCTTGAAAACTAATAACTGGAATGAGCTGCAAATTTGCACACACATATTTTTCAGCATAAGGATTCATTTTGTGTAAAAAATTAATATAGGTCATATCTCATAATTTTTATGAATATGAACTTATTAATATTTTTCAAAATCAAAAGCAATGATGGATTATGTTTGAGTTTCTTCACTGTATCTCGTAAAAAAAAAAAAAAAAATTATATCGATCAAGTTATTTTTTGTGAAGATATTAATAAAAGTTTGAAATATGAATTCAACATTAGAACCTTCAAACTTTGAACGCTTATAACTCTGTGAAAAAATAAGTAAATTATACAACCAATATACTTTTTTGCGTTGTCGCGATCCCAGAAATTCAAATATAAAATAAAAATGGGACATTACCTTTGAAAAAAAAAAAAAAAAAATTGACACTTACCGTCGCCGGAAGCCGGAGTCAATGTTATTCTATGGGGAAATTTTCTTTACAAATAACTTATTAACTAATACATCTTTTTAAATTCTGTTTTCACATTCAGAAAATTCCCAACAGTTAAATTTACGGACCTTTTTTGAAAATGCATATTTTTAATATTTTTTTTTTAATTGCAAAATTAAAAAAATTAACATAGTGAAAATTCCTATAGCAGCTTCAAAATAAAATACAAAAAATTAAAAAAATATATTTTTTTAAAAAATTGTCCGTCAATTTAACAGCTGGGAATTTTCAAAATGTGAAAACAGAATTTATAAATATGCATTAGTTGATAAGTTATTTGTAAAGAAAAATATCCCAAAGAATAACATTAGCTTCCGCTACCGGTGGCGATAAGTGAAGAGGGCCTTTAAGAAAGTTTCGTTAATCCTAATAATATTTACTGAATAAAAATATGTGTATTTAAATTTGAGTTTTGATGTTTTGCAAAAGTGCCATTTTTATAGAAAATTTTCTGTATGTTTTGAGCATAAAAATCAAAACATATATTTTTATATGTTATTTACAATTCTCGGCTATATTTTATAATACAATGCACATAAATATGCACTTTTTCAAATGTATTTACAAAAAAAAAAAAAAAAAAAAAAAAAAAAAAATCCTTTCCAAAGGTAGGCAGGTTCTTTGAATGATAAATAAATAAATAAATAAATAAATAAAAGAGTTAGACTTTAACGGCTAAAATTAAAAAAAAAAAAAATGGATTATTTCTAATTTAACTCAGAAATAACCTCCTTGTTTCGAATATATTTTAATAATTTATATCAGATATACAACGTTAGATTTCGTAATAAAAAACAAAATTTACAGAGATTCTAATGTTCTATCGGAATTCAAAACTGGTATTTAATATTAATGATACATGTTATCCAAATGTCATTTAAATATTATTTGAAATCTTACACTAGAAATTTGAAATTTAGATGAAGGATCTATTGAATATATTAAAATAGTATCCATACAATAAAACGGAGATTTATTAAAATTACAGCCTTGGTTTGTATTTATAATGAAATACTTTCTGGTATTTCGGAAGATGATAAGAAATTATATTTTAATTTATTTTCAAATTATTATAAATGTTACTATTTTGTTAGAAGTGAAGTGGTGGAATTCAAAAGGATTTTTGATTAAGATTATCAAAACAAATTGCAATAAATATGTCATATTAAAAATGACTATATAAAATACATAAATATTCAGTGTTTTATGAAGTAATACAAATATATTTAGAAAGCAGATTATCAAATATATACAACGCAATATATTTGTGCTCTAAATATAATAATTGAATTTTAAGTGTTGCAAGATTTTTACGTTCTTTACATAATAAAATATAATCAAATAGTAATATATACAGCATTTTTTCAAAGAGCAAAATGAAGAAATAAAGAAATAAAATTTATTTATAAGGAAATAAAATTGATTTTAATATAAAAAGTTTGAATTTAATATAATTTAAAAAAAAAAAAAAAAAAAAAAAAACATATTTAATATTTTTTTCTAAGATATCAGATATCACATTGCTAAAATTTAAAATTGATATTTCATAAAAATAGCTCTAAATATTAAAGAAAATTTCAGACTGGTTAATAATAATAATATTTTGCATAAATTAGATGCAAATTAATTTATAATATCATTATTGTAAGAATGAGGTTTTCTTCTCTTTTGCTACAATTATTATTTTCTATGAACTCTATTCTGTTTAATAACAAAAGGTAATATTAAATTCAATAAGAATTTTTATATGAAAATAGTGGTAAAAAAAAACAAAACAAAGGAAACTCTATTTCTGCTAATGTGTCTCAATAAAACGTCTAATTGATCAAAATATCATATTCCTGAATATGACAGTCTTTATGAAACCTGTGGTTAGGATGTAAGTAAATATTTTTTTAATGCGTTAAACAATAGCACTCAATATAATACGTCACAAGCATATCAACAATATATAAATACAATCATATTTTGAATTTACTAGGCATAGTTATTTATAAAGTAAGAATTACCAGCAAGACTTCCCAATTTTAAATACCAAATTTTTTATTATCAAGCTAGTTCTAATTAATCAAACACATTGTGCTTTTTGTGTGAACTGAATATTTGCATAAAGAAATGGTTTGGATATCCAAAAATTGGAAAGACTTAGTAGCTCTTAAGAATTAAACCTATTAACCATGCAGCAACCTCCACTTTAATTAAGTGTTCTTTACAAAACCGTTCTGTATTGAAAGGTTGTACCTAAATGTTGTTCTGACTGCTACAACAGTTAAAAACTCAATTAAAATAATTTCCTCTAATTAGCTTACTGTAGGAAATGAATTTAGCCGTGAAATTTTTAGGTTTGAATTTGTCAGCATTGTAAGCCTGCTGATAGAATCTGTACAACGTTGATCTGCATTTTTTTTTTTTCTCTCTATGTGTTTGTTATGAATATTCAAATGTTTATTTAACATTCGTTTGGTTTTAGAATTCCTCAGTTAAGTACAAGAACAAATTATTTAATGCGATCCAACAATATGACAATGGCATCAGTGTCAATTAATAATCACCAATAATTTTTAATTGTAACGTTTGGCTTATGACTTTGAAGATTGATAGTCTATTATTTATATCCAATATCACTTCTCAAAGTATTGGCAATTACTGAATAAAAAGTCCGCCATACCTGGCAACACTGAAGGGCATATTGCATTATCATGCCTGTGTGAATATCCATTATTATTTTATAAATACATATTATATAAATTAGGTGAATTATCACGAACATTTTTTAATTCTGTAAAACATTTATAACTGAAAATGTTTTGCCTTACTTTAAATACCAGCTAAATTTATTGCTGTGACATATAAACTGTTTGTTTTAGCATGTTCCCAGATAGCAATTTATAGTTTTTGGAACTTTTTTTTCCTTTTTTTTTTACCTGTGGATGTAAAAACTAAAAGGCTTTTTAAAGCTTTTAGAAACAAGGGTTTAAAGGTAGTAACAAGGAATAAAACAAGGTTACTATTATTTCACAAAATCTACGGTATATTTTAAGGTTTTTTATGTGCAGACTTTCTAACGGCAAGAACGTAAAGGTAATCGATAAGGATTTCATAAACATGTTTTCAAAAGGTAAAAACGCAAAGGTACTTTTTAAGTATTATTTAAGAGGAGTTATCAAAAAAGTTAAAAAGCTGTGACTTTTAAATTTCAGTGTTGCCATCTTGTGAGGAAGTCATGAATTGTCGAAATGTTCTGATTAACTGTCCACTTTCCCTAGACGAGGATAGAACTCTTAAATTTCTACACTTGAGTAGAGATAATTAATTCATTCAACCATCAGCGTTTGATTGAAAGCCTATTTCTTTCAAAAGAGTTTTGTTATGAATTATTTTAGGTAGATATTGTATATTATTTAGTAGGTTATAAATTAATTAATTTTAAAAGGGTAATTTATATTTCTAAATATTTCTAATATATATTTTTATCTTCAAGAAATTAATATATTGATAATAACTAAGACATTGTTTAATTTTAATTTTGAGTTGTGTGTTAGATCAAATAAATATTTGAATCTTATTTGAATATCACATAATTATTTAAATATGTATATATTATATTTGAACTAAAGAAAACGTGAAAATATTTAAGTCCACAGAAATTATTAAAATTTGTCTTTTAATACAATTTTATTTTAATCGTAATAATTTATAGATAGATAAAAATTCATTAGCTATAAATTTAAACACTTTACTCATTACAGTAAATTTAAATGCATTGTCATAGCAAATTTAAATACATTTACTCATTACAAACTTGCTGAAATAAAAATAGATTAAACACTTTCCTACATTATTATAATAATGAACGAACTGTGAATCTTGTCATAGTACACACAAACGACCATAAAATAATAATAATAATAATAATAATAATAATAATAATAATAATAATAATGCTTCAGTGGACTGGCGTTTTTAACTCAGATACATACTAGCCAACCATCTCGTTATGAACCGTAGAATTTTCAGTACGCACCTTTTTTTTCACACCAGTCAGTTTTTAGAGTAATTTTATTCTTGTTTAATCGTAACAGCATTTGGAGAGAATTACTCTAAAAATAAAGTGGTGTGAGAAAAGGGGCGTTTTTTCAAGGGGCCATAACAATTGTACGGTTATTAATGAGGTGGTTGGAAAGTATGCAGATAGCAATTTA
Source organism: Salticus scenicus (assembly GCA_963930645.1). Lineage (NCBI taxonomy): Eukaryota > Metazoa > Arthropoda > Arachnida > Araneae > Salticidae > Salticus > Salticus scenicus. The sequence continues at coordinate 131,580,968 of OZ005660.1, read as the reverse complement.
AGGTTTATGAAACCTTTTTTATCTTATGAATGTAAAGTTAAAAAGGCTTTTCAAAACTTTTTTGTAATAAGGTTTAAAAGCTTGTAATAAGAGGTAAAATAAAGTTACTAGTTGACAAAATCTAACGAATTTTTTTACGGTTTTTATCTGCAGGCTTTCTAAAGGTAAAAATGTAAATGTAGATTTTAAGGATTTCATATACAGACGTACAAAAGGTAATAAAGTAAATGCTGTTAAAAGGTTTTTCACAAAACAGTTTTTTTCAGCCTTGTAAAAGCCCGTGATATAAAGTATAAACCGCAAACTTTCATAGAACAATCCTTTAAAAAGTGAGAATGAGCATTTTCAGAAGCTTACGTACTATCTGGGCTTATTAAACATTTCTGCAAAAAGCTGTCAAATTCTACGTTTTCACGTGAAAAAGTTTTAACTGTATAAGCCAAGAGAGCAAAAAGTACACGGTAAATTAAAATACGGCTGTGATAGTAGGTTTATTTATTTATTCTATTTTTATCTTTTAGGATAGAGAGACACTGAACAGCGAACATTTAAATCATTTCTGTAGTATTGTGAGCAGAGTTCCCAATTTTTATAATTTATTCACGAGCATTTTTAGACCCGCCTTCTTTTTGCACCAGGAATTTTGTAGATTATTTCTCTTTAATATGTGACAACGATTAAATAAGAAGAAAATCATTTTTCAAAATTTTAGGTATGAAAAAGAGATGGGGCTAAAAATGCTCGTGAATAAATTATAAAAGTTAGGAAATCTGATTGTGAGTACGATCCTTTACTATCCACTATTTCCTTCATACCATAAATTTCTCTGATGAGGAATTAGCATAAAATACGAAGAAACAAATTCTTAAAACATTGTGGAGAATAAAAAATGGTACTAGCAATGGTACGGAATAAATTAGAAATGTTTTACGAGGTTATCATAAATATCAGAGTTCAAAGTCTCCGCCCTTTATTCAGGACACTTTCATAAATGAGAAAATTTCACCTATTTTACTAATACTATTTTTATACAATAATCTCTATCATATATAATTAGGAAACACTACTATAAAACTGCAATAATGATTTCTGCATATCTGCACAACAGTAGTGGTGGCAAAAAATGTGAAATTTTTTTAACTGAACTGAAAGTGTCATAATAAGAACTGAAAGTGCCTTAAAAATAACTGAAAATGTCCTAAAAAAAACGCGGAGGTTTCGAACTCTGCAAATATGTAAATATAATTATTTCGGGTTCGTACTCCCTGCCGTTTTTTCAGGTCAGTTTCAGGGATGGGAAAAATTGGGCCTTTATTACTACCACTTTTTTCTTTACAATTATACTTTTATATGCTTTTTTAATCGTTATCCTTTTTAATCACGCCATTTTGCTATAAAAATGCAATAAAAAATTCTGAACAAAATTAATGTTGGAATAAAACGCGAAAATTTCTCATTCTTAAAAGTGACCTGTAAAAAATCGAAGACTACTAACCTTGTTTTTGTTTCTTTTTTACGTTATTTCTAGAATACAACAAAAATTTAGAACCTTATAATTTTTATTTAATATTTTGTTATACTGCTACAAAATATCTAGTTTAATATAAAATTGTTATAATAAATATGTATGTAACATTTCCGTTTAGCATACATTATTACTTAACTTTATAATTTCAAATTTAGGATATTTTGAATAGATCAAGTAATATTGTTTAAATAGTAATATCGTTTTTGGAAATGTTACGAGCGACTTAAAATTGATGTCGAAATATTGAGTGAATGCTGAGCAGGCAAAGGTAATGTAAATTTTAATTTGTTGTCAAATTATTGTAACCTCTTCAATCACTAATAATACTGTGTGATTCAGAAATAATTATTTATGTGATACTTGAATGTAATTCTATTGAATATTGTTATGTCTGTGAAGAGTACTTTTGAATAATCCTAGAATTACTGTTTTATGTAACAATGTAAATATATTCATTTGATATAATGTTAAATATGTTATGTTATTTTGTCAAAAAATATTAATCTTGTAAATAATCTACAAAAAAAAAAAAAAAAAAAAAAATGCAAGAAAGAATATTTTATCTTTTTTAATTTTTATTTTTTTAATTCACTAATGTTTTCGTTTATTATTACATAAGTTTTTATTACATAAGACTGTTGCAGATGAAAACATGTATGTGGTTGATGCGTCAACGTCAACGTAATTGCTTCGGAGTACCTGCAATCGGTCGCAACCGTTCCTTACCTCTATCGAAAGAGCCAAAAACATAAAAATGATTTTACAAAAAATAAAGTATTAAGAGTCATTTTTTAAAAAGTTGGACACTTTTGATAGTTGACATCTTCAATTTTTCCGAAACTTTCAGGGTATGTTAGTTGTACTCTGATAAGAAAAAGTGAAATTTATTTTTTTTCTGAATTTCATTTGTTTGACCTAAAGAGGGGGTCGAAGTTTGAGGCCGTAAATAAATGGTGCCATTTTAATATCATTTTACTCCTAAAGGCATGAGTGATCCATGTAATTTTTTTTAAATACGGATAATACTTGGTACTGAATACATTTTAGCATAAACAGTTTGGTGGGTCACTCATGGCTTTAAAGGCCAAGGTCATTCGAAAATGCAGTTTTCGTTGATTTTTTCCATGTTTTCAGTCTGAATATCTGCTAAGGCCATGAGTGACCCATAGAAATAATTATGGGGTTAATTACAGATTAGTATAGGACTTAAAAATATTTAAAATAGCATGGGTTACTTCTTGGCTTTAGTAGTTAAACGGTCTCAAAGTTGAAAATTTTCAAAAAAAGGTCAAATTTGATGGTAAATTACTCTATAAGCCATGAGTGAATAACTACGAGACACAGTTTTAATTATACCCTAGATGGTCTAGTTTTAGACCCAGGTTACAAACCTATGGCTTGCAAGATTTATTTAGATACAGTCTATTTTATATCGCCAATGTGTACCTGTTCTATGTAGTACAAAACGCGAGACCCAATTTTGTAATACATTAATGCTTGTTTAAAACTTCCCATTTTACATTACAGAGGCAAACATCAAAATAAATATAAAATAAATATAAAATTAAAAAATCTGGAGTGACTCCACTCGACTCTCCGAACATTGAGTAATTAACAGTTTTGTAGATAAAACCTATAAATGCTAGATTTACCAAAATGCTTATCGTTAGTGCAACAGTGATTTATAATATTCATATACATTTTCAGCTCAATTGAATAAGGAGTTTAGATGCTATCGCACTTTTAATAATTTGGTCCCATAAGCCATAATGATAAAGAATTTTTTTTTGCGTCCCTGTAAAAAAACTGTAAGTGCTAAATTCACGAAAATCTATACAGTGGTGCACCTGTGACCTATAACATGAGTACAAATTTTTTGCTCAGAGTAATAAGGCGTTTAGACGCTATCACACTTTTAAAAATTTGGCCCCATAGGCCATAAAGATAAAGAATTTTTCTTTGTGTCCCTGTAAAAAATCCATAAGTGCTAGATTCTCCAAAATCTATAAAGATTAGGTATCTGTGACCTATAATATGTGTATAATTTTTTTGCTCAATTGAATGAGGCGTTTAGATGCTATCGCACTTTTTATATTTTGGTCCCGTAGGCCATAATGATAAAGAATTTTTCTTTGTGTCCCTGTAAAAAAACTATAAGAGCTAGATTTATCAAAATCAATAGGGTTAGTGCTACGGTGACTTGCAACATGCGTACCAACTTACAGTTCATTCGAGCAAAGCGTTCAGACGCTAGCGTGTTCACTCACACACATACACACATACATACAAACATACATACATACACACATACATACACACATACATATATCATCGCAAAAATAGTGAAAACAGACTCATTGGACCTCGAAACGTATAGAAACATCAAAATCTCAAATTCGGATTTTTGACATGATTACAATACTTTCTTCACTATAGTGTTCGGAAAGTAAAAATAGCAAAAAGTCAGATAAAATATTGCTGATCGCCTGACATGTGAACAAATGACATGCAAAATAATTAAGTGAGAGAAAACTGTGTAAACTCAGAAGAGAACATGGCTGAATAATTGGGCTGTGAGGCCAATTAAAACATGCCTTGATGTGTGAAATGTGTAAAAATTTGTAAAAGAACTACTGAAAAAATTTGCCGTTTAACCGGACCCCAAATTAGTCAAATGAAAATGAAGTTCTGACCCAAAAGTAAGCATGTATAAAAACACATGTACATAATGCAGCAAAAAATAGATATTCAGAAAGAAACACATAATTCTGCTACTTACAGTTACCCTGTTTTTACAGGAACACAGAGAAAAATTCTTTATCATTATGGCCTATGGGACCAAAATCTTAAGTGCGATAGCATCTAAACGCCTTCTTAAATTGAGCAAAAAATATATACACATATTATAGGTCGCAGATACTAAATCTGTATAGATTTTGGAGAATCTAGCACTTACAGTTCTTTTACAGGGACACGAAGAAATATTCTTTAAATATTCTTTATCATTATGGCCTACGGGGCCAAATTTTTAAAAGTGTGATAGCGTCTAAACGCCTTATTACTCTAAGCAAAAAATTTGTACACATGTTATAGGTCACAGTTTAACCAACTGTATAGATTTTGGTGAATTTAGCACTTACAGTTTTTTACAGGGACACAAAGAAAAATTCTTTACCATTATGGCCTATGGGACCAAATTATTAAAAGTGCGATAGCATCCAAACGCCTTATTCAATTGAGCTGAAAATTTATATGAATATTATAAATCACTGCTGCACTAACTATAAGCATTTTGGTAAATCTAGCTTTTATAGGTTTTATCTACAAAACTGTTAATTACTCAATGTTCGGAAAGTCGAGTGGAGTCACTCCAGATTTTTTTATTTTATATATATTTTATGTTTATTTTGATGCTGGCCTCTGTAATGTAAAATGGGAAGTTTTAAACAAGCATTAATGCATTACAAAATTGGGTCTCAAGCGTTTTGTACTACATAGAATAGGTTCACATTGGCGATATAAAATAGACTGTATGTAAAAGCATCTTGCAAGCCCCATAGGTTGTGTAACCTGGGTCTAAAACTAGACCATCTAGGGTATAATTAAAACTGTGCCTCGTAGTTATTTACGCATGGCTTATAGAGTAATTTACCATCAAATTTGACCTTTTTTTTGAAAATTTTCAACTTCGAGACCGTTTAACTACTAAAGCCAAGAGTAACCCATGCTATTTTAAATATTTTTAGGTTCTATACTAAGGTGTGCAATTAACCCCATAATTATTTCTATGGGGCTCTCATGGCCTTAGCAGATATTTAGACTGAAAACATGGAAAAAATCAACGAAAACTGCATTTTCGAATGACCTTGGCCTTTAAAGCCATGAGTGACCCACCAAACTGTTTATGCTAAAATGTATTTAGTATCAAGTAGTATATTACATGGGTCACTCAAGGCTTTAGGAGTAAAATGATATTAAAATGTCACCATTTATTTACGGCCTCAAACTTCGACCCCCTCCCTAGGTCAAACAAATGAAATTCAGAAAAAAAAATTTTTTCACTTTTTATTATCACAGTACTACTAACATATCCTGAAAGTTTCGGGAAAATTTAAAATGTCAACTATCACACCTCCATAGACTTTGTCCAGCTTTAAAAAAAAATGGCTCTTAAAAATCCGAAGGTTTTTTAATTAAAAAATAAATTTAGAATTTAGTATCAGAAATTAGCCCACGTTAGCAGAGAAATTTGACTGAGTGGAGCTGCAGGAGATAAAAAAAAATAAAAATAAAAATAAATAAAAATAAAATAAAATAAAATAAAATAAAATAAATTAAAAATTAAAATAAATTAAAATCTCCTTGGAAAAAAAATAAAGAATAAAAAATACTAAGTGCAGCAGAAAACTGCTGCGTGCGTTGACGAAGACAGTCTGGACGGTGAAAAGGAATATAGAGCTGCGCAGGGCGCCCCAAGGGGCACAGGAAATCGCTCAGAGTCCAACAATTAATAAAAAAAGGGGCCATACAATTTTGTTTTCCTAAAATTTCTAACACAAAATAATAAGAAAAATTCAGAGGAGGATTAAAGAGAAATAAAATGCAGTGTTTGAGACCGAATCTCGGTTTCCATCCAGAAACTAAGTTCTGAGGTGGATCCGTGGACCAATCAGCAACCCGCAAGTTATTCTCAATCCTCTCTGAAAAATTTAGAGCTAAAACCGACGGAACTATGTCCTAGGTGACCCGACCAATCAGAGCGCGAGGCTCAGACAAATCAGAGACCGCGTTCGGGCGTCCCGTCAGAAGGCAGCTAACAGAACTAACAAAAAATAGAAAAAAAAACAAACAAAAAAAAACGATAAAACTTAATAAAAATAGCCAAATAATAATTTAAAAATATCCCGGCAGTTCATAATTTTGAGAGGAAAACAATAAAATTTTGAGGAATTCATAAGTAGAAAGGTGCAAATCGCGTCCGTAAAAATAAAACAGTACATAAGCCTGATGCTAGGGTTAGCCAACTCAAGAGAAACATTTCGTTCACTCTAGGGAGAAAAATAATTTTGTGAGGAAATACACTGTGACTCCAGACGTAATAATTCTACTCTTCTTAGAGACGGGTAGAAAGTCGTTTCCCCTAGTCAGAATAGCTAAGGGTCGTTTCTTTCAAACATTGGGAACAGATCTGTGAAACTTCATCGTAAGTTTTCGAATTTCGGCAAAAATTGGCCTAATTCGAAGATCTCAGTGAATAGCATCATTGCGGACATAACGATTAGTCTGGACAAGCGTACGTGAAAGCCTATTTTGGAATAACTGAGATTTTCTTACCTGAGTTTTAGCAGCAGAGCCATAGGTTATGCACCCGTAGGTAATGATCGGTCGGATCATAGATTTGTATAATAATAATTTATTTTTAAGAGAGAGGCGGTTATTATAATCTAAAAGAGAGTGAAGGGCTTTTGCGGCCTTGTCAGCTTTTAACAGAGTTTCTGAAATGTGACGAGACTACGTTCGTTTGGAATCTTAGAGAATTCCTAGGTATTTGTAGCAAAGTTCCCAGGGTATGGGCTGATTATTAAGTAAAAAGTTAGTGGAGGTGTCATATTTTTTATTAGTGAAGTAAATGGCGGCACTTTTGGGGTCATTATCTTTGATTCTCCATTTTCTTAACCAAATCGAAAATTTATTTAAATAAGTCTGGAGTACTTCGAAAACGGCGTTTGTTGTGCATTTGTGACAACAGATGGCAGCATCGTCAGCAAAAGTCGCTAATTTGACATCCGGATCTTTCGGCATGTCATTGACGTAAATATTTAAAAAAAAAGGTCCGAGCAAGGAACCCTGAGGGATAGAACTAAAAATGGGTGAAGGATTAGAATATGAATTACCAACTTTAACAGAAAAGGTTGTACTGTTGAGATAGTCATGCAATATTTTAATTAATTGGTCTGGAAGGCCGATAGATATTAGTTTGTGGATAAGGCCGTCATGCCATACCTTATCAAAAGCTTTCTGAACATCTACGAATATAATTCCAGTGACCCCATTTTGAAGACCGTCATGAATAATTTCACAGACTCTCCATAATTGATGTTGAGTGGAGTGTTTCGGACTTAATCCGGATTGCTCCGGCATTATGACGTTATGAGAGTAAGTAAACTCATTCAAGCGCTTTACAAGAACATGTTCGTAAATCTTCGACATGCAACTCAGAAGAGAAATCAGTCTGTAGCTTTCCGGCGCATGCGCATTTGTTCCACCACCCTTCAGAAGTGGAATGATTACGCTGGCTTTCCAGCTATCAGGGAAGATATTTAAAATAAGCATGCGGTTAATTAAAAAAGCTATATAAAAAACAAAATTAAGAGGGAGGTTAATAAGCATATTAGTGGTTATATTATCCTTGCCCGGGGCCTTGTTCTTTTTAAGACCAGAGACATAGTTGATAATTATAGATGGGGTAGTTAATTTTAAAGTATTTATGGTATTCTTGTTAAGCAAGTTATTTACACTATTATCAACTATGGTAGAAATCCTAGGATTTAAAAAATCATGGTGAGGTGGAAACTGGCTTATAAGACTAAGAGCAAATGCCTCAGCCTTTTCAGTGTTAGTGACTGCCATCCCGTTGGGGCTAATTATAGCCGGAATACGTCTTTGTGGCCTACGAATACGGGAAGAATACTTCCAAATTGTGTTGTCTTTAGTCGAATGGCTTTCGACAAAGTTGTTGTAGTGAGTTTTACTGTACTCCAGAATTGCAGCTTTAGCCCTCCTAGCAAGCATTGACCTGCCAGAGTTTGCGAGCACGATTTCGTACTCTGACCATCTGTCTCATATCGTCAGGTAACTGGAAAGAATTACCAACCCTCTTTCTAGGAACTGAGCTATTGGTAAAAGCATCTTGAAGAGTTTCCTCAAGCATACTGATAGCACTCTCAGCTTCAGATTTATTTGAAGGAATAATCGAGGGCGGCTGAGTATCAGGCAGGATCTCCGTGAAGTGGCTCCATCCAGTGGTGAGGGCCGCAGGTAAATCCAAAAAATAATTATCAGTCCGGAAACTGACAATTACAGGCAGATGATCAGAGTTGAGCTCGTGTAGCGTTTGAATGCTATAAGTATAAGGGAAATTGCGGGTGATAGCAAAATCTATGACATTATTACGGTTGAGGTGGGTTCATGGGAGGCAGTAATTTAAGCATGATTTTGATCTACCCACCTCCTGATGATATTTCCTCTACGTTCATTAGAGATGCAATTCTAAGTCAAATGCTTGACATTAAAGTCACCCGTATTAATAATAAAATTGGAATAAAGATTGTGAGATGGGAAAGTTCTCGCTCGAGCAGGTCGTTCCTTACATTATTAGGAGGAATATATACTGCTGCAATGAGTAATTTTGGAATATTGGGAAAGTCCAAAATGATAGGCGTAGCTTCAATGGAGATTTGAGACTTATGAAAGTAGCATTGAAGCCGTTCTTAATATAAATAGCTGTGCCGCCAGAAAGGTTGACATTATAAAGCCTGTCAACATTGTATAATTTATAATTTGCAACTTTGATGAAATTACCCTGGGAAAAATGGGTTTCACTGACCAAGATAACATCTAAATTATTATTATACACAAAATCTTTAAACTCAGACACTTGCCTCCGGAGGCCATTGGCGTTCCAGAAACCAAGCGTAAAAGAAGAATTCAGATTCCCGTTGGGGATGAAGGTGGATAAATTGCCTGAATAAGAAAAAAAAAGGAGGGGGGGGGAAGCCCTAACATTCGAGAGTAATTAGACTCTCGTACAAGTAGAATTTTTTATCTATATTCGAGGACGCCTCTCGAATTTTTGGAAGAGCTTGCTTCCAAGCTTTAACAATTAATTTTATGTCATGATTTTTTTCTAAATTCATGACATAATTTAAGAATACGATTTCCGGACTGGCGTCTGCTTAGACCGAATGATTTTGATTGGTCAATTTGATTGGGGGCGGGGCTAAGCACTCGTTGCGCCCTGTGGCAGCCCCTGCAAATGTGCAGGACTCTTCCACCTTCCTACTCTGAAAAACCTTGGGTTTGGGTGTCTCTGTGACTTGGGGATTACGCTTTGATTTTGCGTGTTTGGAATTTTCGATTGGGAATTTAGGACAGCTCCAGAAATTAGCCGGATGGGCTCCTCCACAATGGACGCATTTGCAGGGCTCAGCAAAGGGCTTACTGCAGTTTTTAGAAGTGAGCTCACTGGCGCATTTTACGCACCGGGTAGCAAGATTACAAGAAAGGGCTGAGTGAAAATTGCCCTGACAGTTATAGCATTGGGAGGGCCCCTTTTTGCCCTTGTAAAGCTCTATTGTAACTTCCGTTCCCATGAATTTAGTAATTTGGAATATAGAATCGGCTTCAACTTCAAGCTGATTCTTGAGGATCGCCAGATGGAATAAGGGCACGAGTACCTTCTTCGAAACAAGTCCTCTGTACATTTTGGTCACAATGACACCCATGAACCCAGAAATAGATAATAATTTGGAAATTTCAGTCGGAGCAGTGTTAATGGGGAGTCCTCGAATCACCGCTTTTAAACATTTGCTACCAGTGTTTAAATAACGACTATTACCGTTATAAAAAATGACGCGACTACTCTCAGGTTAAATCTTAAAAATCATCTTAATTTTACCCCCTTCCCCTTACCGGCGCTCGAACTTGTCAACGCGACTGGCATTACTCTCAGGCTCCCTGGCACTCCTCATTTGACCTTTTTCTCGGTTTATGTTCCTAATTGTGAAAATCCTAATACTATTGGTAAGGACATTGAAGCACTCCTTCACTCTGATACTAACTCTTTTCTCATTGGTGACTTTCATGCTCGTCACATACACTGGAACTGTGCGTCTAATAATGGCTATGGCATTCGTATCAATCGTACTATTGAAAATTCGGCTGCGGACATTCTGTTTCCCGACTCCCCCACCTATTTCACTTCTCATAGCAGTAGCACCATTGACTTTGGTCTTTTCATGGGATTTAATTATGAAAAATATATTGAATCACATTCTGCTCTTTGCTCTGATCATAATCCCATTAAAATTACTTTGCAAATTCATACCCCAGTGATCTCCCCTATCTCATTAATAAAATTAATTGGTCCAAGTATTTTAACATTCTCAATGACATCCCCCAATTTTTCCCCCATCAATAGCTCTAATGGCATAAACCTCTTGGTTGATCAAATTACTTCTCAAATTAAAAGTGCTATTGAAGGTGCTACCACTAAATTTACTAGTAACGATTATTTCAAAACTGATCCTAATGTCCGTAGCCTCATCACCAACAAAAATCGTGCTAGACGTGTTTGGCAACGCACGCATAGGCTAGCTGACAAAATCATTATGAATAGAGCTCAGCAAGAGCTTAAAAATTATCTCTTTAAAAACGGCAATTAAATTGGAAAAATTACTTAGAAAGTCTCTCTCCTGAGGACTGTTCCATTTGGAAAGCCGCCAAGAGGTTTAAGAACAAAACTAAAATTATCCCCCCTATCCTTATTCCAAATTCGAATGCCTATGCGTACTCCAATGAACAAAAAGCTGATGCTATTGCCATCCAGTTTGAAACTCAGTTTCAGGGTAATCCCATTACTGATTATGATACCGAGAGAGAGGTCAATGACAAAGTTAAAAATTTCTTGAGTTCTGAAGTTATTGCCCCAACCTCCAGGCTAACCGATGCTGACGTCATCTCTGAAATTCTCAAACTTAAAAATAAAAAATCCCCAGGCATCAGCATGATCACTAATGAAGCACTCAAGAATCTTCCGCTCCTTTATTCCAAAAATTATCCATCTAATTAATAATATTTTAAATTATTGTTATTTTCCTCATTCCTGGAAGACTGCTATTATTGCCCCAATCCTTAAGGCTGACAAATCTCCCGAAAAGGCCTCCAGCTACAGACCCATCTCCCTACTAAATTCTCTCAGTAAACTTACCGAGGTCTTTATTGCTCGACAAATTGATGATTTTCTTGAGGAAAATAATATTATCGTGCCAGAGCAATTCGGCTTTATGAATAATCTTTCCGCCACTCACCAAGTATATCGCCTTGTCGAGCACATTACCACCAGTAAAATTCAGAAGAAAATTACAGCCGCAGTCTTCCTTGACATCGAAAAAGCGTTTGACAAGGTCTGGGTACCCGGTCTTATTTTCAAATTAATTAACTACAACTTCCCTCCCCCACTCATTAAACTTATTTTCTCTTATTTACAGGACCGTAATTTTCATGTTAGGGTCTTTGACAAACTTTCTGATAACTATTTTGCCCCATATGGCCTCCCTCATGGCTCCAAAATTTCTCCTACAGTCTTTAATATTTTTATTAACGATATACCCCATTACCTCATACTCAATTGGCTATTTATGCAGATGACACATGCATTTTTGCGGCAAACAGGAATAGAAGATATGCTATTACGGCAATCTCCAAGCATCTTAATATTTTAACCCTTTGGTTTCAGAAATGGAGAATTGCCATTAATTATTAAAAAACGGAGGCCATTCTTTTTTCGGCTTTGAGCCAATCTAATAAAGATAAATATCAAATCAAATTCAATAACCACCTAATTCCATGGTCCAAACACTGTAGGTATTTAGGTATTATTATTGACCAAAGACTTACATTCCATCAACACATCTTAAACTCGCGTACTAAGTTCCGACGTGCTAAAAATCTTTTATATCCCCTAAATGCTCGGAACAGTGATTTATCTATTAGTAATAAAATGCTCCTTTATTCTTCCAACCTTCGTCCTCTCTTAACATATGGATCTCCTGTGTGGTCATTCGCATCCAAATCTAATATTAATCTCCTTCTTAAAAGCCAAAATTCTAGCGTTAGGCAAATTTACAACTTACCTTACTATATCCATAATTATCAAATTAAACCGCGAAATTAAATTCCCACGCCTTGAAAATTTTATACAACACCTTAATATTAAGTTCCATGAACAATTAGAATCTCTTAATAATCGTGCTTTAAACACTCTTGATGTGTATAACCACACGAATCCATCTAACAAGCGCCGTCCTAAGAGCGACATTGTCTTAACTTCCCGCCTCTAGTTTTTCGTCGTTTTCGTGTAAAAAAAAAGGGAAAAAGGAGAAAAAAAAAAATTAAATTCAAAAAATCTCCAAAAATATTTATTCTATGTTCGTAATGCTATACTTAATCTCTCTCCTCTCACTTGCTATTTTATTTTATGTTTTTCTTTCTATTGTCTTTTTGAGCTCAGAATTTGTTCTTTAGTTTCTGTCCGTTCGTCCTTTTTTTTTTTTTTTTTTTTTTTTTATGTGTGTGTGTGTGTTGTAAGCCATCACGATCCTAACTCATTCTAGCTCCATCTTCTGGTTCGCTGAGGTGTGGGGTCACCAATGGACCCCGGGAACTCAGCACTCATCCAACTTTCGAACTGCTCTCAGGTTAAAAATTCAATTATGAAAATTGTTTATATGCATTAATATAAAATGATATTTATGAACTCTCGCTGAAAATTTAAATTAACTCGTAACATCTGCTTATCTTTTTCTTTTATATTTTTTTAACATATTTGTATATCTGGGGTTTTAGCATTTTAAATGATAAAACTGAATTAGTTGAACATTTTTTTGGGCTTCGTTCACATTTTCCTTTTATCCACCCAAAAAGTTTTTAAAAATGTTACGCAACAAATAGTTTTTTTTTTTCCTATGAAGTTCTGACAAATTCAAAATAAAACCCAACATTTAATATATCTGAAATTGTGCAACTTGTTATGACAATCATTAATCTCGTTTAAAATATGCTTTGTACAAATCTGTATCGGAAAATCGATATTTTAAACCACTTATCAAGTTTACTGGTAAAAGAGCCGTAAAAATACTGTTTTATCTATGAATAAACAAAATGCATGCATTTATTGGTAAACTGTCTAACGGGTAACTAAATGGTGATATCTAATATCGATTTTAAATATCACATTCGGAAATAGTTATAGAAGTATATTAGAATATTGCGTA